>CM060897.1:77223076-77837500 GCA_030762935.1 Hymenopus coronatus | reverse complement strand
TCACCGGAGATACCCCCTGAATCAAAAAGCATTTTAGAAACATGTCCGTGGCGCGCGCGCGCGTGTGTGTATCCGTGGGGAACATAGCTCAACAAGATTTTAAAAAAGTCGCTCCACCCCCAACTACCCTTTACATGGAACATTTTTCGAAAATTTTGATCATGCCAAACGAAAGTACATCTTGAATTTTCTCGGAATGGCCTCTGAAGACCTCTTGATTTTGTATAACTTTTGTATAACTGGTAAACCGCAACAGATACACAAAAGTGCAGATCTGGTTAAAACACACATCTTATATGATATACATGTTTTTGTAGACTTAAAATTTTTCTAAACACTTCGAAATATTGGTTTCAGTTTTCTACTACTTAAACTTTTCTCAAACGGGAAGTCATCATCTAGCAAGGAAAGCGAATCGAATTTCAATTGTTTCACATAGCGAACGGTTTTTAAAAGATTTCACTATCACATTCCTTTTTTCCCATATATTACAAAGACGCAAGCAATAAGACAATTCTGCTAATGATTATCATGATGTAGCTAAAGGAATAATCTTTTGTAAGAAAATGTTGTTTGCGAAAAAGCTAGAGAACGTCGTGAAAATGAAAGACGTCCGTTTTTTGCTTTCTCTACACGTCCTTATGTACATAGCGTATAGAGAAGGTATTGTATTGCACCCAAAAATTCGATACCGAGATTTCACTGGAAATAAATGCTTTGGGTCCCCTGAGTCAAAAAAAAGCATTTTTAAAAAAGCCGCGGATGTGTGGTATTTAAGTGTGGCATCTTACAAGGTTGCGACACGAAGATTTTCAAGAAAATCTCTCCACCCCAACTACCCATTACATGGAACTTTTTTTCGAAAAGTTTTATTTTCTCAAAAATACCCCTAACGATTTTGATTAAAATATTGTATATTAAAGATATTTACCTGACAAGTAATATGTTTATCTTGAATTTTCTAGGAATAGCCTCTGAAGACTACTTTATTCTGAATGAATTTTACGTAATTTTGTATAACCGCTAAACCGTAAGAGATGTACAAAAACTTACCAAACAAAAAATGTAGAGCACGTTAAAACACACAATTTGTGTTATATAAATTTCTTTCGTGGAGTTGATCGGTTTTTTTTTTTTTTAGATATTCCTTGTTTTTGGTTTCAGCTTTAAAAAATTTATACTTTTCTCATACGGGAATTTGTCAATTCCTGTCCATACAGACAAAGAAACTTCAGTCACATAGTAATCAGCTTTTGACCATCACTTTAACCTATGGTACTCCATTATTTCGCTTCTACTTACAAGGAAGCAAGTAATAAGACATTTTCTGCTAATTTTTTCTCGATTAGCATGAAGTAAATAGAAGCACATTGTTTTTATCAATAATTTGTTGCAGAAATGTAGAGAAAGTCATGTGAATGGAACATATTAGATAGTCTTTACTTTCTGTATGCGTACTATGTACATAGTGTATAGGGAAGGTATTTTATTGCAACCAAAACTTCGATACCGAGATTTCAACGGAAATATATGTTTTGAGATCCCCTGAATAAAAAAGTAGAAAAATGTGCGTGTATGTGTCTGCCTGTCTGTGTGTGTCTCAAAAACGAAAAGTTCGTTAAATACCAAACTTGGTGTAAAAGCTTACTTAATAGAAAATGACTAGAGCTCGTTAAAACACACACCTTATGTAATATACATTTTTCTTTTCCGAAAAGTTGATTGTTTTTTAGATATTCCTTGTTATTGGTTTCAGCTTTAAAATACTTATACTTTCCTCATGCGGGAATTTGTCAGCTGCCGTCCATTCAAACAAAGGAACTTCTATCACATAGCTACCAGTTTTTGGCTGTCACTTTGGCCTACGATACTCCCTTATTTCCCTTCTTCTTACGTGTAAGCAAGTAAGACATTTCTGCTAATTTTGTCTTGATTAGCATGAAGTGAATAGAAGCATACACTTTTTAGCAATAATTTGTTGCACAGATGTAGAGAAAGTCATGTGAATGGAGGACATCAGATTTTTTTTTCAAACTGTTGCATGCAATATTTGAAATTCTGCTGCTGCTGATCATAATGGTTTCAATACGTACTACAGCAGAAAGACGGTGTTTCCTGATGGTGCGATGTTTGGACCTTGCTAGAGAGGGTGTGAGCTTCCTAACCATTCCTGGTGCTTCAATTGCACCGGTGAAGGTCACACTCATTTCAAATGCACAATGAGATCCGTGACGTCATTTACTATATCAACATATCGATATTGGTGTTTGGGAATCTAGCTTCTCAAATCAGAACTAGTAGCTTTCTTACCATTCTCTTTCATATTCATAGGATGACATGGTATTCTTCAGCACAGAAAAATGTGACATCCGCCTTTATTTCTAGAAATAATAAGCTCAAATTGAGAAATTTAATGCTATGCCGGGATGTTGCCATTTTAGCTCAATGGTAGAGCAACCGGCTAGAGACCGAGAGATCCGTGGTTCAAATCCCGGCTATGGCATTGAATTTTTCAGTCTGACTCTACTTATCCAACTCCTGTCCTACACAAAATCAATAAGCTCAAATCCCAAGGACTTATTCAACTGGCTGGACTTTTTTTCATGGTTATTCTCAGTCTCCAGGTAAATACCGGATTATATATGTAATACCCGGCTCAACGTTCCCCCTTAAATCTAAAAAATAGTAAAACCAAAAATAGATGGTAGTTGCGACTGCACGTCTATCTATCAGAGGTAGTAAATGCAGCTAGACTCGTCATCACCCTTTCGCTATCTGCTTCTCGCAAAGCAAAGTGATATGGTATAAAGGGACGAGACCTTGAAGGCTAGTTTTGCTTCGCCACCTGACTACGCATGGTGACTGAATAGCATCCTAGCGTCACCTCTTGCCTCAAAGCGAAAGTGGTATGGTACGGGGATGAGACCTAGAAAATTGCAGTCCATCACATACCAATCAACAAGCTATCTCACCCAACAGATCGGTCAATATATAACCAAGTATTTAAAACGATATAAATTAAATCGAATTTTAAAAATACATGCCATTTCAAGACCAATATATACCAATATATAGTCAGTTCTTAAACATTTGATTACCGCTATTCCTTTTGTATATATAACGAAATGTGTAATATAGCTGGTCGTCTCCTTAGCGCGGTGGTAGCGCAGCTGCTTACCAAGCGGGAGACCTGGGTTCGATCCCCAGTACCGGCGTGGAGATTTTTCCCCCGCTGGGAGACCTGGCCCGGGGTGCACTCAGCCTCGTAAGGTCCCTGGGGGGGGGGCCAATTGAGGAGCTACTTGATGGAGAAGTACCGGCTCCAGGTCATGAGGACCGCATTAACCGGCCGGGGGCTCGAGGCGCTGACCACTTCTCACCCTCCAATACTGCACCCCATCCATGACGTCTGTAGGCCCAAGTTCCCCGTGAACTGTCGTGCCATGGAGTTATTGTAATATAGCTACTTCTACAAAGGTTTACTTCGATTAAAATGAAGTAGATAGAAAAATAAACTTCCGTAGAAACAATTTGTATACCTCACTAACAAGCAATAGAAAGTCTAGTAAATATAAGGAAACAATATTTTCTTTTAATAACTCCATGGCATGACAGCTCACGAGGAACCGTGGCCTACGGCCCGACCGCTGCGTCCCCCATCTCGGTCCAGGACAGAAGTCATGGTTGGGGTGCAGTACTGGAGGGTGATACGTGGTCAGCGCCTTGAACCCTCCCCACCGGTTAATATATCCTCATGACCTGCAGCCGCTACTTCTCAATCAAGTAGCTCCTCAATTGGCCCCCAGGGACCTCACGAGGCTGAGTGCACCCCGGTCCAGGTCTCCCAGAGAAGGAAAAATCCCCACACTGGTACTGGGAATCGAACCCAGTTCTCCCGCTTGGCAAACAGCAACGCTACCACCGCTAATGAGACGACCAATATATTACGATTTCTTTTACTTCGCAAACATGCGTTACTATTTTTCGATAACTGTATATAACTAAATCCTTATTGCCTAATTTGAAATTATTTCTAGGTCAAAATGTATCGTGAATAATAAAACATGGATAAAAGAATCACCTTTTACTGAATGGTTATATAAGGTTATGTCTGCGAATTTATGAAGATAAGTTATACGAGACACTACATACGATTTTCTTGATAACGAGTTCATGCGAAAAAAAGAATGAACTGGACGTCTCCCAACTTGTTATGTAATGACGGAGCAAATCAAACTTCCTCCTGGAAAAGTTTAAGCTCACAGCAATGAATATTTTGGAAATTGTTTGTGCTAGGTAAAATAAAAGGGCTAATTGACATTAGCTATGCATTTTTCTTGTAGTAAGCTTTTAATTACTTTAGATTTTCCAATTATACAACTACAAGAAGAATGAAAGCTGCACAGGTTATTTACAGAAAATTCAAAATACGATTCATTCTTAATGCCTAATTCCAAACTTATGACATATTAACTCATAAGGCGTGGAATTGTACTGTTCTTTAATAGCATTGCAATTTATGTTCATCACTATCGGTACCAAGCATAAAGAAGGCCTGAATCAAGTGCATAAAGTTTTGCAGGTGGCAGTGCAGGCCTTCTGCGGCAGCTAAAATAACATTTTAAAAACTAAAACAAACCTACGGGGCGTCTAAAAGCTAAGATGTTATCCATACGACTTGAAATAATCCACTGCATTCACTCTGTAAAGACATATAAAAAAATCGAAAATCTTCGTGATGGGGGAATAAATAACAACTGATTTTGAGCTGGAAGCAATAAAAGTTTTCAACACAGTCAATTAACACACACACACTAATCCGGATCAAATGACGCGCAGACGCACACGCACATGCAGTCATACATGCAAACTTTTTTCTAAAAATGTCCTTTCGGGGTTCAAAGTGTCACGGAACATATAATTCCGTAAAATTTCGGTTTCAAATTTTTCGGTAAAACACAATACTTCCTCTACTTACTGGCAAGTACATAATATAGAAAGTGAAAATAATATTGAATCATTCAAGTCATTAGGAAGAGATATATGGAAATAGCTGATGCCACCTAAAATGTATTTGAAATAAAATTTGTATTTTTAAGACAACTACGTTTTTCCTGTAACTCTTTTTGCCGATCTTTCAACATTTACACAAAATTATACAAAGGAATTCGTAGACTATTTCGAAAAAATCAAGACATATATTTTATATGTCAATCAAACATCTTAAATTTATGATGTTTTGATCAAAATCAGTAGGGCTAATTTCCAGAAAATATAACATTTCTAGCATTTTTCTATGCTAACGACAGTGAGAAAGGGGTATTTTCTTGAAATCTTTTATTTCGCATTTTGGAAGATACTGAACATAAATGCCAATTTCGTTTTGCGTTATGCTATTCTCACAGGCGAGACTTCATCTAAAAGCGTTTTTTTTTTTTCTGCATTAGGAAACATTGTATACTGGGTGAAATTCAATGCCTAGTTGCTACTAGGTGGTAGAGAAAGTAACAAGTGTTTTGATTAGGGGATAAAAAAGATAAATTGAATCGACTATTGCAACATGCCCATCGGTCAGCTTTTACTTTCTCTAGCACGCATGTGCAATGTTTATAGTAGACAGAGAAGGTATTGTAGTCCACCCAAAAAATTCGATACTGAAATTTCACCGTAAATACATGTTTCGAGACCCCCTGATCCAAAGAATTTTTGGAAAAATTTCCGCGCGCGCGTGTGAGGTGTGTGTGGTATCTGTGAGTAGCATAGTTCAGAAACGAAAAGTCGATTAAATACCAAATTTGGTGTTTAAGTTCAGAATCTTCCTAGGAAAACTCCAACGATATCTTGAATTTTCTGGAAATAGCCTCTGAAAACCTCTTCATTCTTGATGGCTTTTGGATAACCCGTAAGCCGTAAGAGAGAGACAAAACTTACTAAACAAAAATATAGATACAAATACAATTTATGCCATATATTTTTGAGGAGTTATCCATTTCCGAGACATTTCTTGTTATTGGTTTCAGTTTAAACTACTTAAACTTTTCTCAAATGGGAAGTCAACTGAATTTCAACTGTTTCACATAGCGATGAGATTTTAAAAGATTTGAATACTGTTTTAGCCTAGTGCATTCCTTTGCTTCCCTTCTACTTACAAGGAAGCAAGTAATAAGACCAATGCCACCAATGTTAATCTCGATTTGCGTGAGGTAGATAAAAGGATAATCTTTTGTAAGGAAGGTTTCTTTGTGGAACAGCTGAGAAAGTAATGTGAATGGAACACATCAGATTTTGGATTGGCACATTTAGTTGCATACGAAGAAATCTAGACAGAAAATGGCACAAATACGTCATTAAATACTGTTACAATTTAATTGTTAAATTAATTTGTGCTCAAAAATTTAAATATTTTGCATAAGCTAAACTACCCATTACATGGAAACAATTTCGAAAATGTTGATTTTCTCAAAAATGTCTCCAACGATTTTGATTAAAATATTGTATATTAAAGATATATTAAATATATTAAAACGTATGTATAACTTGAATTTTCTAGAAATAGCCTCCAAACACCTCTTTATTCTGAATGAATTTTGCTGAATTTTGTGTGACTGATAAACCCTAAGAGATAAACAAAAACTTACTTAAAAATGTAGATCACGCTAAAACACACAATTTATGCCATATAGGTTTTATTTGTGGAATTGACCATTTCTGAGATATTCCTTGTTATTTATTTCGGATTTAAAATACTTAAACTTTTCTCACTGGGAAAGTTGTAAACTTCTGGCCCTGCATAGAAATGGATTTCAACCACATGATAACTAGCTTTTAAAATATTTGACTATTATTATTTCCCTTCTACTTACAAGAAAGCAGGTAACTAAGACAATTGCTGCTAATATTTATCTCGATTAGCATTAAAGTAGATAGAAGAATATGCTTTTTAACAATAATTTGTTCCAGCGATGTAGAGAAAGTGAGGTGAATCGAACACGATCAGATTTTTATAATAACTGTTATGTTTGTAGCCCTGCTGCGGAAGCATTACGAGAAAGGTATCCAACGGGACGTGCTGGACAAACTTTCAGTTTATTGTCGGCGACCTCTAGTCTTCGGAAATGACGCATTTGAGGAGGAACCATTCATCTGGGACTTTTACAACTCGGTGTTCTTCGTTCTCACTGTCGTCAGCACTATAGGTACGTATGTGTGACCGTGCGTACATTTCCATAAATTATTAATGGCATGTAGTATGCAAATGTGACAGCTGAAACAAACATTATGTCTCTCTTATGCTACTGAGAAGTGTCAAAGAATTAGAGTGTTTAGCTGCCCTCTCATACACCCTTCATTTGTTCCTATCTGCTCTAATCCCATTATGAAATATTCTATTCAGTCATTGACCTCCTTTCATGCTATTTATCATTCTAGGATACAATAGAGCGTATAATGTCTATAAGCCATTCATATGTTCCAAAGCTATTCTAACTCTTATCGTTTTCGAAAAATGTTAAATAGCATCCCGTGTTCTTTTAAAGGACAAAGTGAGTTTGTCACAATTCTCCGTGCTTTATGTCACAGGATACGGCAATCTGGCACCCTCCTCAGCAGTGGGGCGTATTGTCATGATCTTCTACGCACTCATCGGTATACCGATCAACGGAATCCTTCTGGCTACGCTGGCGGAGTTTTTCAGCACCGCGGTAAGTACCAGAGGTAACAATAATATGCTCGATGCAGTCTTCCAAATACATTACCTTCTTTTGTAGACTTTTAAAGATACAACCTAACGCATAAGCTCTTTAGACAACATTTTAAATCCATAAAGCCAGTTAGTTTAAATAAACAAGTCGGTACTATGCATGTGTTAATGATCAACATTTCTATGTTATATACTAGGCGTGAGTAATTACTGGTTCAGGTACCAGAAGTGGTTCTTGACTTTCCCGCAAATGACAGATTCAATGCCATAGTCCGGATTTGAACCACGGATCTCCCGGTATCTAGTCGCTTGTTCTTACCACTGAGCTACCGTGGCTTTTACGACATTGTAAGTCGCCATTAGGGCATGTCATCTCAAAATAATTTGAGATCACCTTGTGGTTTACCGGGAAACATGTGAGTCAGTTGAGAAATTTAATGCCCTGCCGGCATGTTGCCATGGTAGCTCAATAGTTAGGGTAGCTGGCTTGAGACCGGGAGATTCGTGCTTCAAATCCTGGCTATGGCATTGAATTCTTCAGTATGTCTCTACCAGTCCTATTCCTGTACGGCTGATGTGTAAAAAAATAAAAAAATAAAAAAAAATTAAATTAAGACGGATGAAATGATTGCGAAATTCCGGTGCAGATGACACGTTAGAATAACCTATAGCAAGCACTGTCAGGCCTCGACAGAGTTCCAATTGGAAAGTCGACATGACAGACTCTAAGTCTGTATATAAAGATTTGGCTTTCCTTGTTTATTCAGTAATATGAAAAACAGTTTATTCAATAATATAACTTTACATTAATTTTATTTCATTATTTTCGTTATTTACAATGAAATTCTAATAAATTTCTGTTCACATTTTACAAACATTTAGTAACAAAGACTTTAAGAACCCAAAATGTGTTATTTGCCTTGTTAATATACACGTTTTGTATGGTACAATTTGCAAAGGTAATTTCTGGTAATGATACTTTATGAAATTAGTTGAAGTACATGGTGACTTTATATTTATTTGAGTGTTTTTATTTTCTGATCTTTAGTTCATTTTCATGAGATTCATTTACGTAAATGTAGCTACTGTTACTGTTGTGGATTTCCAACCACATTGCGTTTTAAAGTTGTAATGTCATCACCTGCATCAGTTAACATAATTGCAAAACTCTTACGGAAGCAGAAGCCAATGAATGCCTGTGGGTCAGGGAGGTTAAGATAAGTAATTATTTGTTTGCCCATATTTGCAAATTTATTAATGCCATCGTTTTCATAAAAAATGAGGTTTACAGACTTCAAAGCGCAGATTCATGTACGTTTTAAAGATTTCATAATACTTTCTGTTAGGTGAACCCTCGTGATGTATTTGCTTTTTTATTGAGGATAGTAGCTAGTAAGGTCAATTCTAAATTCTTCATATCAAATTTTAATTCGTGCAACTCATGTCTTCGACATGCTCCCATTACTCCGAACATTAGTGCTAAGAAAGTCATTATTTAGAAAATGATGTTTATAACGATATTTACTTTTACGAAAATAATTATATTTACATACCTTTATCGGTAAATACGTATTATCAGGCTTTAATTTCATTTGTCGGGAATGTTTTTGCTTTTGCCCTCTATGTCCTACCGATTTCTGTTTTAATAGGTAATAAACCTTTTTTTATACATGGATATATCAGTTCCATGTTTTATATTTTACATAATCTTCAGTACCGAACAATTTGTTTACAAGGTTAAGGATTTTTTTTAGATTTCTTCAAAGTAAACTATGAGCATATTTTCTGACAGTGAAGTTATGTTTTTTTCTTATTCGCCAAACTATGAGTTTATCATTCAACTTTTCATACCTTTTCTTTGATTTTTTTTTTCAGGAAGTAAGCTTGTATTCCTCGCCCCCTCCAAGATATCAAGGAGTCACGAACTAAATTCTAGCTCTTCAAATTCGCTAATAAACATTTCTGCCTCCATCTTGTAAAATAAATACCTGCGACCTTCAATCGATATTCTCTTATTATGGAAGCGCAACTGATATACGTATCGAGAAATTGATTTATCACACTATTATTTTCTTCCGTATGCGTCTATATGTTAAATATTTATTGTACCTATATCTAAATGTCGTAGAAAAACTACTGTATGCAACTGTCAATGATTATTAAGACCTTGTGAAGCTCGCTTACATCGAAAGTTACTCATCACTCGCTTCTTAATAACTCCCATTAAAGGATAGTTGCAAAATAACCATTCTGTGGTAAGACGTAGGTCCTGTCGAAAGGAAGTAAATACTTAAATGAGTTTAACCAAGTGAAGATTCAAAACATGGTTGGAGCTGTGGAAGGGGTTAGCTGTATCATTTTACCTCTTTGTAATCCCTCCAAAACCCAAATGAGAACAAGGAATTTAATAATTATTATATTCCCTATTAGTAAATCCAATAAACGATTTGTGTGAAAAAGTTTTAACTTTTTGTTGTTCCTATGTATGCCGAAACTTCAAGGGTAAAGCTAGATTACAGCTACAATATATACATGAAAAATGATTCGTTTTTTAAACATTTGTGCTACATTAAACATGGTGTTGAGATATTTAAACAGTTATCAGTTGCAAAACACACGAATTAAGATTCTTTAAAGCTAAAATTTAGGTTATGTTTGTTTCAAACTATTGTAAAAAATGAAGTATGGCAAGTCAAAATACAGATCTTATATTATAGACGAATATCTGTTGGCGCAGTAGAAAATAACTCAATCGGAGGCAACCCAGATTTTGACGAAATAATTGCAAGTGTGAATGTAATTAAAATACGATGTTGCTGTATTATTTTACTGCAGTCTCCACTGTATATAAAAGAAAAAGTAGTAGTTATGTAAGAATCAACAATTGCCAATGCACTCTTTGTCTATTGTTTCTCCATTTGCCGGCTCTATGTGGTGTTAGCCGACTTTAAGGATGGTGTGTCAATTGCTTTGCCCATACTGTTGCGCAATATTCATAAAATCTATTTATTATGGAATTTATAAATGCCCCAATGCTGACAGGGTACATTAAACACTGCTGTGATGCACGTACGAGGTGTGGTCGAAAAAACGGGCTTTTTTTAATTTCGTGGGCTTTATACACCCGATTTTCAAAACTATGTCATTATCATGTCTCCGGTGTATGTCTGCATTTTCAGCTGTTTTGAATATTTATTTTAGTGTTGACAGTCGAAAAGGTTGTATGTGTTTTCGAGTGCACGGCGTATTTTCACTTTCGAAAAAGATGGATCAAATAATTTGCACTACATTTTGCTTGAAAATGGAATAAAATGCAGTACCACATTTGAAATGTTGACTGTGGCTTTTAGCGAATTTACTATGAATAAGACAAGAGTTTACGAGTGAGAAAAGTTTCAAAGAGGGTCGAGAAGACGTTGACGACGACGACCGCCCTGGACGCCCTAGCACATCAATTATTGACGAAAATGTAGAAGTAAATAAAATGGTTCTGGAAAATGTCTTAAAATTGTTCACCTTGCTTCCAAATAAAACTCAATGGCTTGCCCATTTGGGGGCGTATTCGTAATGAGCACTGGCTTCAGGCAGTAAACATTACTTTAACAAGTAAGCGATCTGATGAGGAATGTATTGGTTTGGTTGATGAGGGGTGTATTGAGTAAAATTAAACAAAGACCTTTTCTAAAAAAAAAAAAAAATTCAAACTTTTAAAAAAAAAATAACAAAACATTGGCTCTATAAACAATACTCTTAATATATTTTTAAACTCACAGATCCCATTTTTGAGTGTATTTTCTATTTGAACTAGACGACGATTATTCCATATTTGTGATCTTTATGCTTTAGTTTAGACTTATTAGTTTTGACGCATGTTCCATCAATTACAATAATATTCCTTAGGAAGCTATTGCCCTTTATCCTTATAGAATACTCAGTTTGTCAACATGAGCATATTCCAATGTGTGTTCATGGCAGCATTACACATTGTTTGGCATCGTCCTCAAAGGACGTTCTGCCTGCTCTAGACCACCCATAGAATCCATAACATTGTCTACAGCTCAAGCATTCTTCCCCGGGTTTCTTGCAACATATTAAAGTTTCTATAAACGTCTTGCTCAATTTGTAAGAAAATCTGGGGCATTCGGGTTGCGTTTCCAAAATATTAATTTACCACAAAAACGTCCCAACACTGCTTCGCTTAAATACTTGAAATGAAAACTAAACACTGAGTAGTGCAATAAACACATTTTACTTCTGTGACCCCGTTACTCAATGCTAATAAACGGAATACATACTTCCGGAGTTCGGTTTCTTTTTGGACATACTTTGTGCATAATGTTTCCATGACCATAAGTTTAGTTATCTAGATTACGAATGTCAACACCATATATGGAAGCTTCGTTGCTTTCCAATTCCGCTATTAAATAACCACAAAAGTATGTATTGTACTAATACTAATGATGGCTTCTCGGAAAACAACCGAGTTAAATTGGATTTTTACGACTCCAATTTAACTCGATTGTTATCCCGTGAAGTAATCATTAATAACCAACACCGAGAAAGCTTCAAATCTTTAACTTACTAATACTGTTGCACATTATTTGGAGAACTAATATTTTTAAATTTTACACAAAGGTTAGGTTTTCCTGGTGGTATTCACTGCAAAGCTTATCTAATATTGCTTTCTTAAATTACTTAGCAGTATGAAAATACAGAATCTGAGTTTGTTCACTATATACCTTATGACACTTCTGTCAACAGCTGGTAAGAGTACACCGGAGGTATAAGAGCAAGGAGAGTGAGAGACGTGAGCTGACGCGCACAGGTCTCATTGCGGACATCATCCTGTACCTGGTACCTGGCATTGCGGTCTTCATCGTCATGCCTTCTGCCTTGTTCATCTTCTTCGAGGGCTGGACGTTCGACGAGTCCCTATATTATGCATTCGTCACACTCACCACCATTGGCTTCGGCGATTATGTGGCGGGTAAGCGAAATCCTTCATTTAAGGCATTTTAGCTCCCAAAAGCATTGCAGTGAGAACCTGTAATTGAACTGTGTGTTTCATCTTTACTTCTCTATTCATCTTTACTTCATCAGCGATGTAAACATACCAGAATGTACAACGAGTACCACGGGGTGCTAAGCAGTATTCGTCTGCTGTTCAGTTTATTTATTTATTTATTGTATTGTTTCATTTTTATAGTCAATGGGCATATCGGGGCTTTGACTGGGAAAACATCTACTGGAGTTTTTCTCACTGAACTGTAGGTTTCTTAACGTTGGTTTTTCGGTTTTATACTATTAAACACACACTAACTCACTCTCACATTCATACTTCCATACTCTGTGGAATAAGGAATGATTCTGGTTAAAGAAAAATGCCTTGCCCCAACCGGGAATCGAATATGACACCTCTGGTTGAGAAGCCAGTATTCTGATCACTTGACCGCAGTACCTCGTTTCACTGGTTTGACAGGAAAGGAAATAACTACCTACTTTCAATGTTCACAAATAATGATATATACTAAATAAAACACGTTAAATCAATTAGAGGAGTTGTTATTTGGTATGATTAAAATCCGTAAAATTACAAAATGTAGGCATGCTGTTTTGGAAGTTAACGAAGTATAGCATACGTACATCACTCCAAATGTTAGCATTCACACTGCACACTGCCATAATGCAGTGACTTACCCAGGAGGGCTAATCTGAAGGTGGAAGAGCTTCCACTCCAAGATTCGAGTCATCTGTCGCAGTTGCACTTGAACTGTCTGAGCATCACCAGGATTGATAATTTAGTCGACCAATGACATTATCCACCATTCCTTCCAAACCCCTTTTTGTTTGCTCTCATATTCTCTCATTTTCTGTTTCTTGTTGCAAAGCTGCTTACACAGATGTCTCACCTCGGCTAATTCAAAAGTATGCTGCTTTCGGAAACACCAACAAATTCTGCCGTTAAGCTGAGAATAATGTATAATGCAGGAGTAAGATTCTTTCCACAAAACGTATTACATACATTACAATAGTTATTTTCTCGCTACTCTTTAGGCGTTTCCTTGTTTATGTTTCACTACATCGGTATTACACCATCCGCCATTACTTGCTGGCTGGAAGCAGTCGTTACTGCACGATTGAACTGTACAACGAATGGATTAAACTTCAGTAAACTTCGTTCCTTAAACGTTCATACTAATTATTTATACAACATTGCACAGTTTAATATACTAATTCTAATTCTCTCAGTAATTTAGGAGGTACTACTTTGTAACGGAGAAAAACGATCAAACGTTGAGCAACCAATCAGAGCCGTTGCAACCCGTTGCTATTGTTTATCTGACCGGTGAAGTATGGATGGATGGGGAATAGGTATTCATTGGAGTTAAAGGACACTACTTCTAGGAAAAGTGTTATGAAATGTTATGACATGTTCTTCCATAGTAGAAAGCAAAATTAGCATCCTTTATTGTGTTCACGTTCATTGGCCCATATGTAATATTTGGTTAAGGTATCTGTTAATATTAGCAATGCAAAACCATTCCTGTTATTCAATAAACAGTTATGCTATAGTAGACCCTACAAGGTTAGAAATCTTAACTTTCAATTTTGTTACCATCTCCTTTCCATAGATTTACGGCACGTAAAAGAACCTCAAACCTGATAAAAAGGCCTCTGGGTAAAATTAAGCGGTCTTTCACGACCAACATAGAATGGCACGCTGAGAACCACAGTAACTGAACAGCGTCCATAAACAAAAGACTCCACTCTCTCCATTGCAGTTCCTCTGCACAAATTGTATCTTAAGATGAAATTCCCTAGTGCAAAAGTACATGTCTGGTTTCTAATCTCGATTTTAATTAGCTTCTTGGGTAAGTTTCCACCCCCCAAAATAAAAAGAGTTCTCTTATCCAAAAAAGAAACCTTTCGGTCAACTCCAATGATTCCGGAATTATTTAAGCATTCAGCTCATCCATTTCATGTATTATTGATGCACACCTGAGTTATAAAAATTGCGTCAAATAATAAAAGAAATAAAAACTATATCTCCAGAAAACACATAAAATTGTGGCGAAAGACATCTCTGCAAACATCTGTGCATACTCAAATATAATCTTTATTCAAGAACTTTAACAGTATTCTGCGAACGCCTAGCAGTGATACTTTCGACGTTATCAGAACGGGCCAACATCTGAGCCTATCCCAGAAGAAAGCTTTTCGGATTGCGTTGGACTCGGCATTGCAATAGTTCCCGAAACCCATGGACAAGTAGGTGCGTTGGTCGTTTATGCTCAGGCGCTGATGTTAGACACCTCAATGTCCTCCGGTACCAATCAGCAAAGCTGGGGGACGATGTGCTAGATCGCTGTCGACTCTACCGAGGTTTTTCAGTAGAATTCCTTATGAATTTAAGCGCGAAAATGGCGTATCCAATTCCGTCCCTACGGTGTGCCCTAATGGAAATCCCCACGGAGAAGAGTTCGGATGGCTTCTATCCCTTGTTATAGGAGGAGAGCTACGGCTACGGGTAGACTTTCAAATCAGCCTCTATTCACTCTCTGCAGTACGTCGAGGCACTAGAAGATCCCATAACTTCTCACGAACAAACGAAAACCGAAAGTGATATTGCCGAATCGGTTGTTTTTATTGGGAAAACAGCTTTTTTAACCATCTCATTTATACAGCACTTTACCTTCTATGTTTATATTGGGGTTTCATGAAAACAGTTCATGATGGTTCCTGTGAGTCGTTGAAGTGAACTTGTCATTATATTCATAATTTCAAGCACTTTTTCCGCTTTTTTTTCTTTCTTTTCTGCACATACTATGAAAAAAGTGTATAGAGAAGATATTGCATTCCACCCAAAAATTCGATATTGAGATTTCACCAGAACTATGTTCTGAGGTCCTCTCAGCCCAAAAAAAGAATTTTTAGAAAAAGATTTGTGTGTGTCTGTGGAGAGCATAGTTCAAAAACTAAAAGACTGTTAAATACCAAACTTAGTATCTTTCAAGGATTCGACACAAATATTTTCAAAAAAATCCTCCTGCGATAAACTACACTTTACGTAGAAACATTTTTAAAACTTCTGTTTTTCTCAAAAATGGCCCTAATGATATTTGATTAAAATGCCGTAAATTAAAGATATTTACATAGAAAAATATGTCTCTTGAATTTTCTGAGAATAGTTTCTGAAAACCTGTTCATTCTGGATTAATTTTTCTGAACTTTGAATAACGCTAACCCGTAAGAAATGGACAAAAACTTACTACATAAAAAATGTAGCTCTCGTTAAAACACACAATCTGTCATACACGTTGTTGTTGTTGTAGACTTGACTGTTTTCTGGACATTCCTTGTTATTAGTCTCAATTTTATACTGCGAACTTTACTCAAACGGAAGTTACCTTTCATTTCATCTCTCTTTTGTTTGACTGCTGGCAATGCAAAGCGATCCGAACTTAATTGTTCACCTAGCAACTAACATTTTAAAATATTTGACAGTAGCTTTAGTCTAGTGTATTCCCTTATTTCCCTTCTGCTTAGAAAGAAGCAAGTAATAAGATAATTTCTGCTAATGTTTATCTGATTAGCATGATGTAAATAAAAGGAATAATCGTTTGTAAGAATATTTTGTTTGAAAAATAGGTAGAGAAAGTAATGTGAGTTGAACACATTAGTTGTTTACAGTTTTTCAATCTTAGGGGATTTTAAAACGCACCTCTTTGTAATCAAGCACCCAAAGTTTATGTTATGTTTAATAATTCCCTGAAGCTTGTAAAGGCTTAAACCTGAAGACTAGAACCTACATTCTATTAAAACCACTCTTTTCATGTGCTGATTTAAAGCTTCATTGCTCTCTTCACAGGACAGACGGACAAGCACAGAACGGAAGGAGGATGGTTCTGGGTGTACAAAGCGTTCCTACTGGTGTGGATCGTGTTCGGACTCGGATACCTGGTCATGATCCTGGGCTTCATTACCAGAGCCCTCCGTTCTAAGAGGGTTGCTCGTCTGGAGCATCGCCTTGCTGCCAATTTGAAGAACACACAGTCCCGCATTTGGCAAAGCCTCGCTAAGGATGTAGGCTATCTAAGGCGTGTCCTCAACGAGCTATATGTCTTGCGCTTAAGTGTAAGTATTTTATTTGAATAATCCACATGAAATAAGTAAATAGGATCTGAAGCTTTCCTGGCGACGAACATATTCTAGACGTTATCGGGCCTCAAGCCAGGTGTAATGATGAAGAGTCATCTTCATCACTACTCCTGGCTTGAAGCCCGAGAACGTCTAGAATATGAAATAAGTAATCACTAAAAAGCAAAAAGAAATAAAACCTTTCCTACTCCCTATATATTGCTATAGGTGATCTTTCCCTTTTACTGACCGCATGCAAAATGCCTTCCCAAATGCCTTCCCTTCGGGCCTCAAGCCAGGTGTAATGATGAAGAGTCATCTTCATCACTACTCCTGGCTTGAAGCCCGAGAACGTCTAGAATATGAAATAAGTAATCACTAAAAAGCAAAAAGAAATAAAACCTTTCCTACTCCCTATATATTGCTATAGGTGATCTTTCCCCTTTACTGACCGCATGCAAAATGCCTTCCCAAATGCACAGATTACTCATTAATATAAATACAAATAAGGAGCAATACGTAATGCGAGAATAAGAGCCCCCCCCCCACTCGTGTGTAACAACCCGCCTTTTAACTGCATGGTCCTACCGGCAGCATTCCCCTTTGGAACACATTGCTTATTGGCAATGATGTTAACTTGTATACTATTTGTTGTCGTTTGGATTTCTATTTTCTTTATTTTCATTAGATCAGACACACTCATACTTTGAAATTCTGGGGAGGATAAGGATTCATCTGGAATAGAGAAAAATTCCACTCCCATCCGGGAATCGAACCGGGACCCCTCGTACACCAGACAGATGCTCTACCGACTGAGCTACGGGGCCAGCAAATCATAAAGTTGTGACATTTGACAGACGTGTAAATTTAGGCGATCATCTAAGGGGTTTATGATTAGTACATTTGCAATTGTTTGGCCCAGAGAAATATTTGCCTATAGAAGGCGGAGGAATTTTAGGGGTGGGAAGAAATATCACTATGCAAGGTGACCATAAAGTAAGTACCCATTTTCATGTTGCTGATCTGCTACATCAAACTAAACATTATATTAGGGCCGGTTCTACAATGTGCCGATATGTTGCCGATAACCTTATTTACCGAATATCAGTGCGACAGGCGTTCTACAATATCTTTCCGTAAACTATAGTTTCCTATATATTTTCCGCTGGATGCTGCTGCTGATACATATTTTATCCTACAAATAACCAAAGTTTCACAGCTGTTACACTGCAGACATGACGGCGGATTTGTATATTTTGGACGATGACGACGAAGAAATCATTATGTATTTACTTGACAGGAGAAAGCCTAAGGTTATAAGAGAACGACAGAATTACTTCGAAACATTAGATGATAAAGAAATTTACAAACGATTCAGGCTTAGCAGAGCGAGCATAACAAGGCTACGCGATGAAATACAGCAGCAAATGGAATCACCAACACCGAGGTAATATGTTTTAAAGTTTTTATTTGACGTTGTAGTAGCTGGGGTTGATCTAATGCCGTTCAACAGGTCCACCTTCATTGTCAATTCACTGTTCCCATCGCCTTGTGGCTGCGCGGAACACACGCTGCAACATTTGAGGGGTTCTTAGCAAGCATTCCTCTCTTATCCGCCGTTTCAGCTCATCTAAATGTGATACCTAGTAGTATACACTCGGCTCTTGCTGGCACCCCATAAGAAGAAGTCAAAGAACTGGGGTTGTGAGAGCGGGGAACCCACTTCCTATCCACCTGTTAGGAACGATCTGTGTCAGGTAGTCCCGCACAATGTATGCATAGGAGGTGGTACCCCGACTGGTTGATAAATCATAGTCTAGGATACCACCCTGTTGCAACTGTGGCTCCTGGAACAACTGCAGCATGTTCAGATAGGTTATCCCAGAACTGTCCGTTCGGCAAACAAAAACGGGCCATAAATTCTATCCTTCATGAGACCAAGCCACATTGACTTTTGGAGGAATCCCGTTGTCACTAGGTGACTTTATGCGGTTGCTCCTCTGTATTTTCTTGTTTTTCAATCTCTTTTTATAGTTCCATTGAGATAGTCAAATACTTCCAATCTTTTTACTAGATCAGATTATTTGTATATGATATATTTCACATTAAATATTTAAACTCTGTAGCCTGTTCCACAGCAATGCTTTCTATTACAAATTTTAATCGGTTACTTACTTTGCTCTATGTCGATTTTCATATTTTTCTCGCTATCACATACCAAGAGTTGCACTTTAAGGTCATTAAGTACCGTCCAGTTTTTAAACATTTACCTAGGACTGCTCGCTTTTATGTATAATGGTATGTGTAATGTAGCTACGTCTGCAGCAGTTTGTCTCGATTAAAATGAACTAGATAAAAAGATTATTGCAATTAAAATAAAATCTTAAGGGGAAACATATACGTGAAAATCTAATAGCATAAAATCCACATTAATAAAGGGACTTTAAATTTATATTTCAAACCTGTGCAAGACGAACACGACATTCGATCCCCGGAAACACTCCCGATTGAGGAAATACGTTTTGCAAGCAAATTTAGCATTGAAAACCACGGGTGTCTTGATCTTACAGACCTGTTCTGAAAGTTCCAACTTTATTCGGCTGAACCAGGATACTCTCGTGTATGAAGCAACAATGTTCAGTGCCCGGCTGAAGGGGGTGTGATAGCCAATCTCACTGGACGAAGTCATACAAGTGCTTGCGCTTCCTCCCAGTCTTGAGGTTGTGTCGTTTTTCAAAACATATGTCCCAATGTCAAGCCGAGGGCTAGGAGATTTCATGGAGAGATTAGTTCTCTTTACCGAAAAGTAAGGATTCTCGCAGTACCTTGTATGTCAAAAGATGCTGAATTTGATGAGGAAATGAAATGTACAGCGTCATTGTACAGCACTTCATTCAGCCGTGACTACAGTTTGTCCGCAGTGCCGAACTGCATTGCATGCTGCAGCCAGTCTTATGCGAATCGTGAATACTGCGTTGCTTTCTGGTGCGCCCCAAGCTGAAACCATCTGATCTAGAGGGCCGTCACATCAAGGCTGCACAAAGTTCCATAAGGACGACTGAGCTTTAAAAACATTTGAAATATTTTGGATTAACAACCATATTTGTGGTATTCGTGAGCTTTCTTATACTTTAAGATTCTGCAATTATTTTGTATTTCTGTGTAGACTTAGCTTATGGAATAAACTGTTATTTTTTTTCTATTGCTACTTTTACAATTATTTCTCCGCGCAGCTCATAGTCTACCATTATAGTGCAATAGTTTTGCGTCCGTAGGGCACCAGGAACACCAAATGTTTCCCTCAACTTTAGAAAAAGTTTAAGGTTTCAGGCGTTTTTGTTTCTCTGTACATTGTTAAATGCTTGGGTGTTTAAGAGTGTTGAAATGTTTAGTTTCAAAATAAAGTTTAGATTAATAAATTATTAAATTATCATATTTTCTTAGCTGGCCGCGCCGTTAGACCACTCGCCTCTCACCTAGAGAGCCGGGGTTCGTTTCCAAGCGACCAATGTGAGATTTGTGGTGGACAAAGCGGCACTGGGGCAGGTTTTCTCCGGATACTCCGGTTTACCCGCCATCGCATTCCACCGGTGCTCCATCATCATTCATGTATCATCATTGTCACCGCCTGTGATGCCATAAGTAGTTAAAGCGGGCGTTAAACACTACCAAAAAAAAAAATTCTCTTAGCATCCGGGGTGCTGCCATAAATACAAGCACGTGTGGAACAACTTCGAGATTAAGAGGTCTGCATTAGTTGACTCAGTAACTTATATATGTGCATGTAAATTGGAGTTGCAGAAGACAGGCAGCGCAGCAAATAGTGCTTTGAGTCTAAAAGATTACTCGGCCTGCATCTGTAATATTTTATGCAACAGTATTTAGCAAAATAAGAACTGAAGCTTTCCTGGCGACATATTAATTCAAAATCTTCTCCGGCTTCTAGCCAGGTAAAAACCTGTTTTTACCTGGCTAGAAGCCCGAGAAGATTTTGAAGTATTTAGCAAGTTTTCAAAGGTTTACATTTGGATATGGTACTTAACATTTATACATTTTCTCACTTAGATATACACGTACATGAAAAGTTCCAGGTGAGGTTATTACGGCACGAGAGCTGTCTAGGATCCTGAAGTATCTTCAATCCTTAACTGAATTTAGTGGCATAGTATCTTGCTTGATATTCATGTTTACAAAAATGTCTGCAAGTTGCTTAAGCCTTGGTATCGTGTATCTGCTATTCTAAGGATTTTTTGTTACAGCCTGTATACAAGGACGAGGAGCCCAGCTCCTACCATTTCCGGACACGGAGCAGTAGTGAACCTGTGCTCTACGGACTACAGCTACAAGCGCAGCAAGAGGCTGAAAAGACGCCGGACTTGAGTTCGTGGAGGCGGCGACGAGCGAACTCCGAGTGTCCATCACGTCCTCGTCCCTTACCGCGTGTGCTGTCTGAGGGAGACCTGGAGAGGATAGATCGAGACGCCACATTCAGAGCAGCGGTCATCCAACCGGCAGAATTATTGGCACACGTTGTCAAGGCTTTAGGAGGATCAGCAACAGAGGAAGGCGTTCAGGGCTTCAGCGACGATGAGATCCTCGCCAGTGAGAAACCGCCTCCTTCGCCACCACCTCGTGGTCGTGCATCTAGCGAGGTACGGATATCCATTCCTGACGAACGATATAACGCCGAGTGGACATGGAGTGGGGACGCCGCGTCCAGAAGAGTGCATGAGATCAGCAGGGCTCGCCTCAAGAGGTGAGTCACTTCAAGAGACTTATTGAACAATTCCAGCATCTTGACGAAAGCATGGTTCTAACATACCTTAAAGAATTTGTTCCCAAAACGACATACTTTTGTGAAAAGTTATTTAAGTAATTTAATATTCATCCTGTCAAAATTAATTCTAATTTAAACGAGTCCAAAAATTAATAACCGTTCAAAAGAAAAAGTATTTCTGTAAATAAGCATTGCTAGTACAAAACCACTGAGAAATTCTGTTTCATCACCTGAGTTGATGCAGGTAAATCCTATAAACCTTAGTTAACATTAAACATAAATCTTAAATACTCCATATGTGAAATATTATTCTTTAGAACACAAAATAAATTATCTATTCCATTTAATCCCAAAAGAAAAGAAGAAGCCCATCTTGAAACATACGGTTCCTAACTTATTTCTTAAAGAAAGAATTTCTGAACGTTTATTTTATAGTTATATAAAAAATAAACTTTTTGCACCATATTCGCTGTGGCTTCAGTTTTGCCATTCACAAATCCTGTCGTATTTAATAGGTTTAGACTACTATTCAATTAAAAGCAGCACATCCATGCTGTGTCGTCATCACTTATAAAAACGAAGTTTCACCATCTAGTTAACATTTCTCTCTCTTAACTTTTATTTTGGCCTGGCTATTTGCCCCTTTTAACTCTTTTCCACGAGTTTAACCTTCTGTTGTTCTGTTTTTCAAAATTGATATTTCTTTGTTTTTTTTCATTCAGAGACCCCTGCACAAACATTTACATTAAGAGCAATTTATTCTTCCCCATTCTCTTCCATAGTACAGACTTTTCAGAAGGGATGGTGATATTTATGAATATTATTTCTGTTCTCAAACAGCAAAAGTGAATTCTCCAACAGCACTGACGAGGGAGCTTTCACACTAGATTGGTTTTTCTTCACATTCGTTTTCATTCGTGTGCTTATTTAGTCAAAGTGTCACTACCTTAGATTTGTGGAGTCAACAGGGCCGAGAATGGTCAATGAATGCAGTGAATTGGAAGAGACATAAGAATTATGTCATTAGCTTTCATAAATTCAAATAATATCCACTGTTTTTACTTTTTCTAAATAATATATAGTACATAATGCATAGCTAGAGAAGGCATAGCATTCCGCCAAAAAATGCGATACCGGAATTTCACTGAAAGTACACGCCCTTGTATCCCCCCCCCCCAAAAGCGTTTTAATTCATAAAGTAATCTTGTCGTCTAATGAAGTTCAAACGTATTGTAAGAAACAAAATCTTCCAACTATTAAATAGTTCGACTAACACATAAACAGTATAATATTTGGGAAGTTTCACTGCTCCCTGTGCATCATGAGAGGTTCGAAGGTGTAATGTTTTCTGTGAAAAGCAAGAGCTGAAGGATGCTGTTTCCAGTTAAAACCATCTGCATGGATGTCTCCCTTTATGTATTCACAATAACTCTCAATTGATTTTGCTCTTAGTTGCAACCATTAGAGCTGACTCACATGTCATAATTTGTTCAAGGTTTCCTGGAGTAAGTCAAAACCTTTTTTACTACAAGTCGATTAACTGTTGCATTCTCAAATTGGGGGTTCAAATATATCAATGATAATCTGACTGATGAATCCGAAAATCTTTCAGTGGTTGGAGAATCCTAACAACTTAACTCTCACATAATCTGGTCTGAAAGTCTAACACCTGAGTCTCAAATTGGATTGTACACTCTTTAAACAGTATTTCCCAGCAATAAATAAGGCAGGAGCGCAATTGTTATTGTGTTGTATTCCTCAAATCCAACAATAGTTTTTCTTGCAAAAGCCAGCATAACTCTCGTTCATGGTGGAACTTCTCTTTCTTCCGCATGACTTTTCATCACATCTTGCACCATTCCATCAACTTCAAACTTGTCATTTATTCTTGTAATTGTTAATCTTGCTGGTGGTAGTGCACCAAATTCACCCATCTAACGTCATTGAACCCCAACAACCTTCTTCACTTCCCGGCAATAACAAACGCTTTATTTCTGTCTCATACCGTGGCTGAGAAATGGTGTTTTAAAGAGGGCATGCGTCAATTTGAGCACTCTGTATATTAGATGTCTAACCAGTCGTTCAACCCTAGGGAGAAAAGTAGGGTTAAATCCTTCCAGACCCCGGCTTTTTATCTTGAAAAATTATTGTGTATGGCTTTATCTCTTCAAAACACTCTTTCGGAACTTTAAGATACCTTACCTTCATTCTTTACTCATTTAGGGTCTTCTGTATGTCACCCTGCTAATATGTTTTCTATCTAAATTAAGTTGATAGCCGCATATTGTTCGTGAGAAATAATTAAGTTTTTTTAACCCTTAGAAGCCACGGTTGAAATAAAACATTTTAAGCTAAAGGGAAAGATGGACAGCAGGTGAAAATTACATCGCATCCTACTTTGTACTGTACAAAACCATGGCATATTACCTAATCTTGGGTGTCCAAAATATCCCATTATGGTCTATTGTCAAGGATCTTAAATTTAAACATCTCTCTATGTATGTTATTTTAAAAAGTAGCAATCAAAATACAATAAAATAATTTTTAAAATCCGCCTTGATGGATTTTTTTAAACTCCTTCTTAATGATTTTAAATAAATCAGCCACTACGGCGAAACACATTCTTGCACACAGTATCACAATTATACCTGCATATTTCCAGTGAATTGTAGAAGACATGCAATGTCATTTTATTGGGTAGGTATGTCGTTTTGGGCACAATTCCCGTATGCTTCACTTATGTCTCTGTGTGTACTATTGATATTGCCTGACTAACATACGGTATTTGGATGAGTGAAAGAGAACCCACGTGTAGCTCTGTGTGTGCTTTTGGAATATGTGGCGGGCATTACTTATATTTGTCTGACTATACAGTTCATTAAAATGGTGATGTAGAAACACGCACAAACAAATTGGCTTATATATTGAAATCACCCTGTAAAACAATAAATTTAATACTATTATATATTTTTGAAAGGGAGGTAGAATATAGATATAAGCCAGCAATGTACACATGAAATATATATATATATATATATATATATATATATATATATATTAACAGAGAAAAAAAATTCAATATGAAAATCATATTGCATTTTTAGATTCTGATGAGGCTTCTGAAGGAGTGTACATCCCACTGTTTAAAATATTAGCCAAAGACCCGGATGCCCAACAAATTATGTTGAACATATTTAACCTTTACACTGCATACCTAATTGCAATAAGAGGAACCAATAAATGATCATAATGGCAGGAAATCCCATGTGTGTATGTGGGAGAGAGAGAGAGAGAGAGAGAGAGAGAAAGAGAGAGAGAGAGAGAGAGAGAGAGAGAGAGGTGCTTATATGTTCTTTATAGGCTTCTAAACCCATGCACCGATTGCGACGAAACTTGGCACAGATAACTTATGACACATAGAGAAAATTACTCCCTAGCTTGGAATTCAAAATTCCTTCCTTTTTCACAGGCTTAAGTATTTAATTTGATGGAATTCAGAAAAACTCCCGAGACCACCTACCTATCTTTCTCAACGATTATCCTAATAGCTTATACATTGCCAATATAAGAAAAACAATTACTCGTATGTTGTCACTGCCTCATAAATCAATAAAGGAACAACGAGTCCACATATCATTCGTTGATCTCCGACATAGATCATGGCGTAATAACGCAGTAAAATAAATAATTACAACAGCTGCACAAATGCAAACACGCTATAATTGAATGGTTGAAAAATTAACAACAGTTCGAACTGTATTATATTTGACTGTAATAGAAACGGCATTAAACCAGGTAAATACCACTACTTCTTCATATTATTTATCCCTGTATGATTATTTAGTGTGTATTGGTGTAAAATAGTACAAAAGGATTCAATATAATCACGTACACTACAAAAGATCTAAAGTGCTCAAAGTTGCTAACATAGAGTAATAAATACATCTATGTTAATATCAGTACATTCTACAATCATACTCCGATGTTTGAACATTCTCTTAGTTTGCAGTTTCTCAATTTTTGCAAGCAGCAGGAGTTCCCCCCCCCCTCTCTATGTAAGTTTGTGATGTTTTATAAGCATAAATAAGAAATATGATGACCTAAAAGTGACGTCAGGCATGGATAACAGCAACAGCATCAAATCAAATGAAGTGATTCTTCTTATTATTATTATTACCATTTTTCCTCTTCTCTTTTATATTTAATTTTGTTATCTTTTCTTTTGTTGCGTTTTCTTGTAATTTATTTATGTTAGTTACTGAGAATAAACAAGGATACACTGATGTTACTTAAACTGCTAATACTTCTTCCCAAGTGATACTTTATCTGTAAATAGCGACGAGCCACCTCAAATGTGATAACGTGAAAGTCACGGCGGTATTCACAAGAAATCTCATTACAAACTTGGTATTTTGTTGTTCAACTGTGCTTTTGTGCAGTATTTTCTCATTACTTTTCTTTTTTTGTTAGTGTTGAGCAAGATTATGTTGTGTTTCACGCCCAATATAAAATAGTACGCTGAGAACCATAGCAGTTAAAGAGCGCCCATAGATAAAAACGCCAAATTTATTCAATTTTAAGAACAAGATAGATAAGCACAAGTGTTAGTGAAATATGGTTCCTGAGATATGACACAGCAGGATACACCAAGTGAGATTCAAATGCAATGAAGGAATTATAATTTGAACCAATCATCAGATACATACAAGAATGCCAGGATAACTGGATGAATCATTTGCGACGGATGAGTTCGGATAGTTCTCAAATATATATATTTGTCCCATTTCCTGTGGGCAACCGCATAATTAGCACAAGTAGTACAGTTAAACATTATTTGTATTTACATTGCGGTCTTATCAAAGCCCAAAATATGAATTAGGTACTAAGCAACTATACTGGATGCTCCTGAAATTCGTAGTAACATAAAGTTGTAGTTCGTTTAATGGAACATCCTGTAGTTTATTTCACAAATTCATTGCTGTCTATATCCTGGCCCTACTGATGCAAACATTAAAACATTTGAGATACTATTTTAACTTCACACCTGGAACGGTCACTTAAATTAATTTCAAGCAGTACGGCTTGAAATAGCATTTAAATATTCGTTCTCCAGATGACCCAAATACAAATTGTGACATTTAACTCCCTTATCATTTGAATCAGGATAAACAAGCAAGAAATTTATGATATAGGTAGAGTGTTTCGTTTACAAAATATATCTATATGTCACCACGAATTTTGGAAACGCATAGTACATTGCAGACCTTGATAAACTTACAGCAAAATACAAAACAATTCTTAAATATACCACTCGGCATTTTACTTCGCCAAACGAACAATTGAGCATCGTTGCCCATGCTAATAGTTTTATCGCGTTACTTTATTTCCATTTTCTTTGTGTTTAATCTCCAAATGACTGAGGAGTTTCAGGACCATCAGCATTGACACTACGCTTAAATTTCGGTTTAAACTTTTGTCAGTGAAATAACCTAAAGCAAATGGTTAATTTGTTAGATATACGGAACATAAACTCACAATGGTCTTTTAGTTCAACCGTTGATTAGCCCGAGGAAAAAAAAAAAAACAATTACAGAAATATTTAAGGCATGACTGCATAAAAGAAAAAAAGTGCGAGTAGGTGTTTGGGCTATCATATAATACGGTGCTTAATCTCGAGCAGTGTTGACTCCAACTGCAGCTAAGTGAACACCCTATAAAGGTTTAGTCTTGGTTTTGGGTATATTACGAAAATGGAGTTGCTGTGATATCCCTCCATAGCGTCGGAAAATCGCCACTTGGGATTTTTCACTCTTAAGGAGCTGAAAATGTTGTAATGTATTTGAGAATAGTGCTGCTAAGAAAAGGCACAACAATTTTGAGTCTCTTGAGCGATTCCTGGAGTCAGAAATAACTGATTTCCCCTTGGAAACATTTGTGTGCTGTTATTGATGAGTGGCCCTATAGACTTAGGTCCTGCATCATGTGTCCTGATAAAGCAAATGACGGATAACTCTAAGCTCTAAAGATTTCGGATTCATTCGAGCATTATTTCACCCATTTTATTCGTCCATGATGTACAGATGATTAAAGGACATCCCTGTGGTGTTGGCTCGTGTCTACCGCTTCATACGCAAGATTTTTTTTTTTGGGGGGGGGGGTAGTATTTAACGCCCGCTTTTACTGCTCTGGCACCGCAGGCGATGACACTGATGATACATGAAGATGGAGCCCCGGTGGAATGTGAAGGCGGGGGAAACCGGAGAACCCGGAGAAAACCCGCCCCTGCGCCGCTTTGTCAACCACACATACAGTCGCCTGGGATCGAACCCGGGCCATCTAGGTGAGAGGCGAGTGGTCTGACCACTCGGCCACGGCGCGGCCCCTCATATCAAGATGTTCTAAGTTCGAATCTGGGGGGAGTTACCTGAATAAGGTTATTCCCGATGGTTCCTTAACCTAAGAAGGCGAATGTAAGGTATCTCTAAGTTCTATAGGCCCCGGGTTCATTTCAGCATCATTTCACCCATTCCATTCATAGGCCGATATGACTACTAGGTTAAAAGACGTTAAACTAAAAAAAATCAACAAATAAAAAATAAAATCTGATGTGCTACTTCACATAACTTTTTCTACCTAAGCTACAGCAAACTATTCTCGGCCTATTCTTCTGTCTACTTCTTGCTTATTAAGATAAACGTTAGCAGAAATTGTTTTATTACGATATTATTCCCTTGTAAAAGAGAATAAGGAAATAGAATGAGCTAAAGCGATAATCAAATCCTTTAAAAGCCGGTCGCTTTGTTATGGTATTGAAATTTTGTTCTGTTTGACTAGAATGAATATATATAACGATTTTCCATTTCAGACTGATATAAGCTATGGAACATTTAAATTTATAAAATGTATTATCTTGGAAACGGTTAGCGCCATAACATAAATATATCAGACATAAATTGTGTGTTTTGACGATTTGAGTACTACGTTTCTGTCAGCTTACGGTTGGCCAGTTATGCAAAGGTCATTCAGAATGAAGAGAACTTCAGAGGCTATTCCCAAGAAACTAAAAATATACATTTTATTTGTCTTGTAAATATTTTTAATAAAGCACGGGTTTTTTAATCAAAGTCGTTAGTTCCATTTTTGACAAAATATTTTCGAACATTTTTCCACGTAAAGGTTAGTTTGAGACAGAGGATTTTTTTTTTTTTTTTAATCTTCGTTTCGTATTCTTGAAAGATGCTGAACTTAAATATCAAGTTTGGTATTTAACGGACTTTTCGTTTTTAGTTATGATGTTCACAGACACACTGACAGATCTTTAAAAAAGAAATGCTTTTGGCGGGAGGGGGGATATTCAGGGTACGCTAAAACGTGTATTTACAGTTAAATCTCAGGATCGAATTTTTGGATGGAATGTAAATATGTACTATCTACAAAGAAGAAAAAGTAAACATAAATTAAAAAATCTGATGTGTTATATTCACATGAATTTCTCTATATCTCTGTAACATATTGGCATTAAAAGCTTATTCTTCTAAGTACTTCATAATAATCGAGATAAACATTAGCAGAAATTGTCTTTATTACTTGGTCCCTCGTAAGTGGAAGGGAAAAAATCTAACGTATTCGATTCACATGCTGTCCTCTAGCTGTTCGGTAAACAAACCTTTTATTCAAAATATTAATCTCTTATCCACATCAACTACCCAAGATATACATAAGCAAACTTAGTCTTATAACTAGCTTCCTTGTAAGTAGAAGGGAAATAATAAAATGCACAGACTAAAGTGATAGTCTCGTCCTTTAAAAGCCGATCGCTCTGTGAAACAATTGAGGTTCGGTAAACAAACGAGAAACGAGAAAAAAAATGTCTTTCCGTTTGAGGAAACTTTAAGTGTCTTAAAATTGAAACCAATAATCCTCGAATATCTCGAAAGCGGTTAACTCTTAAAAGAAAAAGAAAATAAAAAGTGTATGACATAACCTGTGTGTTTTAATAATATCTACATTTTTTCGTGTAGTAAGTTTTTGTATATTTCTTACGGTTTGCCAGTTATATAAAAGTCATCCAGATGAAGAGGTCTTCAGAGACTATTCCCAGAAAATTCAAGATATACATTTCTGCTATTATCTCCATTTCCTCCTCCGTCCCCCTCTTCTCTTCTTCCTTCTCCTTGCTCAAAACTTCTTTTCAATAATTTATTCCTCTTTTTTCCCTGCCTGAAAATATCCAGAACTGTTTTCAATTAATTAAAATTACATTTTCTTCTTCCTCTCCTTAATTTTTACTCCTATTTCTAAATTATGACTATCGGTATTAGATGTTATTTGTTTGGTAAATGTATCTACTACAGTAGGATTTAAACTAACCAATCTTCTTATTTATTCATTATTTACAGGTGCGAATGTTACAATTTCATTTTATTTGTTATCTTTACCCTGAGCTAATATGTCGCATTGTATATACCTTTTAACACACAGCACGTATATTGCACATAACTTTACTGATAAATATTAAATAGCTGCAAAGAGTATGTAAAAACATGTATAGTTCCACAGGAATACACTAGGCTAAAGCGGTAGTGAAATATTTTTAAAAGCTGATTGCTATGTGATTGAAATTCATTTCTTTGCATGGCCAGAAATTGACAAATTCCCATGTTAGAAAAGTATTTTAAAACTGAAACAAATAACAAGGAATATCTCGAAAATGGTCAACTCCACGACAAAAATGCACGTGGCATTATCGAGATCTACATTATTTGTGCAGCAAGTTTCTGTCTCTTTAGGTTTAAAAGCTATTCAAAAGTAATCTACACTGAAGAGGTCTTCAGAGGATATTCCCAGAAAATTCAGAACATAAAATTCATTTGTCATGTCTTAAACATATGGTATTTTAATCAAAATCGTTAAAGCAGTCTTGAGAAAATAAAAAATTTTGAAAATGTTGCCATGTAAATACTAGCTTGGGGGGGGGGCGATTTTTCTCAAAGCCTTCGAGTCGCGTCCTAGAAAGTAAAATTAAACACCAAATTTGATATTTTACCGGCTATCGTGTTCACAGACACACACACACGCACGCACATTAACCTACTTAAAATGCTTTTTCTTATATACAGGGGGCCCTAAAACGTGTATTTCGGTGAAATCTCGGTATAGAATTTTAGGGGTCAAGTGCAATACCTTTTCTATCTACGGACCATGTACTATGTAGAGAAAGTTAAAAGAAATGAGCAAAAAAGAAAGAATCGCTAACTTTCTATGTAGCAAGTCCGTTAATTGACGCTTAGGACAGGGTAACACTTTAAACACGGAATACCTTAAAAACGGCTAACTTTACGAGAAAGTTTATTTGACACAAACTATATATTTTAATGATCTCTACGTATTTTCTGTAGTAAGACTTTGTCTATGTCTTATAGTTTACCAGTTGCGCAAAACTCGTTGAGAATGAAGAGAACTTAGGAAGCTACTTCCAGAAAATTCAAGAAATACACATTATTTGTTACGGAATTATCTTCAATATATGGTGTTTTTATTTTTCTATCTACTTCATGCTAATCGAGAAATGGTCTAATTACTTAGTCCCTTGCAAAAGAAAGGAAACAAGGGAATACACTGGGCTAAAAAGACAGTCAAATCTTTTAAAAACTGGTTGCTATGTAATTGAAATTCATTTCTTTACATGATTAGCAGTTGATAAATTCCCATATGAGAAAAGTTGAAATATTTTAAAACTGAAAACAATAACAGGGAGTATCTCAGAAATAGTCAACTCCACGAAAAAGTACATGACATAAATTGTGATTCAAGATATTTAACTATTTTATTTGTCTTATGAATATCCTTAATATATGGTATTTTAATTAAAATCGTTAGGTAGTCATTTTTGAGAAAATCAAAATGTTCAAATTTTTTTCATTAAAGGGTAGTTTGGGATTAAAATCTTGCTGTCGCATCCGTGGAGGATATTAAACTTGAATATCAAGTTAAGTATTTTACCGAGTTTTCGTTTTTGAGTTATCGCATTCACAGACACACAGGCGCGCGCGGACCTTTTTCTAAAAATGCTTTGGGGGGATTCGGGGGACCTTAAAACATATTTTCGGTGAAATCTGGAGATAGTATTTTGTGTGGAATACAATACCTTCTCTACCTACTATACACATAGTACGTGTAGAGAAAGTAAACAAGGGAAAAGTAAGAAAAATGTGATTAAGTAAAACTATGAGGCACTCAAAAGAGATCAAAAGGGCATCTGAAAATAAGAGGAAGAAGAAGATAATGATAATGATGATTTCTACTCTCATCAAATACTGTAAACTGATCAACACACAAGTCCTAACTCGCTCAGGGTGTTACCGTAAGGTTTCGGACAAGTTTTTTTCTTTCTGCCTGTTTTCGGAATTTTCCCTTGTTCTGAAAAGACGAATGTCCAATAACTTAAATTCCATAAACCATGGATCATTTGAGCATCATTTTCATTCATCGTCCGTTATAATCGGGCGGGCGGCGTGCCTGGCATTGTTAAGCTTGTCTTCCAAGCCCAGTTTATTATTGTTAGCCACTTTTCGGATTGTTGGAATTTTTCCTGCACTCATTGTGTAGAATATGTAGAAGCGGAATATCACAGAACAAGGATATGGCCTATTCTATATTATAAACACGACCCACTTCTAAAGGTAAGTTATAAAACCAGCAAATAACAAACAGCAGAAGAAAGTACCGCTTGTCAGAGCCATACTCACAACGATATTCTGTAATCTACAATATGTGGCTTCCTGTAGCTATTTACTGAAAGAAAAACGGATCGTACGGTCTGCATTGTGTGTAAGTACAATGTTACTTTCTAATAAATCGTCGGTTTTAACTTATTATGTTACACAATAACAGTACCCGAGCGTAGGTAGACATGACTTTCACATGACTTTCTCTACATCTCTGCAACAAATTATTGTTAAAAAGCTTATGCTTCTATTTACTTCATGTTAATCGAGAAAAAATCAGCAGAAACAGTCTTATTACTTGCTTCCTTGTAAGTAGAAGCGAAATAAGGGAGTACTATAGGTTAAACTGATTGCTATTTGACTTTGTTTGTATGAACAGGAGTTGACAAATTCCTGTATGAGAAAAGTATAAGCTTTTTAAAGCTGAAACTAATAACAGGGAATATCTCAAAAACGACCAATTCCAAGAAAAAAATGTATATGACATAAATTGTGTGTTTTATCGTGATCTACATTTTTTGTGTAGTAAGTTTTTGTCTATTTTTAATATTTTACCAGTTATGCAAAATTCAATAAAAATCATCCAAATAGAGGTCTTTAGAGGCTATTCCCAGAAAATTCAAGATATACACTTTATTTGGCATGTAAATATCTTAAATATAACAGATTTTATATAAAATCGTTAGAGCCATTTTTGAGAAAATCAAAATTGTCGTTATTTTTTCCATGTAAAGGGTAGTTGAAGATAGGGGGGATTTTCTTGAAAATCTTCTTGTTGATCCTTGGAAGAGACAAAACTTAAATACCAAGTTTGGTATTCAATGGTCTTTTCGTATTTGAGCTGTTTCCACACACACCACAGGGACCCAAAACATGTATTTCCGGTGAAATCTTGGTATCAAATTTTTGGGTGGAATGTAACACCTTCTCTATACACTATGTACATAGTACGTATAGAGATAGTAAAAATTGAATTACAACCAAATACCTACCATCCAGATTAACAATCCAAGTGTTACACAGTCCCACAAATATCTCACAAGTACATTTGTAAGTCATAAATGGCGCAAAACTACAAGTGTTCTTTGTCGAGATTGGTGAAGACCGTTAAACATTTGTATAGCAGTATATTGTGGACAAAAACCAGCATAAAGCTAAGTTTTAAAATTTTAACGCCAAGCATTTTTAAGTACATCTATTTGGTTTTCGAAATTGCATAAAGGATTATAATATAAAGAACATTAATTGGGAAACGTTATTATCAGTCATAATAAAATGCAACATATGTGATTCAAGGAAAATATTTGGATAAGCATTTTTCATTCCAATTTACCATCAATATGAGATATGTACAAGTTAAAATCAAGTGCTAATTAATAAAATTGATGTTATAATTATGAAAAGTTCTAAGTGAAATTTGAATATTGAAAATTGTATAAATATTATAAACCTATTTAAGACTTTAAAAAAAAGAAAACTTAATAATACCAAAATAAAATATGTAACAATTAAATAAGTGTGAGTACCTATTGGACCTGAGAATATTCAAATAAGAAGAGAAAGAGGGGAAGAGTGTTAATGTTATCTAATTTTATGTCACCTTAAAGAGGTATTTGATACAGGATGAGCAAGTAGCTAAAAATTTCTACCGACAGTAGAAATAACATCAAGAACAACACGCAAAGAAAATGGTATATACCTACCTGGGGTTAATAATAAGAATAAATTCAAGTTTTATAACTGGTTGAAGTAGTGTAACAGACAGAAGAAGTAGCGTAACAGAAAGAAGAAATAGTAAAACAGTTGTAATGATATTAAAGTGATTAATGCATAATAAATTTGATTTATGTGCATATAACAGTTTAACAGAGGAAAAACAAGGTATGTAGGTATTGAATGTACATGTACTATTCAATGACATTAAAGAGATCATAGTTATCTCAGGACCCTAATAAATATCTAACAAAACAAAACAGAAAAAATTGTAGTACTGGAATATTATCAAACTGTGAATCATGCTACCTAAAGCAAATAGAGCACAGCTTTCAAATTTACATAAGAAGTGCATTAAGGATAAAAGTATTGCAGTCATGGTTAAAAAGGAGCAAGAACTCAAGGAGCATGAAGAAATACATTTAAATGAAATACAGAGTGCAATAAGATCCCTGCGTACTGCACCTGCCCTAAGTAATCATCCATTCCACCTTATACATGTGAATTATTACTGCAAGACCATTCAAGGACTTTATGTACCATGTGAGCTAGCAGTATGCAAGGTTGCTCTCCAGGATGGTGTCATACACTTCTTCAATGTGTTAATAAATCCAGGCAAACTTCCAATGGGATACAGATATGAATCTCAGAAACATGCAGAAGAAACACATCAAATTCCCATGCCAGATGAACTCCAATCCGAGGCAAGCGATTATGCCAAAATAGTGCAAGATTTGTGCACTTTTTTAGAGAAAGTAGAGGCAGATAATGAACTTCCACCATTATATACTGTAACATCACAGCTTGAACCTTGTGAAAATGTCCTTATTAATTTGTGTGACAGCATTAACAAAAACATATTTCGTGTTTACCCCGCAAGAAAATTGCTCTTTGAACTTCAGCATGCTTGTGTTGATGCATACAAACCAACAGAACGTAACTTAAAAATATCTTGTACTTCACTAGCGGAGCAAATATTTGAAAATAATGTATTTGATTATACCAAAGGCATCTCCTGCAACTTACATGAGGGAACAGATGCAACACCATATTGCAGTCTATCATGTGTGAAAAGATGGAGCTTCCTCATTTTGGACTGCTGCTATCAGGTGACAAACATGCCTTTGCTACCAGGAAGGCACATTCCACAACACACAAGTGCATCACAGTTCAGGAAGTTAAAAGCACAAGTGCTGCTGAGAAAAGATGATACAAAAGCAGTAAACACTGCAATGCAGAATCTGCATGTTAAAGACAGCAGAAATGTGGTGTGTTTAACTATGCAAACAGACACTATCAATATGACAGGGAAGAATAGACGACATAGAGTGGCAACTACAAGAACACTTTCGTGCTCCTAAGCAAATATCAGAGGCAATAAAACTGCTTTCCCCTGCTGACAGTGATGATGAATAATTTCCACTTCACTCTTAAGATTGATGCCTTCAGACTGGAGGCATGTGGAAACTACAAGATATGTGCTGTTCATAAGAAGGAAGTTGTACATTTAACAATATCCTGCTATCCACATGAGAAATGAGAAGAATTCTTCACCACTGATGGTGCACTGTTCCCAGACTGGAGAAAAACAGTATACTTCAGACATACAGTTACGTGATTTGTGATGCACAGTTTTCACTACAAGATCTGCAGAGTGAACTACTACATAGTCTACATAGTAATAACTGTGTCAAATTATCTTATGATGTGGTGCAACAAGACAAGTGCTAAATTTTAAACCCTTTTGTTCATTCTATACTCTTCTTTTAACTCACTATGCATGCACATTTTCTTGGGTACTAATTTTACAGGGAAGAGAGAGGTTGCCCACTTCTCTTTCCACAGTGTTGTCAACAAAAGACAGTTTATCTTTGAGGCCCTCAGCCATTATGGTGATGTATCATTTATATATAATTTATATGTATCATTTACTGTCTATGTTTACTATATAGATCACTTATTATGAACCTTCGCGCATTTAAAAGCATGATATACATTAGCAGATTTTTAGCATGTTTTATTTCTACAAGGTAGCCTGACATTTTGCGGTACCCTCCATGACACATCGACCTCTGTGGCAATATTATCAAAGTAGTCGCCTTTTTGAACTAAGTCAGACAAATAACAGTAATTGCATATTGTAACCGCAAATGCATAGTTCTAATCTCATAACCTATTGTGAAGTTCTTATATAACCTGAAATACTCTTAATATGGTCCTATGATTGTGACCTATTTCAAGAAACTATCAATTCCTTGATGGACATTTATCTACCTCAAAAATAGCTGATGTGGTCTCTAGAATTGTAATGATTGGTGCATCAAAGTTTGTATAAAACCTTCCTCTTTTAAGGGTATTGGGTTGTGGAAAACTGTATAAAATTTAAATTTTTATTTTATTATTATCGACTCCCCAGATCTTTCTGCAACATTATATTATTCTAAAAATTTAAATATGTACCTCAAAATTATAGAGAGCTCTTACAATGACTGAATAGGGTGTACCTTTGCTATTTACATGTTTTTGAAAACTCAGTTTTTAGATCTTAAGGTACACTTATTTGATCAATTATTAAAGATATGGCCAAACAATTAAATATAAAAAAAATTAACTTCAAAATAAGTATAGATATTTCTTCAGAATTAATACCAGGTAGCCCAAAAGTCCCATATTTGATATGTGCACATATCCCTTTGTGCATTAAAAGGATTGCATAACTCAATGGGGTTATTCCAAGTTAAAACACACCAATGGACAACTGGCCTGGATAACCTTCATTTTTACCCCTCGTATCAGCGGTGGTAAGTGGGTTGCGCTCATTGAGAGAGGTAAAACAAAGGTTGCTCAAGGTAGTTCTCCATTGGCAGGTTTTAATTTGAAAGAGTTCAGGAACTCTTTTAATGCTCGAAAGGATATCTGCACACATACATGGAGCATATTTAAAGAAAATTATAGCAGAAAAATGTACTAAAGCAATAAGAAACAAAGTTATAAATTAAAGCTATAATGTTTTAGAATATTCTAAAACAGGGGTTTCTACATTAGAAACCAAAGGCATGATTGCGGGTTGAACTTGAATATAAGACCAATATTTGTGAAATTCTCCAAATACAGGTATAACAAGAGATACCATGATGGAATTTCATATAGTGTAAATGAAAACAAGGTTTAAATTATTATAATTACTTAAAATTTTTCAAATTGATAACATTAAGATTGAAAGCATATAAAAACTATTTCAATAGAATTTTAGAAAAGAGCACTCAACAATGCCACTTTAATTTGAAATTAATATTGATAAGTAGCAAAAAGAAGGAAATATAACAGAAGTATATAATGTAACCTGTAGTCAAAACAAATTTTTAAGAAAAGATAATTGAGTGGGGTAGTATGGTAGATCAGCTGCATCTAGTAATGCTCCAATAACAACTTTGTTTAGAATCAGAATTTACAATAAAAGTAATTACAAAATAAGTGTATTAATTAATTTACAATGTGGTATGAAAGATTTTTTAAAGATTTTAAATTAGCTAGTTTTCCAAAAAAGTTTCCTGAGCCATAAAATATGGATGGCTTGGAGCTCAAGGCTCACCAGTTGGAAATCCCTGTTCTAAAACACCATTTTCTATTAAATGGCAAAATATTAATGTATATTTAATTCATTGCATAAAGAAAAATTATGATTTGAAATGCCCACCAGTATCAATATATACTTGACTAAACAAGAGAAATTTATTAAAACTGCTGTTTTTAGAAAGATTTTTAAGTTAAAATTGTTCTGTATCATATCCCAGTATCCCTTAGAGTATGAAAGTGGTTAATATATTCTAAAAGTGGATTACATTTCTATCACAATGCATAATTGAAACTTACATTTTTGGGGAAACAATCAGAATAGAAACATTGTGTGCTTCCACTGCTTATAACCAACTTTGCTTTTAAACATCAAAACTGTAGAGTTCTCAGTAAAGTGTAAGACATAAGACCTCCTATCCCTTCTAACTTACTGTTATTAGTACATTAGAATAGCTAAATGCAACAGAATTATATATCCTTTTATCTCAAAACTACCAAATGGTGCACATATTGATGCTGTTCTAGAGGCCTCATATTTCAGCTTATCTCTAAAGCAGTATTATACATAATACCTAGTTAAATTTAAAATGTTTTGTGCAGTTGTAAACACAACTGTTGTGTGTAGCTTTATGTGTTTGTGTTGTATTGTGTATATTGATGAATATCTGTTTTTATGTTTGTGTGTTATAACAAATGCTTAAGCATGACAATAAACAATTGACAGAGAATGTATAAGAATGACTGTAGTTTAACATTTTTTTTTTCTCTAGTAATAAAATTGTTACCATAATGTACACAATATTTATAGTAGAAATAAAAAGAAAGCATGTACAAATAAAAAACAATGGCTGCTTTAGGAACTAATCATTTTTGTTTGCTTGTTTCTTTTTCTTTCACAATACAAATTTTGACAGATGAGTTATTCTATCATTACTCAGTTACAAAATGAGAATTTGCCTGAACTAACCAATATTGTAAAAAATATACATATTTTAATAGTATCAGAATAATCAGTGTACTGGCTTTTTAACCCAGATTTCCCAGAGAAGTACAAATTTAGGCTGAGGCAAGGCAATTTTTTTTTTATTACAATAATTCCTTAAGCTCTCTAGTCTGAAATGCAAAGTGCATTGAGTATGTTTGTAAGGAATAAATCATAAGTCAGTATATAAATCTGTTAGTATCAAGTTTCTGTTTCTAAAATCAAAAAGAAGAGTTAAAGACAGTATTGCCTGTGCTTAATTTAAATAAAGAAATAAAATAATTTATATGGCAACTCATTACAATTAAAAGAAATACATTTTTGTTCTGAATTTTTCACAAAGCCTGGCTGCTTAAAATTAATTTCGGCACACTATAAGGTTGTTACAAATAAAACATAGAAAACTAAATATTTAATGTGAAAAATGGCATATTTTTATCAGAGAAGAAAAGAAAAATACATGCTGACTAACTATTGTTTATAGATTACAGTATCTCATTCTGCTTTAGGGTAGCCACAAATTTGAGTGTAATTTATCAGTTTACCTGTATAGTCATAAGTTGATATGCAAGACAGAATGCAATGACATCAAAATATTAATCAATTATACAATGTGTTCAGAAAAAAATCTGATGTGTTCCATTCACATGACTTTCTCTACATCTTTGCAACAAATTATTGTTAAAAAGCTTATGCTTCACTTTACTTCATGTTAATCGAGAAGAAATTAGCAGAAATAGTCTTATTACTTGCTTCTTTGTAAGTAGAAGCGAAATAAGGGCGTAACCATAGGTTAAGGTGATACTCAAAAGCTGGTTGCTAGGTGACTGAAGTTCCTTTGTTTGTATGGACAAGAGTTGACAAATTCCTGTATGAGAAAAGTACAAGTTTTTCAAAGCTGAAACCAAAAACAAGGAATATCTAAGAAATGATCAACTCCACGAAAAAATGTATACAACATAAATTGTGTGTTTTAAAGTGCTCTACATTTTTTGTGTGGTAAATTTTTGTCCATCTCTTATGGTGTAGCAGTTATGCAAAATTCCGTAAAATTTATCCAGAATAAAGTAGTCTTCAGAAACTATTCCCAGAAAATTCAAGATATACATTTTATTTTTGAGGTAAATATCTTTAATATACAATATTTTAATCAAGATCGTTAAAGCCATTTTTAAGAAAATCAAAGTTTTCGAAAAAAGTTCCATGTAAAGGGTAGTTGGGGGTGGGGGGATTTTCTTGCATCCTTGGAAGATGCCAAACTTAAATACCAAGTTTGGTACTTAATGGTCTTTTCGTTTTTGAGCTATGCTGTCCACACACACACTCAGACCTTTTTCTGAAAATGCTTTTTTTGGATTCAGGGAGACACAAAACATGTATTTCCCGTGAAATCTCGGTATCAATTTTTTGGGTGGAATGCAATACCTTCTCTATACACTATGTACATAGTATCTGTAGAGAAAGTAAAAACAAACTTTTGATGTTACATCTTTACTGCTCATTGTGCAGCATTTGAAGCACCAACCCCCTAAAAGTTGTCCTTCTACTGAAAATAGACCATTCCCAATGCTTCTTCCACTTTTGGAAAGCCTCCTGGAACATACTTTCTGGGATGGTGCTCAGGACTATTGTTCCATTGTCATGCATCTCTCTGGTTTGGAAGTAAAGTCCTTTCAACATGATTTTAAGGAAGTAAAACAGGAAAAAACTCTGCTGGGGGTAGGTTCAGATTTAATAGGATGGAGGGGCACAATTAAAGTCAGATGTTTTGCCAGATATCAGCAGAAGGAACAATGCTTGAGTTGGCCCATTGTCATTGACTTGCATCTGCTATGTTGTACATAAGGTTGTGCATTTGCGCGTTTTGGACAGCAATTGAAAGTAACTCTTTAAATCCTGTTTTAACATCTACCTTTTTAATAAAAAGTGAAACATTTCCAAAATGTACACAGTTGAAAAGAGCAATAATTTAGTTAAACAATACAAAGCAAGACCTCTCATTTACTTTTCTTTGTGCTTTAGGCTACAGCTACCAAAACTGGTACCTCTAACATTCTGTGCAAACAAGTAGGAATCAAAGTTGTGAACTGTGTTCCCTTAAACCAAAATTACTTCTTAGAACTCCTCAACAGCTTTAGGAATTAAACTTACTCATGGCTTCTAAATAATGTTACCAAAATTTTGATAAGAAAAAAAGAATTAAGCACTGAACATTAAATTGTCTGCCAAAATTTCGAAAAATATATACCTACATGTTTAGTGCATTATAATTTTGTATAAGTGAACTTTAAGCAAACAATGCAAATCTATGTTATGTCTTGAAATTTTATCAGTTCGAGAGAAATGAAAAAGGCACTACAGATTAAAGGTTGAAGAATACTAAGCAGTATCAAGGACTACTGAATGACTATTTCTTTTTCCTATATTGCATTTTTTGATGTCCTAAACAAATTCATGCATCCACTACTAATATTTTTTCTCTAGCTGATAATTAAATTATGCTTAATCCAATATGCTAAATAATATCAAGTCACTGTTATATCACTTTAATAAATATGCCCAAATTAAAAAAAAATAAGTTCCTTTCATAGTCAGGCTGAAAATGTACTGAGCAGACTTGTCCATTGTTAGTAATGAATTTATCACTCTGTTTACACTGAGTCATCCACATACATCTTTGTTCTTCATTTTTAGGAACTAGGATATATAACTATGGGTTGTCTCCTTAGCGCAGCTGCTTGCCAAGTGGGAGACCTGGGTTCAATTCCCGATACTGGCCTGGGGAATTTTCCCCTGCTGGGAGACCTGGCCTGGGGTGCTCTCAGCCTTGGGTCCTTGGGGGGCCAATTGAGAAGCTACTTGACTGAAAAGAAGTGGTTCCAGATCAAAAAGACCACATTAGCCGGCCAGAAGGGACTCTAGGCACTGATCATGTCTCACCCTCCAGCACTGCATCCCACTCATGATGCCTTCAGACCAAGATGGGGGATGCAGCAGCTAGGCAGTAGGCCAAGGTCCCTCGTGGACTGTCGTGCCATGGAGTTACATTACGATACATAACTCCAGATTTTTTGTCCATACATTAGAACATTGTGCAACAGCACAATTAACTTTGTTTCTTGAAACCTTCATTTTGAACACAATGGCACACTACATTTGTATTTCCAAATTGCATCCACTACTAAACCCAATAATTAAGTACTCTAGTTATCTTGCTAAAGTAATCAAAAAGAGCCAATAAGAGCATTATGGTGTGGTGAGTAAATACATTTACAACTGTTCTGGGTGCAAAATTGCAATAGGTGCTACAGTTGGAGAATTACTTGTGGCATAGTTTTATTGCTATTTCCTTCATAATTTTTTATTTCAAGTATTACGGAATGAAGGTTTTGTTTTCAAGTAGAGTGGTCTACAGTGACCAATGATGTCAGATATAGTGTTGGGAATAGAATTACATAGGAAAACGTGGGCTGTATGTGTGAATAGCTATGTTAACCAATTTCCATAAGATGTCAGCAGCAGACACCAGACAACAAGCAGAGAATGTGCAGGAAGAGCCCTCGCCCTGACAATACCATTGCAGTCAAAAAACAACCAACATTACCTTGATCTTTGAATCATTCATGCATTGCTATTTTTACTTTCTTTACATGTACTATGTACACAGTGTATAGAGAAGGTATTGTAATGCACCCAAAAATTTAATACTGAGATTTCACCGGAAATACATGTTTTGGGTCTCCCTGAATCCAGAAAAAGCATTTTGGAAAAAGGTCCATGTGCATGTGTGTGTGTGTGTGTGTGTGTGTCTGTGGACAGTATAGCTCAAAAACAAAGAGACAGTTAAATACCAAACTTGGTATTTAAGTTTGGTATCTTTCAAGGATGAGACACAAAGATTTTCAAGGAAATCCCCCAACTACGCTTTATATGGAACTTTTTTCGAAAATTTTGATTTTCTTAAAAGAACTCAAATTAGGCAAAAGTTATATCGCTGTCACAAAATTTTATAGAATTACCAATTCTCCCTCCACCCATGGTCGCACTTCTCTATAAAGTCAGGCCCCATAAATCTTGCACGTGCGGTATACTGAATTGTTCACCTGTCAGAAATTCAAGGATTCATTTTGCACTGACTCATTTTATAAATAATATTCAAAGTCAGAAGGACGTTGGTCCTGCAAAAATTCAGCATGTCTGTATTATATTTAGGATTTATAATATAAGGGAAAATTAAACATTTCAAGTTTATTATTTCTAAGTGTATCCATACTCTAATTGCTATTAAAAATAACTTAGCCACATAAATAGTGAATAATTCATATAACAAATGCTAGGTATAAATCAACCTTAATTTCTCTTTGCAAATTTTCTAGTCATACAGCTTAAATGTGTTATATTTTTCAAATGTTTATAGTAATTATAGAGTTTACAACCATCAACATATTGTTTGTGATATATATGTCTCCTTTACCAATACTTTTGTAACCTAAAATGTGGAACATAATAGTATGTATTCTGTTTGTAGAATATTATTATGCATACTTCATAGTTGTCTACTAACCATAATTTAAGGAAGCAGACACTGCTTAGATGTCCTGTCTGTTTATGTGCTGTCCATGGTAAGTTGCTGAAAAGACAAATGTATGTGCATGTATGTGTTGTTATGCTTTGCAATGTTTCATTGAACACTGTGCTTTTAGATCTTCCTCAGAAGATATAGACTTTGGCAGCTATTTGTAACATAAATGTTGCAGGTTATTACAAATTGTGTGGCAGCTATATGCTGTAGTCATGGTCTCCTACAGAATATTGGCTGTTATTAAAAGCTCATTGTTTCTTTTTGGGTGAAAATAAACTTAAGTGCTACCTGTATCCATAGAAAATTTTCAGAGTAGAGTAAACAGATTTAAATGTACCAAGTGGGATGGCTCAGGTAGAAATGTCTGTGGTCTGCATTCAGGAGGTCCCGAGTTCAAATCCTGTAAGTCAACCAATCTGGCTCGGGTTTTTTCATGATTTCCCGCATATGCAAAGATGGATTGGATATTAAATAGGACCCAAAGTTCCACCTTTAGTCTAAAACAATAGTAAAACTGAGAATAGATGGTAATAGCAATAACTGGCATTTATCCACAGCTAGTTAAAGCAATCAGATTGAATGGCAGTCAAACGTCATCTGCTAGTTGTGGAGCGAAGTAGTATGGTACATGGGGATGTGGTCTTGAAGGACTGGCTGAACTCTGCCACCTGACTAGGTTGGTGAAAGCAGCTAGACTAAAGGTCATGATGTCTGATGTACATGCCACCTTAATAATATGTGCATGATTAAAAGCAGTAAGTCTGTGGCACACTATCACCACCCGTTTGGCATGAAATGAAAGTGGTGTGGTATGGAGATAGTCGTGAAAGACTACTGTCCACCACATACCGTCAATGAGATATCTTATGAACAGTTCTTTTACAATATGACCTAGAAGTTAAAGCATCATAAAATAAAAAAGATTTTAATATAAATTTTGCAGCAAAAAGTATTTGATGTTGAAGAGCAGTAGGTAATTAAATATGTGGTGAATGTTGCATGTCACTGCCTTGATGTAATTTTAACTTCATAGAACTGTATTGACCATAGTATCCAATAATAATCTATATAGTATCCAATGAAGCTTATATTTTTCATTCTGCTATTTTTGCCAATAATAGTTTTGCTGTTCAAAGCCAGTTTTATTTGATTAAGGCAATGTATCTGTGAAATTTGGAAGAAATTTGTACATTTTTTTTTTTTTTTAAATTTTATTATATTTGTTACATATTTCATACTACGCAGTTGGTTTTTAATATCAAAAAATATAAACCCAAAATGGATATGTAACTTGTTTTATATCATTTAGGTAAAGTATCACAAACTTTAAACTGCATTTTTCTCAATTCTTTTTTTTTTCCCTCTCTCTTTCCACATTTTACACTATTTAGAATGCTCCTTGGACCATTTATAACTTATTAGTTTGAAAATTTCAAGGACTACATATTTAAAAATTATAGTACACTAGTAAAAATATTAAGCAGCTCAGCTAAAATTATTTTGCACAATTCACATTGAAAAATTTGATAACATATTTACAAAAATTTTCTCTCTCAAACCAAATAAAATAAAGATATAATTGCACAAAAATGTATTTATGCTTGTATACTAAGCTCAAATTAAAATTTTGTGAGAGGAGTATTTAGTATTTCTATATCAAAAAATCATAATATGAATTAAGGAAATAATATCTTAAAAACTGTTTGACGTAGTTCATTAAAAAGTCAAAGCAGTCAAAGAAAACTGTAGATTTTTTTGGAATTTCATACATACATTGCCTTATATCATGGCAGAATTGCAGCGGATGTGGAAAAGAGCACTTTTAGAAAAGCCTGATGAGAGCACACTCTTTTGCAACTGCAGTTACTCGTTATTGGATTGGAGGCAATGGGATGGGACGTTTCTCTTCAGTTCTATTGTTTTTGGATGAAACTATGCTCTGCTTTTAATTGTTATCTCTACTTGGTATGCTATCCAATACTTATCTTATGCTGTTAAAAGAATTTTTCAAACATTAGCTGGTCTTGTCATCTATATATCGTTACAGTTACTGTTAGTAAGGAGGGAGCATAACATCCGTTGGTGTAGAACAATAGGGAATATAAAGTGTATGAAAAATGTAAGTTATGAGTAATAATACAGATTATAAATTTGAAAGTAATAACATCTTATCAGTAAAACATTGAGTTTGAAAATAAACTGCATAGAAACAAAATTAATTCCCACAAATAAACATTACAGGCAAATAATTATTAAGCCTTGTGAAAAATTAAAGTCACCTTTTAAGCTAAATAACCTTTACTTAAAAGAGTTATGAGCTTTATAACTGTACATGGATGCTTTAGAAAACATCTGAAGACAATGGGACTATCAAACAGAACCCATTTGTTGCCTGTGTTTAAAAATCACTTTAACGACAAAACAAATTTTACTGTAATGTGAAGCCATTGAACAGATCAATTCAAGTTCCATCATGTCATGTTGGCTTATTGAGCCAACTTTTTTGGGAATTTTTTTTTTTTTCTTTTTTGGTGCTAGTGTTTAACGCCCACTTTAACTACTTATGGCACCGCAGGCCGTGACACTGATGATATATGAATAAAGATGGAACACCGGTGGAATGTGATGTCGGGGGAAACCAGAGTACCCAGAGAAAACCCGCCCCAGCGCTGCTTTGTCCACAACAAATCTCACATGCAGTCGCTTGGGATCGAACCCCAGCTGTCTAGGTGAGAGGTGAATGGTCTAACCCCTTGGCCATGAAACGGTCAAAACCTTATCTGGGTAACTCACAACCTTTTGAATGTGAGGCAGGCATGCTGCCACCACACTACCCAGGATGGCACTTCTGTTAGTGAGTTTGCTATTATGTGTACATGGTGACATGGGATCACTCATAGATGGCACTATAGGATAAAATCATGACTTGTGGATGTGAAATATGTCAAATTAACCCAGGGAGTTTTTCTTTCAAGGTATAGAGTTCTTACTTCTCTTCTGAAGGAAGCCATGCTAAGTATTAATACGTCAAACAAAAAGCCATCATCCTCTGCCAGGTTTGAACCCATAACCTTTTTTTTTTCTTTTTCCTTTTCCTTATCCCTCTTTACTTCCTTTGTTTACCTTTTTTTTCATTTCTGTTTTATGACAAATGCACATACATGTATACATACACAAACACCCATACCGCCTGCGGTGCCTTAAGTAGTTAAAGCGGTCGTTAAACACTACCAAAAAAAGAAAAACACCCATGCCCAAGGCAGGACTTAAACCCACAATCCCCTGCTCCATGAAGCACCAAAGCGAGGCGCATTAGTGAGCGCAGCCATGGGAACCGCTAACTTGGGTATTAGAGGCTAGCATGATAACCATCAAACAGCAAAGGGAGATCATTGAACAGAAGAATTACTGAATTAATGTTGGTGCTCTAGTTCAACTCAAAACAGGAGCTAATCTAGTGAGACAGATACTGCAGTTAACTAAAGATGTAGATATTGGTCCTTAAATTAGAAAAATAGGAAACACAAACAGCTTTTTAGGTTGAGGTGCTTAAGAAAAACCCACTCCACCATAGTCACAGTTAATGCCTAAACAATAAAGGGATTATTCTTAAAACGAGAAGGTGAATTCTCAGAAATGTTTGAAGAAATGTTCAGGATAAAGGTGATTTTATAAATGTCACAAATAGAAACTCTTGGTAAGAGTCAAGTATTAACACACTGTCCCAAGCTTCTTTACAAATAGAAACTACAAGGTGCATCCAGAAACTATGTTTCAGTGGCCAAGAAGGTAACAAAATGCATCAATAGATAAACATTTTTTGCAATATTTATAAAAATTCATTGGCTACTTCTCAGCATAATCACCACCCTTATTGAGACATTTATCATATTGGTGCACCAACATTCTTATGGCTGTGATATAGGAGTCTGCCACTAACATCTGAAGCCAAGAAGTCATTGCCATCTACACCTCAGCTACTTTGGAACCTACCTATTTTGTACACACTTTAAAAACCAAGCCATAATTTTGTGCACCAATGAGCAAGAAATCTGGAATAATTGGCCAGAGAGTTCCAAAATTGTGAAGTATCAGTTCTACACAATTATTTGATGAACACTTTCCATCAATTCTGGTGTCACCAGGGACGATCAGCCACTGTGATCTTCAGCTTTCAGTGAATTGCCTGCATCATTGTCTGACTATATTGTCCATACAGTGACACAATTGGCGGTGGATCTTTACTGGAGTGTTTCTCAGCATCCAGAAGTCTGATAACTACAGAAAGCTTGCAATTGGCGGAAGACAGTATCATTGCAACAAGTTTCTCCTAGTGCTGTGAAATAACTATTGCCATCACAGATTGAAACTGAACTGCATGATTCCCATACATCCCCTCTCTACTGCTATATGTATGCATTCTCATCTGACTGCTCATGCCATCTCTGGATGCAGGTGGAACTTGGTTTTTGGATGCACCTTGTAAGCTATTCTAATGTTAATGAAAGCAGCCAAAATTATGTCTAACAAGAAAATTATTTTGTTGTAGTTGAGATACATTTTGACATAGGAAAGATGAAGTTGAAAGAGTTCAATGGTAAAATTACAGGAAAAATTATAAGGGAACAAAACACAGGCTCTAAAATGAAATGAATGAGGAAGCAATAAGCAAGGTGTTAAACAAGCAGATGATGTGAGAGGAAGAAAACACAATTGCTTTGTATAATCACTAATAAAACTCCATTGCAATAAACTAAATACTGTTATTTGAAATGGGGCTCAAAACTGCAATCCCCAACCACAAAATGCCTTAGCAACAATAGGCATCAGCATACTTTGAACTTAGGATGGCTAAGCAGACACACAATCCATCGCACCATGGCAGTGGGACAATGCTACAGTGGTTTTCATGTCATGAAGGCACAATGTCTGAGCAGTGATATCACATATGTACTGTCATCATCAATACTGGTTTTCATACATATCCAGCTCTGTCATTCATAGTTATAATAATAATAGTAGTAGTAATAATAATAATAATAAATATTAAGTAAGCAATTATTAAAAATATAGCAATTCTAAATACTACTGACTCCTTGTGAGTTGCTGTATAACAAATAGGCTCAAGTAGTTTCAACCTTATGATTATTAAAATATCAGGCCAACTTATATCTAGAGATGACCTCCATCTCTATATTAAATTACATCCACTAATGTAATTGTATTACTACTATTTCATTAAGCTAAAAATTATTAAACATTGAGGTTATGGTTTCTGGTGTAGGCTGTGTCATTTCTTATACTGCTCTCTGCCGACGTTTCACTGCAACTTATGTTGAGCTTCTTCCATTGGCCACTGGCACCACAAGCCCCAGTGAGCTGATATTTATACTCATATGCTGGCGTTGCCCTTCATGGTGTAATGGTTACCATGCTAACTTCATATACCCAAGGTCGCGGGTTCAAACCCGGCGGAGGTCGATGGATTTTTTTGGGCTTAAAAATCCTTAGCATGGCTTCCTTCGGAAGGGAAGTAAAGCCGTTAGTCCCATGTTGTAGATCTTTGGCATGTAAAAGAACCTCAAGCCTGATAGAGAGACCTTTGAGCAAAATTAAGGGTCTTTCACACCCTGTATAGAATGGGACGCTGAGAACCACAGTAGTTAAAGAGCGTCCATAAATAACACGCCATTTCATTTCGTATGCTGGCGGGTCCCTCCTCTCTTCTCCTATTAACTGTTGGTCTGCCAATCCCCTCTCACTCAGTCAGTAAGGCTTTCCAAATTGAATTAAGTGTTTTCCTTTGTCTCTGTTGAGTTTGCTCTCTCTTATTATTGTGTGTGTGAAATGACCACATACTGCCAGAATCTTTATATTGCCAAAATCTATGTGATGTCTGGTTTTTTCCACGTGTTCTGTGAGGACAGATTTTTCTACTTGCTCATTTCATATTAAATATTTCTCAATTCCTACGTGATATTCATTTATGGCTCTATTTATTATATTCTCTTAACAACTGCCAGCACTTTTATATTTTATCAAAGTAAAATGATTGTTACCTTAATCAGATATGGATTCAACACCCAAAGAGGATCCTGTTTGAGCTACTCACTACCCTTTTCTCTTGATTCCCTATGCTCTAATCATTTAACAACTGCAATGCTCACAGTCATGAGAGAATTTCTAAAAATCTTATGTGCCTCAGATACCCAAAACCTAGCAACTGAGATCATTCACTGAAGCACAACCCATTAAAGCCCCTCTAACTGCCAGGTTTTTGGTGCTTTGTGCCTTGCGTGCTATAAACATTTATATTAAACTGTTGATTTGTGGTTGCTTTGGCTCTGGAGATCTGCATGTATAGGTATAAAAAATAATGTCATTATTTCCTTGAAGACTTTTGTCCTTGGAAGATTGTAGTTGGACTTACAGAACACAAATTAGACAGCGATGACATTTTCCACTGTGGAAGGAAACAATCCAGACGTTGTTCTAAATTTTTTTTTTTAAATAAATATGTTTTGACATATTAATAAAATCTAAATGTCAAAGTAGCAAATAAAAACAAATGAATAATCCAGACTTTCTTTATTGCTATTATTTCTATTCAAAGCCATTTTTATCTTTGAATTAAGAAAGGTAGGATTAAAAATCTTTTTCAACACAAGTTAAGTTCTATTATTTTAAAAACCATATAATTAAATTACAAGTTTTTTGTGCTTATCATTTTCAACAAATTTTATACCAAAATTCATCCTATTTTAACTACATTTGAAAACATACTCATTTGGCAACAATGTACTTGATTCTTCCACAAGAGCTAATTGTGCCTATATGGCATGAAAATTGATAGTATACATTGTACAAATATTAAACAAAATTCCATAACAACATGTTCTCTGCAGAAATTGAGATTTATAGTCTGGTGACGACAGGTTATCATCACCAGGCTATGGATTGGGCACCGTAGGTTAACATATTCCCATCTACCGAATGATACTGCCATTTCTATAACACTTTCTGAGTGTCTAATCAGTGAGGATAATGTAGTCTCTTAGACTTCCAAAAAACCTCAAAAAAACATATTTTAATTCTTTGACACGCCAAGATATAGGCCTGTACTACCAGTTCCATCCTCTTCCAATCATCCCATCCTGGGTTTTTCCAGAGATCTTCAGCTTATATAACACTATCTTTTCTGTTCTTTTTGATGCTCTTTTAATTTTTTCTTGCAATTTCTAAATGTATCATTAATATCAGAAAATATTTAATTTCTTATAGGTATTTTCACTTTTATAGATCAAATATGGAGCACTAAGAATTTCATTTCTGATGTTCTTTTTTGTTTATTATTTTTATATATATATATAAAAATTATTCACATACTTAGAATAGCACAGGTGTAGCCATTACTCTTCCTATTACATTTCTTAAGAGTACAATTAATAGTGCTACAAATACATTGAAATTTGCTTGTTTTCATACCATTGTTGAGCTCTTTATCATAATTAACATAGCTTCCTAAATGGCTTAAATGGCTCACTTCTTCTAAGACTTGATTATTAATTATTACTTTTCTTCTTATTGGTTTCTTGCTTCAAAATGCCATTACTTGTTTTCTCCGTAGATATTTTCACACTAGGGTAGTTTAATAACTCTGACAATAAAGCAAGGAAAAAAAGTTTGTTTTGTAAACAACTCGCCTTAATTCTTAATATAGTTTCCTTTAACAGATATACATTTGGTCCAGTGATCCCCCAGTTTTTTCATTCCATCAGAAAAAAATCTGATGTGTTACACTCACAAGACTTTCTCTAGCTGTTCTACAAACTTCTTACATAAGACTATTCTTCTTTCTACACCATACCAATTGAGATAATCATTAGCAGAATGTTCTTATTACTTAGTTCCTTATAAGTAGGAAGGAACTAAAGGAATACATTGAACATTCAAATGTTTTAAAAGCTAATTGCTTCTTTGCTTGGCCAGGAGTAGAACAAAAGAACAATGTAAGTTATGGGAAATAATTAACTATTAAATATGTTTTAACTGGTGTTCCAACAATTTTTAATTCCTTAATTACTGGAACTCTCCACGAAATTTCAAGCTAATAAGTTATAAACTGGAGGATTGAATAGTGAAAAACAATTGGAAAAAAAAATGGGCTTTTAAAGTTGAATGTGGTGCTTCCTAAATGGTAAAGGACTTATTAAATAGTAATTTGTGGTTTTAAAAAAACAATTGCATAGCATTTAATTACAAATTATAAGTATAATAAAAATGTCCAAAAAATTGGAAAATTGAGTTTTTAAATTTTTTACCAAAGAAAAGAATTTACTGTAATAAATCAGGACTAATATAAATGTCAAACAATTTCAACAAATAAGCTGAAGCATGTACAAGTATCTATGAATAGTAAGTAAAACAGGCAAGAATGCTTCCATGAATATATACTTTTAGCCAAGCAACAGACTTGCTTAAAAGACATGATATCCCACAAAAACCATTATATATCTACTGAAGAGTATTAAGTTTGAATTTTAAATATGACATGTTAACAAATAGAAAATGGACAAAAATATTGACTGCCAAAGGTAGAATTATCTGGTGAGTGATAGCATAGTTGTGAGTTTATATCATGAAGACAAACTTTTACAGTAGACTTGCAGGCATGATAACTGGTTCATCAGGCCTTCATCTCTAAAAATAAAGCAGATCATGTTCAAAAACATGTTGAGCTGTGCTTATTTAGATGCAAAGTTAAATATACTCCTCTACTGTTTTTTAATTTGCTACTACAAGATAATAGAAGATTGGATAGTAGGGCTTAGTTGCATTTGACACACTTTGAATGCACCAAATATTGATTAGCCTTGGGGCTGTGGTGGTGGTGATTGTTAAAAATCTTGGTTTCTAAACCTTCTAGTATTGGTAGTGCTTTATGAAAAAGTCAATAACAAAATTGAAATTACACTGCATGTATATCCATTGAGTAATTCCTACATCCAATGTTTTATTAATTTGTTATAGGTAAAGCTTACATGTGATAATGCTTTTTTCTTTCAGTCTGTTCATTGGCAAAGGTGATGATGATGTAGAAGCTGGAGTTGGAGATGGCATTGGTAAAACACAAGAGAACCCAGTGCGATCATCCATCTCTTCAAGACGTCGTCCCTCGCTGTTCCAGATGGCAGCAGCTAAGCTCAAGTCACCTCTAGCAGGTAGGCGACGCCAGAAGGCCAAGTCTATTGGCAGTCTATTCCTGGGAAAACTGCGGCGACAATCTGTGCCACAGCCACAACCCCCTTCCTCTGAGGAAGATCAGGAAGAAGAAGAGGATGAAGAGGAACAGAGGAAGTACTTCACTCACACCCAAGGAGCAACAACAAAGACAAGCATGCACTCTCTACTGGAGGAGACCTCTCTGGCAGACCTACTCAGGATCATGTCATCCTTACACTCCCGCCACTTTCAAACTTCTACACCAGCAGAAACATCTCTGCTCGATCTCTTCACACCACCATCACCACAAACACCAAGTAGTGATAGACGTTCCTCCCTCCGAACAGCTATGGACTCACCTGGAAGAAGACGTGGCTCCAGAGTGCCCTTACAATCCGATTCTCCCCGCCGTGGGTCTTTGTATCCTGTTCCTCCAGTGTCCATAGCTCACAGAAGGTTTTCTGTGCGTCCAGCCACTACTTCCAGTGCCTTGCCAACACCACCTATTACTGGGCCGCCATCAGTCCTGCGTCTCATGCGGCCTGAACTCTTCCAGAGACAAATGAGTGACCCCAGTGCGCGCAGATTTAGGACGGAAAGCGAAGGAGAGGTGGTGTTCCGGAAACCACCCATAGTGTGATCAACAATCATGTTCCTGAGGGTCAGTGACCTCTTTACATATCATGAATCACAGTTGTATTTATTTTAACATCAATCTGTACATATCATTAAAACATCACAAACACATTTCTATTATTTTCTTACAAAATTCCAATTATTCCTTTCACTCAATCATTTTAGTCACTAAGCCATGGAAGTAGTTTGTATTATGCCCCAATATATTTGAATTATATTACTGCTCATAAATTTCTGGTTGCATATTTTTGCTAAGTTTTATTTTGTATTTCAGTTATATCTCAGTGTTATGTGCTTTGTTTTATAAAATATACAAACAAAACAAAAAATAAATAATTCAAATACTTGAAATATTGATGAAGTAAGTTATACTTTACTTATAAACCACTTATGGCTGCCTCTACGGTCAAGTGGTCAGCATTCCAGCTTCTCATCTAGAGGTTCGATTCCTGTCTGGAGTGGGGAAATTTTCCTTAACCAGAATCATTCCCTATCCCCCACAGAGTCTAGGAGTATGAATGCAAATAACAAAACTTACAATTTCCTTATATATATATATTCAATTCTTCATGGTAAGATAAAAAATATCTGAAAAGATTTTGCCATAAGTTATTCATCTAAAAATTGTAAATTAAAATTTAATTCTTAACACATTTCTCATAATATCAAAGCAAAGATTGATTAACTGAATAATCAGCACTGATTATTGCTTTGCTTACTCCTTTGGATAACAAATTTATTAGTTTGTTTTCACAAAAATTAGTAACTGGAATTTGAGTAATTATATTGTAACTCTTGGCAATATTGTGTCTTTGAAGTGTGTAACTTCGTATGCCAAACTTCTGGAATTCAGTTTTAATGCTAGACAACATCGCAACTAGTATTGTAAAGTTTTAATAAGTCAATAAGGTAAACTGATGATGAAATATTTGTTCCTCTATACCAGCCCTTTGAGTGAAGCAAAGAAAACAAATTTGCTCAATACTCCTGCAAATTGCCTTCTATGTACTATGCAGAAAGCAAGAACAGATAATTCCTTCGGTGTTAGATTACTTTGCAACATTTTGCACTTGAAATATTTTCACAGGTTAAACATCTATTGTAGGTTCATGTTGGTAGAACAATTGCTCTATTATATATCTTGCATTAGTTTTATACTATGAACATAAACATATACATATTTTCATAGATTTTATGGTAAATGGTAGCCAGAATATAAATAATTGCAGAAAAATGGCAATTATAATGGTATTAACACAATAAAACAATGTCATCAACCTATTGAGAATTAATTTGTAATGAAAACCTTTCACTTTATAGCAGTGAATATGAACAGGCATCTTGGAATCAATTGTGATCAAACATAATTTAAAAGAAATGTTCTCCATGGTAACTGTCTTACTCACTAGCATAGGTTGCATAATGATGCTGTAAATTGAATTTTCTGAGTACAGAACTTTGTCTAAAACTAAACATGTATTCCACCACTTTCTATAAATAAGAAAGATTTTTCTTACACAGGTACCTTTTTTTGATCAGGAAGTCTTAAAATATGTATTTCTAAGATGTGAAATCTTGGTATCAATTTTTTTGGGTGGAATACAAAAATTTCTCTACCTACTATACATCATACTTTGTGTTTGAGAAAGTAAAAATGTATTGATATAAAATATTCTGAGTTTAAATCAGATTTTCCTTTTTTGTGTAGTAATGATTTTATGGTTTACTATTATGCAAAAATCATCCAGAATGAAGAGAGCTTCAGAAAATTAAAAAAGTTCAAAATATGTTTTATTTATGATATAAATATTTTTAATATATATTTAATCAAAACCATTAGAATCATATTTTGAAAAAGTAAAATTTTCAGAAAAAATCTTCCATCCAAAAGAGTAGATTCGGGAGATGGGATTTTCATATTCATATTGCACCCTTGAAAGATACTGAACTTAATACCAGTTTAGTACATAACCAACTTTTCATTTTCCAGTTATGCTGAGACGCATACACACACAAGTAGACCTTTTACTAATGTATTTTTTTTTCTTTGAATTCAGGGGTCCTCAATGCGTTTTCAATAATGACACAATACTTTTGGGTGGGAATCAATATTTTCTGTACCATGTACATGGTAAGGAAAGTAATATGTCATAATAATTTTTAAGACAATAATGGTAAGGTGTTAACTCAAAGCTTCAAGAGGAAACTATATTTAACATGCTATAAGAGCTTCTTTTGGGGTGGTGAATTGAATAACTAACACCTGGATGTACTTGAGCCTGGTGGTTCATCATATAAAATTATATGGTGTAAACCTTTCTGCTTTCTCTAGCCCTACCTACAGTAGTTATAGAAAGCATTGCATCTAAAACCATATCAAGATTTCACATTTACACATTTTGGGGTTCCCTAATATGAAACAAGCAACTTTACTTTATTTACCACATAATTAGTAGGCAGAAGAAGTGTTGCATTCCATCCAAAAAATTGAAATCTAATTTGTTTTCACTAAAATACATGTTTTGAAGCCCCTATAATTCAAAAAAACATTTATGACAGTGTGTCTATGAATAGCAAGCTTAGTACCTTCCAATAATGCAACATAAAGGTGTTCAAGATATCCTCACCTGAAATTACCCTTTAAATGGAAAATATTTTCAAAATCAGATCTTAATAATTACAATTGATTAATTAATTAAAACACACATATTAAGGTATTTACATGACAAAATATATATCTTGAAATTTTTGGGAACAGCAAAGTCCTCTGAGGTCAGAATAAATTTTGAATAACTGGTAAACCATAAGAGGCAAAAACTTACTTTACAGAGAATGCAAATCTCTTAAAAATACACATTTTATTTCAAATAATCTTCTTGTTCCATTAGAACTTTCCAGCATATGCATAGAAATTAGTTTTATAATCTTTTTGCAATTTTTAAACTACTGTCACTTTTCAGTTGATCTTGGGATTCAATCTATGTATAATGGAATTTCAAGACCAGCACATACTGACCCACTTTCAAGCATTTGACTAATTAGTTTCCTGTATCTACCTTGTACCTACAACAAATGTGTCATGAAACTATTTCTGCCAATATTTATCCAATTAATATGAAGCAGATAGAATATAAGTTTTTGTAAGAATAATTTGTAAACAAAATAAATTTATACATGTATGTGATTGTTAACAATTGTGTCAATTGCCAGAATATCAGTGCCACCAATGTTTCAGAATTTCACCCAAAAGGACTTCTTTTGCTTGCCAGTAAATCTAGTGACATGGGGTCTGCGCTGCACTTGAACATGCAACCTTGGGATCAGATGGCAAGTGCCTAATCAATTAAGCCACCCAGACCAACGAATAGCTTGAAAAATCTTAAAAAAAAAACAAAAAACAACAGAGTAGTGCACAGAGAAAATAATAAGAATTTAAAGATTTTTTAGAAAAAGATCCATGTCTGTGAACAGCATAACCTTAAATAAAAATAAAAAAAAACTAACACATTCCATTCACATGACTTTCTCTATTTGTTCTGCAAACAAAGGAGATATAAAACAGATGAGGTCTTCCTGCTTGCTTGAAGAAAGTTTAATTATTTTAAAATTGAAACCAATAACAGGGAATATCTCAGATTATTTTATGGTTAGCTCTTCAAAAATAACTGAATAGATATAACATTGATTGTGAGTTTTAATGAGATCAACATTTTTTGTTCAATAGGTTTTTGTCTATCTTATATTTTACCATTTATGTAAAAGCCATACAATGAAGAGGACTTCATGGGCTATTCGGGGTATACATTTTATTTGCAATATAAATATCTTTAATACATGGAATTTTAATTAAAATCATTAAAGCCATTTTTAAAAAAATAAAAAATTTCGGAAAATGTTCCTTTTATATGGTAATTTGGGGTGTAACAGGAACATGCATCATTGGACCAATATTTTTTGACACTACCCTCGACTCGGTTCCATTTATGAACATTTTTGATACCTTTTGTGCTCAACTCACTGAATATGAAAGAACAATACTGCTTCTTCCAGCAAGATGGGGCAAAAGTATCCTTGGTACAAGTTCATGATGTCTTCTCTGAGGAACAAATTGTCAGAATATTGTGACCACCAGTTCTAACATGTGATTATTTTTCTGTGAGAACACTTGATGAGCAAGGTGTATGAAACAAATTCACACACAATACTGGACCTGAAAGACATCAGCCTGAAGTTGGCACCATTGATATCCGAACTTAACGCCAGGTGTATCAGAATATGCTTAAACATGCACAGCATGTATTGGATGCTGCAGGGGGTCACTTTCAACATCTTCACTGTATTTCCCTTATACTTACATGGCTACTTTTATTTGTAACATCCTGTACACACACACGTAGGATTATGGGGCATTACAGAATTCAGCCAACAAAACCTTCAGAGATTACAGAGGAATAGGACCACATTGAGATAGGATGCTTATGGTCTGTGACAACAAACTTTGTGGTTAAGTAATAATTTTGCACCCGAAAAAATCCATTGTCCTTCGCCGGGTTAAAACCTGCAACCTTAGGTATATGAAGATAGCATGATAACCATTACACCAAGGAGGGCGACATCTGCAGTGGAGCAGTCAGTAGTATGTTCCATTTTCAATTAGACAGTGCAGGGTTCAAACCATGTTCAACCAGTCAATTTTTTTTTTTTTTCTTTTTTTTTTTTTTTTTTTTTTTTTCTTTTTTTTTTTTTCCCCACCAAGAATGGTGTAAGTTTAGGGTCAACCCAATTTTCATTTATGGCATTTTTCTCAAAATGTAAGTAAATTGTACAGAGGTATTCTCATGGTATGTTTGAACATGTACATAGGACACATTACTGCATTTTCCTTGTACATGCGCTGTAGTACGAGTTAATGAGAAGGTATCAGGTATACAAATGTGCCCCTAATAGCTGCTCCTGCATAATTTCAAGGTCATTCTTGAACTAATAGCATACGTGTTGCATTACTGCTCTGTCTACTATTGGAACTGAGTTATTCATCCATGGCATACTTTTTTTTGGAGTTAACTGATCTGCATTTTGTTTATGGGGAGGCAGGAGAAAATTCACATAAAGCAGCATGGCTCTAAGCAGTCAGATACCCTCAACACCAACTGCATCATTCTACCTTCCAGTCTATTCACCAGCACCTGACTGTGCATGGGCTTAACACCAGTGCTAAACAAACCCATCACACACCAGGTTTCAAGGAAGCGGTGCGTGAAAGGATTCACAACAGTCATTCAACCAGCACCCTGCTATTGCACATACTATGAGTACATATCATGTCAGTGTATTGCAAATGATACAGGAAGATAAACTCCATGTATGCCATCTTCTTAAGGTACACAGGCCTTGGCGCCAGCTATGTTCCTTGAGTGCAAGTTTGTAACTGGTTCTTTAAGTGACATGATGAGCAGCCAGACTTCTTTTGTAGTCTTTAAATCCAGGGTTAAAATTAACTTTTAAATCATTCAATTGAGGAATGTATTTTTGCACGCAATTAACTGAAATAGAGTTAATGAGTTAAATAAGAAATATAACCATCTGAATATTAGGTGTTCTCTCCATAAATGTATTTTCAATATGAACAACTTAATCTTGTAATACATTTGTACTCAGTACTGTTTCCTTCCTTGAAGTATGTCAGTAAGGAAAGACAGATCACTAATCAACAGCCCATCTTTTAGTTTTGAGGTTTTATAAATGCCAAAATTAATAGTTTTGATTAAACAAATAAGCAAAAATATAATTAATCATTTTCACAAATAAATAAATATCAACTATATCTAATGACTCATTAAACATGATAAGTTTCTCACATCAAAAAATATAATGCTGCCTAGCCATCTCACTTCTGTATAATACATTAAATCTTCACATGTATTTCTTCAGTATTTTCAATGAGACATGAACAATATACAATCCACTAATACCATGTGCATAAAGGATACTGATGGAAAAACAATGGGAGGGGTTAGGTCTGATGCCAGGGGAGCAGGGATTAGGTGGATGTGGCACCTTCAATATAAAATCTGATGTAGTCCATTCACATGAACTTCTCTACATCTGTCACAAATGATTGTTGAAAAGCCTATTCTATCTAATTTATGCTTATTAAGATAAACATTAGCAGAAATTGTCTTTATTACTTGCGTCCTGGTAAGCAGAAGGGAAATAAGGGAATACACTAGACTAAAGTGATCGTCAAATCTTTTAAAAGCTGGTTGCCTGTGGTTGAAATCTGTTTCTTTGTATGGCCAGGAGCTTATTAATTCCCATATGAGAAAAGTTTGGGTATTTTAAAACTGAAAACAATAACAAGGAATATTTTGGAAAGTAAACTCCATGAAAAAAAAAAAATTATATGACATAAATTGTCTGTTTTAATAAGATCTACATTTTTATGTAGTATGTTTTTAACTATCTCTTACACTTCACCAGTTATGCAAAACTCATCCAGAATAAAGAGGTCTTCACAGGCTATTCCTAGAAAATTCAAGATATTCTTTTTATTTCTCATGTAAATATCTTTAATATACATTATCAAAATCATTAAGAGCCATTTTTGAGAAAATCAACATTTTTGGCACATGCATGTGCATATAGACCTTTTTCTAAAAATGCTCTATTGGATACAAGGGATTCTAAAATGTATATTTCTGGTGAAACCTTGGTACCAAATTTTTGGAAGAAAGGCAATATCTTCTCTACCTATGTACCATATTGTCACCCTAATTTGCAGACCTCATAACTCTAAGGAAATTTTACAGGAAGGGCGAAAAACATTTGAATTTCCCATTTTTAAAGGAATATGAATAATTTTTGCTTTACAGTGTATAGTTTATCTTGTAGTCCTAGAAATGTTATTATTTTTAAACTTACTTGATGATACAAGTATTTAAAATTTTAAAAAAATGGAGTTACGAGTTTTTCTATCTCATAGTCTTAAATAAAAGAAGGATTTATGAGGTTTTCTTTCAAGTAAAGGTAGCAGTTTATAACTATTTTAAATACATTTTATTAATTCAAGAATGTAATTATATAAGGAAGCATCACTTAAGATAAATACAAATTAAATTGACACCTTGTTTAATTATAACTGTTAAGTTGTAACTAGAACCTCTAGCACATTCGTCTATAAATAAAGTTAACAATATTATGTTTCTTATTAGCACTATTTATGATAATACTAGTATGGTTATTACAGCACTATGCTAAATATAATTAACAATAACTGAAGTTAAATTCCATAAATAATACTATACCTACAGCAAGACAAAATTCAAATAGAAAATAAAATTCTCTTCCACATTTTGCATAATTGCTTGTTGTCACAAGACAAACTATCATAAAAAATGGTGAAACTCTTTGATATGTGTCTTTTGAGAGACTGAAGATGTTCATACTTCAGTTTTGATATTTTGAGTCTGTCTTTGTACAATGGTGACACATTTTCAAAACTCTCAAAAACAATTTTATTTTTGTGGTCGGGCAGCATGCCCCAGTCCCCACTGTCAGTTCACCTGGTTTATTATTTCCTGGTTGTATTGAAATGTATGTCTGTTTTCCCTCAAAGCTCTTAAAGTGTGATCCATATGTCACTACATAGGATTGTTATAGTAATTTGAACTTCTGTTGGAGCATTTATCTTCCTGTTCGCAGAACTTGCTCTATGGTGCATTGCACTGAATCAACTTCCATCTGCGCATGTCCACTCTTGAAATATTTCTGCTCTATAGCTACACTACTTGAAATTGATAGCTGTTTTGTTAATATCAGCCATCCCAGTACAAAATCAGTTTTGCATTATGTTTAGATACTGAGAGTGATGACTGACTTGAAAGGAAATCTACCGTTACACTGGAAAATTCAAGCGAAGTAACCCCACCCTGAACTCATGGCATAAATAATACCCATCCTTGTTCTTTAAGAGAAATTTGTCAAGCTATTCGTTGCTAGCTTGGTCTTTAAATATAAACTTTGATCTTGAGCAGAGCAGCACACAGTGTAGATCCAGCGTATAAACATGAGATTCTGTTGTTTTTTTTGTTGTTTTTTTCCAAGTTGTTTTCTTCTCTAGCCTGTTTTCTTTTGAGAATGAACTAGGTATTTTTGTTCATTAGGTTTCTAGCCGAGTATGCCATACATATCTCACATTCATCCTTCTTAGGATGAAACAAACTCAGTTTTTTCTCTTTAAATTGCTGATGGAAAGTAGCAAATCCCTTGGGATCTACACCAGTACTCATTATAAGTTTTGTATATCCAAGTACTTCTTTTTAGTAGATGCTCTGTAGAAGATGATTCCATATCTAAAAGGGACTCTTTTTTCTTTGTTTCCCAAAAGGACCCTTTTATTTGTTTGTTCTTTATTATAGTTTTGAATACTATCCTCGGTTTTTTCTTCTGGTGACTTAGCTTCCTATCCTAGTTCTTCTTCCATTGCAGAGCTGACCATTCTCCTAGTTCAAAAGTAAGGAAAAACATAATTTTGCATACACACACCTTTACTCACTGAAGTTTGAGAAAATAATGCATAGCAAATTGTCTCCTTGATTGCTCATTTTTTTCTTTCCCTTTGCCTTCTGGTTGGCACATTTTCCATTAAATTAACAACATAAGTGGGTTTCTCCTTCCACTCCATGCTCCAGAAGCTTTTGAAAATGAGTTTTCTGTTATTTTCTATGAAGTTAACACTTCATGATATTATCACTCTCCAAACATTTGCAATGGGGCTTTACGGCCTTCTCCATTAACATTGTAGCTCATCTATCCATTATGTTTCTTTTTCCTTTATAGGACTTGCCCATTTTCCTGACACTTTTATTTTGATTGATCTTCCACATAGAAGTATCTACTTGATGCTGCTTTCTTCTTCTTTTATTATTATTATTACCATCATCATAATAATTTCTTCTTTTTTTTCTGGAGTTTCTTTAACATTGTTTTCTTCTTTTTCTGAATCATGTCAATTAACAATGGATATATGAATATTGTCTGTGAAACAGATTTTTCTCAATTTCTTCATGATTTTCATGTCCTTGAATTTTGTTTTTCTCTGAGAAACCTTCCTGTTTTCCATTTTCTTCTAAAAAATCTTCAGTTCCTTCAACGTAGATTCCTCCTATAATGCCTACCATTGCAGGTAAAGTTGCTTGCTGTGGGGATTAATCCCTCTTTTGTCAAATTAATTGTCCTAAGCACCTCCTCATTTTCTTCTAATGCACTATTATTTCAATTTCCTGCTCTTAAACATTTTCTTTGCTGTCATGTTTGTCATTGATTTGGTCTGTTCAATTCCTAGCATCATGAGAATTCCAGCACTCATTATTATATCAAATAAGTTTTTTGCTGCTTCGTCTAGGTGTTAATTTCCTTGGAGTACAATATTAAGCATTCTTTTAGCCCAACACATGTCTACAAGGAAATGAGTACCTATAAACATGTCTTGTTCTAATGTGGTGTGAATCTGCTTTTAAATACTATATTTTCAAATTGTGGGAGCCTTACCTGGTCAGTAGGTACAGCAGAGTACAAATTAATTGAGCACTAAATAATCACACACCATATCAAATGAAGCATGGCTATAAGACATCATGAATTGTCGCTGAAGAGAATTGTAAAATAAATCAATGAAAAACGATGTGAGAAGCTTTCAACTAAAATACTGCACTAAATAAATTAGCTATTAAGACATGAGAGTATATGGAGTTATGAATTTTTATGTATAAAATAGCATAGATGGAGTTGTGAGGTATGCAAATTGGAGTTACGAGCATTGCTAAGTAGGAATATATTCAGTGGAGATACCAGTTATGCTGATTTTGTAATTCAAGCATTTGAAGAACAGATGGCACCACAAAACTCAATAAATAGAGAAATCAAATATTTTGTCAACAGATGCTGCAAAACTGTAAAAATGACAAAAAAGTGGAGTTACAAGGTTTGTGAATTAGGGTGACAATGTATAATGTAGAAAAAATAAAAATGAATGACATGACTTCCACTGTTCATTTATTACAATAAAGGAAAGAAGGGATACAATTAGAAATAAAAAAGATCATTTTAACATTCACTCTTTGAAGAACTTTATTGTACATAATTATTTACAGGCAATGTTAACCAACCTTCTTAATTTTCATTTCCAAGTTTTATTGTCTGCCTAATTCTTTATTACATCTCTTAGTAAAGAAAATTACGCACAATAACATCAATTCAAATTATTAAAGCTCTGTACTTCAATACTTTTTTATTACAGTGTTCCTTCCCACCTCCATATTTTTACAATACTGCAGTTCAATAATGTTATCTTTAAAAACAGAACAAAATTATTTTTCAAAACTTCAGTATTAAATAGTATATGCCTCTGAATTTTCTTTGAAATATAACCAGTAAGGGGCAGATTTCTATGACCTAAAAAGGGATATATGCATACATTTACAACCTAAAAACACAAAAATGGGACCAATAAATTTCAAAATATGACTACCAATTACACATATATTGTAGTCCATTAGTTATTTTTAATATGTTACTATCTAATGCTGGGCTTTGGTAATGAGGCTCCTAGCATAATATTGCACCTGTCAGATAAGTTTCCCAAAGGAAAAAAATTTCTCCTTTTGGATCTCTGAGTGGAAACATCTCATTTGCATACTATTTTCAATATCTTAAGACAGAACCAGGTATTCTTTCTCAATGGGAACCATGTAAGTTTGTATATTTATCCAGAATTTGTCTAAAGCTTTAGTTATTGAGTTTGGAGCAAACTTTCATTTTGCAGAGATTTTTCAAAAATTCTGTGTTGCATGTTGAAGCTGAAATAGCAGTGTATTTTTCAAATAGCAGAAGTTTTACTCTCAACTGCCGACTGTCAATTTGTGCAATTTTTATATTCTGGAGTATTATAAAGCTGTAGCAAAAGAAAATGTTTCTCAGTGTAGCTTTCATTGCTCATAATTTACAAAATAAATCAACTCTGTACTAAACGTTTTTATTTTAATTCAATGTAAAACATAATACTGCAATTATTAAGAAAACAATTTGAGTCAAACACCCACTGATGATGAAGATGAGCATCTTTGAAATGTTTCTGGGGGGGAAAAACCAAGTAAGTGAAACTATAGTGTCCATTATTGACTCAAATTACTTTCGTAATAATTTGGAAGTTTGACTGTATAAATCACTTCATACACATATTTTGTGATAACACTGCAACTTCTCATTCGCTGGCCTCTTCACTTTTGTTCTCTGTTGGAAGCAGATAGTGAACAAAAGGATTGACCATTTAAGACAGAGAAGAAAGTTACAAACTGTTCACAAATTGTAAGAAAACTTTCACCACTTCTCACTTTTATTTTGCAGCTACTTTGTTTTCACCCTATCTGCTACTGGAAAATCCACATTCCTCAAACAAATGCATCTTTTTTTGTAAATTTAAAGATATTTTAGGGATATTTTGAAGAGAATGTGTAGCAGCCATACTATATTTCCCATAATTCTTTATGATTTATATTAATAAATGCATTTTTATTTTCAAAATATACCATTATGATGCAAATATTAAAAAAAAAATTATATATATAGTAAATTAGAAGCAGTTGAAAAATTCAATGCCACAGCCGGGAATTAAACATGGTTCTCCCACTCTCCATGTGGTTGCTCTACTGAGCTACTGTGACAACTTGCCGGCATGGCATTCAATTTTCCAACTGATTAGTGTGTTTTACCCAGTTCAACCAACCAGTATGTCTCACTTCAGAGAACCACCAGAATGGCGACTTACCATCGTAAGTACTTAGTATCCGGGTAATATTTACTATGTTCACACCAACATATAAACAACAATTAGTAGATTAGAACCAATTGAAAAATTCAATGCCACAGCTGGGAATTGAACACGGTTCTCCTGCTCTCCGTGCAGGGTGACAACTTACCGGTATGGCATTCAATTTTCAAACTGATTGTGTGTTTTACCCGGTTCAACCAACCAGAATGTCTCACTTCAAAGAACCACCAGAATGACGACTTACCATTGTAAGTACTTAGTATCCGGGTAATATTTACTATGTTCATGCCAACATATAACAGCGGGAGAGTAGGAGAACTATGTTCAATTCTCGGCTGTGATATTGCATTTTTCAACTGGTTCTAATTTACTAATTGTGTATCAGTGTACCTATCAATATATATGTAAGAGAGAGGATCATTACCATTATAATAAAAAAATATATGTTGCAAAATTTAAAAAACATTTAAATATGCATACAAAAACTTGCATAGTATGATAAAGTTATGCAGTTATGTACTAAATATGCAAAACTAAAAGCTGCCTAAACAAGCATTTATAAGCCCAATAAAAGGCTTTTCAACTGTCTCTGGGATCTGGAGGTTATGCTGGCCTACAAATCCAAAAGTCCTAGGTTTGATTCACATTTTGGATGGTGAGAATTTTTCTTTAGTCAGGATTATTCCCTATCTTTCCTAGAATTGTAAGTATGAATGAGTGTGTGAAGTTAAATGTAATTACTGAAAGTTATACCAACTGTAAATAAGTGAACATCAATGTTGGTGGTAATTGTTCCGAAGGATAAAACCACCAATATGACCAGAGATGTGAAAGGCAATATACAAATGGAGCATTTCATTTAATTAGATCAGTCTGATTTTTGAAATCATACTCATGAAGAGAGAAAAACAAAAAGAACATAGAAATCTACCCTCTAATAATCCAACATCCAAAGGCAGAGAGATAACTACAAGGTAAATATACCAAAGGATAATGCAACTGCAAAATAGTCTGACGTGCTGATCACATCATACAGAAAATGTACTTAGTCAATATTATCAATAGACGGAGCATTAAGACATCAAACATCTCTGCCTGTTCTACCTTTTCACTAGAAAGAAAGCTGTGCAATTTGACAGGAAAATGTTTTAGAATAAGGCAAATGGATCCTTAAACCAACTACAATATTTTCTGAAGAATTTATTATCAGATGTATACATTTAAAATAGCTTTGAGTAAATAAATGTTTGTTTATTTTTGTAATTAGGTTGGCTAATTTTAGGCTCTCATGTCTTAGTTCTTTTGTTACAATTTTATCTGCAACTATGTACACAATTACTATATCTTAAAATTAGGAAAGTAAATGTTTTTCTCTCCTTGTTTTTAAATGCTTCATTTTACTCCAATAAATTATTCATGCTGTACACCCTACATAATTATGTAAAATGTATATAAATCACCAACACTGTCCAGGTCTTTTGAGAAGTTAAATTTAAATTCAATCTGGAAAACATCTTGATTTGCTCACTTTTTATCATTATTTTATATAAAATATGTCTCAAATGTATAACTTAGTAAACAATTTCAAATGCATACATTATGCTGAAGAACTGTTATGGCAACCTGATCATCAACTCCTAAAAATGAACACAGCAGGCCGGTTTCCCCTGAAATTCTTCAGTGCATATTAATGCTGTTACAGACATTTCTTGCAAATACTTACTTATTACTCACAATAATTTTTTTCACATATTGCTTTTTAGAATAATAAATTTCGAAAGTTGATTTTCTATACATTTATACTCAGCCCAATGTTTTCATCCCCCACCCCAACAACAAACTTAGGCAATTCTGAAAAAAGCATTTAGCAGCAAAATTGCAAACACGTTATTTAAAATAGGCATATACAAGGGAAAGTCAATAAAGACAGAGTTATTTGTTTTAACCGCACACACCAAAGACACATTGTGGAAACAACTTTGCATGATGCCAATGGATCAGCCATGATTGGAAGACAACATACTCTTGCTTGCAAGTGCATTTGTACACAGGGGGCGAGCAAAGTAGATCAGTTTGCCAGCTGCCTACAGAGGAAATGGAGGTGATACATGAAGAACAATATACTGTGTTGAAGTTTTGCTTTCATTTGCAAAATCTGGCATGGAAGCTTACAGAATGTTGCAGGATGTATATGGTGGTGATGTTCTGCCACAGTCTACAGCACTTTGACAGCTCAAGGAATTTAAGAATGGCTGTGTTTGAATAAAAAAGCAAGATGGGCCAGATGCTTCAGCAACAGCAATAAACAAAAGCATGAATAATACAGCTGGTATCATTGTTCATGAAGATTGACAAATCACAACTAACAGACTTGTAGACATGTTACAAATTTCCCATGGCAGTATTTTTCAATTCTACATTATTACTTGAGCATGAGATGTGTTTGTGCAAGATGGTTGCCAAAATTATTGACTCCTGAACAGAAGATGGTGTGAGTGGAAGTGTGACTGGTTGAGAATCAATTTTGAAAGGGGCAAGGTAACTAAAGAAAGCAAATAATTGGGTCTCAAAGCCGATGAAGTACTGCTGTCGCTTATGAACAGTTATGTTCATTGTTCAAGTATTGAATGAAATTATTAAAGTGCAGTTGATATATGTAAAAGGGGATAGGCTAACTCATCAGGATTTTGTTAACTTAAAGTGGGAGTATGCTAGAATGTGTTTGCATATAATTTGGTGAGTTTTGTTTTCCAAGTTTGCCCATTAGAAAAAGAGGGTTACAGTTGTTTTCAGAATGAATTAAGTTTTTAAAAATCATGCTCTAAATCTGTTCTTGTAATCATAATTGATGCCAATTTCCAATAGTGTGTAGCAAATCTCCAGATTCCCTGCACCACTTTTCAGAGTGTCATTCACCTGTGGCCAAGTACGGATGCTATGGTGCTTTTTAGTTATATCATAGCCATTCCCTCTAGGAATTCATCTCCCCTTCTGCTGATATGCATTTTCTATGTTCCACCTAATTGTATTTGCTTTTTTGTGATGGTTAATGCTGTCTAAACATTGACACTGACCACCTGTAAGTCTCTGCAGTACTCATTTGATCACTCTCTATGATACACCTGTATATTAAAAAGTGCTTGAAAGAAGCTCTATAGCATAATCAGATGGCAACCATTTGTTCTCACCATGGATTAGACTACAGTGCTAGTAACCTGGTGGCATTGACAAACATTAGAATATTTATGGTTGGTAGGAGAGGAATAAAGTGTAAGTGAATACTTACACACCTCATATACTCCAGGAGATATGCTTCAAGATTGATTTCTAGTTTGTATACCCATAACATCCAATTGCAATTTCAGACATGCAGCAGCAATCATTACAAAGATAATACCCATAATCCAACTATTTGCCATCTAAACTTAAAAACATGAGAATTATTTGAATATGAGCACTATTTCAATTTTTTGCACAGTATAATTATAGCTCTTTGGAGGAAAAAACATCACATTTGACTTGTGCTCAAAATTTAATAAATTCTTTTTAATTAAACGTATTTAATCCTTTAAAGCTTGAAACTCCTAAGTTATTATAACTTGATTAGATGTAATACTGCAGCATAAAAATAGGATTTTGAATATGCTAGAACAAAAACCTGATATATCATTAAATAACAAAATGATTTTAAATGTCTGCAATAATTATTCTAGCATCTACAAAATGTCCTACATTTATAGAATGTTAATTATTGTGAATCATCGTTTGAACACTCCCTTTAACACAGTAAATTCAAAGAAACTGAAAGCTTGTAAAAAGCCTACAACTACAAGGGCATTTAATTTAATTTCTGTATATGGGTAAAATAACAGCTCAAAGATTTTTTTAAAAACTTCTGCCAGACCAACTATCATTAGGAAATGGCACTGATTTTACAACGTTCATCTGTGAACTGATAATTGCTAATGTATCTGTGTGAATCATCCACAAACATGGTAACAACATCCCAGCTGATTCTACCTTCTTTCTTTCAAATTTTGCATCCATGAAAGACCAGAGCACCCCAGTGATTGTGTCTCTGTTTAACTATTTTAATAAGCATAAAACAATAATTGTAGCAGATATTTCAGCTAAACTGGCACTACTCATAATAGCCTACAGTCACTGAGTGTATAGCGTTGGCACTCAAAGACATGTTAATGAGACAATGCACTGGCAATTTATATTAGAATTACTTACAAAGTAGGAATACATACTTTGCATTTGTTACATTAAAAATGTACTTAAATATATTAATTATATTAACTGATCCAAATGTGTAATACATTTCCAAAAGAATAAACTTTTGGCAAGTGACCTGGGAGGCACTAACCAGGAAGAAAAGAGGGGGATAGTATGGTTAAGAGCAGGAATATGGGGGCTAAAAGGACAACAAAACAGGTACCCACAAAGTGAATGTCCATTATGTAGGGGAAAGGAAGACATTCAACATATAATTTCTGATTGTAAGAAAACTGAGAAATGGAGAAAAGAAAATATATGGTCAAAAATGTATAGGAAATCCGATATAAATAAAATTATAGATAAAAACTGTAAGACATTGGGACAATATTTCGAACAAGTAAAATAAATGGAGATGGACTGTTAACAGAGAAAATTACAGTTCATGAGCATTTAGTAGTAGTGATAGTTACAGTAATATGTTCTTTTTTATTTTGTATAACTTAAATTGGACTGGCCATAGAAAAAGTGGCCTGGACCAAATTCTAGTGGGCGGCACAAGATATGTATTGCACAATATATGTATTTCTTAGTGCTTCAATAAACCTAAACTAAACCTAAAGACCTGCAAGGCCCAATAAGCTCAAACACTATGATTCTCAAGATATTAGTCCCTGGTTGCAATTTAAAATCTAATAAATAGTATTTAAATAATGTTTTTTATTCTAATTCTGGATTTTCCTCAATTCTTTAATTCTTTCTTTGCCTAAATAATTGCCTACATATTTTTAAAATTATTTTTCATGACTTTTCCCCATAATTTCTGTTTAAAATTCAATTCAAATTTTTTTACTTCCTCTAGTAACTACCTATAGTGAGTAGAGGAAGTATGGATTCCATTCAAACTTCAATATCAAAAATACAACAGAGAGTGTTTTGAGGCCTCTCTGAATATACAATACATATAAAAGAAGCATTTATAATCTGTGGACAGCATAATCCAAAAATGAAAAATGATCAGCCTCTTTCAAGAAATGACAAGAAAAAAATTCAAGAAAATCCCCCCACCTCAAACCAGAAGAATTTTTATTTACTTTTGATTTTCTTCAAAATGGCTCTAAGGTTTTGATTAAAAAAAACAACAAATGTTTAACATATTTACATCTGGAAATAACTGTGAAAATCCTTTTCATTTGGAATAAATTGTTTAAACTCCTAAACCATAAGAGGTGAGACAAAAATTTACTACACACAAAATAAGGAATGGCAGTAACCTTATGACCACATTTTTTGTATCAGTTTTTCTTTGAGATAGCCATTATTTTTGGTTTGAATTTTTCCATACTTTAACATTTTTTGAAGTAGTCATCATTTATCATGAGCCATTGAAACAGTATGGAATGTAAAAATAAAGGATAGTGGCTAGAGAAATCATATGAAGATCAATTTTTCCCATTTTATCTACTGCTTATGTGCAAAAGTTTAAATTGGGACACACATAAATGGATGTTACCAAAAAATTAACTTACCCAACAAAGTATTCCATTTGCATAGCAGCATCACAGCTATGATACACTAAAGAATTAAAAGTATGGACTAAACTCAAACGGCATTTACTTTTAAGGGTCAAAGGTGAATCATAAAATATAATTTTGATTCTGATATATATATATATATATATATTTTTCTTCTTTCCTAGTTGCCATTAAACAACAGGATAATGTCTTTCAGACATTTCTGCCTCTTCAATCAATTCCCATACATCTTTTCACTTCTGCCATTGCTTTCCCTAGTTTCGTTCAAGTCTTTTTATTCTGTCTTCCCATGTTAATACAAGGTTTTGGTATGTAAGTTTAGTACATTCCAAGGATGCAACACAAAAATTTAGAGGAAAATCCTCCCAACCCAAACTACACTTTATATGGAATGATTTTTAAAATTTTTGTTTTCTCAATTTTTATTAAAATAGCATTTATGAGGGTTGGGTAAAAGTCATGGCCACTAGTTTTTTTCTTGTAGATATGTGAACAGATCTCAAATGTACATGTGTTGTGTGGAAATTCTGCAGGCATAGTGTGTATGCAAAACAACAGATGGATCTGTGATAGCTGGTAGTAGCGCAGCGAGGGCTGTGAAATCAGTCAGTTGGTGAGTGTTGTGCGAGATGGAACTAACCTGTGTTGAGCAGCGCACTTACATTAAAATAGCTGTTCTCTGAGGGAGAAATGCGATGGAATGTCACAGTGAATTAGTGGAAGCCCTTGGGAATAATGCCCTAGCATACCGTACAGTAGCACCGTGGGTGGGAAAGTTTCAGCAAGGATGTATGTCAACCGGTGATGAGCAACGTTTTGGATGACCTGTCAGTATGAGGTCCGACGTGACACTTGCCATCATCGAGCAACTCCTGGATGAAGACAGACAATGGATGCTACTGGAGTTAGAGAGGGCAAGTGGCATCAAGAAATGCACCATCCACAGAATATTGTGTAATGAGCTGCAACTACGCAAAATTGCATTGTGGTGGGTACTGCATGCACTGACGGAAGTTCAAAGGTGGGTGCACTATGCAATATGCTCCAACCACTTTGCACGATGACAATTCTTGTCACGAATAATCATCATCGATGAATTTTGGGCCAGGGCATAGAACCAGAACTGAAACATCAGTCCGCAGAGTGGCGACATGCTGGATCACCAAGGACAAGTTCTGTCAGAATCCTTCCCCAGTCAAATTGAGGTGATTGTCACATATGCCATCAGGGATGTCATTGTTTGTCACTTTGACCCACATGGCAGAACAGTGACTGTACTGTACTATAGGGATTTCCTACTTGACAGGTATGACATGGCATTCGAGAGAAACGTCCAAATCTTGTGGACAGTGCAATAATCCTACACGGCAATGCAAAACCACATAAAGCAGTTTGTGTAGGGCAACTACTGCAATGTTGGGAATGGGAAGAGTTGAAGCACCCACTGTACTCTCCCAACATTTTGCCCTGTGACTTTGATCTCATTCGAAAGATTAAGGAACCACTATGTGGTAGGCGGTTTGCAACACGAGAGGACATTGTTAATGCTGTGCGCCAACAGATGACCCAATTCATACATGGTGCAGCAAATGCTGCGACAGATGGTATTCAGCACCTCCCACATCGTTGGCAGCATGTGGTGACAGTAGAAGGGACTACTTTGAGGGTCTTTAGGTTCAGTTTTGTCACGGCAATTGTATGTGTACTGTATTGTCATTCTTTTGCTCCGTGAAGGCCATATTGCCTTGTATACTACCGTAATAAATTAGTGTATTACGATATTCAGTGCTATTCATTGTCCACACATGTAGTTAACACCTTGTCCTTTCGTCTGTATGTCATATTTTCCAATTGGACTGGTATCTTCAAGAAAATAAATAGTTGCCATGACTTTTGTCCCAACCCTTGTATTAAACATACACGACAAATAAAATGCATATCTTAAATTTTTTGGGAAGAGCCTCTGAGGACCTCTTTATTCTAGCTGGATTTTGCATAACTAGTAAATCATAAGAGATAGATAAAAGTTTAATACACAAAAGTTGTTGCCAATGTATGCCATTTACAGTTTTTTTGTGGAGTTGACCATTTTTGAGATATTTTTTTGTTATTGGTTTCAATTATTAAATACTTAAAACTTTTCATATATGGGAATTTGTCAACTTCTGGCAATGCAAAGAAACGGATTTCATCCACATGACAACCAGCTTTTAAAAGATTTGACTATCATTGTTATTTCCCTTCTACTTATAAGAAAGCATTTCTGCTAATGTTTATCTCGATTAGCATGAAGTAGAAGAATAAGTTTTTTAACAATAAGCTGTTACAGAGATGTAGAGAAAGTCATATGAATGGAACACATCAGATTTTTTATATATTTGCCATTATATGTTTTATTTTCCTGTCACTATTTAATATTGTACCAATATATTCTATAAAACCTCTACTTTCTCAAGAAGCTAACCATTACAAACTATATGAAGTTCCTCTTCCTGTTCAAAACAGTTTGAGACCTACATTATTTGGCATAAAAGTACATTAGATGAGTTTGATATTGAAACATTAGATTCATTATATTCCATGTCTATTTTTTTGGCTAATATTCAAGTATCAAACCTGACTAAATGTTATCATCAGTGATATGTGATGACCATTCAGATAAATGATACAATAAATATTATAATTTTTAAAGTAAACATAATAATTCAAGAAAGAGGCTTGCCTGGATGAAAATCTCAACCAGTAATAGTCTAAAAAAAGAAATAAATACTAATAATAAAAATTGCAACTGCTAATGGTTTAAATTGAAAGAATAGTTATTGAAATTCTATATTTAATAAAGTTACTTTAAGTAAAATTGAATACAAAATAACTAGTTTCTGAACTTAAATTCACTTCTGACACTTGACAAGCCACCTCTGTAAGATCAAACGAATTAAAATTTCATCCTTCTCTTTTAAGAAACAAATTTATTTTTTTTTGTTCCTTTTGAATTGTTCATTTTCCTGACTTCTTGTGGTAGCTGAGCTTCAGTTTAAATAATTCCAAAATAAGAAAGATTCACTCTTCTCAAGTAGAATTCCGAGAGCAATTTTTATTGACTCCCCTCAGCACCGAAAATTAACTTATAATAATTAATAATAATAATAATATAATAACAACAATAATAATAATTGTTATTATTACTATTACATATAAGGAACTTATTTCTGGGGTACAGTCAATAGTTCTTATGTGACATAATTTTTAAATATTTCAATTTGGATAAATCTTAAAATCCTTCTCAATGTTATCAAGCTCTTCTTTATATTCAATATTTTTCCTCTTCAAAGTCTTGGGTTCAGGGAGCCTCAAAATGTGTACTTCTGGTGAAAATCTCTGTGTTAAATATTTTATTGAAATGCAATTCTTTCTCTACTTACTATAAAGAAAGTAAAAAAAATCTTATTCAGTTTTACTGTGAATGACTCAAATATCTCACATAATAAATTTGTGCATTTATTAGTAATTAAAACTATTTTTTAACCTTTCCTGCTATGTAATGCAATTTTGTATTTTGTATGGTTTCCATGTTTTGACTTCTTGTACAAAATAATCTTTTTGGATGGTGCTGATAACAAAGTATTTCATTCTTTTGCTTTCTTTTTTAATTTTAAACTGCTTTTGAATTGTCTCATTAGCCTAACAAATCAGGTCATTACAGATAACTAGGTCAGTAGTAGCTGACCAAAAGATGAAAAACAAGCATAATAATTAACATTTTACTGTGATTATAACAAATGGATGTCAATATTAAACTATTAAATATTTCCCCATATTCCAGAAATTAACTTTGTTACCCTAATAAGCATTTGCAATGGAAGGTCTGTTATTAAGAGAAATCCAATATAATTAATATCATGTACACTGCACTTCATGACTGTAAGCTTAGCTTATAAACACAGAAGTTTCTTTTCATAAAAAAAAAAATTTACAAATGCAAATTAAATCTGCACTATTTTAGAACATGAGTCTGAACATGTTGCCTAAGATTTGTGGCTTGTGCAAAGCGTCTACCACAAACATTGCATTCATAGGGTCGTTCTCCAGAATGTATTAGTGAATGGGTTTTTAAAGTGCCAGAACGCACAAATGCTTTGCCACAAATGTGGCACACGTGGTCCCGTTTCTTGGTATGTATCAATGCATGCTCTCGCATGTTGCTGTGGAAAGTGAAGCATTTACCGCATGTTGGACATGCATATGGTTTAGCTCCTGTATGAATTAGCGAATGTTTTTTCACATCACTTGCCTGTGTAAAGCCTTTCCCGCAAACATCGCAAGTGAAGGGCTTCAAGCCCGTGTGCACCATTGAATGAGTTTTTAGTTGACTTGGACGCATCATCAACTTGCCACAGATTTCACATACATATTTTCCTGGTTTCTTCTCACGCTTTTTGGCAGGTGGTTTGGGTTGATCACCTTCAAGATGGAGCTGAAGGTGACGCTTCAAGCTGTTCAACTGAGTAAACTCTTTCCCACAGGTCTCACAGATGTGAGGTTTGCTCCCCATGTGAATTAACATATGTCTCTTCAAAGAACTTGCCTTGCTAAATGTGTTTCCGCATATATGACACTCTGTGGCATTCTTCTTACTTTGTTCTTCTTTCTGTCCTTGGCATTTGAAAAAGTCATCATCACTGCTATCTTCCTCTGTTTCCTTATATGTGTCATCCCAACTGAAAATAATTAAAAAAGAAAAAAGGGAAAAAGAACTAGATAAATGAGTTCCAATGAGAAAGCACATATTATATCTATGTTTTTAAACACAAAGTAGTTATTAGAAAAGGCATGTTATGTCATGACCAAAGCTCAGATTTTTAGGTTCTCTGACAATCTTTACATTTTGACATGCATTTTTAGACGTTTCATACCAAAACATGAAAAAACATAATGTTAAGCAGTTGTATGTTACCTACTAGTATATAAACATCCAACATTTTTCCAAATTTCAATTCTGAAAACTTCAAGTGTAGCCTGCATTCACAATGTTTTATGCATATGAGGGTGGTATGATAAGTCTGATAAAAAAGCAAGCAAAAAGTGCTTCGCAAACAACTCACCTTTCTTCTCAACAGTCTCCTTTAAGGGACATACACTTGGTTCAGCGATCCTCTAGCTTTTTCATTCCATTGGACAAATTCTGCCAAACTTTGCAAAATACTCATCTATGACTATCACTTCCACAATTGATGAAAATTTCTTCCCACAAAGCCAAAATTTCAAGTTAGGGAACAGAAGTCACTTGGTACTAAGTGTATGTGGAACCAATTCAAAGCCCAATTCATACGCTTTCACCACTGTTATAGCTGATGTGTATGTGATGGTGTATTATCCTGGAGAAAGAGCACCTTTTTGCGAGCCAATCTTGTTTTTTTTTTTTCCAGCCAAAGCAAGTTCCGAACAATTGAACAATGAAGCATAATAGGGTCCAGTTATAGTTCTGCCTTTTTACAGGTAGCCTATGAGAATTATTCCTTGAGAACCCTAAAAAAAAAACTAGTGGCTATCACCTTACAAAATGTTCTTTGCTGCACTTCACCAGCTTTAGTCCATTGTTTTGACTAATATTTTGAATCTGGTTGTAAACATGGATTCAATTTCATCAACAATCAAACCAGCACAATAGGTCTTGCAGATTGTGATTAAACATCGCCAGACATTGTGTAGAAATGCTGTTCCAGATGTTTTGGTTAACTGTGAGCAATCGCAGCACCCACCTGCACATAGCTTCTTCATTGTCAATTCTATGTGCATGATGTGCACTTGTTCAGTTGAGATATCTAGTGTCTCAGCAATCTCATAAATTTTTATTTGGCAATATTGCATTACATCATGGATTTTGTCAGTGATTTCCTGTGTGGTGTCCTCAACTGAATGGCCAGAGCATGATTCATCTTTGGTGCTTCTCCAACAATTACATTTAAATTCATTAATGCAAAAAGAAATGGTCTTCAATGATGGTACAGACTCTGTGTGAACTTCATCCAATTCTTACTGATATATGGTGAACTTTGTGACAGTGATGTGTTTTGACAATTGAAAATTAGTTGAATTGATTTTGTAACATTACATCACTTTTATTTCGGAAAACATGTTTAAGAAGCCATGTGCTTCCATTGTCAATTCCTTTGGTCGACTCTTTGACAATGGACGCACATGGCTTCTGAAACATGTTTTCCGAAATAAAAAGTAAGTGTTGTAGTGTTACAAAATCGACTCAACCAATTTTCAATTGTTCATTCAATTCTGCTTTGATTTGTGCGGCAGTCCAACCCTTAAAATAAAAGTGTTTAATAACAGCACAAAACTTGGTGATCATTTACAATCACAGTTGTTACATTGACTAATTTGGATGGCTATCAGCAATGAACTGTAAGCTATATATTGTTAAAATGTTTTATACAATCCTCTGAATAATCAAGCTTACTAACCATGAAGCTGCAACAAAAATGTTCCACTCTTTCATGGAAATTTACCAGAGTTACCAAACCACCCTCGTATTTTGATCACAACATATATTGTTTAAATAGCTAATTTCTCAAAAACATTAAATACATTTTCGTATAAATTGCCATAAAAGCTGCAGAGAACATTTCATTAAACTAAATATATTACCCTTGCCCTCTGTTTATATGAAGGAGGACATATTTTTATGTATAAAGAACCTGGGAAACTTAACTACAGTGTAAATATTAAGATCACAATGCATATAATGGATTTTCATAAATCTAGTATACTTTTATTTTTTAGATCAATGGAGTGTAAATGAATGTGTATATATATATATATATATATATATAAAGCCCTATTACAGTTTGAAAAACAAATATACAATACAATAAATACAATTCTACTCAAATATACATGGAACAGATATAGAAATATCTGCAAATCACACTGTTTCATAAAAATATTTTGCTTTGCAAACTGTATTTAATAATTTACGTTGTGAATTTTCAGGATAATATCAGCAGTGCCAGTGTGCCAGAATTTCATTTGCAGGAGTTCTTTTACATGCCAGTAAATCTGACATGAGGCTGTCACTTTTAAGCACACTTAAAAACCATTGGTCTGAGCCAGGTTTGAACCCATGACATTTAGATCACTAGGCCAGTGCCTAACCAATTGAGTTACCCAGACCGACTTAGGCTCCTACAGAGACATCCCTCATGCAAATAGTAAAGTGGCTGTTTGATGAAAGCAGAGAAGGTATTGAGGAAATACACAATGTAGTTGCAGTACCAAAATGTATAATCAGAGAGGTGCACATAGTAATTTTATAGTGACAGAATATTGCTATAATCAAGAAGCCCTTATGTATATCTTGGAGTATTTTTACCCGTTTTCTTCAACAACATATCAGAAATCAGTCATAGGAAAGAGGGACATAAGAAGGCCAGTTAAAAGATGGAACTGAGGCCGGAACAGGTTGAAAGGTCTAATTCTTAAAAGCCAGAAGAAGAAGACTATAAATGCTGCACAATTCATAAGTGCATTATTACATTAGCATACAGGTAAGTGAAATAATCTCTAATATTAGTAAATGAGATGTATTTTTTAAGTGAAGCACAATTTTAAAATGGATGTTAGCCATGGTATTAAATATTCCACATGTTTTCTCCTGTTTTGTTCTGCTTATTGCACACACTATCCTTTTTTTAAGAATAAATTTATATTTCCTCTTGTCTTCTTAAGGCATCTCTTCTCGCACATCTCATTGGAGGCAGCTTTTTATCATCCTAATCTATACAAGCCATATTCTATGAAGATATACACTAGCTTACTGCCTACAATAACCTAATACTAAAATGAAAGTGGATTTTTACATTGCCTACCATGTTTCGACTGTGTCTATTACATATATCATTTCCTTTTTATTTGCACATAATCTAGCATATCCAGACTGTGCATACTGGCTATTTTGATGTTCAATTTGATCCAAAGATATGCCCAGGAAGGAACAAAAGAGGATTTATAGTCCCTCTTAATTACAAAAAGGAACATATAAAGCGTGCCTTTTTTTTTTTTTTGAGGAGGGGGGGGGGGGTTTAATGAACATCCTTTTATCCTGAGTGGTCAGTCGGACGAATGAAATTAGTGAAACATAGCTCAAATGATCTTGGAGTACATGGAGCTTAACTTTACTCAACATTTGCATTTGTCTTCTCAGGATAAAAAAAAAAAAAAAAACGAAAAATAATCTTATCCAGATAACTCACTCTAAGCGAGATTTGAACTTGTGACCTCTTGAATGTGAGGCAGACATGCTACCCCCACACTACCGAGGTGGGCTTGTGTTGCTTAGGTCAAGTTAAAGACGACACTTTAATTTATATTAAATGTATCTAAATCATAATATGACATCTATTCATTTGCAGTCAATGGTGAATTCACCATAGTGTCAGTTTATATCCAAAAAGATTTTCCACTAACTTGAAAACAGATATGCAAAATATGCTTTATATTTACTATTAAATACTTTCTGAATAAGAATTAAGCTCTCATTACAATTAGAATCAATAGTTTACCATAGAAATGAGCTATTAAACTACTTAAATATAATAGTTCAAAGGCATATTTGTTTAATAAATAATTTTATTGGTTTTCTCAAAATATATTAAATAAACCTTGCATCCAAAGAATCATTTGTTCATCACTTAAATATGCTTGAAAAGTTAAAAATTAAAACTCTGTATTTCCGTGTTTTGCTTATTGGAAAGGTTATCTTTAAAAATATGTTAGCCCCTCTCAAAAGGAATCCAATCTACCTCCAACTGATTGATCATTTTGTCATTTCTGTTTCAATAAGCAATGGATCAAAAAGAAAAATACATTGTTATACTCTGTGATACTTATTTGGTTTTACTGAAGAGACATAATACACATATTAGGTCTCTCACCTAAAACTTTCCAATAACATGTATGACCATGTATTGTATAAGATTGTATAGATCCATGTGCTGCTGGACCAGCAAACAGGTTCCTTGAACAATGTACATGACATGTACTCATATTATCACAGAAAATGTCAGAAATTGCCAAAATGCAGAGAGATTGCCAAACAATGATATATCTGATCATTTCCATATAGTTTGCTCCTATTATGTAACTGTGCCTGGTCAGTTTTACTTTCTCTACACATATTATGTACATAGTGTATAGAAAAGGTATTGCATTTCACCCAAAAATTTGATGCCGAGATTTCACCAGAAATACATGTTTTGGGTCCCCTGAATCCCAAAAGTTAATTTTTAGAAAACAAAAACAAAAAATTGTGGGCAGGTGTGCATGAATGTGTGTGTGTGTGTGTGTGTGTGTGAGTGAGCGCATGCGAGCATATGTGTGCAGCATAGCTCAAAAATGAAAAGACCACTGAATACCAAACTTATCTTCCAAGGATGTGCCACAAAGATTTTGAAGAAATTCCTCCATCACCCAACTATCCTTTACATGGAACTTTTTTTAAAAATGTTTATTTTCTCAAAAATGGCTCTAACGATTTTGATTAAAATATTGTATATTAAAGATATATATCTGACAAATAAAATATATATCTTGAATTTTCTGGGAATAGCCTCTGAAGACTACTTTATTCTGGATGAATTTTACGGAATTTTGCATAACTGCTAAACCATAAGAGATGGACAAAAACTTGATACACAAAATGAAGAGCATGTTATAACACACAATTTATGTTAGATACATTTTTTTCTTGGAGTTGATCGTTTTTGAGATATTCCTCGTTATTGGTTTCAGCTCTAAAAAAACATTTACTTTTCTCATACAGGAATTTGTTAACTCCTGTCCATACAAACAAAAGAACTTCAGTCACATAGCAACCAGCTTTTCACTATCACATTAATCTATGGCCCTTATTTCGCTTCTACTTACAAGGAAGCAAATAAAAAGACTATTTCTGCTAATTTTTTCTTGATTAGCATGTAGTAATAGAAACATAAGCTTTCTTACAATAATTTGTTGCAGAGATGTAGAGAAAGTCATGTGAATGGAACACATCAGATTTTTAGAAAAAGATATTTGCGTGTGTGTGTACAACAAAGCTCGAAAACAAAAAGACCATTAAAACCCAAACTTGGTATCCAAGTTAGTATCTTCCAAGGCTGCGACATGAAGATTTTCAAGAAAATCCCCCCCAACACAAACTACCCTTTACATGGAAACAATTTTGAAAATTTTGTTTTTCTCAAAAATGGCTCTAATGAATTTGATTAAAATACTGTATATTAAAGATATTTTCATTACAAATAAACTGTATATTTTGAATTTTCTGGGAATAGTCTCTGAAGACCTCTTTATTCCGGATGAGTTTTGCATAATGGCTAAACCATAAGAGATAGATAAAAACTTATAGCATAAAAATGTAGATCTTGTTAAAAAACATGATTTATGTCATAAATGTTTTTTATGTAGAGCTGACTGTTTCTGAGATATGCCTTGTTATTGGTTTCAATTTTAAACTACTTTCCTAAATGCAAAGTGATGTTTTCTTTCATCTCTGTTGTTTTACTGCAAGCCATGCAAAGTGAACCAAACTTCATTTGTTTCACATCTGCTTACAGCTGCCACCTTACTATGTTCCTTAATTATGATATCAGAATCTGCAGTCACCTTATCACTACTATGAACTCAATCCAAAATAAGGTCCATTACTTCTAGAAAATTTTAACTACATAATCTTTACAGAATATATCATATGCAAATTATGCATTTGTGCGCATGAATTGAACTTAAAAATTTTACAAGGGTGGTCTGAAAGTTTATCGGCCTCACCCAGAGATTGCGGCACTACTTGTATGATTTTTTTTTCCTTGCGTTGGCACACATGTTAATAGACCCTATGTAAAATTACAAGTCATTCCAGGCAATAGTTGACTGTAGGCAGTTGTTTGAAGCAGTGGAAGTGTGCATTGCTTTGAAAATGGAGAAATTTGAGTAACATGCTGTGATAAAATTCTTAATAAAAGAAGGTTTAACACCTATAGAAATTCATTTGCAGATTGTAAACGTGTATAGTGACTCTTCACCTTCAGTTTCCACTGTGAAGAAATGGGCGCTAATGGCCGTGAAAGCATCCAAGACAATCCACGCGAAGGACGTCCAAAAACTGTTAACCACACCGGAAATCATTGAAAAAGTGCATGACATGATTTTGGAAGATTGTCATACAAAGGTGTGTGAAATTGCTACTGCTCTTGGAATTTCAAAGGAATGTATTGGCCACATCTTGTATCAGGAGTTAAACGTGAAAAAGCTTTTTGCAAGATGGGTGCCGCGTATCTTCTCTGTGGATAACAAACGCATGTGCATGACACTTTCTGAAAAGTGCTTGGCGCATTTTCAGAAACACAGAAGTGACTTTTTGCGCCGATAAGTCACAATGGATTCACCACTGCACACCCAAATCCAAGCAGCAGTTGAGGCAGTGGACAGAAGCTGGTTCTTCAGCTCCAAAGAAGGCAAGGATCGTACCATCGGCAGGAAAGATCATGGCGTCAATGTTTTGGGATTCCAAAGGAATTTTATTGACTGACTATCTCGATATAGGTAAAACCATTACTAGAGAATACTACTCTCAACTTCTAACCAATATGAATGCAAGCATTCGTGAAAACAGACCCAGGTTAAAAAAGAAAAAAATTGTTTTCCATCAGGACAATGCACACCCATAAAAGTGTTTTGGTGATGGGGAAATTGAAAGATTTGCACTATAAAGTGCTGAAACATCCACCCTATTCTCCAAATTTGGCTCCCTTGAACTTTCATCTGTTTCTAAATCTGAAGAAGATCTCGCTGGTAGAAGCTTTTCGTTCAATAAAGCAATTGCGGCTGTAAATGGGTGCTTTGCAGCACTTCCAGAGAAACACTACAGAGAAGGGATTATGTTGAAAAATAAAACTATTTTGAAAGCATGAATTTTCGTTTTTCACTATTAGGCCGAGAACTTTTCAGACCACCCTCGTAGATACACATTAATTGCTATTTCTGGTTATATGCAACAAAGCATTACCATAAACAATACTATTATACAATACTCTGCATGATTTATTTAAATTTAAACAAGTCAATAATTCATTTTTATTAAGTTCATTCAACTCTTAAATTCTACCAGTAATGAAGGCAGAAATCAAACCACTGCAAAATTCATGTCAATTTACTTTCAGTTAAAATGGAGGTCTGAGGTTCATGAAATATAGAAGAACCATGTACAAATTTTTATCTGATAAGCAATATTACTAATTTTGATCAACATGATGGCATTGACATTCTTTGTATGTTGCCCACCACTGTCAAGAAAAACAGAGCACGTTATTAACTGAAATAGCAAAAGGAATTTTTGTCATATGATAGCTATATTATACTGTAATGAAACAGAAAGTACATGTCTGGATCAAATTCAAGAAATGGAAATGGAGTTTTTTTTTTTTTTTTTTTTTTTTTTTCATTTCTGGACGCTCTTTAACTGCTGTGGTTCTCAGTATCCCATTCTATATTGGGCATGAAAGACCATGCTCAGAGGCCTCTTTAATCAGGCTTGAGGTTCTTTTACGTGCTGACATGGGACCAACGGATTTACTTCCCTTCCAAAGGAAGCCATACTAAGTAGTTTTATACTTGAAAAAATCCATCGTCCTCTGCTGAGTTTGAACCCACAACCTTGGGTATATGAAGTTAGCATGGTAACCATTACACCATGGAGGATGACTCACATTCAAGAGCTCCAGAAGTCTTGGTTAGGGTGAGTTACCCAGATAAGGATTTTTTATCCAAGGTTTTCTCTTAGCCTAAATATACAACTGTCGCGTAACTCTAAGCTCTATAGTCACCCTCCGTGCTGTAATGGTTACCATGCTAACTTCATATTCCCAAGGTTGCGGGTTCAAACCCGGTGGAGGACGATGGATTTTTTCGGGCGTAAAAATCCTTAGCATGGCTTCCTTCGGAAGGGAAGTAAAGCTGTGGGTCCCGTGTCGTAGATTTACGGCACGTAAAAGAACCTCAAGCCTGATAAGAGAGGCCTCTGAGCAAAATTAAGCGATCTTTCACGCCCAATATAGAATGGGACGCTGAGAACCAAAGCAGTTAAAGAGCGTCCATAATAACAGGCCATTTCTTTCTTTCTAAGCTCTATGAACCCCAGACTCATTTTAGCATCATTTCACCCGTTTCATACATCAACCAATATGCCTACCAGTTAAAGGATGTTAAAACTGCAAAAAATAAACAAACAAAAAATAAAACAAAACAAAAAAATAATATATACTGTTCCTTGAAGAACGTATATATCTGGAATTACTGTCCCATCCTTGATTTGATTGTTTCTAAACCTTAGTTTTCTTTAATGATAAATGTTGAAAAAGCATAAAAATAAGTTTTGAAAAAGCATCCTTCTCAATTATCTCACACAAATTGATGCTATTTTGGAAAAAGTATAATATAATAAGTGAAGTATTCCATGCATACAAGGAGAGAAATTTCAGAGACTCCATATACAAATGAAATAAAATTTTAAATCCACATTTGAAATTTATTTCAGGCATGTTAAGGATTTTTCCGACCCTGACATTGTAGCAAATGGCCTGTTATTTATGGACGCTCTTTAACTGCTTTTGGTTCTCAGGGTCCCATTCGCTTAATTTTGCTCAGAGGCCTCTCTTATCAGGCTTGAGGTTCTTTTACATGCAGTAAATCTACGACACGGGACCCACAGCTTTACTTCCCTTCCGAAGGAAGCCATGCTAAGGATTTTTACACCCGAAAAAATTCATTGTCCTCCGCCGGGTTTGAACCCGCGACCTTGGGTATATGAAGTTAGCATGGTAACCATTACACCACGGAGGGCGACACAATGTAGCATGACCTTTGTGACATGTCATTGATGCAGGATTTAATACTATGTAAATCAAGTCAAGAGAAAAGGGAACAATACTGCCCTAAAATAATGTTATAAAATAATAAAACATATTGTTTCGCAGTGTAAGCCAAAGAATTACATGTATAAAAATGGCATGCTTTTAGGAAAATAACATAGCCAAGGTTATGTAATGAATACTACACATTATAATGCATAATGTATAGCTATGAAATGGTGCTTAGAAAAGCATATTTATAATAAAACATAAGTAAAAATAGTAATATGATAGAAGAAGAATCATAAAGGTGAATGAGATACCGGATGCTATAAATTGTTAATACCGGTAACAAAGCATGAGAACAGAATTAAATAAATATTTCTTTAAGAAATGTTAGCTATTTATAAGAACATTTCTATGTAAATTATACAAATGCATTAATTTTATTTATAATGAATGTATAAAAATGTATTTTAAATTTGTATTTCATGAAATGTGGAATAGGAAATCTGCCATTCCCATAGTGACGGATAGATTACAATGGTATAAAACATTGATCTTCAACTTTTGGATATATGTGAAAATTTTAACAAACTTCCAGGATGCAAACAATGAGATAACAGGAGATTCAACATGAGCTTTAGGTAATCATAAATGTACCAAGCATATAGGTATTTTAACCAAAAAAGCCAAAATTATTCTAATAGACACCAGGGATACAGATGCCAGGAGATAATCTCGCAAATCGAGACATCTTATATGGTTATTCATTGAGAAATATAACATTGTACTAATAATCAACAAGAGATTTATTGTAAGTACACATTAGAATGTATATAATTGGCACAGTTTTATAGAAAAAGGATTCTGTTCAAATAACATGCCATAATTCATCACATTGTTTCAAAACGTTAAGAAATAAAGTATATAAATAACAAGAAATGTTTTAAATTAAAATTATTTATTATTACATCCTACCATCCAAGCATGGAGGTTAAGATTCTCAAACTTACTGACTGAGGCTAGCAGAATTAACAGAAAACGTGGCTAAGCTGTGCACAATAAATAATTCGCTGCCGATAATAACCTTGCAACTACTCTAACAATTAACTCTGGCGCAAATAGTTAATTACAGTTTTGCCAACAGCAAGAGTTACCAACTTCATATATAGCAGCAAATTCAAATTCGTAAAAAAGTTTTTAAAATAAAATACTACACCAATCCACCCTGAGACCACAGCCAACACCACAGAGGACCTTTTAAATCTGCTCCATCATATAATGCCTTGCTGTTGACACACCCATTAATATTATTTTGAACAAATTTCTGATGACAGAACACATTATGTAGCTAACACACTAAGCCACCACTGACAGCTATTCGGAAGCTAAAGCAAGGGGATTGAGCGAGGGGAGGGTGTGGTCAACCTACGTCGCAGGTCAAGGTGGTTCATGAGACAGAAATTTGCAATGCCTGGCCTAGCCACTGGTTATGGTTTGAAGCTCTCTGCTCAAGATTAAATTCCAAATACCCCTCTCATGCATTAAAAACTGCTTCTGTATAAATTCCCTCAACTATTTGTTAATATATGGCAGAAAAATAACACAAAAATACTGTATAATATTTGTTGGAAAAAGTACACATACATATGTACAAATAATATAAGGTAATCAAATTTCCCAGTCATTGCAATGTTTAGATGTCTACTCATCACAAAAAGTTGGTAAAGAAGTGCATAAGCTGATTACTAGCAGCTGCAGAAAATGCAAAGATGTGCTGTAAAATGGCAATTCAGTTTTACCATGGTAAAACCAAATGCACATGTGAAAGTGTATTTATGTATTTTATTTCCTAGTTGTTCTAAGAACCTTAAACAAAGACTCCCACAACCACTCTCAGCAGGTTTACTAACCTATCCACTTTGTCATCACTTAGATCTTCCTCTTTGAAACTTGTCTCGTCTTCCTTGGCAGCAGGTGACCGATCAGCACTGGTATTACTTACATTAATGTCATCCTATACATAAAACAGAAATCCACCTGTTGGAAATCGTGCAACTTTAATGAGTGGTGTAACAAAGCTGAGTGAACAATGCAATCTATTCTCCAATATATTTTCTTTTAAGCAAAGTTATTCGCTCAATTTTTTAAGAGCTTACCTTCATAAATGTTTGAATGACAGATAAAATGCATATGCTTTGTAAAAACATTTTCTAAATACATGTGTTTAAAACACCTGCTATAACATGAATTAGTAAAACAAAAAAGCTATAATAATTGTTCTTCCAGATATTTACTTAGAAAAGTGACCAAATCTGAAAAATTCAATGCCATAGCTGAGATCTGAGCCAGGATTTTTGGCTTTCCGAATATTACTCTTAAACATTGAAACTAAATAAAATCCCCTTATGAAACACAATAAAATAAACAAACTGAACATTTGAAAAAAAAAAAGTCAGAATTAATTTGCTGCTTATTTATTTTAACAACAATTAAGGATATTTTGAATCTATTTTACTATCAGGTTTAAACTAATTGCAATTAATTTGCTTCTTACTGTCATATTCATTGTAAGAACTACACTTTTGTATTTCTCTGTTCCATTAAAACATTCTAAAGAAAAATGTCTAGAAAAACAACCTTTCCATCTTCATGATGCATTTTGGTTAAGAACCAATAAGAGTATTCATTAACTTCAGTGAATTCCCTTCCCTTTATCTGCAGTAAGTGCAGTTTTTATTTTGGAAGATACCATTACAACATTAAACTCCAGGAATGACTCATATTTTTCCTAGTAAACCACAAGCCATTCTCAAATTCATTTTGAAATAGTATATTGCAATGGTGACTTACACCAAGGGGGTATTCTCACTAAACAAATTTGAGAATGCCTTATCATTTACTAGGAAAAATATGATTCAGCTGAGGAATTTAATGTTATATTGGTATGTTGCCATGGTAGCTCAGTTGATTACACTAATGGCATGGAAAATCTACGGTTCAAATCCCAGCTATGCCATTGGACTTTGCAGTCCAATTCTACCTTTCCAAAAAAATTGTAGTTATAATGTGGATAAATCTATTTAGAATGAAACAGCATTCAAGTCACAAGTTCTTATTTTATACACAGGTAAATCAGCCACCCCTATTTATTCATACAACTGCACCTTGCATCTTGTGAAACTATTAAATCATTGCCAAAAATTCCTATGTTAATGTTCACATGACTTTCTCTAGACACTAGTTTATTTCTATAAGGTGGAAGGTTACCTATTATCATTCTTGAACATCCTTGACTCTTTGTAATGAATGGAAGAAAAAGTCTTAAAGTGTTTTTTAAAGTAGTTTTTGAGGGAAAAGCCAAAAACTTTTTAATATTAATTCTATTTTAAATGAAGATTTTATGAAACTTAGAATACTTTTCCAAAATATCTTAGAAGAGATTGAAAGATAAATATTTTTTGCATGTTTAAATACATTTTGAATAAAAATAATTTGCAGTCATAGTATTATGATAAGCTTTTGAAATTTCTAACAGTTGGATCTACATTGTTAATCATGAAGATTACACAATATGACAAAACTGTAAGATAAAATGACTTCAGCTGTTTGTTTATTGTGCTTATGACTTGTTTTTGAAATGGCCGATAGCTTACAAAATGGCTTACTTTACTGGCACTGAGTATCTTGAAGTGCTATCATTTATGACGAAACACATTTAATGCAGCAGCTGAGGCAAGAATTTGTCGAAAATATTTCCAAATAGAGGAGCACCATCATAGGACATTTGTTTTCATCTGTCAAAAGAGTTCTAGATACAGAAAGCACATCTCCTGTTGATGGACTTGGCCGAACAAACGCTGCACAAGGAGAAGAAGAAAAAATCCTTCACTTGGTGGAAGAAGAACCTGGAACAGCAGCCATGGTATACCTTGCACTATTGGCATATTTTACTGGAGTGTTCTGAGAACATTAAAAGAAGTTCTTATTGATTTTTTATAGCATTGCTAGAATCAGATATTCACAGAGTTTCATAATTCACAAAGAAAGGAAGCATAATTGTGTAACTTAGTTTTCTCAGGCTTTTATTTACCTTTATAAGTAACTGTTCCAATTAATAGTTTGTATGATATTGCAAGTCCTTCTTCAGTTTCATATTCTATATAATATTTACATTATATTCATATCATGTGTGGCTTTCTTTTTATTTGCATACTGGAGATATTTTGGTCATCTCCTTAGTGCGGTGGTAGCGCAGCTGCTTACCAAGCGGTAGACCTGAGTTCAATTTCTGGTACCGGCGTGGGGTTTTTTCCCCTGCTGGGAGACCTGTTCCGCAGTGTTCTCGCCTCGTGAGGTCCCTGGAGGGGGGGGGGCCCAACTGAGGAGCTACTTGATGGAGAAGTAGGTGTTCCAGGTCATGAGGACCGCATTAATCGGCTAGGGGGGATTCGAGGCGCTGGCCACATCTCACCCTCCAATACTGCACTGGACTGAGATGGGGAATGCAGCGACCAGATGATAGGCTAAGGTTCCTTGTGAGCTGTCGTGCCATGGAGTAGTTGTTGCTGTTGTTATTGTTATTGTTGTTATTACGATTGTTGTTATTATTATTATTGTTGGAGGTATTTATTTGTTCATTGTCATAGCAGAGTAAGATGAAGATTAAGTTAACCTGTCAAGTGTAAATTGAACCTGATGAATTTGCTGTGTTGCAATATTGCACAAAATAAAACAGTAATTATTTCAAGAATGGAAATATTTATGGGGGGGGGGATGTATTAAGGAAAAACACTCAAAACAAAGGGCTCTTTCAAAGTTTAAAAGGATGATCATAGGTTGCTCCACCCTGTAAATAGCTTCTATATAATATTTTGCAAAACCAACAATTTTAATGAAAGGGTGTTTTGGAACAGTGAATAGAATATTTCTGAGTATCACTGTGACTATACATAAGTGATACTTAAGTGTTATATACAAATCCAACTCAGAAATATTCTATTCTTGCAAAAATGTAGTTTTCAATCTAATTAATCTTAATAAACATAAAAATATGCATAATATTTTTATTACATATTTTGGTTTGGGTACAAAGGGAATATATAAGAAGTGATAGTCAAACTTTTAAAAAGTGATTGCTATATCCTGGCTTTGACCTTTTTTCTCTTTACCTGTCATTGCAAAAAAATAACTGAATCATGATGGCATTTCAAAGAATAACACAATACTGAAAAATTCCAACCAATAACAACAAATATCTCAAATGGCTGATGCCACACAATAATTAGTTTGAATCTTGTTTAGGGTGAGTTACCTGGTTAGGACTTGTTTTTGGGGTTTTTCCCTTATCCTGAGAATATAATGTCAAGTAACTTTAAGCTCCATGAACCCCAAGATTCAAATAAATTTTTTATTCACCTTCAAAATTGTTACAAATTATGGTTTCATCAATGGATATAAGTCTAATACAACATAGTTTAGTACAATGCAACATAATATATACAATGTGTACAAGAAATAACCGTAGGTTATAGTTCTCAAAGACAAATTAAACAATAGTTTATATGCTTACAAATATGTTATTTATAGAAAAATATTTATGTTCCAGTAAAATATTTTTAATTTTCTTTCTAAATTTCTGTGCACTAAGATCCCCAAATCATCTTCTTACTTATTATTATATAATTTTATGGCTTGATGGTCAATGAATTTTAAATTTTTAGAGGTTCCTTGAGTTAAGAGATGGTATGTTCTATTGTTCTTGTGGAGTAATCTTGATATTCCCTGTTTGTTTTGAAGTCCTTAATATTATTGTGTTTGAAGCATACAGTTTCTAACATATACAGACATTGCAGTGGTAATATATTTAATTTAGCAAAAATTGGTTGACTATGAGTCTCCTGTTGTATGTTAAGCATAATACATATGATCTTATTTTGTAGCTTGAAAATTGTTTGAAGATTATTAGAAGTAGAGCCCCAGAATTGACTGCACGTAGCCACAATAGATAGCTTTTAAAGCATTAATAGTGATGGTGTTACTTAAACATCTAAAAGCAAATACTAGTTTACAGAGATTTACAGATAAGTGCTGTATATGGTCATTCCAATTCAACTTAGATTGAATTGAGCGTCATTTCACAGATTTCATTCATTGTCCAATATGACCAACCAGATTAAAGGATGTTATGCTTTTTAAAAAAAGTAAATATAAAAATTAAGTTATGTGAAACCAATTGGTGTTCTGTGTAAGCTTTAAATACCTGATGTGCTCCACTCACATGACTTTCTTTACATCTCTGTAACAAATTATTGTTAATAAAACTTATTCTTCTATCTACTTCATAATAATCGAGATAAGCATTAGCAGAAATGGGTCTATTACTTAGTTCCTTATAAGTGGAAGGGAAATAAGAGAATACACTAGGCTAAACCGACAATCAAATGTTTTAAAATATGGCTGCTATGGGATTAAAACCCATCTCTTTGCGTGGCCAGGAGTTGACAAGTTCCTTTATATGAGAAAAGTTTTAAGTATTTTAAAACTGAAACCAATACAAGGAATATCTCAAAAACAGCCAACTCCACTATAAAAAAAAAAAAGAAAAAAAAAAGTATGACATAAATTGTGTGTTTTAACGAGATCTACATCTATTGTATAGTAAGTTTTGTCTATCTCTTACAGTTTACAGGTTATTCAAAATTCAGAGAAATTCATCCGGAATAAAGAGGTCTTCAGATGCTATTCCCAGAAAATTCAAGATATACAGTTTATTTGTCATGAAAATATTTATATTAAGTGATTTTAATTAAAATCATTAAGAGCCATTTTTGAGAATATCATAATCTTTGAAAAATGTCCCATGTAAAGGGTAGTTGGAGGTGGGAACATTTTCTTGAAATTCTTTGTGTCACATCCTTGGAAGATACTGAACTTAAATATCAAGTTTGGGATTTAACAGACTTTCCATTTTTCAGGTATGTTGCCTACAGACAGACACACAAACATTTTTTTCTAAAAATACTTTTTTTTAATTCATTGGGGTCCCAAAACATGTATTTCCAGTGAAATCTTGGTATCAAATTTTTGGGTGTAATGCAATACCTTCTCTATACACTAGGTACATAGTACATGCAGAGAAAGTAAAAATGGCTTTTTTTTCTTTTAGTTCAGGAAACCTCAATATGTATTTACCAAGAAATTCCTATACAACATTTTTATGTGGAATCCAATACTTTCTTTAACTATTATAAGTAGGTGCTTCTGTACCAGTCTTTTAACACATTTATTATGTGCCTAAATAGCACAAATGCAGATTGCAGAAACTTTTGAAACTGAATTTCTCAGCTGTTCTGAATGCAAGATGAAACAGAAGTGTTCCTGGCATAATGTCTCTGAAAGCATTTCTGGTGATTGAATGATGTGAAAATAATACTGAGGATTTAAATAATGATTCAAACCAGGATCATTTGCACAAAACAAACCTTAATAAAAACAAGATGGTTCCCTGTCCACATCTGTGGTGTGGGGTAGCATGTTTGCCTCACATTCAAGCAACTCCAAGTTCAATTGTGAGTTAGGTTAGTTTTTTTCTGTAGTTTCCCATATCCTGAGAAGACAAAGTCAGATGAGTTTAAGCTCTATGGACCCCAGGCTCATTTGAGCATCAATTCACTTTATCATCCAATATGACCTAAAGTGTTAAAGGTCATTAAACCAAATATAAGATGGCCCTATAACGGTTGAATTGGAACAGTTAAATAATGCAATATAAGCACAATATATCACTGTTGTAATTGCTATTTTAAAGGTAGGAAAAAGTGTGCATTTACAGGACAAATAAATTTTACAATGTTATGCCATTTCCATGATTTCCACTATGAAATGCATGAGACATCTACCTCACCTCACTATTAATATGCGATTTTTACCTATTATTTAAGTTTAAAATTGATTACAATCACTTTGGCTCAAATTTTGATTATTGTTGACAAACTTTCTAATCACCTTTTTTGTGCATTTTAGTTGGTGATTGACATTTGTTGACCAATTTGCTGGTTCGGCTCTTGAAAAAAGAGAAAAGGAGTAAAATACGTCATTCTGATCTCATAGAAACCAGCAAAGGCTTCAAAATGGAAGTGACTGTAAAATCTTTCAAAAAGTATGCTTTGCATATGAAAATCTAATGCTCCTATAGTTAATGCATGTGGAATTCTTAAACAAAATGTCAAAAATTAAAATATAAAATGTTACAAGGCATATTTTTTTAAGCATTGTTTTGATATGTTTAAAAAAACACAAATTTTTGTAACAATTTTATTTTTACATGAAATCCACACCTTTATCCACTTTTCCATATAATTGTTACAGCGCTTATCATATCAAACAAGTTTTTGCATTCCACTGTCATAGAAGGTCGCTGCTTGATTTGACACCCACTACAGCACGACCATTTTGAGGCTAACATTGTCATCATGACACTGACCTCTGAGGTGCTTCTTTAGTTTCAGAAACATGTGGCAGTCACTGGGTGATAGATCAGGGCTATATGGAGGATGGTCAAATGTTTCCTAGCCAAATCATGTGATAAATTGTGAGTTCAATTGGCCTCATGTGGGTGGGCATCGTCATGCAGCAAAAGAATCCCTTTATTTAGCATGCCACACTTTTGCTTTGAATTGTGTGTTGCAGTTTTTTTTAAAGTCTCACAATATGTTTCAGAATGTATTGTGGCAACACAAGGCACAAACATGGTACAAATGATTTTTGGGCAGAAATTGTCTGCTTGAACTTCATTTTTGTAGGTGATGTTGAATGTCACCACTCCATGGATTGTTATTTTGTTTCTGGTGTAATGTCAACCACACATGTTTCATTGTCTATGACAATTTGGCTTAAAACATCATCACCTTTAGCATTTTAAGGCCCAAGAAAAGTCAAGGCGCTGCCTAAACATTGGATTTTATGCTCCTCAAGCAACAGTTCTGATACCCATCATGAGCACAATTTTTGATAGTGTATGTATCCAGTAACAATTATGTAGATAACACATTTTGAAACTTTAGGAAATGCCTTTGATAACAAAGAAATCATGATGTGTCTGTTCTCATTCACGTTTTCATTGACTTTCTGTGATCACAGAAGGTTACCCATCCCATGCCTCGTCATGAATATTAATTTGGCCATCTTTGAAAGCTCTTACCCATTTGCGTACCATTTCAGCACTCATAATGTTTTGCCTGCACACTTCACAAAGCTGACAGTGAATGTCAACTGCTTTCATGCTTTTAGCACTAATAAAATGAATAACACTGCATGCTTCTCAATCGCTGGAGGCATATTAAACAAAAATATAAATGTGATTGGTTGTTGCCACAATGGTGTCGTCTGTGGCTTGCCATTAGAAGTAGGTACACATGTGCGGTACATCGATCGCAGTGCTGCAGAGGCAGAATTTCAAAATAGTACTTACTTAAAAAAATATGCCTCATACATTAAAATATTGTGAATTGTATAAAGAGTTTCCTAAGCAAACTCTCAAAATTCTGACCTGCATTTTATTGACTTTGTATCATCATTAATAAGTTAAAATTCATAACAACTTAGGTTTGTATATCTTTCCCCAGTTTTATGGCAAATAATTATAGAAACCCTATACCTTCATCAACTTCAAACCTCTCATTGCTGTAGCTATTACTTAATGACTTAATGAATTATAAAATTTTGCTCATCTTTTACAAGCTCTCTTGAGCCTCTAATTCCAGTATCCATTTCAAATGTTCTGGAAGAATATATACCTAAGTGCTTAAAAAACCTTTACACCCAAACTGCTGATAAATTTAAAACTTACTGTGAAAGAAGATATATCACTAAATATTTCATGCTTTACTTTCATGAAAAGCACATAATCCTCTTTCAATAATGAAATGAAGTTGGAAATGCCTCTTTATACAACCTCATTTTTCAAGCTCTCAAAATCATATATAAATATTTTCAGATCTTTTGAGCACTATTTCTGCATGAAAATGTGGTTCTATAATATATTTAGATACCTTTTTAGCATGATAGGATAGATGATTAGGAAGTATTCTAAAATAACATAATCTCAAGTTTGTGTTGTTTTGAGGAATAATAACTCGTTTACCAAATATTTTACTGAAATATATCCTGTATTTCTTTTTTAACATCCTTTAACATCATACTGGATGATGAAATCAGTGATATAATGCTCAAATGAGACGGGCTGCATTAGGCTTAAAGTACTTGACATTCATTTTCTCGGAATAAGGGAAAATCCTAAATAAAACCTTACCAGGTAACCCACGCTAATCAAGATTTAAAAACTCGGATCCTCTTGAAAATGAGGCAGACATGCTATCACCACACTACAAAAGTGGGCATATTCTCTTCTATTATAAACTTATCTTCAAAGTTGATGCACACCAATGAATTATTTAGCACTATCAGGATGTCATTTTTCTCTCAAACTTTGTCCTTAGGAAACCTAAATGCTGAAACATCTGCAGCACACTGTAGGGTGACAATACATCCTCTTTTTCCCAGATGCCTCTTTTCTAGTGGGAAAAAAGAATGTCTATGTGGATTTTTGAAAATTTTGGCAAATGTCCTTTATTTATATAACTGGGAATAAAATTTGAATTTAAACTACATGATGTTCCTTTCTAGCAATTGAGATATTGAATATCAACAAATGCCAGCAAAAGCAGACTATGAACATTGTAACAATGCAAATGCATAAAATCAATAATAACTATTCAAAACAATTTAAAACACTTAAATTGTCAACAAGTTTACACCTACTTGCTAGAGTATAATTAACTGATATAATTTTATTAAAAAATAGGTTCAACAAAGTATTCTTTTTGTATAAAAAAGGGGGGATGATACTATGAAGCATGTAAAGGTGAGTCAACCTACCACTATTAAATGATGCTGTAACATTTAGCCTAGAATAACAGTAATTTTGTAGTGGTGAAATATGTGAAGCTCACTACTTTTGTGTATCAGTGTTAACACTAAATAAGAATAATTTTAAGTGAAATAAACCAAACGAGCACCTTGAAGAAATCATTGCAATATTGCTTTCTAAAACTAAATAATGTGTTTTAATACCATATATATTTATTTATAATATGGAAAATTTATAAATCCTTAGTATTAGTCTCAAAAATTTCCTGTGTGATACACTTTTAGTAAACATGTCCTCTTTTTCTGCCCATGAGATATGGTCATCCTAATTATAGTTGAATTTACATCTAGGAACACACAGGAGCAACTCTTAAGCCGCCTAGGCAGTAGCTGTCAGCCTCACATTTAACAGGTCGCAAGTTCAAATCTCACTTAAGGTAACTCACCCAGATAAAGTTCTTTTCAGGGTCATCCCTTATCCTGAGAGGACAAATGTCGAATAACTTTGAGCTCCATGGACCCCGAGCTCATTTGAACATCATTTCATTCAATTGTCCGATATGACCATCCAGGTTAAATGACATTAAGCTACCCCCAAAAAATAAAAAAACATACATACATACCCCATATACACAAAGGCCCAAACTGTTTACACTCTTGTTTCCCTTTGCACAAATGTCTCTCACAATCTTGCAGTACTATATACTACACACATTTGTTAACAAACCAAACGACTGCAATGTCATGTAGTTACATCCCAATACCAGCTTTAAGGTATATATTACAGGGGGTCTTGTTCAAATCTTATGCTTACAGATATTCTTCAGTTATTGAAATATTACTCAACTTTGAGCTTCGTCTCTGCCAAAGAAGCAGTATACTTAAATATTGTGCTGTAAGGCATCTAGAGACATAAATTCATGCTTGCTTGATTATTTAATATTAATCCTTTTTCAAGTCCACTGAGGAGAACAGCACAAATCTTTGTATTAATTCTTTTTGTCCAGTACTACAAGTTTTGGCTATTATAAAAGTATTTGTAATCTTCATATAATGATATGTTAAGTCAAATTTGAAGTCCAAAGCAGTACTAACAAAAAAATTAGGCTGTGCAAATTTTGAACTCATGCGGCCTTTTTGCATCATCATCCAACAAAGGCCATGATTTCTCATTTAGAAATTTTGAAATTTAAGTTAGATTTTATTCAAATCTTAAGGTTCAAACATTTTCTCAAAATTTTAGATGTATGGTACAAACTTTTACAGTGGTTTTAAGCTCCTGTTAAGACACTTTTAGTCTTACTAATTATATGGCACAAATTGTTACATTTGTTAAATAAAATATGCATGCCATAGCTCAGATGAGAAATGAAATATTAATTACTTATAACATATATATTTCTAAATGGTCATAAGTAGAGCTGGGATTTTTATGCAGTATCAATTGGAAAATATGTACATAAATATATAGTGAAAATTGGTAAAATATGTAGAAAAATATGTAAAATCTTTAAAATATGTGATATAAAATATTAAATATTTAATGCAAATTTCTAATATTATGCTCAAGAGAAATTTATACATTTTTCAGAAAAGTATACAATTATTATTTGATGAAAATGTAACCATTATATTAATCTAATTTCAAAAATTAAATCACAATTTTATCAAGTAAAAATATTATAATATAGGTAAACACAAATGTAAATGCAAAGTCCATAGCTAGAGACATTTATTCATTAAATTTTGCAGCACAGTGAACAATTAAATATTTTTCTAAATTCTCTGGGGTCATTGGGGTTTGTCAGATGCAATGTTCTTATAGGCTGAAAATGACTGCTCAACATCACATGATGTAACTGGAAAATTTTAACAAAGGAATCTTTCCTGGGGAAATGTTCTCAGGACAATCTATAATGTCCCCTTTTAGAATTTGCCACACATTGTGAAATGTTGAATATCCAGGAGTTTTACTCAAAACTGTTTTTAAATTTATTCCATGCACTCTTACCTTTCTCCCCATGCATTACACTTAGTTTTTCAACTGCATGCTCCACAACACCAATAGAAGCTTCAATTGGAAGTGCTAAAGTTTCCAAACGCGTGATACTCTCCGGGAGCCAGCTAAGGTTGCTTCTAATGTAGGAGACAGAACAAACCACTTTGGAATCACTGAAGGCATGCTGAGATTTACGAATAGCTGCAGCACTTTCATTGTCAAAAGAATCCACAACAGTCTTTATGTCATCAAAATGTTCACCATAAAAGTTCACTGCTTCAATCCATGTTCCCCACCTAGTTAACACTGGTTCTGGTGGCAATGGTGTTCTTGGAAGTTGCTCTTTGTAGGAGTTCACTCGCTGTGGTGCTTTTAGAAACACTTTTTTGTTGCCAAAATTAATGTATTCACTTCTGGAAACTTAACTCTTATATCCTTGGCAACACTTTGTTAACCATGAGCTAAGCACATCAAATGGAGCATATTGGGATAAAATACCTTCAGAGCAGTTGCAGCTTTAGCATGTATGGTGCTGCATCAGATTATAGCACTAACACTTTCTCTTCTTGAGTTCTGGCCTACCACAACACTTTTAGCCCATCATTCACAAATCTTGAATGATTTGTATGGTCCAGCTCTTTGCAGTAGATTAAACTCGGGTTAGAAGCACACTGTCAGGTTCCAACTTTCCTACTACAAGATTTTGCTATGTTACGTCTCTTAAAATCAGTTGTTTCCTCAAATGCAACCCATATGAAAGAACCTAAGTACTCTCTTATGCTGTCCATTATCTCATCATAGCAGACTTGCAGATAGTTTTTGCATAATCTTGAATGGTCTGGTATATGTTGCTTGCATTTTTCCAAGAAAGATCTCAATTTAGGCACTTGAATCTTGCACCATGGAATATTAGCAGCAATCATTGCACTACACAAATCCTTATAGAAAGGATTAATTGAAGTTGAAGAATTTTTCATGTGTGTTAGAAGCACTTGCTTTGTTGGTTGTCGTAATTGTTTGTTTTTTCTATGCAGTGTACTTCTTAAATGTTGTTCAAACTGGGATTTCATAGAGCATCCTATATGTTTGTTGCAATCTTGACAAATGACTATTTTGCTGTCAGTCATAAAGCACTCGTCAATTGCAGTCCATGACTTTAATTTTGAAGATAGTGAGGATGAGACAGGTGTCATATTCACACTAGAGAGAATTGAGGTATACTGTTCATTTACCCACTTTGATTCTGAATGAAACTAAGTACAAGAAATGGAAAGTATGCAGTACAGAATTTACAGCAGTTTTATGGCATAATTAGGAAATACATTAGGCCTAACAGGTTTCTTTTCAATGTTATGGTCATGCTCTTAAGTGGCTGACAGTCACTCTGCCATTCCTTTCTTTACCTGGTTTGGTCATTCCTTGTTCTTCAATATCTGTCAGTCATCTTAATCTGTCTATTGTAGCAAGGGGCAGTATCTACATAACTTCAGTTTAGAATTTATACAGAAATTCACACACGTGAATACAATTAAATATGGAAATATATAATTTCATGTAATATCACAAAAATATGTAAAATGAAATTCAGTTATAGTAACGCTAACATGTGGTTTGTACTTACATAGAAATCCCAGCTCTAGTCATAAGTCAATATATACTTTTGCAAAAATGTTTTAGATCTACCAATAATGTCATCAAATGAGGCAGCACAACTAGAATTTGGTAGGTACTCTACCAGCTCAAAACTATCACAAGAACCATGAAATATTTATATAGAATTTCAAATTTGGAAGATGGTAGGATTATCAAAGGGTGTTTCCATATGCAAGTGAAAAGTGGGAAGGGTTACAGGTATAGGCAAGAATTTTTGTTTTTAACGATAAATGAGAAAGTTGTTGAACTAAAAAAACAAAATGTTTTTTATGCTTTTGACATAATTTTGAAATGAAGTATAGGCTTATTTTTTTAGTAAATTTTTTAAAATTTTTCATATTTTCAAGAATAATATTTTTAAGCGATAAATGAATTATTTTTATCTTACATAGAAAACTGTGCATTCATTTCAGCTTACAAAAATAAAGCTTTAATTTAACATTTAAGTCCTCATATCATGCATTGGAAACAATGTTTAGAATTTCAACAAAAAGCGTTAGTAGTTATAATACTTACAAGATAGAAATTTAAGATACCAAGCAAGAAAAATTACATGTTGGTAACAAAACTAATATTAGCATTTCACCTAAAGAAAAACCTGTAGCTCACTTTCTTTTATCCCAAGTTAACTTGATGAAAGCCAAATATGAAATACTAGAGTAATTACTTCGGAAGCAGACTAAGTACACCTGCAGAATGCATGGATCCCAATATTTGAGAGAAAACATTTAAAGTATACTGATGTGTGACTTTGTCTAAATTTGAGTCCATTATGGCAAAAGAGACTGATGATATAATAACAATAAAAGCTTTAGATCATTTGTTTTAGCCTTCAAGGCTAGTTACTAAAACAAGTATCCATCAATCAAATAATGTAATGGCAGTATTCAACCAACTAAGTACATTTAAAACTATTAATAATTCAGTTTTACTTCTTTATTACAAAGAACATTCTTGAACAGCTAAGCTAACAAATTAGATGTAGTAACAATACTCTTGGCAGTGAAAGCAAAACATGAATCTTACCACATTTCCTTGGAAAGTCCCTTCAATGCTTTTGACTAGTAATATGCTGGCAGCAAAAGACTTTTTTTCTACATGTAGCTTAGTTGTAACACACAGACAGACACTATGAAGCATGTAAATGTCACAACTTGATATGGGTTGCAGTTTGGTTATGTCTGATTTGATTTTATTCATGATGTCGATTATAAAAGGTTTTGAATTTGGAAATAGAGGGTTTTAATATTAATATTACTTTAGTACCTGTCAGTCATGCAATTATTAATTGTTCTCGAAAATAAGCACAAAATTAATGCAAATGTATGTAGAATATTCAATACAAACTCCACTAATTAAAACTGTTAATGCCAATTTTTAAAATAATTGTCTACACAAAATCTTCCTATGGTCATGTCGCCCTCCGCGGTGTAATGGTTACCATAATAACTCCATGGCACGACAGCTCACGGGGAACCTTGGCCTACCGCCCGGCCGCTGCGTCCCCCATCTCGGTCCACTACAGACGTCATGGATGGGGTGCAGTATTGGAGGGTGAGACGTGGTCAGCGCCTCGAACCCCTCCCGGCCGGTTAATGCGGTCCTCACGACCTGGAGCCGCTACTTCTCCATCAAGTAGCTCCTCAATTGGCCCCCCAGGGACCTTACGAGGCTGAGTGCACCCCGGTCTAATGGTTACCATGCTGACTTCATATACCCAAGGTCGCGGTGGAGGACGATGGATTTTTTTGGGTGTAAAAATCCTTAGTATGGCTTCCTTCGGAAGGAAAGTAAAGCCGTGGGTCCTGTGTCGTAGATTTACAGCACATAAAAGAACCTCAAGCCTGACAGAGAGGCCTCTGAGCAAAATTAAGCAGTCTTTCACGCCCAATTTAGAATGGGATGCTGAGAACTGCAGTAGTTAAAGAGCATCCATAAATGACACACCATTTCCATTTTCCTATGGTCATGGGCATTAAAAATACAGGAAGTCATGGAACCAATGCGGATAAGAGACGCAGAATATCACACTAGAGGCTTTTGGTAAGAAGTAGAAGAAAGACTAGCTGATATGGACAGACAAGACAATTTTGGCAGCACAAGAGGGAAAGGTTCTTTGGGGATATACAGGGAAATAAAAACAGTTTGAGGGAGGGAAAAGTACATAGAGATAGGGCAAGAAAGGTTAGCAGGGTTGAAAACAGGAGTTAGAAACTTAAGCATTAAGCATGATGAAATAAAGAAAAATGTCCAATGAGGGGTGAAATGAACACAGATTCTCACTGTATATTATATTTTTATATTTAACTAAACAAAGATAAGAAGAGAACAAATTTGGCAACCAAAATGGAAAAACTTGGAGGGGAAATATTAATTATAAAAATTGTTGACTGTAAAAGGGTCAAAAAGTATAAAAGCATATGAAACTATTTGGGCAATGCCAGAGAGAAATGGTTAAGATGGCTAAGAAGAAGGGACTAAAAGAAGACAGCAGAGTAGTGTAGCAAGTACACAAAGGGTCATCAACACATGAAAAACAAGGAGTTGTACATATTCAGACCAAGAATTACCACTACAGACAAGCAACCAAGATATGTATTCTCCAAATATCCTTTCTTCACTAGTAATGTAAACAAAAGCAACAGGTTGCAATGGCTCTGATTGGTTGCTGAATGTTTTACCGCTTAAATTGTACAGAAATAATGTATTAACCATGCAATGTTATTTAAATAATATAGTATGAATGATTAAGGAACAAACTTTACTGATTATTTAATCATTATTTCTTTACATAACATTGTGCAGTTCAACAGCTGCTTTTAGCCAGCAAAATAATGGCAGAAACATGTAATACCCATGTGGTGAAACACAAAATAAGGCAATAATTATTCCTTATGTATATACTAAGTACCTTACTTTTTTATTAAACAATATTCTTAGCTTAACAGTAAAATTTACTAGTGTTTCAGAAAGCAGAATTATGTGTGCAAAACTTTTAAACTAGCGGAGGTGCGACACCTTGTGTAAGCAGTTTTTCAAGTGACAGCCGAAAATGCGTATCACACATTGTTTCATAAAGAGGAAATAGAGAGATATTGGAGAATGATGAATGTTGTCGTTGGCCGACTATTTATTATGATGATTCAGACAGTTTGTTTGCAATGCAGCAGATTACTCGTATCTTGAAGAAATGCAACCACTTTCATCTTCAGATTAGCTCTTCTGCATAAGTCACTGAATTATGGCATTATATTAAAGAAATGTATAGTGTATGGTTGTGCATATGTGAATGCACAAGTTGGGAGTTATGTAAGTATGCAAAACTTTCAAAATAACATGTCTGCATTTTGTAGTTTTATGGGAGAATTTTACATTTTGTACTGAATAGTGCTTTTTTTAAATTTATTATATATTTAATAGAGTTAATCTTTAACTGTGAACAGTGAAAGTAAGTAGTTATTTCTTTTCCTGCCAAATGCAGGTATGCAGTTTTAAAATTGTTCGGCAAACAAACACAGCTTAGCATCACATGGTGTGTGCATGTGTATTCATGGAAGAATATATTCTAATTTGTTTACATCACTGGTGAAGTAAGGTTGGACAGATAATAGATGATAGAATAGTCATAGATTTCCTCTTAATTTTGCCTGCCCGCCTGCCTGCGTGCATGCGTGCGTGTTAAAAACCAAAATACCTTCAGTATCTTCTAAAGATGCGACACAAAGATTTTCAAGAAATTTCCCCTACCCCCTACTACCCTTTAAATGGAAAATTTTTCGAAAAGGTGGATTTTTTTCAACATTAACAATTTTCATTAAAATACATATGTATAAGATTTTTCATGAGAAATGAAATGTATATCTTGAATTTTTTGGCATCAGCCTCTTAAGACCTCTTCATTCTGGATTACCTTTGTTAACTCGTAAACCATAAGAGATAGGCAAAAACGTAAAAAAAAACTTTTAGATCTTATTAAAACACACAGTTTGTCATATGTTTTGGTAGACATAACCATTTTAGAGATATTTCTTGTTTTTGGCTTCAATTTTAAACTTCTTAAGCTTTTCTCAAGCAGCAAGTCAACTTTCGTTTCATCTCATTTACTCCTGGAAATGCAAAAGAGAGCCCAACATCAATGGTTCACATACAGACAGCTTTTAAAAGATTTGACATCACTTTAGCCTAGTGTATTCCCTTATTTCCTTTCTACTTACAAGGAAGCAAGTAATAAGTAGATAAAAGAATAAGCTTTTGTAAGGAAAATGTGGAAAAGTTAAAGAAAGTCATGTGAATGGAACACAGCAGATTTTTTTATTAATGGTTGTTTGTTTTGGATCCTATCAGTTTATTCAGTAGGAGGTTTCTTAGGTATGGGCAGCAAGTCTGCAGTAAAACTTTATAAAATCAGCTAACTTGTGTTCATTAAATCACTCTTTACAATGAGTACCTATCCTTCATCTACATAAATATGTAAACAGTCGAGAGTGGGGGATGAAGATAGACCTAATTTGTTCATGTGTATCAATTGAAGATTACAGAAATTAAAAACTATCTAAGGGTGGCTGATTCACATAGCTTATATTCATTAAAAACACACTAAACATCCTAAATGAATAGTCTTACAATTTCGTGAAATTGTATTTCAGCAACAGCCAATATCTAATCTACAGTTTTGTGCTCCTTTTTGTTTTGTGCATCATATCTGCCACATATTCCCTATAATTTATAAACTTTCCTCCTTTTTGATAAAGAAATGGAAAATTAAATAAAAAGTTGGGTCAGATCCAGAATCCTTATTTGAGGGTCACTTACTGGAATTTTACTTGAGTACCAATATCAGATTCAGAAACAAAACTCAATTGAAAAGTTGAGTGGGGAATAAGTGAAAAATGAGTGTAGGATAGATGAAAATTGAGAGAGATTTGATTATTTTACTCGTGAAGTCTGTGTAGATGAGTTGTTTTAAAATCACTTTTTTGAGGATTGGTAACTATAAAAAGATTTCTGATACATTAAAAACCATATTATTAACATTATTCAAACATGTAAGTAGTAGCTACAAGTGTGAATGTCTGTGCCAATCTCCATAATTTGCTAATATAGAATTTTAATTTATCTGGCAAATCTAAAGGCCTGGGAGCCTTTGCAATTCAACAAGGATATGCCAATAATTACTGGATATCTAAGCCTCTAATACAGAGCTCCTATTCTTAAAACAGATAATTATTTGATAACCAATTCATAATTGTGTGTTTTTACAATGTGGGCTTATTTCAAACGAAATGCAGAGATGAACTCATTGTCACTATCACTTGTCTGGCAAGGTACATTTTCGAAGTGTTTCACCGATATTGAAATAAAATTAATTACGATGGAAATGTCAAATATAATCAATCCTTACTGCACCAATTTTAGCTGCCCATAGCAGTAATTATATATGTTGGAGAACTTAATGATTGTGGCACAATAATGAATAGGACACAGGTATAACATAATGAGTATTATATTCATTTAGCTGTATGTACTTATTATTAAGCATGTTTGTGGGTCTTAGTGTAGAAATCTGTTAAATACAAATGTAAACAATAATATGCACATTGTTATCTGGAACACAGAAGATTCAAAACCAACTGCACAATTGCATCATTTATCCAATGCGCATATTGTCGATCACATATTTTGGTTTAATTTCTACAACATGACCCACAAACATACTTAAATGTACAGTTCAACAGAATTGAGTACTCATTATGTAACACCCATGTTTCATATACTATTCATTATTATGCCACAATCTATAAGGCTCTGCAACATGTATAATTACTGCTATGGGCAGCTAGATTTGGTGCAGTAAGTATCGATTACACCTAACATCTCCATCATAATTAATTTTATTTCAACATCAGTGCGACACTTCGCAAATGTACCTTGAGAGTACAATATAAACACAGCTGTGTCAAATTTGAAACATTGTTATGTAGAAAACAAGGCACACTATCAGCAAATAATAATGCTTTCAGTACCATTGTTCAGGTCCATTATTTCTAGCTGTTGCCTGTACATTTACGTAAGTATGAGGAAACGTTAAAAAAAATAATAAAAGAAATAATACAAAAAAATAAAATAATAAATAATAGCACTTGCTAATTATTTTTCTGTGTAAATGTAGGGTGTCTAGGAAGTAAAGACGAATTTGAATTGGGCGCCATTTTGTCATATGATGGTTGGCAGCCGTGGTTGTTTCATGTTTATTATCTGCTATCCTTCCCATTAGCAGCCTGACAGTTTTTGTGAGGTGTGTGTTGATGTTTAATGTTCTGTTGCAAATGTTAGAAAACATTCTGCATTCTGTTCGAATGTAAGAAAACATTGCTGTCTTGTGTGACAGTAAGCCCCAGAAATTGGTTCGTTGTGATGAGCCCAACAATTGAATTTATCACCAAGTCACTGCATGCAATCCTTTCAAAAGCTCTGAAAATGCATGCATACAAGATTCAACTTACACAAGAGTTAAAGCCTGCCAGATCTTAAGCCTTGTGACTTTTTTTTTTTTTTTTGGGGGGGGGGGGAATGTAAAGTATAAAAAAACATGTACAAACGACAAACAATATACTAATTGAAGGATGAAATTCAAAGGTTATTAATGGCATCCCACCAGATGTTTATGAACGTGTCATCAAGAATGAACCTCAATGAACACATTGCTTGCTGGCCTTGGGTGGTCAGATGGAGGATATAATTATACATAAATGGGAGATGTTACTTAATGTGGTTGTAAAAAAAATTACATTTTCAATAAATGTTGTATGTTCTATAACACTTTAATATTCGTCCCAACTTCACAGACACCCTACAGTTAGGAGATATGTTCATTGACGTTAAATTCATAATTATTTTGCCAATAGTTAAAGAGGATTTCTTTAATCATAGTTGGATACATTCTTAGTTATATTGGTGTGCTACACTACTACTGTGTTAAGCACACATTCCAAAAATGAAAACTATGAAGCAACACAATTCACATGGAAGACATGAATCTAGTAAATAAAAATAAAGTGATACCTGCAGAATTCACAGTTCTCTCTAGTGTTTAGTCAAAACTAAAGACAAAGTATGTCCATGGTTATCTAATGCTATTCAATGGCCTAGCTGCGAGGGGCCACATACCTACCACTAATATCATACTCACTCAAATAAATGTCTCTGATTACCAAAGCGAGGAAGAATTGGCACCCGACTTGAATGATGGAGTATGAGTGTCCCTCATATAAGGACTAAGGATTTCCACCTCTACCCCCCACTAATCTTTGCACTTGACAGCTAGTAGTTATTTGGTACACTTGTAAAAAAACAAATGAAAAGCTTTACATGTTACACTTTCTGAACAAATCACAAGGCAGCATTCTCATAAATCGGAGACAGAATTGGGAGCTCTGTTGCCAGATTGTGGTTATTTTGAACCAACTGCTTCAGTTTGTGAACTCTTAACACATGCGTTGAGTTTTTCTTGGAAAACTACACATTATACATTGCTATTTATATTTGTTACTATTTTTAATAGTGTTGTTGGTGTTTATGTGTGTATATAAATGTATTTAATTACCTAACTATACATAATACATATTTCATTAATACTATATATAGAAGATTTGAACTGTGCCAGTGTCAAACAATTCTGATGACCAAGTGATTTGCAAACCAAAAATTCTTTGGGTAAAGATGTGCCAGGCATTGGACTTATTGAGAAGGACCCGGTAATTCTTTAAACAGGAAGAGATTTACATGAAGGTTAATGGGCATCCCTGTATTCCTGCTGATAAAACCATATAATAAACTGCAGAAGCTCCTACTATGCACAGAACCGTTAATTATTAACAAGAGAGTGAAACTAAATGCCAACAATGATGACAACAATAATCATGATGACAATTCTAACGATGATGACAAGACATTTGGATAGAATTGAGTTTTTACAGTTTTAAAGCATTTTGTTTCATTTCTCTTCTTGTAATATTAATCTGTTCTCTGCTGTCAGAAGGTGATTTATTCTACATGCATTGCAATATATTATGCATGTTAACTCTATTATGTACACTGTTTATAAGCAAATTTCAACACAATAGAAATGTTCCTAATCAGCTTTTTTGTTTATTAGCTACTCTGGCAATGTTGCAACCACAACATAGCCAAATTTACGCAAAGGCACCCACACTGTCAAGTGCAAGGATTCATTGGTTGGGTATAAGTCAGTTAATTCTGTTAAATGCTAGTAACATTTCCACATAAAACCAAAATAGCTAAGTACAAGCAAAGAAGAAATGTTTTAGCAATTATTATAAAATGCAAATCTTATTTGCAAATCTTCAAATACCTCTAATAGTTCCCTCAGGACCAAGAGTATTCGAAGCAATACAAAATGAGATAAGGATATTATATAATAATGTGTATTTAAATGTACTGTGTTTTGCACTGCTCACTATATTCAGTATGAAAGAGATATTGCATTGCATTTTGTATCTATTATTTACTTCAATAAGAATTCCTAAGAATAACCGGGGAGGTGTACAGTAGACAGCCTCCCATGGTCTACAGTAACACCACAGTCTACATACAAAGCTGAAAGGAAACCTAATAGAATTCAGGACATTCAAAAGTAAATTCTAATGTTGACCAGTAGCAAACAGCAATATAACAAATGTAACGAGTATAACAAAAATTATTGGACAAACTATAGGGGCAAGTTCCTCACTAAAAACTAGAAGGAATAAAAAAAAAAAAATAAACAAAAAAGCTACCAACCAACACTCCTGTTTAAAGCAGAAGATGTTTTGCTACTAGTATTACGGATTAAATTAAAACTACATAAACTCTATTATAGCAAGCATTTGTTTTAGATCAGAACAAGATCACAAACTATGTCAAACATTGTCTTAATGATAATACTACTTATTGCCAGAATCTATTGCAGCTGGCATTGAATAATGAGAAGTTAAGAAAATACATATTACATAAATCAAATGTGTAAGCCAACTTTCAATATATGACTGTCCTCAAGTTCTATTAATCCCCATGAGCTCTGTTTAAGTTCTATAACATGGCAGAACAATTTTTATAATACTGTTATTACAAAGACCATGTTCACAACATAATAAATAGAATAGTAAAAAACTAAGATGACATTTGTCTCTGGTTAAGACAACTTTAATTTACTGGGCTTATTATGTTTTTTTCTGTTTCAGCAGTAGACACTTGCCCCTACAGCTTATTCCAGAAGTTTATATTATACTCTGTAGAGTATTCACTGAAAAGTATATAATGTTTGTCAAGTCAGTATGCTTTCCACTAATAAATATATAATTCTAGAACTCTGCTGACAATAAAAAATAATCAGCTTAATTATTCAACCTTTGAATGCACATGATTATGTTACAAATGTACTAACAAAATACTTTTGTTTTAAATGCATCATTTTTCCCCAAAAAGTTGATGCCAAATTCTACAGATTTTTACAAAAAAGCTTATGAAGAGTGTTTCACACTGTGTCTTCTTCCAGCATTTTATAATAATAGGGGAGAGTTGTCATTTATTCAAAAATTAATTATCTAATTCTTTGTTCCCCAATACCTACCTTGATTTCTACCTTGATTCCTTGCCATTCTGCATTTTCCCATTCCTTCCTCCAGTAGACTGACATTTCTGTGTCTTCCATCTTGCCTTCATTCGTCCACCTACATAGCCAAAATGTCAGAATAGTGAATGCCATAGTTGAATTTTCTCACTGTCTTTTATTTGCATAATGGTTTCCACTTTACTTATAGTTTATTCTATTACCAGTTTACATTAACAAAAAGACTGCTAGCAACAGCCATTAGAACATTAGCAGCTGCTCATTTTATAGTGGAATACTTCATTAACTTTCTAGAGGTAAAAAAAAAAAAAAAAAAAAAAAAAAATTAATAATAATAATAATAATAATAATAATTTAATAATAATTAACACTTTGCCCAGTTCTAGGCACTTTCCAAAAAATAATTGTAAGTGCTATTAAATGAAAATAATTTGAGTTGGTTTTTGCAACACAAAATATCACTTAGTAATTACTTACTGGACTGGTTTTGAGAACATTTGTTCCAATTTTCAACCCCTAATTCCCAGCAGTCGAAAGTAGGGGTTGAAAATGGAAACAAGTATTCCTAAAACTGGTCCCATTAAGTGATGTTCTGTGTTACAAAAACCAACTCAAATTATTTTCATTTAATATTAATCACATCACTGTCACAAGCTTCTTTGCATATTTACAAAAATTTTAAATTAAACCATAAGTGCATTTGTTCTGTTCCAAAATAACGGTCCTCCAACTTTGAAGTAACATGATAGTTCCAATACTTTTACAAGTATGCTCAGACTATAGAGAGTACTTTGCAATACAACAGTTGCAAACATGTACTAGATGTTATACCTTGGAGACATCCCTGTTTCCACCAGAAATCTATTGGCCACTAAGTTTTACAATACATATGCAAAAAGGTATACCTATAATGTTTTATAACATATCACTTTAAATCATAGAAACCAATAACCAAGCGATCAAATTTATTAGGTGTTTACCACGACAGAATTTCACTGATGACATCACTGTACAGAGCAAATCTTTATTGTAGCTTTATAATTCTGAGGATCTGCTGAAGAGTGTGCAAAGAGGTAGTCAAGAGCAGGAGAGTCTGGCATGGATATCAGCACCTTCAGTAGTCTGAACATGAGTTACTTCTATGTATTGTTCTGAATATGTCAGTCCCTGTTCTGAACAAAAGTTACTTTTAGAGCTACTGTGGTTGCAGTAGTATCTCTTGCAGGCTGAATGGAATTAATCTACCAATGGGTGCTGCCCCACATGTGACAGTAACTCTTGGGCTGTTGTTTGTCTCATACAACTATAGTTTGGTTTCTTTCCTCTGTCTATTTGTTGCTTGTATAGATATTATATCAACATACATATAAACTCTTTTTATAAGAAATGCAAAAACTCAGGAAAAGTGCAAAGAGACTAGTGTACATAGCAGGCAGCATTGTAATGAAGTGTAATAATTCCAGACAAGATCCAAAATAGCTTTCAATCACAAAAATACAATGCTTGGTCGTGCACTCCATTCCACTGCAATGAAATTAATAGTTTGTATGTGCATGGTTCCATCATATGTCAAATATGCCAATCATGGCATGCTCTTTAACATCTGATTGGTGGGCATTAGTTTTGTCTTGGCTGAATGATGGAGCCCGGGAAGGGCCTGCTGACTAGTATTTACAAGGCCTACTAGTTCTTCAATGTCTGCTAAGTAATGCTCTGGTAGGCATTAGTTTTGGTTAGCCACTAGCTGGAGTCCCAGAAGGGTTCAATCACTGGCAGTTACACCATTGTTTCAAATTCTGAGCGGTAAACTCCAAATAAGTTTGATCACTCTGAATAATATTACATGATGAACGTGAATTCCTTTAAAGCAAGCTAAATGAGCTATAATTATATGCTTGCATATGTTGCTAACACTATGTTAGGAATTGGAGTCAGAGAAGAGAAGAAAAGAGGTTGCAAATACAACAAGAATGACTTCATGCTAAAGAACACATGTACATAGGTAATTTTGACCAAGAGCAGCTTACTTTTATCATGCATAAATCTCTTGGATATACATGACTTATTTGAAATCTATTATTTGACTATGAATGGTTGCAGCTGTTACTAAAAAAATAATAATTTTCCAACCTCTACAAGTTTCTATGTAATTATAGAAAATATCTGATACCTTGGTCTCATTCTTTTTGCTGTTGACCTGTTGGGGAGCAGAATTTTTTCCCCCTTGAATTCTGCGTCTAGTTTTCTTGTCCAGATTTTTTATGTAATATGTTACATCCGGATTGATCTCAAGTTTCTCATCCATTGCCCCTAGAAAAAAAACAGAAAGAGTAAAACCTTATTCAAATGAGTAAAATCTGATTGCTCTGTGCTTTTAATACTTATTTTGAGCATCAATATGTTAAACAGGAAATTAAACAAAAAAATCTGATTGGTTACATACACATGACTCTCTCTTGCCCTCTATTGTTTATTTGAGGTTATACAAACTATTCTCATAAAAGTTTATTTTTCTACCTACTTCATTCCAGAAACAGCTTTATTACACATTTTGTTACAGATACAAAAGAAATAGATAATGACAGACAAATTACTAGGAATAATGACAGACAAGTAGCTAAGAATTAGACATCAGCTGGCCTTAAAATCCCACATTCTGTCCTTGCAATCGTGAAAACCAATTGAAAATCAACAGTACTTCAAAAGATTCACGTATTGATCAATTTGAACCATTAATAACCAATAACTAGGAAATAGCTGATGTCAAAAAAAGAAAAGTTATTTTAAATAAATTTTGCATTTTAAACAGCTCTACAGAATTTTGTGTAGTACCTTCCAACTTATCTCTTAACATTTATCAATTATACTAGACAATATATATTTTCTTATGAATAAAGTTGACTTCATAAGCTTTACCCAAAAAATTCAAAATACACATTTTATTTTTCATGGAAATACTTTCTACTTTTGCAATGATTCCAATTTCACTATCATAAGCTAATTATTTAATACCATGTGTTTGCTCTATATAGGCAAATTAAAAAAGGTTGGGGAAGGGGAAAAAATGTGTAATAAATTGGAGAGGGAAGGGTGGGCATGGTATAGAACCGGAGCAATGCAATTAAGGGGAATGAAAGGGGAAATGTGGGGGAAAGGAAAATTAAAGTGAAAATTAAAGTGAAAATTAGAAAATCTAAGAATACAGATAAGATTAGAAATTTGGGGGAATTATTAGGAAAGACTCAAGAGAGATATAAAAGAATTCTTAATTGGCATATTCAAATATAAGGGAGTTAAAAAATAGGTAGATAGTGAACTTTGTGTATAATACATTAATAACCACAGTGTTATTTATATTTGCACCAGTGGCAATTCTACCAAAAGGAAGAGATGATATATATGTAATAATATGTAAGATGTGTATAGTAATTACAGTCATGTATGTTGGAAGTGAAATAAATTCAAATTCAAGTGTCAGTATGTAATATCAGATGCCACTAATCAAAATGACATACCCTGCAATTTGGGCTCACTCCACAAAGCCAAACCTACAAAAGTGAAAATGAGAGGTTATTTACTCAAATTAGCTTGATGTGAATAAAGAGAGCAACGTGAAACATGTAGTGAAGTCAGTGAAGAGTAATGTCAGAGGACGCATACTGCACCTGAAATTTGTGAGGGAGTAAGCAGTATGTGAGGCAGCTTCATCTCTGTCTCAATAGTATGCACCGTCTTCGTGAACAAGGTTTAAAATTGTGCATAAAAGACACAAAGTCTTTGTTATGCAAACAAAATAAGATGAAAAGATTGCAATTAATACAGCAACATAAAAACTTTAGTGTGCAGTGATAGTCCAAGCTGTTATTCACAGAGAATCTTGCTTTTAAGTATTCGGTAGCCATCATCAAATTTTTGTCCATTAACTTTGTGCAGAAGCATGAAGAGTCATTTGCCATGCTTTAATGGGGATTGAAATCAATTTGAGTACAATTGTCATATTGAATATTGCATCGAAACACAAACTCAAATCATATTGAATCTTGGATCCGATCATACTGAATCTTAGAAAAAGGTATCAGAATGAGATCAGATTGAAATATGTTGCATGGAAACACCTTCAAATCATTCTGAGTATAGTAAAGGAACTCTTCTTCTGCTGTATTCTTGCATGTTGTAGACAAATGCTTTTTGCTTATTCCTCTACAGTAGATTATAACAGAACCACTTTTATGTTTTCCACAGTTTGCAATATATTCTCACATATAATTATTTAACTGCAAAACTTGATGATACATAATACACAGAGTAACAAACTAATACCTAAATGTTTAACAGGTTCACCAATTCCAAGTGGAGTAAGCTTAAAAAGTTGGAATAAATTTATCCTTAAAGCTTGAGTATTCAAAATGTCCCAATTCGTATTAAATTTAACATGTGAAATGCAAAACTTATTGAGATGGAATTGGACTCCAATTGCTTTCAATTCCACATAGAAACCTGGTAAGTGTGTGATACCAACAGTGAAGCATGGTGGAGGATCTGTTATGATGTGGAGATGTTTTACAGGTGATAGTGATCTTATGAGTATTAATGGAACATTAAGGAAGGATATCACAGGATACTGATAAAAAATGCAGTTCCATTTGAAAAAGACTTATTAGTTGTGGATTTGTTCTGCAGCAAGACACTGTTTCCAAACATGCTTCTAAATTTTGTTAAGGGTATGTCAATAGAAAAGAGAGATGCAGGAACTTAAAAATATGATTTGGCCAAGTCAGTCACCTGACTTTAATCCAATTGAACTCTTATGGGTTAAATTTGACAGGGAGGCCAGAAAACTGACTTTATGTAATGTTGGAAATCTATGGAATAATTTACAGGTGGACTGCAACATCTGCAAAAAACAACAAAATCTTATCTCCAGAAATGATGAGAGTTTGTTTAGCTGTTCTGAGGGATAATGGTAGATAATTTAGGCTAAACTCTAAACCATATTGTATTGTACTTAATGAGTGAGAAAAAAATATTTATTTTGTTGGTCTATTTAGTTTTTATGATGTGCTCATACATTGAAATAAAGTATTTAGTTTTTTCATAGGTGATCAAAAACTTTTGACTGGTAGTGTATGTACAATGTACCTAGCAAATTTGAGAAGGTACTGCATTCCACCCAAAAACTGTATACAGAGATTTCATGTAAATACATATTTTAAGGACTCATACATAAAAAAAATCATTTTAGAAAAAAGTCTGTGTATATGTCTGTCTGTGAAAGCATAACTAAAAAAAATCTGATGTGTTCCATTAACATGACTTTCTCTACATTTCTGTAACAAATTATTTTTAATAAGTTTATTCTTCTCTCTACTTCATGCTAATCGAGATAAACATTAGCAGAAACAGTCTTATTACTTAATTCCTTAAAAGCAGGAGGGAAATAAGGGAACACACTAAACTGACAGTCAAATGTTTTAAAATGTTGTTGCTATGGGATTGAAATCCATTTCTTTATACAGCCAGGTGTTGACAAGTTCCGGTACGAGAAAAGTTTAGTGCTTTAAAACTGAAACCAGTAACAAGGAATATCTTGAAAACGGTCAACTGCAGGAAAGAAAATAAAGCAACATAATTGTGTGTTTGAACAAGATCTACATTTTTTGTGTGGTAAATTTTTGTATATCTCTTACGGTTTACCAGTTATGCAAACTTCAGCAAAATTCATCTAGAATGAACAGGTCTTCAGAAGCTAGACCCAGAAAATTCAAGATATACATTTTATTTGTGATGTAAATAGTTTTAATATACAGTATTTTAATCAAAATCACCATCTGTGCCTGTGGACCTTTTACTAAAACAGCTTTTTTCGAACTCAAGAGGACCTCATAACATATTTCCGTTGAAATATTGATATCAAATTTTTGGGTGGAATACAACACTTCCTCTATACACTATGTACATAGTATGCATAGAGAAAGTAACAAAAACTTAGTTAAGTACCCAACTTATTTAAGTTAAATTTCTTCCGAAGTTGCGATACAAAGTTTTTTCGAAAAATCTTCCCACCACAAACAGCAAAATTTTTGTTTTTCTCAAAAATGGTTTTAACAATTTTTGTCAAAATATCATACATATATTAAAGATATTTACATGATATATGTATAGGTATCTTGAATTTTCAGGGAAGCCTTTTTCATTCTGAATGAATTTTGTATAACTTGTGAACTGTAAGAGAGACACCTTTCTGCAGAAAAAATGTGGATTTTATCTTGTTAAAACACACAAGTGGGAAGTCATTACCTATTAACTTTTTTCCATCTTGGTCATCAAACAGAATGGAATTGCAATTGAATCACATTGGACTACTTTTAAGAGATTTGTCTAACACTTTAGCCTTGTGTATTCCCTTATTACTGTTATTACAAGGAACTAAGTACAAAGACCATTTCTGCTAATGTTTATCTTGATCAGCATGAAATACATGAAAGAATAAGTTTTTGTATGAATAATTTTTTTTTTTTTCACACAAGCCATTTGTAGATCAGGAATTGGAAAGAGAGAGCACACTGAAAAATTCAATACCATAGCTGGGATTTGAACCATGGATCTCCTGGTCTCTGTCCAGTTGCTCTAACCAGTTAACTACAAGTCAACATTCCCCAACTGATTTGCATTTTCCTGGTAAAAATAGTTTGTCACAATAGGTAGAGAAAGTCGTGCGAATGGAAAACATCAGAATTTTTTACCCCTCTTTGTATCATTTTTAATAGTTTTGATTTATAAAGAGTTTCCATGTTAACATTTTTGGCAAAACTGTCACCTGCCTTCACATCAATAAAACTTCAGTACAACTGCTCCAGTCTGCACTTGATATTTTCTGATACACTTGAGTGTGCAGCAGTTCAACAGCAAAGTATGTTAAATGTCCAGGCTCTAGAAACAAAGTTGCTGAGACAAAATCTGTTAAACCTTTCAGTTTCGTTTAGGTCGGTGTTGTCTTATGCATGCTTTGATACTCTAAGGCATAATAGCATATTGATGCACTGAAATTTACACAAATTAACAGAAAACCTTGTGTTCAAAGAAAAATTTGCTTAGATATCTGCATCAGTAAGTATAGCATAGAAAATGACCTCATAGAGTAGATACTTAGCAACACTACCTCCTATTTTAGATTATGGTTATGAAAGTATTTTTCCAGTGAACACACAAAAACACATACCAAAATTGCATTTGGTTTAAGTCTGAGTTTGTTTACTAATTCATCCCAGATATAATACATTTAGAAATATTGCAGTAGCAAACACTCTCTTAGACAATTTTGAAGAAACCTGACTTGCTGATTGCAAGTGACTGTAATAATTAATACCATATGGTTCACTTTTAACTTAAAAATATTGCATACAGAGGTTATGCTACAATAACTTTGTAATGCACTTAACCTCACTATCGTACACAAATATCATTCTTGTGATCAAACAGAACAAGTATTACATTATTATATAAAACTTACCTTACGTAGTTATACCAACGCCAAATGCAATGCATTTTTATTTGGTCTTAACTAAGTCACTGTTTGTTTAGCTATATTAAAATTTTCGAATTCACTCATTACCATTTTTTTCTACCGTGGCATAAATTAACTTTCTGTTCATTTATACATTGAGTAATTTTGTTGTTCCAAACGCAATTTTTCTTGAACCAGTATAGTGCATATTATTTAAGTTTATAACTGGTACACCCTATTTTATTAAGCTTCAGATTCGCAGAACATTCTGTATGACTTGTATGACTATTAATCCCTCACCCTCTTCAGAGAATGTTACATTTTCCATATTTCTCTTGCTTTAGCTCTGAGCACGAGTCACATACCACAAGCCTAATGTGGAAGAGAACAACTGTTATCGACAAATCATACTCTTGTTCCATAATTTTATTGAATTATTATATGCTGACCATTTGACATATTAATGTTTCATTGGTATGGTTAGATGGCCTGCCTCTGAGTCAGTTCCATCAAAACTTGCACAGTGTAGTATCTACTTTAAGCATAGACGGCTAGCTTGAATAATTTCATAATACTTATTTAAATTTCTGTATTTTATTGTATACAAGTAGGGTTGAAATCTATATTTGGAGAGAGGTTCGTAGGTGTTCCCCAAATTTCGCAGTAATGCGAGTGCGTGTGTGTATTTGGTAAACAGCATCATTTAAGAAAAGGCACGAAGATGTGATACGGAGTTCTATCCATTCCATACCTTTTACATGCAAAAATTTTCGTTGACAAGAGGATATAATATGTACTTACCGTAAATAATCTGTGAAGACCTTTTAATCTTTAATGAATTTTGATAGATTTACCAAACAAAAAAGCAGGCCCGTAACCAGAGCATGCCCACATAATATGCTGGACATTGTGTCATACTTATGTCGAAAGGCAGTAATAAAAAGGAATCAATAGTCAAAAGTGAAACAGTAGCCCATAGAGCGGAATGGTCAAGCGATTCTGTCTGTGTCTCGCATTTGGAAGTTCCTGGGTTCGATCCCCCTGGCCACCTATCTTGGGTTTTTTCGGGGGGTTTCCCTGGGTAGCCAGGCGAATGTTCCAGTCCACCATTTCCGGTCCGCTTCGATGCTAGCTTGCACTCTGTAAAGGTAACCTAGCGTCGTTGTCGGTACCGCTCTATGAAGTGAAATGGAGTTTATTTATGGGCGCACTTTAACTATTATGGTTCTTAGCGTCTCATTCTATGTTGGGCGTAAAAGACCGCTTAATTGTGCTCAAAGGTCTCTTTATCAGTCTTGAAGATCAACGGGTTTACTTCCTTCCGAAGGAAACCATGCTAAGGACTTTTACGCCCGAAAAAAAAAATCGCATTCCATTTTTTTTTTAATTAATTTTTTTTTTTTTTTTTTTTAACAAGGTCCCAAGGAGCCCATGGAACAGTCATTGTTTACAAGTGTGGCAGTGTCATAATAATTGCAATTTATATCTAAGACAAGTTGTCAACAAAAATTATTTAAAAACAAGAATAAGTTGAATACAAAAACTATCATAATATGCAACAAGATACACAATTTCACAACTAATCACAGTATGGCATATATATTAATAAACAATGTGCTTTAATTTATTTCAGAACTATACTACTGATAGAACTGTAATACTGGAAACTACGAATTTGTATAGATTATAGCTACTTCCAATACTTAATAATAGATAGACTAACAAACAAATAGCACGTGAATATATACTTCATTAGGCAATATATACTAATGGTTTGACACTTGCACAAAACATGATAGTATTTAAGTATGTATTTTGACATTCCAGCAGTAAAAATGGAAATGGCGTGTTATTTATGGACGCTCTTTAACTACAATGGTTCTCAGCGTCCCATTCTAAATTGGATGTGAAAGACCGTTTAATTTTGCTCAGAGGCCTCTCTATCAGGCTTGAGGTTCTTCTGCCGTAAATCTACGACACGGGACCGATGGCTTTACTTCCCTTCCGAAGGAAGCCATGCTAAGGATTTTTACACCCGAAAAATCCATCGTCCTCCGCCGAGTTTGAACCCGCGACCTTGGGTATATGAAGTGGTAACCGTTACACCACGGAGGGCGACATATACTGGTGGATGGCAGAGACACTACAACCAAACACAATTTATAAATTTCCTCGAATACATCTTGAACACCATTTTGCCACGTGATCTCTAAAGCCTTTAAACACTAACATCACTATAATCGGTATCTGCATAAAACATTTCTAGCTCACTTTGTAGACCTCATTTTTGTTGAAGTTTCTTAAATATAGCTCGAAAGATGTAAATGGCGTGTTACTTATGGACGCTCTTTAACTGCTTTGGTTCTCAGCGTCCCATTCTATATTGGGCGTGAAAGATCGCTTAATTTTGCTCAGAGGCCTCTCTTATCAGGCTTGAGGTTCTTTTACGTGCCGTAAACCTAGACACGGGACCCACGGCTTTACTTCCCTTCCGAAGGAAGCCATGCTAAGGATTTTTACGCCCGAAAAAATCCATCGTCCTCCGCCGGGTTTGAACCCGCAACCTTGGGTATATGAAGTCTGCATGGTACACTTTACAACACGGAGGGCGACTAAATATAGCTCGGTAACACTCAATAAAACTGTTTAGAGCAGATGAAGGAAAGTCCCATGAATACTCCTTAAATTTGGTACCATCTACCAGAGTTAAAAATGTTAGTTTTTGCAAATCTTGAAATCTAGTATTTATTTGCAATACGATATGATCAATTATTTCATAAAATCGATGCTTATAGTTCAGAAACAATCCTTGTCGGATAAATTGGAATTGTGTTTTTCATGGTGCGAATTATGCTTCACTATTGCATCACGAAATATGTTAGTGCAATGCTCCTCATTTCTTTTTCTGCTTATGAGCTCACAGATTTGTTGAATTTTAGTTGCAAATAATTTATATCCAACGACTTCTTTTGTAGTACATCATAGAGAACATAAATTAAACTGAATATATCATAAAAATACAAATAAATAAATTTAAAATCCTTACTTTCGCTCAAGAAACCTCTCTACATTCACGGATAGATGTGCTGTCGGCTGCATTATAGTTTCCTATTTCCTCAGAAACCTCTTTTAAACCCTTCCAAATTTTTACTACTGTTCTGACAATTTTAGAGTTTCATGCCCATCTTGTTTCCACAGCTCTAGGTATTCGCCTTCCAATTATCGATTTTCGTCCGATATGTCCAAACAGGTTAAAGGACGTTAAGCTACAAAACAAAAAACAAACAAAACAACAACAAAAAGTATTGATTTGAGAACCTAGTTACGTTTACCTAAATTGTGAAAACAGTTGAAATGCCACTTATATTTGCAAAAAATATTCGACAGTTGGAAATATTTTTATAACTGTTTGACAAAACTAAATTCAAACGATGTGCTAAACAAGAATGAGCATGGCCTGAAAAACTTCGTCTCTCACTTTCGCCTGTAAGCCATTTAACAGCACACTTGCTTCATCAGAGGGAGAAAAGGGACGACAACCAGAACTGCCAGCACAGAAGCAGAGCGTGTTCCTAAAACTCCACGAGAGAATTCCGACAGGTTATTGTGTGAATTAGTAGTGCAAGATTCAAAAATGTAATTTTGTATTTCTATTACAAATAGAACAGCAGTACCACTCACTTTACCTGGCGAGCCGCCCTAGCATATGTGAAAGAAACAATTGTTCTGTATTCATGATTAATTTCAGTTTTATGTAATATACGTAAGGGGACAGAAAAGGTTGTTTTTCGAAGATGTAGTCCCAAGGCCAAGCTGTCTTTTGTTAAAAGGACTGCTTTATCCACTTTCTTAACTTTTGTGTTTAACTCAAACGCTACATACATTTTCCTAGTGAAACTCCTATATATTTAGAAGCAGGGTATTTTGTATTATAATTTAGTATCACGTGATTCTGTAACAATGGTGTCACACGATATTCTCACGTGATCATCCCACTTATTATCCTAAAATAGGCTAATGACGTTTGGCGCAATATTTAAAAAAAGACAGTATATAAGCTGTAGAAAGCTTGCTAGCGCCACTTGTGATTTCATGCTACCATATCCAAGATTCGTCGTTTCACGAAGGTACACGCTAATGTAACAAAGGAATAGAGAATTTTAACTCACTTGTGAATTTAACTTTGTAATGATAACTTCACGTTATGTATATTTAGAAAGTGCATGTTAAATTCGTAATTGTTAAATATGGACAATAATAAGTGATGTAGGAGTGAAATTCAGAAAACAGGTATGTTTTTGTGCTTAGTGTGAGTGAGTGTAAAACGTTTGCTAAAGTTGCTAAGGAGACTAGTGCCACCGCCAAGTTGAACTCCGCGATTAATGATTCTCAAGAATATACGTTTTATTGTTCAACTTCAACAGTAGTCAAGTGTTTTATTCTGTCTACTTCCTATTACGTAACCTCTAATTATAGTCGTTATACCACACCTAAGAGAACTGCTATCAAAAAACGATTGCAGCATCCAACGCAACAATGAAAAAGTAAAAAGGTACGAAACACTGCCTACACTTTGCTATGCGCTAGTCAATTGAGCTACAATGTGTAGACAAACAACGAACCCTCGTAAGGTATCCATTCAAAATGTTAAGTTCTTCAAAACTTCTTTTTAGCATTAGACTGTTGTTCTAATGTGAACAAACCGAAACTGTTTTTGTATCGAACTATTACCTTACTCTTGGTGTGGGTAAACAGCTGTATTTGGAGGTTGTACGCTTTTTATATATTGAAATCACGCGAGTGTGCAATTGAGTCTATAGAAATAGGTATGTTTTCGTCTTCTTCTGATGACGAAATTCTACAGAATTGTCGACATATTCCTCAGCGTCGAAGAAGAAGATTATTTCGGGATAGAATTAATTTTAAATTCGAAAGTATAGTGGAGTTGAAGGGAAATTTGAATAAGTCATACAAAACTGGGAATACTACTGAATTACATAGACCAATACTTCAATTACCTAATGTATTATTAATGACTGCGATTGAATTTTTCTCATATTTTGCCAGATATATGACATCACATGCGGTGCCATAGTAATAAAAGCACTATCAAAAAACACACCTTTGTTTAATGGTATAAGGCCTAACAATGGTGCCTTTCTATGAATTTCCATCCATTCACTTTTTCTCAGATTCGTAACTCTATATTCTGTAGAAGCTCAAAATATTTTTTTTCTTTCCTCTATTGCTTTTAGAATTATTCTCTGTTCTGAACATTCATGGTAAAATTCTTTGCCACCTACGGTTATAAAAAATATGGCCTGCTTTATATAAATCGAAGTATACTGTCATTAATCATTATCAAACAGGAATGATTCTAAATGTTTTTCGGGACACAAACATTTGTACTTACAGTAGTATTTCCTGTAATTTTGTAAATGTGTAATTTTTATTTTCGCAGAACGGGTCTTTCACAAAATGCCTTTTGTAGCGTTCTTTAAGCAGATATCTCTCTCTCTCTCTCTCTCTCTCTCTCTCTTCTCTCTCTCTCTGTGTTCTTTAGAATGAATTGGGACGTTCAGTGGCCAGCTGATTCTTATTTTAAATTAGATATTATAATGTCCTTTAGTAGGCAGGAAAAGTCATGTTCAACGACAAATAAAGTATAAAACGAATGTGCAATGATCGGGGACATTAGGCAGCCTGTAATTGACTGAGAGGATTTCCAGCTACAAGCCTCAGTCTGGCAGATGGATACAACCCAGTATTCCAAATCCGATCCGTAGCGCAACAGCTCTAGGGCGATGTGTGAGTGAACAGCAAATTCGAATAGCGCTCAAAGATGATGTTTATTGCTTGCACATTTTCGAGTTGTTGGGGGAGGGGAGATGCAACCTCTCTTTCTAAGTAGCGTTGCGTGAACCAAAGAGTCGTACCGGCGCGGCGTTTGTACCTGTAACTGTGAACATCTAAAACATGCTAACTCCAAAAATCTTACGTTGAGTTACATATCTACAACTTCGAGTTAGAAAAGTGATAAGACATAGTTTATCGCAAAAAAAGAAAATACACATAAAAGTAACCATAAACATGTATCCAATATGAAAAATGCCTTATTCAAGGATTTAACTTGGTCTCGAATAAGCTGAAATAGTAGCGACAGAAGAAAATACTGTAGTAAAGCTTTTCCCATTTAACTGATACTCTGTAATTTTGGAATTAGAATGATTTGGAATCAGTTCCTCAATTGGAAGATAGATTTCGTATCGTTGACACCTTTTAATAAGAAAAATCTGATGTGTTCCATTCACATGACTTTCTCAGCATCTATGTAAATAATTATTTTCAAAACGCATATTCTTCTACCTAATTTATGATAATCGTGAAAAACATTAGCAGAAATTGTCCTAATTGCTTGCTTCCTTTTAAGTAGAAGGAATTCCCTTATGGGAATACACTAAGCTAAACAAAAGCAAATCTTTTAAAAGCTGGTTGCCATGTTTTTGAAATCGGTTTCTATGCAGGGCCAGAAGTTTGCTACTTTCCGTATGAGAAAGGTTTAAATATTTTGAATCTGAAACAAATAATAAGGAATATCTCAGTAATGGTTAATTACACGAAAAAAGAACGCATATGGCATAAATTGTGTTTTAACGCCATCTACATTTTTGTATAGTAAGTTTTTGTCCATCTCTTACAATTTACCAGTTACGCAAAATTCATTCAGAATAAAGAGGTCTTGAGAGACTAATTCCAGAAAATTCAAGATTTACATTTTATTTGCCATGTGAATATCTTTAATGTAGGTATTTGACCAATACCGTTAGAGTCATTTTTGAGAAAATCAACATTTTCGAAATTTTTTCCATGTAAAGGGGTGGGGGATATTTCTCAAAATGTTATGTTGCATCCCTAGAAGATACTAAACTTAACTACCAAGTTTGGTATTTCACCGACTCTTCGTTTTTGAGCTATCGTGTTCACAAACACACACACACACACACACACACACACACACACACAAAGGACCTTTTTTTTGAAAATACTTCATTTAGATACAGGTGACCTTAAAACATATATTTCCGCAGAAATCTCGTTATCGAAATTTTGGGTGGAGTGCAATACCTTTTCTATACACTATGTACATAGTACGTCTAGGGCCGCGCCGTGGCCTGGGTTCGATCCCAAGCGACCGCATGTGAGATTTGCGGGGGACAAAACGGCGCTGGGGTGAGTTTTCTCCGGGTACTCCGATTTCCCCCGCCATCGCATTCCACCGGTGCTCCATCATCATTCATGTAGTTAAAGCGGGCGTTAAACACTACCAAAAAAAATACGTCTAGAGAAAGTAATATGGAGCAGTTTAAGATAAATGTTCCTGAATTAAGTTTCCAGACTTTGAAAAAATCTTATGGAAATAAGTTTGACGTTGTATACTTAAGATTACAGTGATTATAATATAAGTACACTACAGATTCCGAGGAATCCGTGCTAAAACAATTGACGATTTTTAATGTTCATAGGGTCTAACGATCTTCTGAATTTTACTGCAAGGTAATTAAACTATATGAATTGCTATTATCCCAGCTGCAAGTGCTTCGCTCAAGCGAAGTTTTTCAGTTATGAAGAAAATAGTATTTCACGCAAGAAATTCTCACCTTCAAGATATACCTTCAGAATTTAACCCTACTATCGATTGAAAAACAGCTTCTTTGTGGTGTAAAATCATCTGTAATTTAATTAATTCATTTGTTGTTTGTTTGTTAACGACGCTATCAATTACCAGGAACACAGCAGTGTCAGCGGTGTGCCAGAATTTCGTCCTGCACTAACTTTTTACATGCCTGTAAATCTACTGATATGGGTCGCTTTTAAACGCAGTTAAACCGGATTTTAACTCGTGACTTGGGGGCCAGAAGGCCAACTGCTATAAGTGAACCACCCCATCTGATAGATGGGCCAACTAAACAGATATAATAGATCCAGAGACCTAAGACTGTAAAATATATTTGAACTTTTTAACATAACGTGCCACTCTGCATTGCCAACAAGTCATTATTATCTTCTCACTATTGTAAAAATGACAGTAAAAAATTTGAAAGATGGTCCAATATCAAGACTTCTCAAATTGATTTGATTCAATATTTATTGGTGTCCCTGAACAAAGCAAATATTGGTAAACGCTTACTTTGACAGAACGGATAACCCGCAATTTGCATTGTGTTTTCAAAACCATTTAAAAGGAGAAACTGGATACAAAATACAGGGCCTTCTGGGACCCCTGAAATAGCGTTCCCCGAGATAATATGTTCATTCGGGCCACTATAAGCTGGGAATTAAGATTTTACTATCTCCAAGTGTGAAAAATAAGTTTTTTGTTTGTTTTGTTTTTTACGCTATCAGATCCGACTTTTCTATGTTTCATTGAAAAAATTATCTGTCAGTTTTAATGCTCATAAAGAATTTACACAGTTTTGTTACAATATTGACATATTAACTCTTTTTTGTATTTTGTCCATTGAAATGTGCATTCGGACTCAATGGTTGTAATTGTGTGCCAATACAGATTAATGGGCACTTGATACAAATGTGGTTTGATGTTTGAACACGGTTTGTCAAATACGCATATAAAGTTAAAACAACAATGAAATTGTAAGTGAAACAAAAAGGTATTTATTAGCTGTACATAAAATGAGAATCCAGTTTTTCATAACAAATTACATCCTTGCAAAGCACAAACAAGATACACGTTTCACAATAAACACGAGTTTTATCTTTGTAGCCAACTTTTTTTTTTTTTTTTTTTTTACATCGGTGGACTTATCATGATAGTTAAACTCTGGTATGTGGTCTATTTTATCAGTGTGTATTTCTTGCAATGGCCTCCTGTTAAAGAATGATCCTCATTGCTTTAGTCTGCACTTCTTTTTAGCCCCCCCCCTTGTCGCATTAAAATTTCTGCCAGTCTAATTCGAAAAATCAGTGTATCCGTCATCCCTCTTAATGAGAAAGATACTCAAGCCAACTTCTCACTATAGCTATATCTACAGCATGAACTGTCGTTCTAAGAGTCCATTTTCTAGTCTTAATACATATCCTGTAAAGGCTTATCAATTGACCAACCTTGTATATCCCTACAATTCCTTAATTTACAGTCTAACTACCTAATGTCAATCTATCTAGGTATTTCTTGTTCTGCTTATCCCATCTTTGTACCCGGTATAGTTCCACTGTTCCTACAAAGATGGAACCAATAACACAACAGTCAGATTCTGATCCTTTAACGTCTTCTCTCTCTCAAGGTTTTGAAGATACTCTGCTTCATCAGAATGTTTCACTCTCTCAGCTCCCAAATCAAAGTTTTACGTTCTTGTGACAGCATTGAGTGTTTGTTTAGATAATAAAGTATATAAAAATAATGTCATGATAATAGCTTATAGTACCTTTATAAAAGTATTTTGTACCCCACTACTTACCCAATGACCTGATCTGCTAGTGCCAGTGTATTTCTCTACCATCATTATCGTTTTCAAAATTAGGGAAATAATAGAGTCCCATTCTCCAAAAAATAAAATAGTATTGCTCTATCAGCTGGATTTGACATATCCAGATATTTCTTATGTTTTGTAATTAAAAGAACAAACAAATAAATAAAGCAGCAATGACATAACGTTTTCGACAGTGTTTAACGCCCGCTTTTACTACAGATGAAATGTCATTAGTTATATAGGAAACAAATAATCATATATTTTAAACTAGAGCTAGAAGTTAATATTCATATATGCCCAAATTGTTTCTTATATACATTTCATTTAATTTACTGGAAAACCTAGATACATAACTTTATATTAGCAAAAACTTCTTCTCCGATCGGAGGCCATGTTACAATTGCCGTTGTCTATCATTAACACCTGATGTAAATCCAAATAGACACCATACTCAAATGCCCATTTATAAGTATACAACAACAGCACTTTCTAGTTATGTTGTGGATATCTTTCTTTATCATATTATCTTTACATTTAACACAGGTTTAACGTCTGTATTAACTTGTATAATAATAATTAAAATAAAATAAAAACAAAGAGTTTACCTGACTTGTCTATCTTGTAACAGAAGCTTCAAGTTCTAAACTCATAAACAGATAGCAGGCCAACAATACAAATCAGCTGCGTTTAAACAACATAGCCATCGACAACTACAAGCGGCATAAATGATAATAGCAGATTTTAAACTCATTTTATAGTATGTAAAAGATAATGTCAATTCCAAAACACAGGACCTGAGAGGGTCAAAGACGGCCAATTATTTTCAATTGTCTTTGTTGCGGCCAATCCACAAATATAGAGAGATTAGATCGGAAATGCAAATGCTTGGTGAAGCACGTTTTTGCTAAGTCGCCATATTTAGATGCTTCACTTTTGAGATGAGCATACTTTGTGTGCGTTAAATGTGCATAAAAAAATATTGTGTTAAGCGTTCAATTAAACAATAAATTTTAGACTTAATTTTTAAAAAAAAGTATGATATAAATACGTGTGTGATGTTTGATTGTAGTTTCTCGAATAGCTGAAGCAAAATCAAGGAAGGTGTAATGTGTTTCAATACATAGGTTAGTGTACTTATTTAAGTGCTTTTTCGGTGGTATACTTAGTGAAAAATGTTACTAATTATCAACAGAACCGTGAGAATAGGGGGCATGTACCTCGGACTCGGAATACAATGGTAATTATCTAAATATTCTTCGACCGAAATTCTTGATCAATATATCATATCCTACTAAAACTTTAAACCAAGACTGTTATATAAGATACAACCTTCTGTTATATTCACAGAAGTTTTAGACCAAGAAATTAAAACAAAATTAAGTTATTAGCTTGTCGCAATATTTACTGGAATAATACAAATTTGTCAATAATAACTTCTGACAGGGCAAAAATTGTGATTGTATTAAATGTTCCTTCCCTTCAATTGTCCTTTGTTATTTACTTCAAAAACTTAGAAAAATAAATTTGATTGGTATGCTCTATAATTGTGTGTATTACCACGAAATGATGGTTGGGCACAAAACGTGCATCGAAAATTTAACTACGGGAATTTCGGAACTTCTGTGGCATAGGGTATGGTTTCAAATAAACAAAATGCCTGCTAGGGATTCCCCGACATAGCTTTGTTACTATCTGTGCTAATAACTTTAAAGTGTAATGCTGTGGTCAAAGCACATCAAAGAGAACATTCCTATGGAAAATTACCACAGCGAATTATATTCTAGAATCTAGAAAGCTTTTGAAAACTAGGTTTAATCAGTTATAAACCAGAAGTTCTTAATCATTTTTGAACTGCTGCATAAAGGTAAGAGATTATATACACTATAAAGTACGTCACTATAAAGTTCTGTTACTGGTACGAACTTTTAGGTTAAACTACAGAATAAAGTAAACCGATATTATTTTACAACAAGCATCTTAAAGATGAGGTATAATGTAAAAAGCTAGAACCTAGCATCAGCAACCGTCATTTCCTAGCCAGTGTGCACGTATTACACTAAATGAGTGAAAATATTATGAATCCGCATACGCAGTAATACACATACTCTATTATACCACCCATGATTAGCATTTTAGCTCATGTTATATCTTTACTTCAGTTTCCAAATATGTATTGCCCTGATAAAAGTAGCATTGCTTCTTGTAAAGCGATATGGGCAATAGTGATCTGTTGGAGTCCCCGATATGTCTAACTTTTCATTGATGCACTATTCATATACCTTTGTTACTTAGGTATTGAATATGATTTATTTCACGTTTTCTCCCGCTTTTTCAAATATAATGCATTACTTTTAAAACGTCCGGCAAAATAAGGATGGTTTGCCCTTGAAAGTAATATACTGTTGTTTATTTCACAGTTTAAATAATGAAAAGTTTGCACATGAAAGGAATGTGTGTGTTTATTTATTCATTTAAAGCAGTGGATAGTTTGCACATGAAAGGAATGTTTTTCAATTTAATATTCATTCAAAGGAATGGATGGCTTATGCATGGAAGTAACATACTTTTGTTTATCTGTTCATTTAAAGGAACAAACTTTTACACATGAAAGGAATGTTTTTCAATTTATTACAGTTTATACCTACATGAGAGGAATATATTTTTGTTTAATTACTCTTATAAAGGAATGAATAGTTTGTGGATGAAAGGAATACATACATATATATATATATATATATATATATATATATATATATATATATATATATATATATATATATATATATATATATTAATTCAAAGGAATTTAATTCTTTCAGTCTGCAATGCTTGTAAATTTTGCCAATATTGGGGTAAGTGTAAGGAGAGGTAATTGGTGGCTGACTAGTACAGGGACCCCAACAAATAACTAATACCAGGCGATGTAACTTAAGATCAGCAAAGTAAACCAAATGAATAAGTAAATATTGCAACATCTTAATTGTAATAAAAAGGACAATAAAATTGTTTGATGAAATCTCCCGTACTTGTTGCACTTTTGGCACACACTTTTAGTATAGTACTCCATTGAGAACCCTAAGCCGCAAAGCATAGGCAAGGGATGTTTTATTTATAGATTTTAAAAGCCTCCCTAGACACTTTCTTTCCCTTGTATAGATTGCTCAGAAGTGCATTCTCTGCAAGATATTCTGTCGATTTAATAATCAATTAAATGTTAATCAAACTACTAGATGTAATCTATCATTGCCAGGCATAATTATAGGAAAAACAATATGTATGTGTGGTAGATAACTTTAAGCAGTGCTACTGGGTGACATGCTGTCTAAATTCTACTATTTTGCACTCAAAGCGGCCACACTTAATGGCACCTGGGTCTTGGTCACACGCTGGTTCCCAACTGTTATTTTTGCCAGCAAGTACCATCTTATGCATCAAAACGAAAAGAATGAATGGACAGGGACAACTAGAACAATTATTATATCACAAATTACAATATTGAATGTCCTGAAATTGCTTAGTTTTTCAAAGAATATGTTGGAAATGTTCTCCTTTTGCTTGAAGACAGGCATTGCTGCATCTTAACAGATATTTAAAAACATGTTGCACTTCTTCTTCTTGGGATATGTTGGTTATTTCTTCCCTTATATTATTTTGTAGTTCTTTTAATTTTTGGGGATTAGATTTACACACTTTGTCTGTCAAACTAGCATACAAATAAAAATTGCTAACTTCAAGAAAGACTTTCTCGGCAAAAGTTCTAACTGCGCTTCAATATAATCTATTTTTTCGTCTGTTGAAATGTAACTTTATTTTTATTTCCAGTCTAACATTGATCCCATACTTTTAATTTCTCTGCAGCTTTATGAATTATTACTTTTGTTAGGAGGATCAATATCAGAAAAGCATTTCCAAAATGCTCTATAATACAGACAGAAATTTGAGTTTTATAAAGTTGCAACAAATGAAAACTCTCTGTTCTGTAGTATAATGGACCATGACTGACTGACTAACACACAACTGAAAACCCTCACAGAATGTTGTGTACTGCCTTCATTTATCATGTATATAGCATGAGACAGGTCACACCATATGTGATGCAACAGCAGGAACTGCAATCTCAGCCAATGTGTGGCGTCAGCTCAAGACCCAGGTGCCAATAAGAGGGTGGCTGCTTATCCTGATGGCATGATATATAAATTTAAAGTAAAAGCAGACATTCTTAAATACCTATAGTTATGAGCCAAAACAGTTTGCTCATATTCCCTACAGATTCGCCCCTTAGTTATCGCTTTTGTCATTCACAATCACAGATGACTGACAAATACTGCCATACCAGTATGTTGAGGGTCCTAATTCACAATGCATAGCTCAGTGTTGAGGGCTCTAAGCAGCAAAGCAAAGCCGAGATTGTTTTTTAGAATGAAGAAGTTTGCATCTTTTGGGTACAACCTGTGGAGCAATGCCAGGACATAGCCAAGTAGTCTGCATAGCTAAACCCCAATGATCCCTGATGGTTTTCGTACTACTTTCATTGTTTTCATACTCATCCTACAGAACTATAGGTATCAAAAATAGGCTATAAAGGCATTTTGTCGTTTTACCAAACACTATATAAAGCATCCAAACAACTACCATACTTACCGTAATGGAGGGGGTGAATGTGCTAGCAATAAATACAGAAAAGAGCAGTGAATGTTAATATATCAGCAATAAATACAGAAAAGAACAAGGAATCGGAAAATCAGTTGGTGCATCATAAGAACACTACAATATGAACCTGGCAACCTCTCTGTTCTTCATGCTCTCTCACCCTTCTATTGAAAATTATATAGGGTCATTAAGTTATAAGATAATCCCTCTTGCAGCCTCTCTCCACTGTGCGAGAGAATCGAGTCACCGGGAAGGTGGGGCTGGTAACACCTTTACTTTATAATAAATGTTGGAAATGCTAACCTGCTGCCCAACAGGTAGCATATTTGGTAAACATATAATGTTTTGTGTACAGTGATAGGGTTTCAGTTTTAACAGACTTGCACCAGTTCTTGCAAAAGCGATTTTCAAGGCGATCACTCTAAACAGGCACCGATTTCATTTAGTTTATTTTCTGTTAAAACTAATTTCATTGAATGTTTCTTTTCTAACACCAAACCTTACTTAACTTCCAACTTAATGCATTATTGCATGTATAGAGTTTTTTTTCTGGTGATACAGAGTTTGGTAAACTTTCAACAAATTCCCTGCATACATGGCTACTATATTGGCATGGTTTAGAGCAACGGTTCCCAACCGGTGTGCCCCGGCACCCTAGGGTGCCGTGTGATTGGCTAAGGGGTGCCGCGAGATATTGAGATAAACAAACAAAAAAATACCTTCTACTGAAGCCTTAAGTCTTGTAAGGTCTTGAAATAAAGTAAGTCAAATCAATTACTCTCATGCACGGCAGATGGTGATAGTGGTTGATTCATTTCAATAATTCAGTTATACTAGTATCCCACAGATGGCATTACAGCTATACCCTGCCGAACATTCCCGAGACTACTCGCTTCCTCACGAACATTCCCGAGACTTCGACATGAATATATAAAAGTCTACGCCGCTTGGCGCTTTCAGTTGTCTTCCTCGCGTTGATTCACAGTGTTTAGCTATGGATAAGTTCATTGTTAAACATAAACACCAGGACAATGAACATGAACAGTCGGCTCCTACTGCTTGCTTTAAGAAGCCAAATCTTACAGTTTCTCCCGGACCGTCGAATTCACCACATAAAGAAGGCAAACGAAAGAAAAGAACATACCAGGACAGTTACTTAGCGTATGGATTTAAGTGGAGAATAACAACGAGGAAAACCCTATCCCTTTGTGTTTAGTTTGTGGCAAAACACTTAGCAACTTACCTAGCAAACTGAAGCGGCATCTTACAACAAAGCATCCTAGTGTGTCACAGAAAAGTGTAATGTATTTTTCACATATATTAGAAGGGGAGAAGAAAACAGCTGTGCGAATGGTAAAGAGAATGACCATAGGCGATACTGCTCTTGAAGCCTCATTTAAAGTAGCAGAACTGATAGCTAAAAAAAAATAACCTCATACTCTTGGATAGCAAATCATTGGCCCTGCATGTCAAGTTATAGTTTCAACAATACTTGGCGAAGGAGCAGCCAATCAAATTTCGAAAGTTCCTCTGTCCAACAACACAATCAGCCGCAGGATATCTGAAATGTCATGCAATATCAACGAACAAGTCACGGAGAAAATAAAAACTTATAGAACATTTGCTTTGCAAGTAGACGAGAGTCTCGATATTGGTGACAAACCGCAACTCCTTGGTTTTATCAGATATATTGATGAAAAAGATATTAGTGAACAGTTTCTGTTCTGTAGACCGCTGGAGACTACAACCACAGGCCATGATATTTTCATTTCTATTAATTCCTATCTCAATGACCATGATCTTTCATGGAAAGACTGTTGTGGTATATGTACAGATGGTGCACCATCTATGTCTGGGAAAATTAAAGGTTTTACTGCCAGAGCTCTCAATGAAAATCCATCCATTATTATAACTCACTGTTTTCTGCATAGAGAGGCATTAGTCGTGAAAGCGTATAATGAAGATTTTGCTGAAGTGTTTAACCAAGTTGTGAAAATGGTGAACTATATGAAGTCTCGACCTTTAAAGTACAGAATTTTTGAACGGTTATGTCGCGCAACGGATGCAGCTCATACCTCTTTGTTACTTCACACAGAAGTAAGATGGTTGTCGCGGGGTCGTGTATTGAACCGGTTTCTCGAACTTAAAGAACAGCTAAAAACTTTTTTTAAGGATGAAAATCAAGACACATTTCATGAGCTCTTACTAAGTGATTCTTGGTGTTTGAACTGTCGTATCTGGCAGATATTTTTCATAAGCTGAATGAACTGAATGTTTCGATGCAGGGTCGACATGAAACAATAATCTCCTCAACCAATAAAATGAAAGGTTTTAAAAGAAAACTTAGTAAGTCTGCAGTTCAAAAAGGAGATTTGTCGAACTTTCCATCTCTTCTTAATGTGGCAGGAGATAAAGATCTGGGTAAACTGAAAGACCGCATTTGTGATCACTTATCAAGATTGCAAGATGCAATAGATGCATACTTTCCAACTATTTCCACTACGAATCTCGACTGGGTTGTCTCACCATTTGATTTCGTAGATAGTGCAGAGGAAATAGATTTCACTGCTTGCAAACGAGATGAATTTATTGATCTTTGCGCTGATTCCACACTCAAAGGTAAGTTCACCAAGAGTGAGGCGTCGGGGGCTAGTTTTTGGCTTCAAGGGAGAGAGGAGTACCCTAACCTAATGAAGAAAGCAATTAACGCACTTTTGCCCTTTTCAACATCCTATCTATGCGAGCAGCCTTCTCTGCTATGGTGACAATAAAATGCAAAGCAAGAAATAGACTGAATAACCTTGAGGATGATTCGCGTGTTTCACTGTCAACTGTAAGACCCGACATCACATATCTGTGCTCTAAGCATCAATCACAAGTTTCACATTAATCATTAATCGAACAAAATTTATTAATGTATTTTTACTCAGTAATTGTAGTAAAGTTTACTATATTATGTTATGGTGTACGTTATTATTATATAATATTTCAATAAATTAACATATTAAGCTTAATTTTCTTTTAATTCAAGGAAGGGTGCCCCTGGTGTTTAATGTTATTCCCAAGGGTGCCGTGAACTTCAAAAGGTTGGGAAACACTGGTTTAGAGTATAACATATAATCACATGTTGTTCTACAGATAAGTGGCACACCAAGTTGACTGTAATGACAGAGGCACCTGATACAACAGTAACAGTGAGATATGGTGCCAGTACACCTTAGTGTGAGAATTGGTTGTCTGGAGTCACAGTAGATGGCAAGGGAAGAACAAAGCAGACATAGGCCACGAGAAGAGTTTCCTTATAATTTAACGACTCTATACTATAGGTAATTGGTAATTACACCATTATATTGATTGCATCGGTGTGCTATAGGCAAAACTAAAATGTACTAAATACAAAAAGAGGTAATTATCAATATTTGGAGCTGCAATAATACAGGTTTTACATATTCAGAGGCAGAAAATTCATGAGATGGCTTAGTAACTATTATTTTCTTTGTCTTAGGCAATTGTAAAAGACCAGTTAAAATATTCCTGCAGCGATCTTGCGGGCCATTTAGTTTGACTTGCTACCACCTGTGCATTGACTTGCTACCGTGAAGTTATACATTGCACAATGTGTAGATTTCATGGCCTTGGTTAATCTTACTCACTTCATATGCATAAAAGAAAAATAAGAGAAACCAAGTGTACCTTACTTAATCATGTCTTCTTTTAAATACAGCAGTCCACCAAGGACATTAAAGCTAGTATTTTGACGCACTTGTCACAAATGGCTACTGGCTGTTATGCATTTTTACATAAATTAATATTAGCTGTTCATGCCCATAAGCCTTATCTGAGATTTACATTTTTAAGCTCATCATAAATATAAATTGGAAAAATGCAATGATTGGGCTGCATATCCTAATGAGAGATACCAGCTCTTCATGTTAAAACAAAGTAAACAAACTTTACCAAATTGACAAAGAATGTTGCACTTATCTCTGACTCTGCAGTCTGACGAAGGTCAAGGTTTACACTGCCAAGTATAGAACAGCTTGACAGTCATTCTACATGGAGTCCCTGGCAGCATTATGTCATGTGACTAAATGGAAGTCTTCCTTAATCGTTGTCTTCTGTGTTGGGTCTGGTGAATGACTTTTCTCTAGCACAAGAGCAGATACAGTTTTTACATAACGACTGGAGTTGAACTTTTTGATTGTCAACTCTACTCTATGCACGCTGGTGAACATCTTTACGATGCCAGATGGTGATGGACTCTATTTCAATTCCTTACTGTTGCTCTGAGCTAGGCAAAAGTGGGTAATGTGGAGAGGATGCACCTGTGCTCGATTGAAATGGACTCATCCATTTCTCTAGTAGGGATGACCAGGAAACTGGCACATTCCTTTACTTCATTTAGTATTGTTAGCAAATTTACATGCCAATGAAACAGAAAGCTGGTGTGATTATACAGCATATGTCAGAAGGGGTAAATGTATGAAACTAATAAAAGGGCAATGTATATATTTTCATTATTTTATCCAACAGATTCAGAAAATAATTTTACAACTCATTTTCTGGTTTGGAAACCTTAGTACTCTTGAGTGCTGGATCATGGATTCATATAGAAGCTTTGGCACTGATCATAAATCACAGGAAGGTTTGGTCATCCAAGCAAAACATGTAGACAAAATTGTATCTTTTGGAAAACAGGAATTAAAGATTTTGTCACTCTTATGATTTTATTTTTATGCAGCTCCATTTTACCGTGAAAACTTCTTTTTACAGTCATCTTGGAATATGGTTATTGTGATACATAATGTGTAAAACTAAGTATATGAGTAACTATAATGTGCTTTGAAGATTTTTTTGAAAAGTGGCACCTAGTGTGTTTCACCAGAAAAGTAAGACTTAGGCCTAGTATCATAAATGTAGTTTAACTGGAAGATTGGTTAAACTAAACCAAAAGTTTACCTGCAAGCAACATTTTATGAAATTTCTGTGGTTAAGTTAAACCACAGTACAATGGTGTTGGTTTACCTAAGGATGACAAAAGATTGTGATTGCTAATATTTTCCTTCTTCTTACACTACAACTAAATACTGTTGGTAGACCTGCTAGGCTTAGAAAAAAGATAATAAATAAAGTTTGTTTATGCAGTTGAAATGAACATAGCAAAAATCAATCAAAGGCTAGTGCTGCGGTGTGCAAATTTCATGGGAGAGATGGAACTTCTTATTAATTTAGTAAAAAATACAGTATGGTGATCCAAAAAAAAAAAAAAAAAAAAAAGCATGGGAAAGTCTGTGCAGATTATATTAGCCATAGTGATGGTGTTTCAAGGTTCAGTGCCAAAATCTCTGAATGAAATATGAAAATGTGTAGCAAAAGAAAAATTGTAGAAGAAAACAAGAGGCATTTAAGACTGCTGATGATGCATCAAAAGATATTGACAGTAGTTGACCACCATGTCAAAGATATGGTAGGTAAAAGGTGGATAGAATTATCTTTTCTGCATGACAATGATGATATTGCCAGACCAAATACAAGCCAAGCATCCCAGAAATGGACTACATGGAATCCAGCAATATTAAAGCAGTCCATCTTGGCACCTCTCACACCAATGTCAAAATAGAAGAGGTGGACAATTTCAGGATTTTGCTGCTGCTGCTCTTACCCTTGCCCAAGAAATGTGAAGAGAAAGAAATTTCAACCATACAACAGGTTGTCACCTGAAATACTGCAAGCTGTCAGATATTCTTCAAATTGCAGAAGGATAGCAGTAAGCAGTTTATAAAACTAAGAAAGGAAGAACATGAAAGGAAATCATATCACATGGACATTAAAAGTTAACTAGTTCAGGGCGAACTAAAACTGGACATTTTATTGCCTAAGAAGCAGCTTAACAGTGGTAATTAAATTAGTTTGTATACAATTATAATGTATTTACAAAGGAATCATATATTAATGTTTGTCATATATGACTTCACCTCCCCTGTTTATTGCATTTTGGGGATTGTTCCCCGTAGCCCACACTTCATGTTCAAGGTAAGCACATTCTGATTCTGGGTCATTCATTTCTGTAGTAATATTATGCAAAATTGCACTTGCAACAGTAATAAATCTTGCTGTTGTTAATTTCATCCTTTTATCTAATGACAATATGGAAAAATCATTGCTTCCATACACCAAATATTCTTTCAATAGCATCCCTTGTCTATGTTTGCAACTCATGTAAATGGTGCTTCTGCAGGAGTTAGGATACAATAGAAGACTCATAAAGGTTTTACACCATATCCTGAATCACATAGTAGCAGAGATTGCCAAAGGTTGTGATTCATGTTAACTATGGTGTATGGACAGATCCTAACCATTTTGCCATAGCATTCTTAACTTTTAATGCACATTTGCACATTTATGGAAAATACCTTTTCTATTTCTGCATTATCTCCTCCTAAAAGTAAGGTTAAGAATTCATTATTTAGTTTTTATTTGAAGGGGGAGAGAGAAGTATGGGTAGATAGTAACCAGCAAATCTTACTGGAAGAATGTATTGTAACCAGTGAGAACACCAGTTTTTGCTAAATTCATTAATTCTTCACTAAAGCGCTCAATGTGATACAGCTTTACATTTTGGTACATATAAGTGAGTCACTGCACTCGTCACTTTCTTAGCATTTGTCACACACTAGGTTGATTTTTTAGTTGACTCATGGCGGTGTCGGTCTGTCTTATATAGTTCCATAGCCTGGCTCCAAAAGTTCCAGTTACAGACATTACTGGACATCACATTTTATCCATTTAGAAATAGAGTACTCTGCAAGCAGATTTCTCTGGACATATAAGAACCCTCTGAATGTCTTGAGGGAAACACACAAAGGCATTTGTTTGCCCAGCTATTATGTTCATTTGCTCTATTGTTAGAGCAGGCCAGGCAGCTATGGCCTCAGGTGGAAGAATGGACTCAGCCATCGCTAGAGTATTTTAATATGAGCACATATAACCTTGGGAAACCTTGCAATTTAGAAAATCTGCATCTTACTAATGGAGAGTTCATTTTCCTCCTATGGTAGTGTAACATGTGGAGCAAGGGAAGCTAGCACTAGCGCTAGAGAAAATACAATGTGTGATGTGTTGTATTTGTGCATGCCTCTGAAATTACCCATTGTTACCAGCAAACTGTCAGAAGCAAAAAAAAATTAAAGTAATTTGTAGCTGATTCAGGGGGTTAACAGCATTAATCTGAAATGAATAAAATATTTAATGTTCTGAAATAATGGCAATTCATGATGAAAAGTAAGTGAAATACCTTAGTGTTAAATTAAAGTGGCAGACTACTATTCACAGCTAAAAATAGTTAATGTTCGCAGATACAAAACATGTAGCAATTTAGGTACATTCACCAATATACAGTGGAACCAAGTTATAAGTAATTCGCATTTATACGTAAATTTTCGTAGGTCATGGCAAAATGTAATTTAGAAACCTATTAACAGAACCTTATTTATATGTAATTCGCTGTTATACGTATTAAATTTCAGTGAAATACAACTGAGTTTTACGTAATTATAATGACCATACAACATACACCATTTTAAAATAAACAAGGGTATTTTTCTTATCTCTGTTGACAAAGATGCAAGCTGAGCAGGCGGCTTTTGGCCTCGGAAACAAAAGACAATAATACATTTGCTGGTAGAGTGTGACAATGCAGCAACAAACAAGAAGTAAAGATAAAAATGTTCGATATTAGGTGTTTAATGTTAAACAGCGGTTTGTCTTTCAGTTGCTTTTAATCAACCATGGAGAACAGAAAAAAGAAATGTTATATGCTAGATCAGAAAGTGAAATTCATACAAGAGGTGGAGCTTAATCCACACTAAACCAAAACCGAAATTGCTTCAGACTTAGGAATTGTTACTCCACGCTATGTACAGTCATCAGTAACAAAAATGTTATTTTGGTTGAGTTTTTAAAATTGGGTGCCAAATCAATAAAATGCAGCAGGAAGGGAGATATGCTGATTTGCAAATGGCACTTTTCACATGGTTCCAGCAGAACGGGCCCTACCAATCAGTGGTGACATGCTGAAAGCAAAAGCAATAGATTTAGCTAAAATAATGAACATCATGGCTGATTAGGATTTAAAGATTGTCATGGAATTACAGGGAAAACAATTTGCGGCAAGTCGAATGCTGTGGATTTCACGGTTCAACGCTGGAAGAAAGAAATTCTACCAGGAATCACAAGGGATTATCAGCCTGAAAACATCTACAACTGTGATGAGACTGGCCTATTCTACAATCTCCTTCCCAGCAAGACATTAGCTGAAAAGGGTGTCTCATGCCATGGAGGGAAGAAAAGTAAAATTTACATAACAGTTCTTCTTGCCACTAATGCAGACGGATCAAACTTCTCTCACTTGTGATAGGAAAATCCAAAAATCCGAGGTGTTTTAAGGGTGCGAAAACAAAACCTATGGAATATGAATCCAATAGGAAGTCTTGGATGACTATGATTTTAATAGAACAGTGTTTAAAGAAACTGGACATTAAGAAAGAAGAAGAAGATCCTTCTTTTTGTGGATTCTCAAATAATTTTGGAAAATGTTTGAGTGGAATTTTTCCCTCCTAACTGTAGCAGTCATCTACAGCCACTTGGTTTGGGCATCATTGCAAATGTCAAAGTTCATTATAGAAAAATGCTGGTTCAACATTTAATAACACTGACTGATGCAGGAAATGAAAATCTTGCCGTTAACTTACTACAAGACATGGAATTTATTTTGGCTGCCTGGAAGCAGCTGTCATCCTCCACAATCAAACACTGCTTCATTAAATCTGGTGTCTTACAGGAAGAGGCTGTCTCTGATGAGCCTATAAATGAACTAGCCCTACCAGAGGGTGCAAATTTGTGCATTTTGATGACAATCTACCTGTGTGTGGGCAACTACAGGATGAGGAGATTATTGCTGATGTGTGCCAAAAACATGGTGGTGATCAAGAAAGTTGACCAGCGTCAAGCAACACTGACAGTAATGTGGATGACAACTCAAATCTTGAAATACCTAAGGAGAGTGAAGTGTTAAGTGCAATAAATGTGTGTAGGCATTACATCAGTGCTAAAAGTGTTAGTGAAAAAGCTCTAAATTCATTAATAAGTTTGTAAAATGAGGTTAATCACTTAGTGCAAGAAAAGTGAAACAAGCTAAATTAACTGATTTCTTTAAAGCAGGGCGGAGTTCAAAAGAATGTTTTCTTCGTGCGTTTCGTTGTTGTTTGTAAAAGTTTGCACATGTAGGCCCACTGCATTGCTTTTTTTTTTTAATGTATGTGTATATATATGACATATTATCAAAATCTCAGTTGTAAGTAATTCTGAGTTACAAGTAATCTCCCCCCCCCCCTGCTCTTCCAGGTTCAACTGTACTTGGTTTTTTATCTTATGCATACTCACTTGATCCTACTTATTATGGTTTATATATATATAAAGTGCTTAATTTTCAAGCATATATTATTGTTTTAATAGAAACCCAATGATAAAATTTAGGTTTTATAGTTTATACCTTGTTGTTGCATTCTGTATACCAGCTTTGAATTGGATCTAATAAGCTTAGGACTGACCGTTTCATAAGTCTGAATCTGTTTTAAAAGTTCATGGTAATTCCATATCTGAAAGTGATAAGGTCTATTTAAGAAAGTTCTTGGTCTCTGAGGTATTTCAATTGCAATTCCCCAGTATCACATATGCAGTTGGGACCACCATCTTGAAACATAGCATTAAGCTGGGCTTAAACTGAAATTCAATCAAAGATTAAGTTTTACTGTGTATTATAAATTTTAATCTTCAGTTTGAACTTTAGTTGATCTTTACTGGAGCTCTTCTTTTGTTAGTACAATTTAATGCTATGTTCTAAAATGGTACTCCGAGCTGAACATGTGTAATGGTTACCATGCTGACTTATATACCCAAGGTTGTGGGTTCAAATCCAGTGGAGGACAATGGATTTTTTCGGGTGTAACTGCGTAATATCATAGGGTCTCTATTTTTCTTCATTTGATCACATACATAATACATATTCACACTCTCATTCATACTTCCAGATTCTGGGGAGGATAGGGAATATTCTTAATTAAAGAAAAGTTCCTGCTCCCCAGCCAGGTGCAGATCCAGTTCTTATGATTGGTTCTGATGACCCAAATATCAATATTAAGGCTTTCAAATTAATTAATGAGGAACTGATAGACATTCATTTTAAAAGTTTGGCCATGTCCTAACCACATCTTTCACATTGCTTTCTTAAAATCTATTCAAATGTTTAGAAAATATACAATTGCTTTGTAGATCAGTATACAGAACTTAAGATTGATGGCCTTCATATTGGGAAAAATATGTGATTATTTTTAGTTGATCTATTGTCACACAGGTCTGACAAGCTTTTCCTTCCATTACTATATTTATGTAAAATACAGAATAAAAACCTACATTAACACTTCACAGTGTTCCACATAGTATAAACACTTCCTTACAAACTTTATGTTAACTTTTACCATAATATATTATCTGCTTTCTACCTGGTGACTGTGAGGCTGAATTGACAGATGTCTATAGCCAATTAGTGCTAGATCCAGCGTGTTTTCTCCAACCCTTGTCAACACTTTCTCTTAGTTGGTCTCTGTTGTAAATAAAGTTTGTCGTTGCCTGACTTTTCTAGGTTTAGAATTTTCTGTAAATGTTTGATTTAAAAAATTCATAACACTTATTTTATTAAAGATAGAGAAATCAAACTTGGCATGTATCAACATTTTAATTTACTCCAGCTAAGAAAAAAAAGTCTGATGCATTCCATTCACATGACTTTCTCTGCATCTCTTCAACAAATTATTGTTAAAAAGGTTATTCTTCTATTTACTTCTTGCTAATCAAGAAAAAATTAGCAGAAATTGTTCTTCTTACATGCTTCCATGAAATGTTTAAATTATAAGATGTCCCCAAATTAACTGAATGGGGTTCAGGTCTGATGCTATTGTGGGATTCTTAAAAGCTGTGTGATCATGTTCAGCCAATATTTGGTCAATCAAACATTTTTTTGATTTCTCTAGCACATATGTACAATGTATGTAGCAGATAGAGAAGTTATTGTATTTCACCCAAAATTTTGATATCGAGATTTCACTGCTAATATGTGTTTTGAGATCCCATGAGTACAAAATAAGCATTTTAGAAAAAAGTCTGCACACGTGTGTGTACGTCTGTGGACAGCAAGGCTCATGAATTAAAAGACTGTAAAATACCATTCTTGTATGTAAGTTAATTATTTTCCAAGGATGTAATTAGAATTTTCAATAGAATCCCCCCAACCCCAAACTGCCCTTTGCATGGACATTTTTTTGAAATGTTTGTTTTTCTCAAAAGTGGCTAACAATTTTGATTAAAATCCTGTATATTAAAGATATTTACATCACAAATAAAATGCATATCTTGAATTTTCTGGGAATAGCTTCTGAAGACCTGTTCATTCTGGATGATTTTTGCTGAAATTTTCTTAACTGTAAACCGTAAAAAATAGACAAAAACTTACTCCAATGTAGATCTTGTTAAAACACACAATTTGTCATACATTTTTGTTATAGAGTTGACTGTTTCTAAGATATTCCCTATTATTGGTTTCAATTTTAAACTATGTAACTTTTCTCAAATGGTAGGTCATCTTTCTTTTGTCTGTCTTTTGTTTACTCCTGGCAAGCAAAGTCAACAGAATTTCATTTGTTTCACATAGCGACCGACTTTTAAATGATTATCACTTTAGCCTAGTGTATTCCATTATTTCCCTTCTATTTACAAAAAAGCAAGTAATAAGACAAATTCTGCTAATGTTTATCTTGCAACGTGAGGCAGATAAAAGAATAATCTGTTGTAAGAAAAGTTTATTTATGGTACAGCTAGAGAAAGTTACTTGAATGGAACACATAAGATTTTCCCCTGTGTGTTTAATGGCTAAAACTACATCATACAATTATGTCTTTGTGCTGTACTCATCAAAGAGAATGTTGTGGTTTTGTAGCCAGGACAGTATATCTGTTTTTAAAGAACTTGATGTTGAAGGTTTGTCTAACTGGGCATTATGATAGGAAGCATTGCTGATTATTAGAGTTAGGAGGTAAATTTTGGATTAATATAGTACGCACCCACATGACATAATTTTCAGGAAAGAAATGAAATGGCCTGTTATTTATGGACGCTCTTTAACTGCTTTGGTTCTCAGCGTCCCATTCTATATTGGGCATGAAAGATTGCTTAATTTTGCTCAGAGGTCTCTCTTATCAGGCTTGAGGTTCTTTTACGTGCCGTAAATCTACGACACGGGACCCACAGCTTTACTTCCCTTCCAAAGGAAGCCATGCTAAGGATTTTTACGCCCGAAAAAATCCATCGTCCTCCGCCGGGTTTGAACCCGCGACCTTGGGTATATGAAGTTAGCATGGTAACCATTACACCACGGAGGGCGACTAATTTTCAGGACTTTGACTATTAAGAATTTGACACTATAGGAGGCATTGTCACATTAGTAACTAATTAACATTCACTCTTAGGTGGATACGAGCCAAAACAGATCCACGTGGTCAGTGCACCATGGTGCAACACAGTAGCAGTGCACAAAGATAGTAATCCCATGCTAACAATCTAAATTGCAGAATGAATTTATTTTTAAATTGTACAATATTCTATACAAATGCCAAAGAGTTAAATTGATGCCAATTTGTACATTAAACAGAGCTACATGTCCCAACATGCTGTTTGTATGAGTCACCTGATTTCCACAATATTGTTTACACAGTAATGGTTGCTACTGTTTAGAAACATGGAGGAGGGTCACCATGAGTTTTCTCTTGCAACTTTCGAGTTACATAAAGCATAAGGCTGGTAAACTATTGACTATTGGTGAAAAAACTATAGTGACAATACTTACAGAAAGTTAATCAAAGTCAAAGAACCATATTTGAGAAAATAAAAAATTTTGAAAAAAGGTCCATATAAAGGGTAGTTAAAATTTAGAGGATTCTCTCAAAAATCAAATTTGGTATTTAACTGCCTTTAATTTTTGTGTTATTCTGTTTACATATGCTTGTACGGATCTTTTTCTAGAAATACTTATATATATTTATTCAGGAGACCTTAAAAATACAATTCCGGTGAAATCTCAACAGCAATTTTGTTACTGTGCATAGGAGCGAAAGTAAAAATTATCTGCTAAAAATGAAAGATGTAACACATTAGAATTTAACTACTATAAACAGAAGCACTATTAACAGTGAACTATTCTTCATGTTGGAGTTGTATTGAGTCACACTTATTTACACTTAAAAATCTCCACTTAATATGTTAAAAAAACACTGAAACGTTTTCCAGTTTGGTCACCTGCTGAAGAAGAGGGCGAATGCCCTGGAAAACGTTTCAGTGTTTTTTTTAACATATTAAGTGGAGATTTTTAAGTGTAAATAAGTGTGACTCAATACAACTCCAACATTAGAATTTATTCTTTTTTTATTGTGTTGAATTACATTTTTTGCAATATTAATGTAAATCAATTTAAATTAAGAGCTGAAACTTTCCTGACGATAACACTCTAGGTTTCAAGCCAGGTGAGGTGATGTGGATTACCATTTATCTCACCTGGCTTGAAGCCCGAGAACGCCTAGAGTACATTTTAAATCATTGTCCATACACATCAGGCCAAAAAATACTTTTTGTACATGACTTGTTTAAAAAAAGAAGAAACTCTGAAATGGAGCAGTTTTGGACCCATTTCCTCTCCTCTTTTTTCGCTCTTTGTGTGGGATTGATTATTGAAGTAATTGATTGCTTTTTTTTCTTTTTTTTGGGTAAGAATATCTTGTTATTGTGATTTTAAATTATTTTTGTAGATATTTGTCTCCCTCCCTTAGTTTAACCACATTTAGTAAAATTTAAATTACATTAAATGTAGTAAACTATTCCAAATTTTCTTCTACAGATGGTACTGCGACTTGAAGTTCTGGCACTGCAAAAGTACACAGAGGTCATAAAGGAACTTGTTCTTGCAGGAGAATGTAAAATTCGAACAGAATCATCAGCAGACACCGTACAGAAGATACGTTCCAATTTTGCTGAGGTGAAAGGATTGGCAGCAATTGTGGTCAGTGTCATTTATTCACACAGCAAGACTGTTTTATGTTGGGAAACCATGAAAAAGGTATTAAAAAATTCTCTCCATCATTTTGAAGTCTTAGAACAGAAATACTACCCCTTAGAGAAGGGAACTACTGCAGCTTTGAAAGAAAGTACTGCAAGTTCAAAAGGGAAAGTTGGGTTGGAAGAGATTACATTAATTTCAGAATATAGGAGACATGAAACACATCTGGATATACGCCCTAATTGCAACACATACAAATATACTTTGGACAAGTTTATGTCAAATATGTTGGCAGGAGGGAATGAAATGATTAATCCAGCTGAAGAGATGTTAATGGCCCTTTGCTTCGATAATATAAAGGAGGCTTGTGCATTTCTTGATTCCCATGCTAAGGAGATACTAAATAACTGCAATGCTTCAAGAACTCTTTCTCTTAAAAATGGGATGCTAAGAACTATAGAAGAGCTTGAAAGCATAACAACTGAAATGAAATCAATTCAAGTAATTCAAATGACAATTAAGAAATATATGGACACAGGTCCATACAAAACATGGAAAGAAGTGCAGATTGAATTCCTGCAGCATTTAATTCAACAACCAAGACTTCATTTATATGCAAATCAACTTTCAGAAATTTTGATCCCTTTTTTTATTAAGAAAGTTCCCCTACTCGCTTCATCAAAACAGCAAAAAATGATGATAGAAGCCTGCTTACACCCAGCAATAACTGAACTAAATGCAAACGAAATACCTTTGGATATTTTATTAGAGCTGCTACCCAAATTCAAAGATTTGAATATACTAAAAGTAAAAATAAGAATCATTAGAAATGAAATACTTAAAAAGAATTCAGAAGTATTTTCATGCATGAGGCAATATTGTTATAAGCTAAAATGTTTATGCATAACATTTCAGTCATGTTCATATTTTGCAGAAGACTCACAAATACCATTGAAAGATATATTTGTATATCTTCCTACAACACTAATTTCACTCAGTTTTTATGGTTTAGAAGATGTATTGGATAAGAATTTTCTTGGCAACATGCCAGCAGCAGAAAAATTCAATGTACTTAAGAAACTCACTCTGTCTGAAGCAAATGATTATCCACTGCATAGGAGTTTCAGAAACCTTGTTGCTGTTGAAGTAATCGATTCACTGTTTAGAGCAGAGTTCTTTTGGAATATTGGTGGTCAGCTTAAAGAATTAAGCTTATCTGGAGTTCTAAATATTCAAATTAGTATACTGGCAAAGAGCTGTCCATCTTTGGAGAATCTTTCATTAAAGTACTGCACATTTTCCTCATCATTTCATCAAAAACCTCTTCTAACTTTCAGCTCACTAAAGGAAATATTTTTTATACCACGAAAATGCGCTTATGGACTATGTGCATTCCAAAATATCTGTAATTGGTGCATTCTGCAAAACAGTCCTGAAATAGAGAAAATAGTGGTAATTAATTCTGTCACTGAATTAGGGACCTGCTTCCAGAAGCTTATGAAAACCAATCAAATGAGGCATTTGCAAGAATTTGAATTATATAGATATAACAATAATATTTTGAAAGGACTAATCAATACTGACTTTGCTGTGCAGATGATAAATAAATTTCCCACTCTCAGTTTTATTGGTGGAATAGAACATGCAGTAACACAGAGAAACTTAAGTGAAATTTATTCAAACAAAATATTTGTCAACGTACATGAAAAAACAATACAACATGTTCATAAATTTGAAAAATATGCATGATCATGTCCCAAGATCTGATTTTTTTTGTGAATTTACTTAGGACATACATGATAATGATCATTGGAATGAAGATATTTTTAGTGTAATAATGAAAATGGTGCTTTGTCTCTAAAACCAACAATTCACACTGTCTAGAACATGAATGCACAACACACTCATGCCTTCTGTTGTGCATTGAGCAGGTGCCTGTTCAGCCATCTTTTGACTTGGTTATAGGATATTCTTTCATAAAGCCAAAATGCTAATATTTAAAATCTTTTGAGTGTTTTCCGGAAAAGGTGTTATCTAAGAATTTATTTTAAAGATATTTTTAGATGAGTTACAACATTAATAATCATATCTGAAACTATTTGAATAACTGTTTGATATTTCTTTATAGCACAAAAAGGATGTCTTTATCAGTTAATGGCAGCTCTTTATGGTACCTATTGTTAGATTGCACCGAAAGTGAAGCAAATGCAGTGTGCAGTTGTGGCCATTTTGGTTTGCAGCTTAAGCATGGCAGAAGATAATGTAATTTAATTTGTCCTGGTATACTGTAACTTAAAACATAATATGGATACTCAGTTTATGTAATTATAGGAAAAATGCAGTTTTCATTAGTATAAGCATGGATACTGAGCATCACTGTCCTTTACTTTTTAAGGATGATGATTGCTATTGCTTAAAGAAGCTTAACCCATTGGTATAATATGATGAGTTGTACTTGCTAAGGTTAGTAATGGTGTTAAATTAGTGGTACTGGCCAATAAAACTGCTACATTGTCACTTTTAACTATCAAGTGGCTCTTAAGGGATCTCCTTTCTCTTTAGAAGGCTAATGAATGAAAAACCAATGCTGTTGATAGCTTGAGGAAAATGAGAAGGATCTATGAGGAGTATTGAAACAAAATGTACTAAGTCCAGCTGTGGCTGCAATGCTTTTTGATGTTCTATCAATCTGAGAAATCCATTTGTTCCTCTTACTATCATAAAATGGCTTCAAGTACGACATTTGATTATGAAAGCACTTAATATATGGAAACAAATAAAATGCACCATTTTACAGAATAAAATGATTGCTATTACATCACTGCGTGGTTTGACTGCTGGTTTACACACTGCATATTTTGCTGTCAAACAGCATCATATACCATATTTATGCAAATACAAGACAACCATAATTTTCAGAACTTAATTTTGGAATTTAACATATCAGCTATATAAAAAGAAGACATAATAATTTAATTTTTTAAGGAACAGTCCAAATAACAAAATGCAATTTTAGAACAGAATGCAGGGTTTTAAATTATCATTAGTAATAAAATGAGTACCAAATGACCTAAAGAGCTGAGTGTTTTTTTTAGTAAACCATTTTGTGTATAGTTTATTTATCATATGGATGAGAAATCTCTTCAATATTTAAAAGAAAAAAAGAAAAATAAATACATTTTGAAAATAAAATAAAGAATACCAAAATAATAATTGGGCATTCAAAATCTTTCTTTACAAAAATTTCAGGCTAATGAAATGAAAGTACAGATTTTTCTTTACTGAAACAGCAATCGTTTTGGTCTGGTGTTTTGCTTTTTAAAATATAGAAAAAAAAATGAAATCATATAACTTGAGGGCTGAAAACTGAAAAAAATCACCAAAAAAAATCGCGCACGCACGCACACACACACCACTACCACACACCACTACCACACACCACTACCACTACCACTACCACTACCACACACACACACACACACGCGCGCGCGCGCACGCATGTATAAGCATAATACACTAATAATGAAAATGGCACAAAGCAAAAGGATACAAATGTAAATGCAGGTTATTGTACAATTTAGCACTTGTGTTGCATAGTTAAATGGTTGATTCGCATTGTATGTATCATTTGGTTACACCTAAGTAAATCCATTTTGATAACTGATAATTTGCATGCATACAAGGTTGTTATTGGATGCATTTTCATTGCTGAAGCTAGAATATACGAGGTGTGATCAAAAAGTTTCCAGAATGACATAAATACTACACAACAGTTTCTTTTGTCTAATCTGCACTGTCACCCTCAAAGTAGTCTCCTTGGGAGTTTATACACTTGTCCCAGCGCTTCTGCCACTGCTGGAAGCACCTCTCTTCTTTCAACATGTTCAGAGCCTTCTGCGATTCGCGATAGATGACATCAATGTCCTCAAAACGGTGTCCTCAGAGTCGCATTTTAAGTCGCGGGAAAAGATAAAGTCCACTGGTGCCAAATCTGGAGAATAGACGAGATGGGGACCAGTATTCATCCTATTTTTATCCAAAAATTGGTGAACAGAAAGAGCTTTGTGCGCAGATGCATTGTCATGATGCAGGAACCAGTCACCACTCCTCCATTTCTCTGGCCGTTTGTGTCGCACATTCTCCCTTAATGAGTCAAAAAGTTCTCTTATTGTAATGTGCCTATCATGTAAGACCATTTCTCTCACCTGATTGAACAGGGTCGTCGCATGCAGATCGTTCGGGACGACCCTGTTCCAGCAAAACTGATGTCACACCACTTTCAAATTTCAAAAACTGTTCAACTGCTTCAGTTTTGCCCATAACTTCCTCCCCATAAACTGTTTTTAACATTTCATAGGCTTCTGTTGCAGTTTTATAACAATATGGTCACAGGAAGTCACGTGACCTCTCAATTTTATCAGGAAGGAACGCTGCCTCTATCATGTGGGTTAGACTTAAAAAATCTCAGCATCAGCATTGTTGCGAAACCATTCCGGAAACTTTTTGATCACACCTCGTATGTCCTCTCATATACCAATGTCAAAAATGCTTTTATCAAGGTCTGAAAATTCTAATACATCGTGAACTGACGCTCTTACTTCCTAATCTTTTGCTAGATAACACAATTTTTCAACCAACATAAACAAACACCAGCTAGAGAAATTAAATTTGGAGCTAATTTAGCGCTTTGGAGTGTAAAGATAAGCTTTGAAATGCTCCAGTAAACTTTTCTCTATGCCACTGATGTAGAAAGTACATAGACTTTCTTGCTGGAAACAGCTAAAATGTATGATATTGGCATCACAATTAGATTTTAAGGGGCAATTCTCACAGACTTTTCGGTACATGATTAGATTGTGATTGGCACTAAAAGAGTTAATTATTAATTATATATTTTGATGAAACTAAGGGGCACTTAGCTAATTGCCTTTTTTTATACAAAACTATATGGAAATTCACTTAATGGGTGATAGAGAGGGACAGGAGAATGGAAATGTATTGATATGTAGAAGATGTCGGCAGCAGAGCTTCAATGACAATGGTGGATAAGATTTTCTATTTACAAGATACCTAACATAACAGTTTTACCTAATTTGTACTTGCATGGGAATTTTTGTAATGGGTAGGAGAGGCCAAACAGAAAAATATCACTTTGTGTGTGATAAGTGATCAGTGGTAACGACACTGTAATGATGATTTTAAGATTTTCTATTTAGACAACATACTTTATTTAATGCATTGTTTGTAAAATGTTTTACGTTATTCAAATTTGCACAGGAATTCATGTAAAGGGTGGAATGGAGTAAGGAAACATAGTATTATAAAGTTAAATACTATTGTTAATGCAGATTCAAGACAAGAGAATTCAGCAAAGGAAACAACAAAAGGCTGCAGCAAAATATTAGGAATATACATAGATGAAAATCTAAAATGGCACATCTGTATTGAATACATAACTAAAAAACTAAATTCAGTGTGATTGATGTTTGGAGGAATTTAGTAACAGTGAAGGCCAAATTATATGTTTTGAGTTGGTTTTTTAACACTACGTCACTACATTTTTAATTATGAGGGACTAGTTTCAGAAGCCTATGCTTCTATTTTCAACCTCACGGGTCCAACTGTCGTTGCTGGTTGCATTTGCTTGTGTTCTCTTCTCTGGTGGCGAAGTGATGAACTTCTTAACTAAACTGTCTACTGGCAGGATTTCAAACTTTATTAGGTGATCTTTGATCCTCATATGGAAAAACAAAGATCACCTAATAAACTTTGAAATAAATATTCTATTCTATCTGATATGCTGCTATGAGAGAAGGGAAGGATGCAACTAAATCCCTCTCTTCCAATACAGTAGGCACAACTATCAATGTGAAAAGAAATTCTCTATTTTTATTTTAGTCCAGACAAAAATCTTTTTTCCAATGAGAATGTTTTCAATCCTAAGTCTGTTGACTGCTAACTTTACTGCATGGAATAAAACACACAAAACCTGAATATATCGGCGGCAATCTTTACCATTTCCTCTTTACCCATGAAGTTCAAAATGTACTGTTTCCTGCATGCTATTCAGAAAACATATATCACAAATGCAAATTGATCCCAATTTTCAACATTAATATTTTGGAAAAAAAATATCAGTATAATTTCCTTGGATTCTGCTGGTAATATTATATCACTCTAATTGAATGGATGAATGAAGAAAACTGATCTCCTTAATTAGGAACTGTGTCAAGGAAGCATTAGTAGTAGATTTGTTATCAAGTACAATAAATGCTTTTATTGTATAGGATGCAAATAAATGCAGTGGAATGTCTACAAAGGAAACTGAGATGACTTTGTTCTTGTTCTTCATGGTTTTATAAAATGGTGAGGAGTATTAAATTCTCTTTTTCTTACTTTATCCTTCAGATCAGGAATGATAAGATCCATACCTAATGAACATTTTGCCATCTGCCTAATGCAGGCTTGTTCTGTGCCTTGCAGTGGGTAAACACTTATACCGCAGTGGTCTCTGGTTTTTTTCGGTGTGTGAGTCAAGTTATGTTTGTATAAAGCAATGCAACACCTACATTTATGGCTGTCTAGGAGAGATCTTTCTAATATATAGAAAGTACCAGAATAAGTGTTTAATTTGTACATTTTACACTCACAAAATTCAGTTTGCAGCATCATTACACAACCTATCCGAGTGAGTACGACAATTGCTAAGGAGAAAAACATTTCTTTTGAATCGTATTCTATCCCAGTTAATTACAGATCTACCGTTCATATTCATTGCTATAAATGCGAAAGTTTTCTGTTGCAAATTAATTCAATAAGTGCAATACAATTACATAGTATTAACCAAGTTAAGGAACTTTTACTATGCTAACACTATAATAATTAATATTATGTTTTGCAATTATTTATGTTATGACTATCAATTACAACAAAACCTATGCGAACATGTATATAAATACTAATCCAGGAGAGATAACAGAGTAGTTGTTCTATGAAAGGTGGATTACATATTCCAAACTAAAATGTTGCATACTGCCACTACTCTGAAGGAATTATTGCTTTCCGTGCGTTGATCAAGCAGTATACAATAGGTCATTTGCAAGAGCATCAAGCAAAATTGCTCTCTGTGCTTTACTTAATTAGCAACTAGCTGGTGTGTCTGGTCTAAAAGGTTTGAACGAGGAGCTACATTTGAGTGTTTACCACAGATCCAGGGTTTAACCTCCAAACCAGAATTAGCAAAGCAAAGGAGGGTTTTCACATACTCTATACTCTCACAGGAGAGATCAGGAATGAATAGTCGTGAAACTGAGGTGCAGTTTTATATGAAGGTTCTGATGAAGAGTTTGCATTCTGTACCAAAAACCAGAGAATGAAGGGGAATTTGACTGTTTGGAGGAGGAAATGGGCATTTTTAAAATGCGCAAGCATAATATATTTGTTCAAAAATGCATAAATATAAAGGTGTTAACAGAATATGTGAAATTTGCTTCCCCCCCACAAAAATTGCACAAAGAAAAGTGTAAAAGTGCTTTTGTAATTAAAATATCATTAAATGTAATTTTTTTCATTTTCTCTTAATGCTCATGATAATGTAATTAATTTGAAATGCACTAAGTCCTAAAAATGTAGTATTAAACAAAAAAACAATTTTAGTGATAACTATGAATGCATAATAATTATGAAGACCTTTAAAAAGTGCTGGTAAACTTAGAAGTTATCAGTTTTTTTTACCAAAAACTTTTTACTATGCACTAAATACTTTTTGATTCTATGCTCATCATATCTCATAATAAAGTAAAACATGGTAAGTATAAATCATGGTTTGCTATTAATGTGCTGTGTGTGAAAATATGCCTGGATAATAATGTTAGTGATAAAAAAAACGAAGCTGTGCTGGCTTAACTATGTGCACACCTTTTCTTGAATGCTAGTTTTATGGGGAAGTGAGGGCCAGGAAAAAAAAAGAGAGACCTGGCTTTCCACAGTGCTGTTAACCAAAGAAAGTTTCTTTTTTTGAGGCCCTCAGCCATAATGGTGAATAAGTTATGTAATTTACCACAAAAAATGAATTATTTTGCATGTGCATGAACTCTGGAATCTACTGAGTGAATAAAACCTTAGCATTGAAGCTGCTAGATATCAGATGTACTCATGTCACAATGTTGTGTTCTGTTCTACTTTATAAATTGTGTGAAATCTACTGAGTAAGGAGCTAAGTGCCCAAGAAAATGTGCATGCATAGTACAACAACATGCAAGCTGAGAAAGAAGTCATCCAGAAGATACAAAAACCAAAGTGTGCTATAAAGTATCAGAAGTGAATTGAGGCACTCAGAATAATAACAGCATATCCCAACCAACATTGAATTTTCAGTTAGAAGCATGAAAATGCATAGCTGCCATCTATCTTTCATGTGACGAAGTATCAAACGAATTGGAATATGCCAAAGCTCTCATTTTCCACCTTTAAAATTTGTCTGTAGTGAAAATGAACATATTCTCAGCATAAAAGTGACATCCCAGCTGTGAGTGCTTTACTTTATGTCCGCTTCACATTCATGACATTAAAATGAATGGTAGAGAATAAGGCAAAGGTCTGCAGATGTTATTCCTGAATCTCCAAAAAGAAAAGAAGAGTGAGAAATGCAAATGAATGTGTAATAAACAAAAGAAAGTTGTGCAGAAATAGTGGTAAATTGTAGTAAGAAAAAAAAGCCCATAGTTGTTTTAGAAAACAAAAAAGAGAAAAAAAGTGAACAGTGAGATAAATCCTGATTCAATTTACGTGTTTAAATGTTTGTCTCGTGATGTGAAGGACACAGTTTTGTAGAATTTTATGGGCTTGGTAACTATAATAAGTAGATTGTCTTTTTGTTTAATTTATAGAGCTGGATTAGGTATTTCAAGATGTAAAATGAAGGAAGAGTCGATTTTACATAATTTTTGTGTGTTTTTTGTTCTAATGAACAACATAAAATCAGGAAAACTATTAATCACAATAGTTCAAGAATTTACTTAAAATCCCTTAATTTAAGTAGCCAGAAAATATCAAGCCATAATGTTAACTTCTTTCCACATTTTGGAAGAAAACAGAAAATGATATCTGAAAATGAACTTTTGTAGGGATATGCCGTTATTATTTTAAGTGCCTCAATTTGTAACTCAGGTTTGCTTCCTAAATGCAAGTCTACATGAAAATATTTTTCTGTCAGCTAGATGTTGCTCATGTAATTGTTTCACAAGATGAATAATAAAATGACATGATCTTTAGATCCAGTGTTGCTTATAAGTTGGTTCAAGATTTAACACTACCAATGTTTAATGTTAGATGTTGATCTTCATGCAATTGAGACTCCAAGCAAAACATATTCCCTTTTCCAAGGCATACTCCATCTACAGACAAGAAAGAAAAACTGGTGCAAAGAGGTATGCTATATGCTGTAAATAGGGAGAAAATAGTGAAAATTCAAGAAGTATTGTGTTTGAGGAACTACCATATTAGGCCACCAATATCAGTAAGAGTACCCTGTATGCAAAATTTTAAGAAAGAAATTATATTGATTGACTTTATATGAAGTATTAAACTTACCAGCCTTTGCACAGCTATATTGGGATTTAAAGCCTCGAGTATATTAAAGACACCATTGGGTTAAGCTTCTCCTCCTCTAAAGAGAAGTTGACCATCAGGTATTCATAAAATATTTAGTTGAGATGTCTTTGTGAAGTAGAGTAAGTTTGTTAATCTACTGTACTGGGTTTTGTACAGTTGAATTTGTAAAAACTTGCTGCAAGGTTTAAGTAGCATTTTTTTGTGGTCATACCAAATGCTTACCTTTTAGAAAATTGTTTTAGGTTCAGTCCTTAACTCTTAAGAAATTCAAAACCAGTTGATTACTTTTACTAAATGGAGCTTATTTTTGAAAAGTTTCTTGCCATATTGAATAATGATATAGGAAAACTTAAGCAGCAAATCCAGAAAAATATTTATATGTGTGACAGTTTAAATAAGCTTCCTTTATGCTATACAATTTTTGGGACTGACTAGTCTCCTTTATAATCTACCTACCAAGCACAAAAGTCACTCCAAAAGTTATGAGAATATGGAATTAAATATTAAAAATTTAGATCTGATCATGGCATCTTTTCAAAACATTCTCCATTGCAGTCTATACACAGTCTCATCCTTTCAAACCAATTTTGAAATGCTGAACACCATGCAAATACATTTCTTGTTAACAGCTACTGTAGCTTCAGGCAACTCAAATCACTGATTTCAAAATTTTTCTTTCATTTTGGGGAATAGAAGAAACTTGCATGTGGCTAAATCTGGATTGTTGGGAGGATGGGACAAATATCTGATTCCTGCAGGAATTGGGTTGTTTGTTGGGTGTGGGCAGAGGCATTATTATGGTGCAACAAAATTCCATGCAAACCAGTCTTAGAATGACTTTCTCTCAATTCATTGAACACTTGTGGGAGGTATTTTGTGATGTACCATTTGTCAGTAACACCCTTTTGTCCCTCAAGCAGAATTGTTACATTGTGGCCACTTACTAAGAAGGAGGAACAGATCATCTTCTTGCCAATACTTCTTGTTTTCTTCACTTTTGTGGGATATCTTCTCCTGGGAAGACCCAGACAAGTGACAGTCCTTTAGTTTCTGGATCATACTAGTAAATCCAACTTTTGTCACCTGTTGCAATGTTAAATATGTTTTTGAATCTTCCTCATTGAATTTTTCAATCATTTCATGGTACACATGCTTGTTTCTGCTCATTTGTGAGGTGATGGGGGATCCAGCAACTGCAGAGCTTCCTGAAATCAGGTTTTTCTTACAGGATTGTTTTCACTGCTGCTGATCCAATGTTAAGGGCTTCTTGAACTGACCATATGTGCAACAATGATCTTCGCACAACGTGAGCTCTGCTTTCATCATATTTTCATCCATTGTCGCTCTAGCTGACTGTTCTGCTTGATTTTCATCTTCGAAGAATTTCTTCCTCTTCTAAATGCTACATACCATCGATAAATGGTGAATTGCAAAGGGCAAACACCTTCAAATGTATGATGTAATCTTTCAAGGCATTCTTTCTCCCCTAAACTGACTTCAGTCATAGAAAATCAGCACAAAAATGGTCTTGCTTTAGATCCATTCCAGCATATGGTATAGCAACACCAGGTATATACATATGCATGGTGCTGACAATGCACATTGTTGAAGCGCACCCAGACTTGCACATGTTGCTATCTGAACTTAATGAGTGTTAGTAAAAGCTGCTTTGGCTTACCACAACTTGTCCTTTCTCAAAACTTTTGGAGTGACCCTTATACTACTAGAAAAAAAAGTTTACAGAATTTGTTAATAATACCAAAATAAGTTATCATACATTCATTTATGCAACATTTCTTGCAAAATAGCTTCTTTCTACTGCGACACACTTAAGCAAATATTTGTAAAGCATGTGGAAGCACTCTTGGAAAGCATGTACTGAAACCTTCTCAGCACTCAAGTTGCATTTGCAGTACATTTTCAATGCTCACAAATTATCAGAAAATATTTTATGCCAGGAATATTACTACAAATGTGAAGCAATCTTACTTAATATCTTCAAATGATATCTGACATTTGTGCATTGTTTTGCATACCACATTCTGAATGTAACAAACCATTATATCACACAAACAACAAAAGCCAATAGTAAGGCAATAACAATGTCTATGGTCATGAAACTTTACTGAAGTGGCATCATGAGTGTGCTGCTAACACCTGAAACAGAAATTAGCCAGTTACATTATTTGTTTCGGCAAAAGGAAAATTTGTTGACCTAATATGTAAAATTAATTAATAGGTCTGAAAAACAATAAACAGATTAACCACAGAGACTTTCAACTTTTTCTCTTTTAGGTACACAAGAACCTCATTCATTCTGCCACATTATTAGATCTGTTTACTTTTTCACCATGAAAATATGTGTTTTCTTGGATAAATGTTTATAGTTGTAACATTGGCACACAGGTAGCGTGGAAATCAGTTGGTCACATGGTTCAAGCCTAACAAGTAATGCTATCATGGTCAATGTCACAGAACAAAAACTAGTTTGTTTGAGGATTATATTTTATCTGCTATCATATAGTGAAAAGAGATGCCTCATTTGAATAGTGTGTAATTCTTTTCTGTTTTTTCAGTAACCCAAACATCACTAATGTATATAAAATTTTGTATTCATTTTAAGATGAAATAAAACTTTTATTAATATTTTAAAATCAATTTTGTACTTGGTACTTTGATATCGGATACATAATAATTAAATTTATACATTATATTGCAATAGAGTTAGATCAATAGTATGGTAAAGTTAAATATTAACATATTTATAATGTATAATATGTTAAATATAACTGAGAAAGGATATGATACAAAACAGTTTCACAATGAATGGTTAAGTTAACACAATTATATTCATGGATATTTATTAATTTGTAGGTATTCCTTTACAGTGTAAAAGCCATGCTCTGCAAGAAAGCCTTTGCTCTGGTTTTAAATGCATTATAGTTTTCTGTAACTTTTATGACATAGGGGAGGGAATTATGTATTTTACTGGAGTGCAGTACTGGTAGAGGTTAAGTGAATATCATTTTTATTTCTATAATGTATATGTACATTTTCATTATTTTTTAAAGTAAATTATTCTTTTGTATAATATGTATAATACTTGAAAAAGCTAATAACATGAGATTTCCATTTTAAATTACTCTGTACCAACAAGCCTAAAAACTTTTTTTCAATTTTGTATGAGATTAATATATTAGGTATTTAATTTTACTTCAGGAATATTATAGTTTGTTTCCAATTATATGAATTTTTATTAATCTTGACCACCTTCGGTTTCACTTAGTCCATATAAGCAAGCTTCTTGTGTACCAATATATTAGGAATGGACATAAGTATTCCACACAAATGGCAGGATTTTCTGTAAGAGGAATATTCTTTTTTTGGAAATTAGCTTCTCTTTTATGTTAGATAATGCTATAAATTGTAGACTGTTATTTTTCTTTATTGACAATGTATAAGTTCATGTCACATTCTTGAATTTTTAGTAATGAAAACAAAGGTTCTATTATTGTTTTCACTTTAATATGTAACTGCAATCACTTGTAAAACTACATGATATGTCATTTGGATATGAATAAAATATGCTAGTTCTCATATATAGGTAAAGTTTCATTTATTTACCCTCACTCATCTGACATACCCATTGGTTGGATTTTAACACATTGAAGCCCGGGCATTTCAGTAGTTGAAGTGTCAAGAAACCCAGGGTTTTTACGCCTACTTTGAGTTGTTATTTACAGTACAACAATTAAATCTGCCAAAAAGTATTGGGACAATTAAAAGTATGGCATTCAAGGATTTCTCAACAAGTAAGAAAATATCCGTATTAATATTTTATTTTAAATTTACAACAAGTATCAAATATGAGTTTGAAAAAAAACTGTGTAGAGCTGCTTACACTCCATTTATTCAAAGTTCGAAAAACTCTACCTCGGAATCAGAATTTTCCACAGCTTCATTTGTATCCTGAATTTCAGCTTCTGTTCACAGAAATCGAGGAAAATGTAGCATTTTAACGTTTAAGAGCACAAACGTAACAAACAGATCACCACACCTTCAAAGAAAATGGCACGCCTACCCGAGAGCAGCCAATATTACTAAATCTCCTAAAATTCCTAATTGTTGACTAAAGCAAGGACAGATTGCAGCACAAATCAGACAACTAAACGATAACTGATGTATGTTCTTTGCGCATAGCCCAAGATTGAGTTAAGGTCGTGGAGTTGCATTAAAAGCATTAGAAAATACCTGCCCGAGCTAAGCCCTTTGCAATTCACCATTTATCGAGGGTATCTAGCATTTTTATGCAGTAAAATATGTCATTAGTCAAAGATAAACATGAATGTAACTTATTTTATCCACTCAAGAGTAAAACTATACCATATTTGTTTTATGTAATACCTGTTAATTCTATAGTTTTTCAGTTAGCTTTATTTACAAATCTGTAGATGACATGAACAATCCATATTAAGCTCAATATGAAGTTTCTTATTTTGAAGGTTTTAATTTTGAAAAATATATTTTGTTTGTAGTAAATTGTTTTTGGAAGATGTAAAGACAAGATTTGTGACTGCTGTGAAATTTCCCATAGTTAAAGTGTAATTCATTTTTGGTTTTTCCTGTAAAATTTTCCTTTTTGGACATAATAAGGATTGCAATGATACTCCTCATATATGATTTTAATACATTATTAAATGCTAATTTAATAAATTTACTTTACCAAATAAGTTTTATTTCCTTCTTCAATCCACACAATATTTTCACCTCAAAAGTCATCCTCCACAGTCTAGTACTAGTCTCTGGTTCCAAGGTCATGGATTCAAACCCGACAGAGGGCAATGGATTTTTTTCAGGCATAAAAGTCCTTAGCAAGGCTTCCTTTGGAAGGGAGTAAAGCTTCCATGTAAAACAACTCCTCAAGCCTGATAAAGAGACCTCTGAGCAAAATTAAGCAAACTTTCTTGTCCAATGAAGAATGGGATGCTGAGAATCAAATAAATAAAACTCAATTTTAATTTCACCTCAAAATTCCTCAACTTTCTTACCAGCCACTAACAACAAACATTGCCTCCAAAAATGTCATACTTGATTGGTGATGACTTGACGAGTTAAGTTTGCAGGCTCAGAAACTGATTCTTCTACCATCTAATTCACAACTACAAAGCTAAATTACGCACTTACTCATCTAGATGGCTGAACTTAAATAAGTCAAGCTAATCAACTGGCACAAAGCTATCTCTACAGCACAAAGTACCTATTTCCAGATGACGATGGTGAAAACAGTGCTACATAGAGAAATGGTTAAAATTACATGATGTAACAATGGCATTTCCTTGAATTTCTGAAAGTAAACAGCTGATCAGCTGTTGAGGGGGAAGAGAGGAGCATTATCATGAAATGTAAAGTGCAGAAAGATATTAAATGCATTGTTAGCATCCATTCTCAGGCCAGAAGGTTTATAGCATCACTGCCATTCCAAAAGCCTTGTAAATCCATCAATAGCTACAATTGAGATCTTAGGTAAAATGAAGGGATTATAAAATTCTCCAGTGGTCTATAGTAGGTTGTAAAGAAATCACCAAGAACTTTCCAGCCAATAAAAAAATAGGAAACCTCCTATAATGAAATGTGGTAGTTTCTGTTTGTCCAAAACCAAGCTAACATAGTACTTGGATTTGCAATGTTTTTATGTCTTATTCTGTGAACACAAAACAATCTAAATGGATTATTTCCTTTCTGAACCTTTGCCCAAGCTAGAGTCCCATTGCTGTTGATCTTGCATACAAGAAATACATAGAACCTTGCTGATAAAATGACTCATCTCTACAAATAGTACGGCTTTGGAAACAAATCAGCACCTAGTCACTCTTCTTCCACAACATGCAATTCAACAGACATTAGAATCTTTCAACCCGAGAAAGACCAATGTGATGTATTGTGTACATAAATAGGCATATAACAGTCAAAAATTTTTTGAAGCAACTAAAAGGAAAAAAAAATCTGATGTGTTTCATTCACATGACTTTCTCTACTTCTCTGCAACAAATTATTGTTAAAAAGCTTGTGCGTCTATTTACTTCCTGCTAATCGAGTAAAAATTAGCAGAAACAGTCTTATTGCTTGCTTCCTTGTAAGTAGAAGAGAAATAAGGAAGTACCATTGGTTAAAGTGATAGTCTAAAGCTTGTTGCTATGTCACTGAAGTTCCTTTATTTGTATGGACAGGAGTTGAGAAACTCCTGTATGAGAAAAGTATAAGTTTCTTAAAGCTGAAACAAAAACAAGAAATATCTAAAAAACAATAAACTCCACAAAAAAAATGTATATAACATAAATTGTGTGTTTTAACGTGCTCTAAATTTTTTGTGTGGTAAGCTTTTATCTATTTCTTACGGTTTAGCAGTTATGCAAAATTCCATAAAATTCACTCAGAATAAAGTAGTCTTCAGAGGCTATTCCCAGAAAATTCAAAATATACATTTTATCAGGTAAATATCTTTAATATAGGATATTTTAATCTAAATCGTTAGAGCCATTTTTTAGAAAATCAAAATTTTCGAAAAAAGTTCCATGTAAAGGTAGTTTGGGGTGGGGGGATTTTTCTCAAAATCTTCGTGTCGCATCCCTGGAAGATATTAAACCTAAATACCAAGTTTGGTATTTTATTGACTTTTTGTTTTTGAGTTATCGTGTTCACACACACACACACACACACACACACACACACACATACACACACACACACTCAGACCTTTTTCTGAAAATACTTTTTTTGGATACAGGGAACTCTAAAACATATATTTCCGGTGAAATCTCAGTATCGAATTTTTTGGTAGAGTGCAATACCTTCTCTATACACTATATACATGGTACGTGCAGTGAAAGTCAAAATGAGTAATGCAGGCATTTTCTATGCCTCTGCAGGTAGCACTTGCAAGCTGTGTCTAAAAGTTTTTGCTCTATGACCAAGATGAAAGCAAATAATTTTACAATCGATAAAGTAAAAAATAGAAAACCAAAACATTCTGTTACTTGTGGCATCAGACCCAGGAAGGTTTAATTGCTGATGAGTTCAGCAGCATTTTTGTAGACTTTCTGAAGAGGAAGAAGAAGAAATCAGGCTACAAACGTGAAGTCAGCTTTTGTGTTATTGCAAATTTTCGATGAATTCTGAAGAATGATTAAAGAATTGTGAACATTTTTCAGTTGCCAGTTATATTGATATATATGGTCTAATAAATACCATAGCTGTGGAAATACCCTATAGTATTTTTTTTATTCCATTTATACTCTGCCGTTAACTACATGGTAATATCAGTGCCATATAATCTTGATCATAAGTTTTTCATGAAGTACATATCTTGAATACTTTTTTATCAATTTCCCCAAATGTGAAGGCAGGTGATTCTACAGTTACAGTTTGCATTACTTGCCTACAGACCATAAAATACAAACTTAACTGTGGTGGTTAATGCTAAGAACTACAAAGGGTTAAAGTTAGAAAAAGTAAGCAAAGAAATTGTACTTCTTTATGGGGAAACTCCAAAAGTATCAACAGATAAGCTCGTTCATCTGCAGGAATAAAGTTTTTTATTCTGTGTGATTACCATCTTTCTGTGATAATCTTTTTCATGTAGTGCATTCAATTACCATGTAATCACATTAAAGTTATTTAAATGGAAAGCAAATTGTCTGCTTCACCAGAACCCAGTTATTACAACTTTAGTATTAGTGTAACTAGTATTCGAATAAAATGTTTCTTTATAGATTTATTTAGTGTAGAAGAACCATTTCAAAATGCAGTATTGTCTAATTAATAAACCATTAAACTCTAGTATTATTGCCAACTTCTTCACTTTTATGGTGCAAACTGTATTAGTGAGGTTGTTGTATGTGATGGTTTAGAAAATTTAAAGAAGGCTGAATTGATGTTCCTGATGGTGGAAAAGGACTCAAGTCTGGTGCTAGTGAAGACTTTGTTCAGTGAATTGTTCAAGGTGGTTCAAGAGAGACAGAGGTTGTCTTCAGTGAGTTGTCTGCAGATTTTCCTAACATTTCAAGGTCAGTTTGTACCTGATTGTTTCAGAACGACTAGGCTAAAGAAAACTTCGTGCAGGCTGGGTTCCCAAAACGGTGTGACCACAAAGCTCAGCACATGGCATCAGCCTTATCCTTTCTTGCTTGTTATGATGCTGATGGGGAAGATTTTTTGAACTCCATTGTGATAGGGAATGAAACATGGACTCTTTATAACAATCCAGAGTCAAAAGAACAATCCATACAATGGATGCACTCACATTCTCCAAAAAAGCTGTTCAAACAAACTTTCACAATTTAATTTTTTTTTGGCTGCCATAGAAAGGTCTAGAAGAACAGCGCTTCTGCACCTATAGAGAACTTCAAGATGCCATTAAGGCCTACCTGCATTCACTGATGGCAGCCTTCTATCAAGTGCATATTGGAAGGCTTGTTTGTAGATATGACAAATACCTTGATCTTGATGGTGACTATATAGTCACTGGTAACCATGACTATAGTTGACTTCAGGCAATAAAATCATTTTATGGTTCACATTTGTCTTTCTGTTAAGCCTCATTAGAGGTTGAAATAAAAATAGCCCTCATATCTTAGAAGTATGAAGGCAGAAAAAGGGCTCAACAAAGTATATGACATACGTATTCAAAATTGTAAGTAAATATGATTTTCAACACAAACTTATGTTTATTAAATAGCAACTCAGTATTAATTTTGAGATAATTGATAACAGGGAAAACAACATTAATAACATTAATAAATCACATGACTTTCTCTATCTGTTCTGCAAAAAATTATTTTTTCTAAAGACTATTCTTTTATCCACATAATGCTAATTAATACAAACATTAGCAGAAATTGTCTTATTACTTAGTTCCTTATAAGTAGAAGGGAAATATGGGAATAGGCTATAGGCACTGGCAGGTAATTTTTTAAAAGCTGTTGCAATGTGATTGTCATGAAATTTGGTTCGCTCCCCATGGTGAGGAGTAAAACAAAACAGATATGAAATGGTTGAATACTTCCTGTTTGAGAAAGTTAAAGTACTTTAAGATTGAAACCAATAACAGGGAATATCTCTGAAATGGTTAGTTGTACAATAAAAACTGAATCTGATATAAATGTGTGTTTAATGAGATGTACATTTTTTTGTGTAGTAAACATTTGTCTATCTTTTACAGTTTACCAGTTATGCAAAAGTCATTAAGAATGAAGAGAACATTCCCAAGAAATTTAGGATATTAACTTTATTTGCCATGTAAATCTCTTAAATATACAGCATTTTAATCAAAATTGTTAAAGCCATTTTTTAGATAATCACAAATTTTGAAAAATGTCTCATGTAAAGGGTAATTTAAGGTGAGGGATTTTCCTAAAAGATACTGAACTTAAATATCAAGTTTGGTATTTAACGTACTATTCATTTTTTAGTTATGCTGTCCTAAGACGTGCAAGCGCATGCACACACAGAGACCTTTTTATCAATTTTTTTATATCCAGGGGGCTTTAAATCATGTATTTTCAGTGAAATCGTGATATCAAAATTTTGGGTTGGATACAATACCTTTTCTAACTTACATTGTACCTAGGTGCTAGAGAAAGTAAAATTGACATTTTTGCATGATAATAGAACCAGAGGAATTGCAATGTGAAGTTGATGCGTGAGATACCCATAATGAAATCTACATTTGCACATTCTGCGATTCAACTGCTTAAGGACGAGTTTCATATTGTATTTAACTTCAAGATGATTGACGTGTTACAGTGCAAAAAATTGTGTAAGTTGTATTTACTTTCTCTGGCATGAAATAGGTAGAGAAGGTACTGTATTCCACCCAAAAATTTAATACCAAGAAATCACCAGAAATATATATTTTGAAACAATTTAATCCAAAAAAAGCATTATTAGAAAAAAGTGTGTACATGTGTGTGTACATCATAGCTCAAAATGTCAAAAAGTTGGTTAAATACTAAATTTCCTAGGATGCGACACAAAAGATTTTCAAAAAAGTCCCCCCAACCCCAAACGACCTATACGTTGAACATTTTTTGAAACTGTTGTTTTCTTAAACAATGACTGTAACGATTTTGATTAAAATGCTGCATATTAAAGATGTTTGCATGGCAAATAAAATATATACATTGAATATCTTAAGAATGTGCTCTGAATTCCTCTTCATTCTGAATGACTTGCATAACTGATAAACTGTAAGAAATAGATAAAAACAAAAAAGGTAAATCTCGTTAAAACACACAATTTAAGCCCCATACATTTTTTATAGAGCACACCGTTTCAAAGATATTCCCTATTATTGGTTTCAGTTTTTAAATATTTAAACTTTTCTCAAAAGGAAGCCCTTGTCTATTTCATATCTCTTTTGTTTTACAACTGTCCATGGAAAGAGAACCGAAAATAAATGACATTTGCATAATGACAACTTTTAAAAGAGTTGAGTGTTGTATTAGCCTGGTGTATTCCTTTATTTTCTTTCTAATTATAAATAATATTCATCTTGATTAGCATGTGGACAAAAGAATACTCTTTTGTAAGAATAGTTTGTTTGCAGAAGAAATAGAGAAAGTCACATGAATGGAATAAATCAGATTTTTTTGTTATTAATTGCACTGGAAGTGACACAGGAATTCCAGTCACAAAAATGAAAAGAAAAACAAATAAAGATTTACCTGAGGTTTTCCTGGCAAATGCTTGTCAGAAATTGTTCTCATCTTGCCAGGTGGTGAAGGATTCAAATTTGAACACTGATTTTTTTTAGTTGGTCATATCAAATGATGAATAAAATTGATGAAATGATGCTCAAATGATCTCGGGGTCCATGGAGCTTAAAGTTATTCAACATTTGTCTTAGGATAAGAGAAAACTCTGAAAAAAAACCTTATCTGGGTAAGTCACCCTAAGTGAGATTCAAACTTGCGAGCTATTGAATGTGAGACAGACATGCTACCCCCAACTACCCTGGCAGGCTACTCTGAAATTGTTCTTTGGGTTTCAGCCAGGTCATGAAGGATTCAGGTTTGAATCTTTCATCACCTGGCTGGAAGTCCAAGAACAATAATTTCAGGTAAAGGTTTACCTCTTTTAACCCTGTCTTATGAATTAATCATGTGCTATGTTTCACAGGATCCATGGAGCTCTGTAAGAAGAGTAAGGCTCAAAAACAGCAACAGCCTGTAGCTATGTTTCTTAAAAGGTATGTAGATGGCACATTTTATTAATTTAAAAACTGTATTAATATATAAAGTTACCACTCCACATTAATCTTGACTTTATAGGTAGTCCAACATTGTTCAAAGGTACAAACAAATTGGTAGTAGCTTCTCATGCACTGATTTAATAAGAATTGCAAATATTTTGTAAAGTCGGCTGAAAACTAATATTTTTAGAAAAATATTAGAGTAAATCTCTATAAGTACACTCTTCAAGGGACTAGCCTAAACGTAATAATCAACACAGCATTATGCATGTAATCTGGTTTATTAGATATAAAAAGCAATTTTGATACCACTTAATAGAAAATGAATAATAAAAAAGTGCAGTACAAAAAGTTTTATTTCTGAGAAGATTCAGCTGCAGTAGAGTGCAAAATAAAGAACAAGAGATTATTTTTTATGAAAAAAAGACAGATTGTCAATCCCATGTATTCATACCCATACTTTGCCAGTCATTCACACACCACTGTCACTAATCAATTCTGATTCACCACTGATTTTCCAATACACTATGCCATGTCTTTGCTTGGATCTAACAAACCCAGCATTGGAAGCAGGAAATAAATGTCCAGTTTGCCTGCAATTTCTCATATTTTCCCTTGTTTGAGTGGGAGTGTTGAAGCATCACAGAACTGTTGAATCCATTTAATAAGAATTTCTTTGATGCCTCATATTTACCACCTCTCATTTTCTTCCATTTACAACCACCACTTGCTGCACTGGTAATTACATCCATATATTATTAATTATTGCTTGTAAAGTGGATAAGGAAATTCTTACAGATACTGCAAAATCCTTTTGATTTATTATGGAATTTGCATTATACTTTTGCAGAGTTTGTGATTTCTCACTTGCACAGAAACATTAACTTCAGAGAAACTAGAACATTCAGAGAAACAGAAACTCACTCTGAAAATTTCAAGAATAGGCAACAAGGAATTTAAGCCAATGCAGTTCTTCCTAGCTTTAGATTAAAGCTCAGATAATGATATGCACAACACTAGGATGGATCTCCAGTGAGATTATATATAATATTCAGTTAAGAGGAGAGAGAATGCCTTGAAAGACTGCATTGTGCATTTGGGGATCTTTGTCCTTTACAATCCACCATTTATCAATGTTTTCCAGAGTTTAGAAGAGGAAAAGATTAAATGAAAATATGGTGAAAGTAGAGTGCATTGTAGGAAGAGGATTTTTACATGTATCAAATTCAAGAAGCCATGAAAATTGGATCAGCAGCAGTGAGGACAATGCTTAAAGAAAATCTTCACATCAGGAAGGTCTGCAGTTGTTGGATCCCCCACCACCACCACACAAATGGGCGGAAAATGATGTCAGGAAGTGATACAAAATTTGATGGGGGAAGATCCAAAAGCGCATTTAGCAATGTAACAGGGGTTGCAAGTTGGATATATTAATATGATCCAGAAACCAAGTGATAGTAATCAGTGAGGATCTTCCCAAGACAGGATCTCCTAACCAACAAAAGTAGGTCTGCCGGAAGTCTTGAATGACCTGAAAACAAAGTGTCCTAAGAGTGACCTGCAATCTTTTGTTGCATCATGACAATAAACCAATCCATTTCTGCAGGAGTCAGCAGCCAAATACTTGTCCATCCCTCCTACAGGCTAGATCTGACCCCTTACAACTTTTTTCTGTTCCCTAAAATAAAAAAAAATCTGATGTGTACCATTCACATGACTTTCTCTACATCTCTGCAACAAATTATTCTTAAATAGCTTATACTTCTATTTACTTTATGCTAATTGAGAAAAAATTAGCAGAAATAGTCTTATTACTTGCTTCCTTGTAAATAGAAGCGAAATAAGGGAGTTTCATAGGTTAAAGTGATAGTCAAAAGCTGGTTCCTATGTCACTGAAGTTCTTTTGTTTGTATGAACAACAGTTGACAAACTCCTGTATGAGAAAAGCATAACATTTTCAAAGCAGAAACCAAAAACAAGGAATATCTGAAAAACGATGAACTCCAGGAAAAAAATGTATATAACATAAATTGTGTGTTTGAACATGCTCTACATTTTTCGTGAAGTAAGTTTTTGTCCATCTGTTACGGTTTAGCAGTTATTCAAAATTCCGTAAAATTCATCCTGAATAAAGTAGTCCAGAGGCTATTCCCAGAAAATTCAAGATATACGTTTTATTTGTCATGTAAATATCTTTAATATGCACTATTTTAATCAAAATTTTCGAAAAAAGTTCCATGTAAAAGGTAGTTGGGTGTGCAGGGATTTTTCTCAAAATCTTTGTGTCGCATCCCTGGAAGATACTAAACTTAAATACCAAGTTGGTATTTTAGTGACTTTTTGTTTTTGAGTTATCGTGGTAACAGATATATGGACACATGCACGCAGACCTTTTTCTGAAAATGATTTTTTAGATAAAGGGGACCCTAAAACATATATTTCCAGTGAAATCTGAGTATCAAATTTTTGGGTGGAGTGCAATACCCTATCTATACACTATCTACATAATGCGTATAGAGAAAGTAAAAGCAATTCTGTCAATTTGAATCACCTGAAACTGCAGTAGTTGCTATGAAGAATATATTTGCGCTCTCTCCAAAGAAGAATTGTTGGGCATTTGAAAAATAGTTTGAAAGGATGAGACATATACAAATCAATGGAGAATACTATGAAAAGGTACAATGATGAGATCTAAATATTTAAAATGTTATTGTGTTCATTCCCAAAATTTTCAGAGTGACCTTCATATTTTGTATTGCTGTACAACTCACTATACACGGCATAGAATTCAAAGAAAGACTAAAAGTAAAATCTATTGACAGAGAGCCTTTTGAAAGTATAAATTCTTTTCACAAAAAGGTACTGTTATGTGTCGATAGTGTTGACTGGGGAGAGTTTTCTAGGTAAAGTGCTTTAGCTGCATGACTATTGAGTATATTTGGTGCATTACCTGTGTTAATGTGTAATTTTGTATGGAAGCAGCAGTAGAAATCAACACCCTGCTGCAGCTACTACCACTGCTGGTGCTCTTATCATCGCTATCTTAATAATAATAATGGACTCCTCTTCATTGTACCTGTTAAAATATTCCAGTTCTATTTTCTCCACACATTAGACACACATCAAATTTTATTTACACTTTCTTGACATAATCTTGCATTTAAAGATGCCATATATTGTGATTGTTTCTTGAATACATGCCTAAATATGATTTAATGCTGTTAAAAATGCAGTGGTAAGATAGAAGATGTAGAACTGTGCATGCTTGAAAAACTGCTATATCATCAATCACAAACTTATTTTCAAGTTTGCCTCTAGATGTTTGAATCTTAGAGAATATCCACAAATGCCATCATCCTAACCTTTTCTTCAAATCATATCACCACATCTTTTCCAAGTAAATCATTCCATGAAATCGAAAGTGATTGATTTTCCTTAATAACTTGTATCACCTCGTAGCAACTTCATGATGATTGTGTAATTGTTTAGCATCCTGTAATTAAATTCAAGCTGATTAATTATCCTTCTCTGTGTAGCTTTTGTATGGGACATTTAAATTTCACTTGCAACTGAACAACCAAGATAATAAGATTAAGAAAATAATTTGTAGGTCACCAGAAAAATGGACTCACACATTAAATAATCAAATTTTACAAACCTTTTTAATTATTGGCTTTTGTGAAGATTTTTGGGCATCCCTTTGCAAGTTGTCCTCTTAGGCTAACCTAGATAATATGTTGAATTCAGTTAACATAAGTGATCTTGGATAATCAGCATATTTTTTTCAGACATATTTTAAATATTCTTCTTTTAAATAATACAAGGTCAGTCAATAACTAATGCCTCCTATTTTTTTTTCTCTCTCTTTTAATTTATCAGGAAATTAAACTTTGATTGCACAGCATGAAAGCCACGATTGAGGATTAAATTGTCACTTTTCAGTGTGATTTTCGTCCTTTCCACAGTTTTGGTCCACCTTTTAACAAGGGCATGTATTCCAGTGTGGTAAAATGCATGGTCTTGCTTCCAAAGTCATTGACGCACAGATATTTTCACGGCCTCTGCATCTTCTTAGTGAATCCTTAGCGGCCCAAACAGATGGTGGTCTGATGGGCTAGGTCAGGGCTGTATGGGGGATGAGGCAAGACTTCTAATCCAATTTTCACAATCACTATAGTGGTGTAATAATTGGTGTGTGGTTTTGCATTGTAATGCAAAAGAAGAACATCCGCCATAGTTTTGTTGGACGAACTCACCGAAGATGTGTTTTAAGTGTTTTGAGGGTGCTGACGTATTGGGCAGAATTTATTGTGCATCCCTGCTCCAAAAATTCAACCAGAATCACACCCTGTGCATCCCAGAACACATTGCCATCACTATCCCTGCCGATGGCACAGTTTTGAATTTTTTCTTCTTCATTGACTATCTTTTTGATTCAGATTCAAAAAAATGAACCTGAGTTTCCTCCCCAGTCACAATGATTTCCAGAAACTCCTCTCCCTCCAAATTGAAGTGTTGCAAGAGTTCGGCAGCTATTATTTTTCTTGTCTCCTTATTCTCGTCTGTTAACATTCTTGGTACCCACTGTGAACAAACTTTTGAGTACCCCAGTTGTTGAATAATCGTCATCATACTGCCTTTACTGAGGGACATAATGCAACACAATTCATCCGTTGTTACCCAGCGATCAGTACGAATGATTTCATCCACTTGTTCAATGTTGCGTGAAGTCACTGCAGTCAGCGGTCTACTGCTCCGATTTTCATCAGCCAACGGTGTTTGCCCTTCTGCTTCATTACAGCAATGGACCCATCTTCTAACAGTGCTGATATCCATTGTTGCATCACCATACACATTTTTTATCCTTTCATAAATGTGAATGGACATTTCACCTTCCACATGCAAGAATTCAATTATGGAATGCTGTCTAATACACACATCAATGTCAGCCATTTTGCAAAAGGCAGCAGTGCTGCCACCTGTTGACTTAGGAAGTTGCTACTGCAGTGGATTAGAGAAGAAGGTTTGAGGAATTGCACCAAATTCAAATTGTTCACATCGCTAACTTAGTTAAGGAGAAAAAAAAAATAGTTATTGACTGACCCTTGTAATAGTGATACTTTTACAACATGCATTACATCAATAGGCAAATAAGTGGAATGTTTGATTGGTCAAATGTAGATTATATGTTTGCTTTATCATAAGGATTGGTCCATTATGAATCCTTAACAACTTATTTGTGATGAGCTTTTTATAATAGAAGTTATTAAGCATTCATAATTCATTATTTTAACTTGAAATATAGGATAAAGAGTTTAAGACCAAAAGAAGATAAAAAGAAGTGAATGGTCATTCTAGTTTTTTAAGTAAATCATTAACATAAATGAGAAATAAAATGTAATACACTATAATCTACAATAAGAATTCTATTTGTATGCACGTGCATATATGATCAACTAAAATTGGTCTGCTGCATTATTGTCAGTAGATGGACCTTGGGGAATTATTTTCATTTAATAGCAGTTGTTAATTTAATTTTTGTATTTTAGTAATACTTTGTGAAGATATACTTCACTAATATGACTAAAGTTGTTAGAATTAGAACTTTGTAAGATTTATGTGCTTCTTTTGTTACAGAAAAGAAATGAAAACACTTGAAGAACTTGCATTTCGAGTACTTTTTCGTCGTATAAGTAGCCTTTGCTCTGAGCTTAAAATGGTAAATTTAAGCTACCTAAAGAGCAAGTTAAAGTCAATAAGTTTTGCTGAGCATGAAGCTTTATATACTCTTCCTTTGTTGGAGGAACTTGCATTATTTGCTTTTGATACATTAGACTACAAGCTGACACAAAAAGTGTTGAATGATGCTGTACAATTCTTTCAGTCCTTCAAAGATGTAACATCTGAGAATTTTAAGAGTCAATTTCTGAATGCAGTAAAGAATAAATTCCTGCATGTTCTACCAGAGAGTGCAATAAAGCATGATGACAACAATATTAGAAAAGAAGCATCATTTTCTAGCTACAAATGCATTGATATTGACTTTGTGAAATTTTTGCGAAGTGTTCTTCAAGAGTTTACCAGGATCAATAGTTCTGAATGTGACATGAATATGACAGGTTTGGAGCAACTTAAGACTGCTTTTCAGTGCTTGGGTGTTAGCAAACTTTGTTCAAATATTAAAATGTGCACGCAGGCCATAGAAGTTGAAAAGAAATTTGATATAAGAAAATTTTCAAAACTTGAGAAAATATTTGAAGACATTCCGGAAATGCTGTGCAACATTATCAATGACTTTCTACGTGCAGAATTACACAAAACAAAAAATGAATATATTTATTATACACTAAAACAGGCATTAAATGAAAAAATGCCATCTGAGATGTACACCAAAATTACAGATGTGATAAATGAAATTGTAAATGACGACATTCCATTTGCTACAAAAAAAAAGTTAATATCCCTTCTCAGTCCAGAGACTTGCACAAATCTATTTCTTTCAAATTTGGGACTTATTTCAAATGTGAAAATTAAAGATTTCACAAAGCTGAAAATGTTGTCAATTAGGGATAATTGTTTTGATGGTGAAATTGATATTCAGTCTCTTAAATGCTTGAAATATTTAAAGATTACAGCAAATCATGGAGACTTCTCAGACAAACTTTCAAGTCTGAGATGTCCAAATCAGCTTGAGGCAATAATTTTAAAAGGCATAATGACAAATAAGGATATACTTTGCAATTTGATCAGTTGGACTCCACATCTAAAGCAGTTGGAAGTATCAATGAAAATTCCAGGAGGGTATGTTTGCATTGGTAAGCAACTTAAAGAATTAGAAGAACTTAAAATTAAGCACATTGACTTGTTTCCAAAATACAGAATGCTTTTTTTATACCTCCCTGATGGAATGAAGAAATTGACATGTAACTGTATCTGGGCCCGTTGGTTAACTTATCTAAGTTCAAATACAAGTCATTCCCTTTCAGAGGTCTGTTTTCAGGAACTTATATGTGATAGCCCCATCAGTAGTCAGCTTTCTGGGCTTAATGCTGTTACTCTGTCTGAAAGCACATTCAAGTGTCAGAATCTATTTATAAATGTAGGAAGACAGTTGACATCTCTAATTCTAAAATACTGCTCCTCTGTTGACTTGGTTTGCATAGCTACTCACTGCCCAAATCTTTTGAACCTAAAATTTATTTCTTGTTCTTTTGAGGATTATGATCACTTAAATTCTCCTCAGTTTCCCCAATTAAAATCAGCTTATATAAATCCTGCATGTGAACCTGAATTCTGTGGATGGTGTCTCATTGCTCGCAGTACAGAACTTGAAGAAATAGTTGCTTTAAGGCCAAGCAGAAATAGCAAATGCTTTGAGAGCTTCATTGATGTGAACCCTTTATCGCACCTGAAGAAGTTTGAGACAAGAGAGGGACGTAAAAGCTGGTTAACAGCAGAGCAAGCACAAAAAATTGCAACAAAATGTAAACATTTAAAAGCAGTTAAGTGCACTGAACCAAAGAAGGAGCAAACTTATCAAAGCTATTTTGGTCTGTTAGGAGAAATTAAGAGAGGTTTTTATGTGTCCACCTCTGTCAAATGAACTTGTATACCAAGCTAGGACTCAAATCTTTAACAAATAAGATGATATTTTATTGAACTATTCTTACTCTTTAGGGTTTCAAAAAGTTTTATAGTGCAGAGAAATAGCATTTATGATTTGTTTGCTTCAAGTTGCACCTTCAGTTAAGTTTGCTTCACTGAAACACATTGTCACTGCACCTTCAAAATCTATATAATTAAACTTTATTTTGGTGAGATTTTTAACTACACTCAGAATTTTATACTGCATCCATTGATATATTCATTTGAAAATTAAGGTTTTGCCAACTTATGTACACTAGGGAATCAGAGCTTCAGTTTTACTTTCTGTTTTGTATATGAATAAACATGCAGGCAAAATAACTCAAAGTTTGGGACTAGTGAAGTAGTTTATGTATACTAGTATGAGTCAAAATAGTGTACAAGAGGGCAAAAGCCCTTGAAACATATATCTTGTTAATTTAATTGTGAGGTGAGTCTCACTATCTCGAATCGTTCTAATAAACTTGCAGGCGCTTTTTATATTTCAAAATGTTGGATACCTTGAGCCTTTCATGAATTGTTTTACTGCAATAACCTGTTGGCAACAGAGATCAACCTTTCAAAGTTTGAAACTAATGCTAGGATAGAGGTTGGAAAAATTAAGTAACTATTATATTGGAACAGTTTCAAGGATGAAACCATTCCTAAAAATATACTTAGATCCAGGTACACAGTGGTAAAATAAGTGCTCTAGTTAATGTGCTTGATTATCTTTATATCCAGATTTAATTGTGATATTAAGCTCTTGCAATACCCATTCAAAAGGCAATTAAATGAGATATATCACTAGATGGGCAGTTATTAGTATCCTGGAAGCTGATGTAAGAAGGTAATGACAATGATGCTGGAAGTGCCTTTGACATGATTAAGCAAGCAGTAATTATGTACTTAGATGCAATGTATTACCATAAACTGGGGTGAATAGGGACAGTTTTGGGTTTTTTTTCCCTTTCTTTTGGTATTATGAACAATATATAACTTATGTTGTATTTTTATATTGTGTAAGACTGCTCAGGCTACCCATACCCTATAATCAAAATCTGCTCCTCCTTTTCTTGAACATGTTTGTGTTCCTAATCCCCCCATGTTTGGGTGAAAAGGGACAGGTATTTATATATCATTATGTTCCCTATCCAAACATACTGTGGTGTGTATAGGAACATTTTTAATTTTTTTTTAAAAAGCACTTGATATTTATTATAAAAGTACAATAGCACAAAGGAGCTTTTGTATATTTGAAACCCATACAATGTACATAATAGCTAGAGAAGGTATTGTATTCCACCCAAAATTTGATGTCGAGATTTTACCAAAAATACATGTTTTGAGGTCCCCTGAGACCGATAAAAGTATTATTAAAGGTCTGTTTGTGTTCGTGGACAGTATAGCTCAAAAACGACAAGACCATTAAAAACCAAACTTGGTATTCATGGTTAGTATCTCCAAGGATGCAACACAATTTGTAAAAAGAATTCCACCACAAACTACCCTTTATATGGACAAATTTTTGAAAATTTTGTTTTATTAAAAAATAGCTCCCAACGATTTTGATTAAAATACCATATATTAAAGATATTTACATCCCAAATGAAATGTATATTTTGAATTTTCTGAGAATAGCGTCTGAAGACCTCTTTATTCTGGATGAGTGCAGAATTTTGAATAACAGGTAAACCACAAGAAAAACTTAATACACAAAAAATGTAGATCTCATTAAAACACATAATTTATGTCATACATTTTTCTTTAGAATTGACCCTTTTTGAGATATTCCTTGTTATTGGTTTCAGTTGTAAACTATAACTTTTCTCAAACAGGACCATGCAAAATGAACTGAACTCAGTTGTTTCACATAGTGAACAGCTTTTAAATGATTTGATTATCGCTTTAGCATAATATATTCCTTTATTTCCCTGCTACTTAAAATGAAGCAAGTAATAAGACCAATTCTGCTAATGTTTATCTTGATTAGTATGATGTAGATAAAAGAATCTGTAAGAATAGTTTGTATTTGGAACAGCTAGAGAAGGTTATGTGAATGGAACACATCAGATTTTTATAATACAATTTGCAATTGTAAAAAGCAGGGGTTAAATAACATCAGCAAACTGATTAACCAATCATCATTATGGAAATGGGTTTGGCTTGAAGGTTTAGCATCCTCTTTGCACAGTTGGTATCTTCAAAACATTAAGAATGTCAACTTTTGAGAAATATCTGACATCTCAGGAAAAATAAATACATCTGAGTACTTGGTCGACTGGCAAAGAAAAGTTCCATTGTATGGGCCATTTCCTTATCAACTTAAACCTTTCCAATGAAGATTTTCATATACTTATCATAAAAAAACCTCACCTTAACGCAATCTCCTTTTAAATTGTTTACTTCTTCATCTGCAGTTTCCACTTCACCATTTTGCCCCTATTCATCACCTGGAATAGGTTCATCCTCTTCATCAGATAATGCTTCTGGATCGTCTACAAGAGAGTAACATAGCATCCACCTGGAACATTCAGTTTCCTTTTCCAATCCCTTGTCTGCTCTATTTCTGTAACATTTCTTTTAAGAACTCTGTCAGATTGTCTTTTGCAATGGCTAAGGCAGCAGTTCCCACACTTTCTTGATGTTAAAGTGGCAATCTGTCAAGTACTTTCTTCTGATAAAGAGGAAGTGTACCTTTTGAAAACCAGGTTGGATATTATCTTTCAGCTCTTCCTAATTAAATTTAATGTTTTCTTCAAAAGAGAAGTAGTATGCTTCTTATCAAATGCCCTGGTTTTACCAATTGCTTTGGATCTAAACATTTTTAAGAACTTTTCTTTGGCCAAGTTTTTACCTGGCTAGAAGCCCGAGAAGATTTTGAATTAACACGTCGCCAGGAAAGCTTTAGTTCTTATTTTAACTTTTCTCCTGGTTATCTTCAATGATCGTAATAGAGCAGCAACTAATGGTTGTGTCAAATGCATCAATTTTGGAGGAAGGAATACAAACAAGATGTTATGTTCTTCATATAGCCTCACAATTCTTGGAGATAAGTGAGAACTTAAATTGCCACGTATCACAAGCTTCTTCCCCTCAAATCAATGGCAGTAAGGTATTATAACTGTGGAACCGATCAAGAAATTTTATACATCCATCCAGACTTACTGCAGTTGTAGAAGGCACCTGGAGGGCCACCTTCAGTCCACATATATGCAGCTTTTAGATTACATGGAAGGGGGCAGCAGGATCCCAAAAACACGTGCTGCAAACATGACAGATACACTAGACTTGCTTTTATTTTCAATCTCCTAGATTACTTGCATCCTTTTTCTTTCTCTACAAGTACTATGTACATAATTTATAGAGAAAGTATTGTAATGCACCCAAAAATTTGATACCAAATTTCACCTGAAATATGTTTTAACACTCCCTGATTGCAAAAAAAAAAAAAAAAAAAAAAATTAAAAACATGTCCATGTCCGTGCGTGCGTGAGTTGGTTTTCTTCCAAGGATGCGACACAAAGATTTTCAAGAAAATTTCCCCACCCCCAGCAATTCCCCTTTATATGGAACATGGCTCTTAACGATTTTGATTAAAATACTTTATGTGTAAGATATTTTTATGACAAATGAAATATATATCTTCAATTTTGTGGGAATAGCCTCCGAAGATTTCTTCGTTCTGGATGACTGTTGTATAACTGGCAAATGATGAGAGATAGACAAAAAGTTACTACACAAAAAATGTAGATTACATTAAAACACACAATTAATGTTATATACATTTTTTTTTTTTTTTTGTAGACTTAACCGTTTTTGAGATATTCCATATTATTGCTATCAATTTTAAGGTGCTTAAACTTTTCTTGTACGGGAAGACATCTTTCTTCTCGTTTCTGTTTGTTTACTCCTGGCAAGAAAAGAGAATGGAATTTCAATTGTTTCACATAGCGACCAGCTTTTAAAATACTTGAGTATTGATTAGCCTGTGCATTTGCTTATTTCCCTTCTACTTACAAGGAAACAAGTAATAAAACTAATTTTCCTTGTGTTTATCTTGATTAGCATGATGTAGCTAAAAGATTAATCTTCTTCTTCTCTTTTTTTTTTTTTTTTTTTTTTGCAGAACAGGTAGAAAAAGTTGTTTGAATGGAACACATCAGATTTTTTTTTAAAAATAAGGTGCGTTGGCATGCATTATCGGAGAGTGCAGACTCATTATAGTTTATATCAGATGTGGTGTCACACTGATTCCAGTACCTTCTGTTGTTATTGTCACCTCATCAAAGAAAGTGCTGATAATTGCTGGGGATATTTGCTCGATTCCTTTTAATATTTTGGCACAAGTTTGAGAGAGTTTAATGTTTTGTCTAGTGAGGAAGCTTGCCCACTCGTAATACCCAGATATGTTGTCTTTACATTTAGTTATGGATATGCCTTCTCTGTACAAGTGACATTTTAAGAAGCAATGCAAGTCAAAGGCATTTAAAGGATAGCTCCATCTGTACAACTATAAGTTCTTCAAGATTTTTAATTTTTAAAAGCCAACTCTGACCGCCTTTATTCCTAAACTCAATATTCCCACCAGCAGTGTCTCCTGATTGCTTCACTTAACAGAGGGCTGACTTAAAATTTTCAAATATTTTTCTCTACTTTTCTTGTGGACATTCCACGAGCCTATTGCCATCTTCTCATCAACAGGACAATGTATGTTTGATCGAGGATATCATAGGCATCGTGTATTCCTGAAAAGTAGTGAACATTATAGTTCGGTTAACAAATAAGCAAATAAAATTGATTAAAATTAATTTGCCATCTAAATACATATTCTTAAGATAAATATGCTCCTTTAGGTATTTTTTACCTTGTCCCTGTTCACCCCCAATATAACTGTAAAAACAATACTTACAATAAATTAAATGATTGCTTTCAAAATGAAGATAACTAAACATGTATTTATTATGTACAAATATTTACCAAAATACACTGAACTGAGAATATAAATCCAATAACATATCTATCTAGTCACTAGCTGGAATCCCACAACATATTAAGATGTACAAGTTTTATGGATATTACCAGCTGATTATAGTGTCTGCTAACATGACAAAAATAAAGCACAAATTTGGCACCAAAACATTTTGTAGACAACAGATTGGCCATCTGTACTGCACTGATTTGAACGCTATAGACGAGATCACAAGTGAGGTTTAATTTAATTACTTTTTCCAAGTTTTTGTCTCTATTTACCCCAGTTTATGGTAGATATATAAATGATATAATAATTAAGGATTTCTGCTTATATAATGGATGTAGAATGGGAAAGAGAGGAGTAAAGAAGAGAAATTGGAGGGGAAGATTCTCTGAAAGTTGGGCCATGGTATATGGAATAAAGAATCACAACTTGATGTAAAATAAACCTGAGTTATTCAAGTAACACTAGACCAAGAGAGAACCTTATGGTTCCTATACATAAATGGTAAATGCTTGTGAATCTGTATGGCTGTTATTGTTAAATGGTTGTTATTTGGAACCGGAGTGATATCAACTATTATTTTCTCATCTTTATACTAGGGACACAAAGATGTAAATGTTATATGTTATGAAAGAGAACATACATTTATTCAAACAAGAGAAATACAAACATTAGGACATACATAACTATTAATACCACTGAGCAAGGCCCAACCTTTGTTTGGGAGGTTAGTATTTAATCTGATTGCTGGCAGCACACAAATTGCCCAAAGAGTATTAATGTACTTGCGAGAACTTTTACTTGGGGAAGCGAGGGCTTACTCACCTGCCTTTCTGCAATGTTGTTAACGAAAGTAAACATCTTTCTTTGAGGCTCTCAGCCATTATAATGAATAGGTTGTCTAATGTACTGCGAATTAACTGAATTGATGTTAAATAAAACACAGTGCATGTACATGTGTATGAACTCAAGGATCTAGAGACAGAAGGAAATCTTACTATTCAAGGCACTGGATGTTAAATATATAGCGCACAGTTTCAATGTCGTCTTACTCTACTTCCAAAATTGTGTAAAAGCTACCGAGTGAAGATTAGGGAGCTAATTGCCCAAGGAAAGGTGTGCGCATAGTATGTTATTCATAGCCCCTTCACATAAATCAATTAATGTTTCAAGCAATCTGTAACAAAAATTACTTATGTGCTCATGTGAATTTAAATTTTAATGTAATAAATATGATGATAATTTTCATGAAAACAATATCATAGTTATTACAAAGTGATTAAACATGACATTTGAGAGTTCCTTAAGAAAGAAGCAATACTGTCTGGTTGGAATTTCTTCTTCTGTAAAATTTTGTTTTGTACATAAAGGAGATTTCTGTAAAAGCATGAATGATTTGAAACAAAATCCATTGCTATTTGCACTAAATATTTTGCAAATAATCTACAAAGTAAAAAATGAGATCTTCATTGAAAAGGTTATATTGCTATTTCAAGATAGCTATCAGAAGAGGTAATATGCAAATGGTATGTAATATGCTGAATCTGAAACCAAATAGCTATGATACCCAGAAACTGTTTTGTGAACCCATTAAAATAAATTTATTTAGCTTATTTAATGTATACAAGAGGCACAACACTACACCCACACTAAAATTGATAAATAAGAATGGGATATGATCTGGAAATTTCTTTCTATACGATTTATTGCCAACTGAACTCAAACTTAATATTGTAATATTCAAAATGTCTTTTGCAATATAAACTTCAATGGTTGAGAGGAAACTTGATAATATTAAACCAACAGTACTTCAGGAATCCGGCTAAAACATTTTCTCCTAACTCACTGTGGGTCTAGTATTGCAGTGAACTTCAACTCTTCTTGTATAATGTTTGAAAAAGCTTGTAACAGTGATGTGACACACAGCTAGAGATTACAGGAAAACATTTTTCTATCTCCTAGACAGGCTCTGAATGACAAGGTTCTATCTGTAGTGCTTAATAAATTTTAGAGGACAGCAGTTTAAAAGTTTGACCATTAATAAAATCAAAATGGATAAAGTTCTTGAAAACATTTCTGAATTATTAAATTGTTTAACACACTGAAACTAGAATATCCGTAATTAGATTATTTGTAGTGAAATTATATATAAACAAAAATATTGTTGTCAAATGGAACCTTGTGTTTCCAAATTTTGATTTTTTTCTCAAATAGAAACCTGTGCTTCCAAACTTTCATTTTGTAGTTTCATTACCACATAAAACCAAAAGTGATCAGCATATTTTTATACATATAGTTATGTATATTATATTTTATGTATTTTTTCTATAAGGTAATAACAAATAATAATATGAAAAATTATTAAGAAATAATTTTTAACTCTGTACCCATAGATTATTTTATACTCTGTGTATCGCTTTTAAAACATAGTACAGCAAGAAAACAGCATTCAGGATCGATAAGCTCAAATTCTAGCCTCTTAAGTTTTCCAATGGGATAAACTCTTCCGACATTAATTAAATATTTTACTTTCAATTAATTCTTCATTACAATGTTATAGCATGAGGATTTCTAAACAATCATATTATTTGTTTCTGTTTTAATAGTAATAAAAAAAAACTGTTACAGTATTTTCTTCTTAACACTAGCTAATATTTCCTTATACAAAAATTATTAATGTTTAAAGAGACTATTGAAACAAGTTTTTTCAAGCTCTGGCTCCACTTAACATTGAATGTCAGCCATTTTTTCTTTTACCAGTTTAAATCTGTTTATACTAGGTGGCTGTATTTTTCATGTGCTGATAACCCTTCATGCTTTATAAAAATTGCAGATCTCCATGGGGTAAACCCCAAGCATATGCAACTCAGTGGCATTGTAAGCAAGTGCGACTTTTGTTCATCTCCTCTTGCATATCAGCATAAACGTTGAAGAAACCACACTTATTGAGAGAAGGTTCCCAGGCTTGAACAAGAGTCCATGATGATGTACAAGAACAGTGTAAACACAGAGAGAAAGTTAACATGTTTTCCTCTTCAATTAGAAAGCCTTTATTTTATAGAGTATAAAGTCACCTTTTAGATTCACAAGTAATTATTTCACCTATCAATATCTGCCAATAGTTAGTTTTGTAATTTTTGTTTTATTATGGCACTTAAATGTTTTGATTTAACTTTATAGTGGTCTAGTCTGTAATGTTAAATAAGAACAGCATATTACACTATTACAAAACTAGTTATTGGCAGATATGGATAGGTGAAATAGACTTTTTAGTTACTTACGAATCTAAAGGTGAGTTTATTCTCTAAAAAATAAAGGCTCTGTAATCGAAGTGGACAACATGTTAACTTTCTTCATGTGTTTACACTGTTCTTGTCAAGGACTCTAGTACAAGTCTCTCAATAAGCGTGATTCCTTCACCATTTATGCTGATATGCAAGAAAAGAAGAACAAAGGTTGTTCTTGCTTACAATACCACCGACTGGATTATGCTTGAATTTACCTTGTGGAGTTCTTTTATAATGCCCGAAGGGTTATCTGCATGTACAAAATATGGCACTGTTGGGCCACCTACTATAGATTGGTGTATCTGTGGAAGTTTAACCACATCATTTGGTTAACTGCATACAATAAATTAACATCATGAACTTCAGAACCTCCATGGAAGAGCTTGGAACTTGTTTGAAAATCAAAAGCTACTGCTAGGATTTTTATAATGCTTAAAATGTTGACCCAACATTTGGATGATTAGATAGGGTTTTGGTTTCTTTTTCTTTCTTTTCAGTTAATATTCCTAAGAATTCATAAAAGGCCTAACAGAGGCCATAATTTAGGACATCTCATTGCCTTTTCTATAATAGAATGGCTGTTATCTACTTCCTGTATAGCAGAATGGCGCCTTGAGTTGGATATTTCATCACAATGATTTGATTTTTGCATGTATTTGCAAGAAAACATCCATTGCCAGTGATATATAGAATTACGGTTTTGAGGAATACAACTATCACTCCAGGTTATTATGTTTTCAACATCAGGATCTTCAATATTTTTTTTTTCTAGTAGCTTTATAACAGCACTGACAATGTCATTCCCTGTTATGTTATATGTAGCCAGTTTCCTCTTATAATGTAAAACACTAACATTTGATTGTTGAATATTTTAAACATTTTGCAAATCTAAACAATACTATTTGAATAATTAATGTCCATATCATTTTGTCTTTCGCATTAGGTTTTTTCAATGATTTCATATTTTAATTTCCAGCTCATGTGAGAGTCTAGATTCTTTTTTAGCAATTTGAAATTCCTTACAAAGAAACAGCCTGGTACGTGCAAATGAAATATACAAGCATTACCAATGTCAGTTAAATTCTTTGTGTAACAATATTCTGGATTCAAGTATGCATTATTTATTTTATATTGTCTAATTACACATAAACACCAATAATAATCAAAATAGAATGATCGTACTGAATTATAAATGTCGTACTACACCAGGACATATTATGTAATATAGTATCATAATGTTGTTTTACCTGATTCAGGAAGAAACAAACTCTCACAAAACTGCTTAAAGCATAATTAGAACCTTTGCAAACTAGATTTCTCATGAAGACTATTTGAGATATCAATGTACAATTCATATGGTAGATTTACGTGGTAGTAGCAGCATTCAATGCAGCAAAAATGTTGACTTTGCTAAAAATGTTAAATAGAATCTTGTCACTCTGATCCTGTGAAATATATATTCAATTGTTTCATTGTATTTCAAAATATGATGCTTAAAAAAGAATAAAAAAAAATTTGCTCATCAGTAGCTTTAAAACCATTTTGAGATTCATCAGACCAATCATATTAAACTATTAAAATTAGTGAGCCAATTATCGCATATCATGTACTCAAAATTTGAAGAAATAAATTATATCTGTTGATTGTACATGAATTGTTTAGACTTTACAATGTATTCACAGAACTATACAGGAATATAGGGTATTTAAATAAGATGTCATAGGGGTAATAGTAGTATATAGGGATCTCTTGTTTGAATGAAGAACATGAATCAGATTTATTAATCTCTAGAGCCCAGATATCAAATTAGGACAGTTCTATTTATTATGTGCTTAATGAGTTTCTATGGGTTGAAATATAATACATTTTTTGGAGAAAGCGACTTTTGACAGGGTCAAAAATGAGATTTAGGAAGTTATAAATTTTATTCTGTGGGTTAATCTGTATTATTAATGATCAAAACAATATGGATGTTCAAAAGATCAAATTTTTATTTTTTTAGGGGGTTTTAGGGGTAGAATCATATGATACCTCGGGACTACATCAAGGTATATTTTAATTCAACTATCAATATACAGCAAACACAGATAGAAAAATATTAATATGCAATTGCAGAATGTGTCAAATTTGATACCTATGAGTGCTAGAGAATAAAGGTGTTTACATCAAGGGTGAGTGGTGCTAATGTGTGAGACTAATTAAATGCTATTTAACTAAAATAATTCAATAATTCTATTTTTCTATCATAATTTTGTAAAGTTGCATAAATTGAGTCCATTAAAAGTAAATTGCCTTAGTTGTTACCATGGTAAATTCTTTATGTGCCTGAGGGATTAGCAATTCTGTAACTAGTGTCTTAAAATGTTTCGTTAAACATGCTTCTTATAGCATAGAGGAATATAAGTATAAGGAGAAATAAAATTAAAACTGTCAGTAATGTACATATTATTTGTGTTATAATTGCATTTTCTAACAATATATACACTCTTTTCTGATGTATCTTAGTGTATGATTTTACTGTCACCTTTTTATGTATGTCTATTTTTTGCTTTCTTGTATTCTAGTTTAAAATATTAAATATTCTTGATGTATAATCAGGGATAAAATGAAATTAAAACTTAAGCCTTCGTGGTTTTGAATAAGAGGATGTAAGGGTACTGCAGTCACATAAATGCATCCAGAATATAAAACTTTCAACTTCTGTCTGCATTTATTTAAATTAAAAGTTTTATTGAAAAATGTATGAAATTATCCTCTCATACCAATGACAGCATAGGACCTGTTCTTTTTAGTAAAATAAGAGAAATAAATAATTTAGTGTGTTTTAAAGAACAAAAACAAAGTAAGTTTGTAGCAAGTGTAACTAACCTCATAGGTTTTTCTGAAGTTGGTCTGGGAGCCTAATACAAAGATGTAAAAAGCTCATCTACCAAGTTACTAACATAGTTTCTGTGCATTTTATTGTTGCTAATTATTGAACTGCCTCTAAGTTGCATCCTTTCCAGAGATACATATTCCTTATCCTTATTTCTAGCACACCTATGTACATCTTGTTGACTGGTAATACCTATTCAAACTAGCACACAGGAATCCTGAATAAATATGATCCTGTAATATTTGAGTTTTATTTAAGCTGATTTAGTTTTAAGAAACAAAGTTGTGAAACTTTTTTGTTTAAGAAACATTAAAGCCTAGTAACCACATAAAGTACTGTAGCTATATAAATTGCTCAATATGCTAATCCAAGAAATAAAATGTTTTTTAGCACATTTAATGCAAATAAATTAATAAACAAGCTTCTGGGTATCCTTTGTTTCTTCCTTTGCATGCAAAGTGCATCATATCCTTCTATTACAAAAAAAGTTTTTAAGGCATAGGTATAACACAGTTTAACTGCTTTACTGCCATATATTTCCAACACCCTGTGGTAATACCAACCATGTTCATATTCGTTGAATGTTTTCCACATGATTTGAGAACATATGCTTGTATTAATTGCCTGGTTTAAATTTGCAGAAATGTGATGCCTCTGTTAATCTTGACATGACTTCTACTGCCTTTATGAATTATGGAGTAGAACAAACAATGTGTACTGCATAGCACACTGCCAGCATAAAATGCATATAATTCATTTATTGTGAAAATAGCCTAATCCAAATGTTATTCATTCCCAAATAAAGCAAATAACTCCAGCCAAAGTATGCCTACAGATCATTCAGTGGAAAGCAGTACAACCCAAAGCACAGATGCCCTCCCAGTTGAAGAAAAACCAAACTTGATTGCAGAAGATTGTGTGTGTGTGTGTGTGTGTGTATCATTAGCTCGGAAAAGTTTAATTAAGGATGCAGATGCAAAAATATACAAAAAAGAGGATAAGGTTTGATATTTGAATCCCAATTATGTTACATAATTAAAGCTTCTGCAACAATATTAAAGAGAATACCATAAAGAACAAACCGTTTCCTTAGGTGCTCATAAAGAAAAGTAATCTTAATTTTCATTTTATGAGGACTAGAACGACAGAGTTCACTTCAAGGAAAAGCTGAAATCTGTTATGTCAAGATTTCAAAGTTCATGTAACCCTTGCCCAAGAGTGCTATGCCTACAAATTTGGTAAAAATCGGGGTCATTTGTAAATGTTTGATTATTTCCACACTCTTTCAATAAATGCTCTAAGAAAATGAACCAGGCCTTTGCAGTTTCTTTATATTTATTGCTTATTTTTCACATTCACAACTTCTGCATGTTCTCCCTTAATACAAAAATGTATATACGAGGGGCATACTGAGACTCATGAGCAACACTGTTTTACAATCTTAATATTTATTTTTAAGCCAAACCAAATACATCATCATAATCTACAGACTTTCTTTCACTTTTCGACATAGTCTCCATTGTTTTGCACACATTTTTCCCATCGTTCTACAAGTTTGAAAATGCCCTTGTGATAGAACTCCGTTCCAGCTGCCCGCAGACCCTGACGCACTGCTTTCCGAATATCCTCCAGCGTCTCGTAGCGTCGGCCATGCATCTGCTCCTTCACAGACCCGAAAAGATGGTAGTCGGAGGGTGCCAAGTCAGGACTGTAGGGAGGATGTGGAAGAGTTTCCCACCCTAATGCCCTGATCTTCTCCATAGTGGCACGGGCAGTATGCGGACGCGCATTATCCTGTTGAAGGATGATCCTCTTTCCAGGGCGTTTATCACGCAAAGCCTGACGGAGCTTCAGAAGTGTCTTGATGTAGCGGACAGAATTTATGGTTTGTCCAGGTTCAAGAAAGTCAACCAGAATGCAACCTTGTGCATCCCAAAAGACACTTCACATAACTTTTCCTACAGACTGCACTGTCTTTGCTTTCTTCTTCGATGGTGAGTTCAAGTGGTGCCATTCCATACTCTGACGTTTCGTTTCTGGCTCATAGTGATGGAACCAGCTCTCATCTCCAGTCCACAATACACTTTCAAAATCACCTTCATTATGAAATCTCTAAAGAAGGTTTTGTGCAATGGTTCTTCTCTGAAGTCTGTGGTCTTCAGTCAATAAATGGGAGACCCAACGGGCACAGACCCAAGCTGTGGATCATTTCTTGCACTGCACTATGTCCTATTCCAAGTTGCGCAGCAATTTCATTCACAGTGAAACGCCTATCTCCTGTAATGAGCTCATCAACTCTTTCCTTGTTGCGTTCTGTAGAGGCAGTTCGAGGACGCCCGCTACAAGGCGCATTTTGCAGACTCGTGTTTCCATCTTTTAAATGTTTCACCCATCTTCTAACGCTGCTGGCACCCATGCAGACACCTCCATACGCACGTTGAAGTCTGAGATGAATTTCAGGAGCAGATTTTCCTTCTTTCACAAGGAATTCAATGACAGCACGCTGTCGAAACGAAACATCAATGTCAGCCATTTTTCAAACACCGTCTGAAGCTAATGACGTCACAATATGTCAACATGTGGCTTAAAGTCTGTAGATTACGATCCTGCAATTCGTTTCGTTACATTGTTGAAATTTAAATTTTTACAATGGGTTGCTCGTGACTTTCAGTATGCCCCTCGTAAATAGATATCATGAATGAGCATATTGTATCTGGAAAGAAAATTGCTTTTATGTATTAAAACTTCTAAAATTGTCCTTTGACAAAATTTACTGGTCTATTGAAGAAAAAAAAACCATCTTTTTATGTTGGTTTGTCTATACGATGAAACAATTCATCAATTGCCTTAAGTATAAGGTAGATTTTTTAATATAGAATTTGAAGACAATTTACTGATACATTTAATGTGTATTTGAAATTGGTATGATAAGTACTTTGGAGGAAAGCCTCCTGGCAAAGTACTACTTGTGGGAAGTTGAAATCTTATACATGCTCAGAAAATTTAAAATGGGTACAAAATAAGAGTAGTTTAGATGAAAAACTTCTACAAATAAGAGATTTTAAGAAAAATGCTTCCAAAATGTTCATCGAATATCTCATGGAATGCATGGCAAAATATTGCGATTACATCTGAATTTTAGTGGTACGGATGCATTTGCAATCTTACTTTTGTTAGCTACATATTCAGTGGTTGAATGCAGATTGGTGGCGAGTCCAGGATGTGGTAACCAATAATGATCTTCCTTTATATCTAACAAAAACAGTGAAAACAGATATTAATTTGCCATTTCAAGTCAATACAATTTGAACATCAATGTTCGCAACTTTCATTGGATAAGAAGGCAACCAATCAAAATACGATACTCTGATGTAAAGTGCGGTTACAGGAGTTACTGGAATTACCATCCAGTATAACATAGAAAGGGGATAGGGAATTAACCCCTGTCGTTCTAGTCCTTTTGAGATTTGCAGAACATCCAGAGCTACCACCTACACAGAATTTAAGGACCAAACTCCAAATAGTCTTCTCTGGTGTCATAAGCTTGCTGCCTGAGAAGACACAGAAATCAACCTGCTAACTCAACTTGCTTTCAGGATCTTCAGTTCTCTATAAGATGAAAGATTCTTATTGTATGTTTCTTATTTAGAACAAGAAAACAACAAAGACCAGGTGATTATATTCTCTAATGAATAAGATGTACATGGTTCTTAAATTATATCTTTATGACAGGCCCTGCTATCTTCATGCAGTTATTTACAGTTTTAGGCATGCTGAACAGAAAAAGAACCAACCTCGAATGAGGAAGTTTTGATTGCAGTTTCCTGTGTATGCTCTCTACTGACTAACAAAGAGGAACAATTGTACACAACAATTCTTGAGCAAATCCTAAACACTACACATGCTTTGCTTGAAGACTTCACACTGCCAAACCAAATTATGTGCGATTTTGAGAAGGATATTTTAAATAGTACAACGGCAAAATTCCCAACTTCTGCTGTTTCGTAATTTTTTTTATTTGGGCCAAACAGTATATAGGAGAGTTCATGCAGAAGGGTTGCAAGAAACTTATAACAACCCAGGCAAACAGTTGAAGACTGAAATCCCCATGATGTCATTCGCATAGCAGACATCATTATATGCTTTTGGAAATTAAGAGAATCTGCATTTGATGACATTTTGCAAATATTGGATTATTTTGATGTAAACTACATTTAAGGTTACAGCTGGCAAGGCAGAAGACATGCACTGGAATCCCATTATCGGCTTGAGTGGTGGAACACTGGAGAATGAACACTGCACCAGCAACATTAGCGAAGGATTCCACAACAGATTCCAGCTGGTGCTGGGTAAACATCATCCAAATTTTTATACTGCATTGACAGAACTTCAAAATGAACAAAGAGATATAGAAACAATGGTATGGGAATTTCTTATGGGATATTCAGTAATAGGAAAGCCAAAGAAGTGGCTGATCTTGCAGAAAAAAGTTAAATGACCAGTATCACAATATGAATAGTTTAAAACTGCAAATCGACAGCTTGAGTACATACATCCCGTGGGACATAGCTTCATACTTTCATAGTTTTGCTCTGTGTGTGTAGTTATTTTCCAAACATTTCAATAAGCATGTTTTTGGAAGCCTTGAATTTTGGAAAATGGTATTCAGACATTTTTATTTCGGCCTTCCTGATTTTTGGAAACATGTCTGTTTATAAAAATATTTTCGGAAAAGCTTACAGGAATCAATCCATCTCATATAAACCATTATGTGTGCAACATAAGTAGACTGGAAGATTGGATCCATCAACTGGCCCAGAAGATTGCCATATCTAAATCCTCTTCTGACATTTTCTTCCAGGGGAATATGAAGAGAATCCAATAAACCATTGCAAAACAGCTGATGTTGAAACTGAAAAAAAACAACATAATAATGAAGTACTTGGCAGAGTTAGTAAAAAATAGTTAAAGAGGTAAGAAGCTTGCAGATGCACAAATGGTATATAATTTTGGAAAATAGTAACAGTGAATCATTTGGTTCATTAAATATTTTTATGTGCCACAGAACAATGAACTCTTTCATACAAATGTATCACTAAATAGTGAAAATTTCAAAAGATTTTTCAATTTACTGTGAAACAAGTGATAAAATGTCACTAGAATGTGATTTTAAGTTATATGATGTATCATTGGGAAACTCAAATTATAATGATGCTTAAAGAGGCAATAGACTATAGCTTTGTTTACATTCTTAATTGCATGCCATACTGAAAGGACTCAAAGTGGAATCACACTACAACTATTGCTACACTACTAGCATTTCTGTTTTAAGGAGAATGTTCACACTGTTCTACATATCACAATTAACAAGTCTTTCACCCAATATGTTGGAGCTGTTAACTTAAATTCTCTTCAAATTTAAAATTCTCACCAGACACTGATTATAGGAACAAATTTTACATGTCTTCAAGGCCTTCCAATCGGCATACATGAACATGTGCATCGAGAAAACTGAATTATTTAACAGGCCTGGTCTGTGATTTAAATATTGCAATATATGTTTTAATGTTTGGTCGAGCAAATGTTTAGAGAAAAATTGAAATAGATTTCAGCCTTTTTCAAGAATATCCAATGAGGATTCAGTTCTGCAATTTTCTGCTTTATACTTGTTCAACAAGTACTACATTTATGGAATAAACTCCAGAGAGGAATGAACTATTTGAACATAGTATGTACTTGCTTGGTTTCTGAGAGAGGAAGAGGAGTGTTGAATAAATACAATTAAACACAATCACTTTTCTTTCTCACATAGCTTACATAAATGTGCAAGGTTTTCACAATATTTATTATTGGATTTTTTGTCTTCTTTCCATATTATACACATAAAAAGCAGCATATTGATGTCAGAAGATCCTGTATAACCCAATTATAATATCAACAAGTTATATAAACTTAACATTTAATTTGTCATGCATACTTTCTGACACCACACCCCTTTAATCATCATTTCCTGCACTTACTCAACAATAACACCCACATTATAAATGGGTATACAGAATATAAAAAATCACAGCTATGCAACACTATTAACCAGTAAATATATGGAAACTTAATGTTTCTCTGTTTTTTTGATGTTACTTTCTATATTTTATCTACAATTTTCTTTGCTATAGGCTTCTCTTCAGCATCTTTTTCTGCAGGTGACTTGTTGTTCAGTGCCATTCGTAACAACTGGAGTAGATCACCTGAATCTTCTGCACACTGCTTACTTCCTAGGATTTGAAAAAAAATAAGAAAACATTTAGCAATCATTAAAATTATGATCATTTACATGTTGTGACAGCTGTAAACATATTTCATTTATCTATGTTAATCTAATAAAGTACCAGGGTAATCCCAGAAATAATGCATAGTACACTTCTATGACTACAGAAATACACTACTGTTTATGAAAATTACACCACCATGAAAGAATTCCCTGAATGAATCCAAACTTGGTGGATGTGTAGAAGACTGTACAAGCAATAAGTTATTAGGATTGTAGGCAGATGGGGTGCACATAGGCCAAGCAGCGCCTTGTCGTATTTCTCCAACAAGATCAATATTGCACCAAGTGTAGTTAGTGCAGAGCTGTCAAACAAGGTAGAAATGTTAAAGTTAGTGCCAGTATACCTTGTCGACATCAAAGGGAGCCATATCAGCATGAGAGAGAGTTCGAATGGGGCAGAATGATCAGTCTCTGGGAAGTGGCTTTGTCATGCTGTGACAATTCAGCTCGTACAGGGCATTCTGCTATGACGAGGAAGCAGTGAAAAGAAGATTGTATGCAGTCGAAGAGTAGGACAACACAAGCTGATCACCATCATGTCTGCATAACCATAACAAATTGTACAACTTTATCTAGACTGTAGGCTCAATGCGAGCACTGCAACAGGTGCAAACTTATCACATCGACAAATTATGCCATCTGCTGTAGACTGAACTGGTTGCATACGTGGCATTTGGCTTCCATTGCCCAGAAACCATAAGCGCCTCTGACTGCAATTGGACATGTGAACACTGTCACTGGTGCACTGAGTGGCAAAATGTAATTTTTTCAGATGAGTCCCACTTCAACCTGTCTTACAGTGATGTTGTAAAGTGTCCACAGTACTGTGGTAAACACAACCTGGAGGCCTGTGCTGCTGAACAGCATTGCGAACAACAAATACCACCAGGTGTGATGGTTTGGACACCATTGGTTATAACTAATTTCACCCCCTAATTGAGGGCACTTTGAGCATCAACTAGTTCCTGAGGTACTGCCCCTGCTTCAGGCATCTTTACAGGGCACATTTCAGTGGGACAATGCCTGGCCACATATTGCGAGGAATGTACAAGCATTCTTTGAAGATTGATGGGTACAATTACTTCGCAGGCTTGCATGTTCACCTGATATGTCATCCATCGAACAAATCCTGAGCATGGCTTCCTTCGGAAGGGAAATAAGCTGTGGGTCCCGTGTCGTAGATTTACGACACATAAAAGAACCTCAAGCCTGATAGGAGAGGCCTCTGAGCAAAATTAAGCAGTTTTTCACACCCAATTTAGAATGGGACGCTGAGAACCACAGCAGTTAAAGAGTGTCCGTAAATAAAACGCAATTAAATTAAATTATCCATCGAACATGTGTGGGATGCAGTTAGTCAACATGTTCCTCGGAGTTCTCAAGTAACCAGGTCATGGATTTCTGGCCTCACATACTGCGCAGAGGGAGATCCCCCAGGAACATACTCAGCCTGTTTGATTCCATGCCACAGCGAACAGCAGCTCTAATTGCAGAGTGTAAAGGCAATACCAAATACTGAAATTCAGACTCTAAGGTCATGTACATGTTTGAAAAGTTAATTATTTGTTTATTGTCCTGTACCTAATCTCTGGTATTAAATTCATTGCATTCATGCGCTTCCTTCTTGATGTTGCAATTTTCACAAACAGTAGTGTATGTGATGAATGTGATATGGATTATTTATATCACATTTTCAATAACTCTGTGCAATAACTCAATTGCTTAGAACTTCATTTCCTATTCATTATAGAAATGGACAATGAAAGTAATTCAGATTACTTTCAGATAATTAAGGTCTTGGATATAAGAATTTCCATTATAACTGAAAGTTTGTGTGGGCATATACTGACATTTATTAATTGCTTTGAGAAGTGCAATTATTGTTAGTGTAGCATAATTTCCTTTTTACTTTCTCTAGCATGTATGTACAATGTACATAGAGAAGGTATACCGAGATCCACCAAATCTAAAATATATATACATTTTTAGAAAAATGTCTGTATGTGTGTCTGTGGGCAGCATAGCTTAGAAGTCAGTTAAATATCAGACTTGAAATTTAAGTTCAGTATCCTCCAAGGATGCAACACAAAGGTTTTCAAGAAAATCTCCACCTTCCCTGACTGCCCTTTACATGGAAAATTTTTCCAAAATTTTGATTAAAATTCCATATTTTTAAGATATTTTCATGGCAAACAAAAGTATATCTTGAATTTTCTAGGAATGCCTTACAAAAAAAATGCAGATCTCATTAACACACACTTGTATACATTTTGTTGTTGTGGTAGTAGTAGAGTTAACCAAGATCTTCCTTGCTTTTTTTTTTTGTGGTAGTGTTTAATGCCTGCTTTTACTACTTGTGGCACCGCAGGCGATGATACTAGTGATACATGGAATGAAGATGGAGCCCCAGTGGAATGCGATGGCAGGGGAAACCAGAGAACCCGAGAAAACCTACCCCTGTGCTGTTTTGTCCACCACAAATCTCACATGCAGTCGCTTGTGATCGAACCCGGACCATCTAGGTGAAAGGCGAGTGGTCTAACCACTTGGCCACGACGTGGCCCATTCCTTGTTATTGGTTTCAATTTTAAACTACTTCAACTTTTCTCATGTGGAAACTGAATTTTTGTTTCATCTCTTTTGTTTTACTCACGGGAATAAAAATGGGGAACAAATGTCAATTGTTTTACATAGCAATAGCTTTAAAAAGATGTGACTACAAGGAAGAAAGTAGTAATACCATTTCTGCTAATGTTTACCTTGATTAACATGAAGTAGATAAAAAATATATATTTTGTAAGGAAAGTTTTGATGTATGGCTATGATGAGACTAATGTCTCCTTGGGTAAACTCAGCATAAAGATCTTGTGCCCTTTTTGCATTTCCCCAAGCAGCACCATAAAATAATGTATGTCTGCTAGTTCTGTATAAGTAAAGTGGAACATGTTTACAATAGGCTGTAAAAATAAATATACTTCCAATAAGCACTTTAGTTAAGCTGATACTTGAGCTCTTTTAACCAGAACTACAAAGTGCAGTATAAAATGCAACAGAATCCCTTACCATTTAAGTGACAAAATGCAGAGTTTAGGTTAATGGTGATGCAACCAAGATATGTTAAAAACATATCCAAAGTGCAAAGAAAACAAAACATAAGCGATATTCCAATGCCAAAACATGAACAAGAATCTGTGTGACAGAATTTCATCTAACCCAACACATCAATTGAAGAAACATTTATGACCTCTATCACAATAAGACCTTTATGGACAAATATTCCTGATCAGAAAGTACTCAATTATAACTCCTGAATCTCAACTCAAAATATTTAGTGTTATTCTGACTCACCCTGTAGAAGTGCTTAATACCCTATTCTAAGAGCAAGAATAACTTTTAATATGCTTACTTTTGCCACCTATTACCTAATATTGGATATATCCGTCGCTATGAAATTGAATTATTTAATATATCTGGTGGCTTTGATTTTAGTATTTATAACTTCAACAGTTTAACACTGCATAAAACACGACAAACAGTATAGATAGGAACATAGCATTACTAAAACTAAGGCTTTCACATACCTTAATCCCATGATTATATGTATGGTAAGAAGCTTCCAAAAAGTCACCATTATTGCAGATAGATCACTTTATTATTCTCTATTCACCTCTCTGTCAAAATTTTAATTGCTACCATATATATTTATAGTTTATCCCATTTTTCATTCCAGATTCTCTGAAAATGTTTCCCATTCTAAATTCTTTTCAGACAATGGAAAGTACCAGTTTCCCACGTAAAGAAGATTTTAATTCAAAACTTTTTCTTTATCTTGTCTACATCCATGGAAATCTTTGCCACCACAGTAATCAAACAGGGAACCTATACGAGGAACGTTCTATATGTAATGCCCCATATTTTTTTTAACAAGCCATTAATATACACATATAGATAGCAGTGTCAAAATGGTATCTTCATATGACAAGCAATGTATTTTGAGACCAATGGAGAGGCCTTTCTGTCATGGATCATTACAGGGCATGAAAGCTAGGTGTGCCACTTTGCATAGGAAAACAAAAAAAAGGCAGTCAATGGAGTAGCACATCGCCTTTTACCACAAAAGAAATTCAAGGCCACTCCCTCTGCCAAAAAAGTCATGATCACAATCTTCTAGGGTTGTGATGGTGTCATTCTCATTGATGTGATGTTGAGAGGGTCAACAGTTAATTCAAAGGCATACATGAAGACTGAATAAACTCAGGAATTGTTTCCGTGATCAGTCTGACAAAAATCCAGCAGAAAACTTACTCCAACCTGATAATGCAAGCCCACACAAAAGTCTGAGAACCCAGGACAGGGTGTCCAGCGACCGGGTAAATCGGGAAACCCAGGAAAAGTCAGGGATTTAATAAAAATATCGGGAAAATTACTGATGTTTTGTTTCCCCAATGCTTTAAATTTGGGACGGCTATTTGTGGCGCGGGCACAAAATTGTATGAAACCATCAAGAATTTCCCTAGTGTACATGCCGTTGTCATGGCAACGAGCCTGCCAATGGTGATCTGCACAAGTGCCAGGCTCGTAGTAGTGTCACTCGAGATTACAAGTATTGTTGGCTTGTGATAGAAGAAGAAAAACCCGAGTGAGATTCACTCCTCGAAAATCAATACAAGAGAGAAAATTGCTGAAAGGTAAGTGGTGATTGTTTATTATTTAAAATTATTTGTATAGTGCACTGTCGTTTAAATTAAGTTCATCCTTTACTGCCAGCTGCCGTTTTTCTGACAATGTGAACTAACAAGTTTTGTCCTTTGCCGCTAATGAAATTGGAAAGTTGCTTTGTTTCATTTTGGTTAACCTTTTTATGTGTCTTTGAGTGCTAAACAACTAAAATAATTAAGCCTGTCTGTAGTAGCGTGTCTGCCTCACATTCAACAAGTCGCGAGCTCAAATCTCGCTAAGGGTGAGTTACCTAGATATGATTTTTATCTGGGTTTTCCCTTACCGCAAAAGACACATGTTGAGTAACTTTAGGCTCGCTGGACTCCAAGCTCATTCAAGCATCATTTCACCTATTTCATTCATCATCTGATATGACCAAACCAGGTTAAAGGACTTTAAGTTAAAAAAAAATTGTTTATATATATAATCTTCTCAAACATAGCGTTATGTGTACCTCTTAAAGCATGCATCATATTTGCAAGTTATGGTACTCGTAATCAGCATTTACTTTTAATCCACGTTATGTATGTACCTCTTAGTTTTAGTATTATTTTTACATGCCTTTTTCATATGTATTCTTTGTGCATGTCCACGTAAACAGCTTGTGTTCATGGTAATTAGTATGTCCATTTCCCATGCAAGTGGTCTAGAGTTCAAATCTCGGCGGTGGCTTGCTTATGCCGGGATACGATGAACTTTGTAACGTGAACTTAACGTGATGTAACTTGAAACTCTAACACATATTAAATGGAGCTATTTAGGATTAACTTAACATGATTTAACTTAGTGCAATGTAATTTCCCGATATGTTAAGTGATGGTAGATAACCGATTGGTGTGAACCGTAGAATGAACAGTTGAAAACAACTACCACCAGAGTCATTTCTGTTACGTTAAGTGCATCCTAATAGATGTTGAATTTAACAGCATTTAATTAATGTTACATGTCCGCGCCGTGGCTGAGTGGTTAGACCACTCGCCTCTCACCTCCAAGCAACAGCAATGCGAGACTTGTGGTGGACAAAGCGGCGCAGGGACGGGTTTTCTCCGGGTTCTTCGGTTTCCCGCACCATCGCATTCCACCGATGCTCCATCTTCATTCTATGTATCACCAGTGTCATCGCCTGCGGTGCCACAAGTAGTATAAGCAGGTGCTACACTCATAAATAAATAATTCACGTTACATCCTTCACGTTAAGTAAAGTTCATCGTAATACCGGCATTATTTCCTTGTTTTACCGTAAAATGGGGTGAATATCAATGGATTTGTATGTTTCACTGTGCATAAATGCCATAGAAGTTACACTACAGTTACCAAAATTTCAGTTATAAGCTAAACAATATGTGCCATCACTTAACATAGGTAATGGGAAGGAACAATTTGACACTATCAAGAAATTAGGTTGTTACGGTAATTTAACCTTAAATAGGTGTGTTTTATACAATGTTTTAGACTTTCAAGTTACGTCTCATCAAGTATATTATAATTCCAGCATAAGAGTTTTTTTTTATAATGTTTAACTCCTGCTTTTACTGCTCTGGCACTGCAGGCGATGACACTGATCATACATGAAGATGGAGCACTGGTGGGTTGTGATGGCGGGGGAAACCGGAAAAAAGCCCGCTTCTGTGCCGCTTTGTTCACCAGAAATCTCACATGCAGTCGCTTGGGATCGAACCCGGGCCGTCTAGGTGAAAGCCAAGTGGTATGACCACTAGCCATGGCACGGCCTGCATAAGAGTTTGCCAGTCTCAAAATTGTCATAGAATGTATAGGCACATGAAATGATTTCAGTATCGCTACACAGCTTCTATTTGCTACCTTATTTTGATATTGTTTGAAAAGTCCCAATTTGATTCTCACTTATGTTAATTCCATTGCAGGTGGGGGGGGGGGAATATTGCATTGCAAATTGCAATTCTGGTATACTTCTGGGAAACATTATTACAAATAAAATGACTAATACTTAAAAACGTTATGTGAAATCGGAAAGTTCATGTTTTGCGGACAATAGGTTTTTCTCAAGAGTAAGATTTTGCCTGTAATTTATGGCCTTTCAGTTTTACAGAGATAATTCCTCCAATCTACCATTAGCTCCATTTCCCCTGTTTTTTATTATCATCACTGCTGAAAAATGATTGATTTTGTGCAGAAGCATCATTTCAGTTTCTAATTGGGGTGAGGGGAGGTTCGGAAAGAGTTTCTCAGAGTTTAAGTGAATTTTAATGACACGTTTATCCTAGAATAAATTTTTCTTTGGTTTAATAAATGTGACACATTTATATTATAAGTACATCATCAATTATAAGCCAATACACTAATTATTTTTTTAGCTTAGGGGGAAGTTTACCCCTCTGCCCCTCTTCATGATGCCCCTGATTTTCACTGCTGGTTTTTAAAATTGTATTAATAAACTCTTAAAAACACATTATTGATGGTCACAAGTTTCTGTTTGGGGTGTTTTATTTGATCTGTTCCAAAATAATTTTTACTGGTAATAATTATTTCTTCCTTCAGGCTATGACAGAGAAAAATAAGAGGCTATGGAAAAAAGAAGAGCACTCACAGAAGTAAAAATGTTAAAGAGGCCAAAAAAGCTAAGCTTCTAAAAGATGCTCTCCAAGAAGCAGAAGTTTTAACAGAAGAAATTAGAAAGCTTAATAGTATGAATTAACTTGGAATTCTGACAGTGTAAATAATGTGAATAAATGTAAATATTAGTTTACAGTGTTCTGTATAATTTATGGTACCATATGATTTCCAATTACAAGTCAGTAGGTGAGTTATTAACTTATTAATTTTAACTATTAATTGTAATTAAGTAAATATTATATTGTGAGTATACTTCATTGGGCTTGTGGGTATTCCTCTTCGAGACATTTCATCCGAAGCTTTGTTGAACACCTTTAGTGGTATGGCTGAAGTACTCTTTTGTTAATATTGGCGCAACTTGCTGTGATTAGCAAGAGAGTACTTCAGCTATACCTCTGAAGATATCTAACACATTTTGAACAAAGCATTTAGAAAAAGAATGTCCAGTAGACCATAAGCTACAAGTCAGAGTACTTTTACGTCTAATGGCACTGACATGAAATCTTACTTTTGTTTTAATTGCGTTTAGCTGTTTTTTTTTTGTCAGGGAAAATTTATCTCATGGTATGGAAAAGTCAGGGAATTTCTTGAGGATAGTTTGCTGGACACCCTGCAGGAGCACAATGCCAAATTGGGTTGGACCCTATAGCCCAGGCCTGGCACCCTCAGACCACCTCTTTGGGCTCCTTAAATATTCTCTACAGGGACATACTTTGAAGATGACAAGAATGTAATTCATGGAGTTACATGTGCAGGACAAGAGCTTTTACTGGCAGGGAATACATGCTTTCACACAAAATTGGCATAGAACCATTGAATATGATGGTGAATACATGCTCTGAGAAAAAAAATATGGGGCATTATTGAATAACCTTTGTATTTAATAATCATGTGTTAAATCATCACAAAGGAATTAAAATATGCCAAGAATGACCAATGTTAAAATGTTAACACATATGTAATTTTCTCTAAGCATATTGTAACAAAATCTCTCTATTACTTCAAATTCTGAGTACAATAAACTATATATAATTCAAATGTTGTAGCAGAATTTTATCTCCCATCACTTTGACACTTCTACACAGTTGACGACTGCTCTAATGTGAGTGTACGCTCTAAACTCACTGTGAAAACTGCACTTGTAGGATTTGTTCCCTCCTTTTTATACCTCCTGGTTGCGTAGTAAAACTTTATGAAGTAGTGGTCATTATTGCACTGTACATTACATGCAGGATTGACCATGTTACATCCAGTTGTAACAAAGCAGGGCTTTGCTGTAAACTTCCTATTCATATCGTCTTATTTTTATGCACAATGAATCAATCTATGTAAAGGAGGCCAACTGTAAATGTGCAACAATTACATGGCAAGGTAAAGGCATCTGCACATGTACATGTTAGTCAAACTGCTCCTTTCCTTGACGCAGCAGCCCTTCACCAAGAAATATGGCACTTGCCATGGTTGTTGAAGCTTTGAGCAGACCCTTGGTCCAGGTAGGGGAATAAAACCACCCAGATCATTTTGCTAGAAACTTCAGCTCTTGGTCTGCAGGTCATAAAGGTAGCAAGCATCTGGATGAACTGAGAGCCATCTCCTGCATGTCGTGAAGTCAGTCTATGAGATTCTACACATTGTCAACTACTGGCTATTCTGTACCAAACATGTCACATGATAAACACAGTTCCCTGTCAAAGACCAAGCTGGTCTTCAAACTCAATAACCGGGAGAGCAGAGTGTTCAGTTCCGAGGTGGAATGGCTGATAATACAGCTTTTTGTGGAAGTGTTCCAGCGCCTTTACTATTGCCAGGAGCTTTCAGCAAGAGATGTACAGTTCTTTTCTGCCTTGGAGAGGTCTTGCTCTAGAAGGCTATTATGCGCTCCTGGCCATCCTGGACCTGGGATAGAACGTCTTCAATAAGGACGTGGTATCAGTGTTCACAATAAAATTGCTGCCAGAATGTGAAAATCCTAAGGCAGTAAAATTGCAGAGTGCTAACTCAAGTGCCTGGAATATGCTCTCAGCCTCTTCTGACCACATGCAACTTGTGTTCTTGAATCAGATGAGTGAGGGTTTTCGTGATGTTGGAGAAACTCCTGACAAGCTGCGATAACTGCCTAGGCCCAGGAAAATTTCTGGAGCTCATTTATTATGCAGGTGGGACCAATCTCTCATTACCCAAGTTTCTACTGATCCATGACCCAAATCACCTCCTTTGCAGAAAAGTTGGCACTTATTTGTATTCAGCTTCAGGTAAGCCATGTGTTGTAGCCTTTGTCAAGCAGGATCTTAGTCATATTCTGCCAACATCCAGATACAGCAGGCATCATAAGCCAGTCCACTCTTCTAAAGGCTCTGGAAGGTGGCTGGCATGTTACAGAGGCCAAAGGACACAACCGTAAATTAGCAAAGCTTTCTCCTTGGCCTCTAGGGCAAATTTCCAGTATCCCAATTTCAAGTTCAAAGTCGAGAAATACTGGGAACTGGCAAGTGTGACCTGGATGTCGTCAATCCTGGATAAGAGAAAACAAGTCTTTTCTGGTGATGGTATTCTTACCTTGGCTGAAAACAAACTGATATCATCTAAATGGATGCCGGGCTCTCTACAATTGTCAAGTATTTAGATGGTAGGTGCCCTCTTCAGAGCAAGGCCCCAGATCCTACAATGGCGCTGGTTCTTAGGATACCTCACATGACAATGTATTTGCTGCTGGCTCACACTAACTCCGTCCCAACTGGGATATCTTGATTGGTGTCCACTGGATTCAGTAGCCTCATGGGCACCACCTCCTTAAATGACAATACAATCTGTTCTATGGTGCTTCTTAAGCAACTAGGTTTCTTAATCAATGCGCTTCCAGGGTAAAAGATTTAATGATAATCTATTTTCTAAATTTTCATATAAATTTATAGAATAATCTATATTGATATAATAAATTCTTAGAAGGATTGCACCTATACCATCTTGCTTCTTGCAGGCACATCTACATCGTCTGTCAACACCTTGATCTTGGATGTCGACCTTGAGCCTCCTGAGGACATCCAGTCCTAGTATCACATCCACAGCTACCCTTGGACAAAAACCCATAGGCTCATAGTACTCCATGCAAGTATCAACTCACTCCAGCAGGGCCTCCTCCTCCATAGGCAAGCTGTCACCTGATGCTGTCACTATTTGATAGGACTGACTGGGTATCCTTTGCCACATTAGATCTGGTTAGTCACTGGTATTAACTAGTATTCCCTTGAATCCAGCTTTTTGCAATGAGGCTGTCATCCAATCTTATGCCTAAGGCATGTAGTGTAACTCGAAGTGTTAGCGATGATGGCCCTAACATGTCCCTCCATTGTTTCCTGCAACTGGTCAGCTTGGTTGAGGGCAGTCCTTTACCCTCAAAGTTTGTGTGTGTGTGTGTGTGTGTGTGTGAACTGGTGACATGGCAAGCCAGGTTGTTTCTATCTTAACAATTACTTCTGGTCTTCGAGGTGGATGCAGCTAACTTGGCCACCTCTATCCTCAGTGCAACTATTGACGCCTCATGAATTGTCTTATAATTGCCGAGCATTTAGGTGCTATTGTATTTAGGCAACATTTACCAGGTTTTTTTTTTTTAACAGCTGTTCAATTGCCAGGGCAAACTCCTGTAACTTAAGCTAACTCTGTAGGCTGCGACCGAGCACAATTCCCAAGGACCTCCAAGATGTCTCCAGATACTGCTGTCGGAGCTGCATATTCAGTACTTCTGCTGCCCAACTCTAGAGGTGGGCTATCAGCTGTGTGCTTCCTTCTCTGCCCATCTATTATGGTGGCGGCAGCAGGAACTGTAGGCACAAGATTTCAAACACTGACGTTCCATCATATTTATATGGATATTTGGTTTGACACATGCAGATGTGTCGCATACTGGCATTTTGACCTTTAAAGTCATGGAAGGTCCGTTTCATTGAGGCATTCTGTTCCTTGGCACTGCTGTCAACTCTTTCCTCCAATTGTTAAAAGTGTTCCCTAACATTCTCTAGGGCCTTAAATTGCTGTGAGATACTCCAGGATGTTAATGCACTGGTCAAGGTTCTGCCGAGCTCTTCCAAGTTTTCTTTATGTCGGTCAGTGGTTTGTTGACTTTGTTGCTAATCTCCATTCCGAATTTCATTTCTTCCAACTTCTCCATGAGTATTTTATTTCTGCCATTCCAGAATTCATGGTCTTAATTTTGGCCAATAATTCTTTCATCATCTCTTCTATCATGACATTCAACCCCACTCCTGACACCAGTGTAACAAATTCTCTTTATTATTTCAATTTCTGATTACAAGTTTTTTTTTTTGTATTTCAATACTTCTAACCTGGCTTGAATCAGATGATCAATAAATTCTGTGAAATGAAGCTCAAATTTGCATGGGCCCTTGGAGTTTAAAGTTACTAGAATTTGCTTTTCCCTGAGAAAAACCTTAACTGGGTAACTCACCCTAACCAAGATTCAAGCTCAGGACCTCTTTGAATGTGAGGCAGACACACTACGTAGCTACCCCCACACTATAGAGACAGGCTATAAGAAATGTTCTAATTCAAATGCTGTAGCAGAATTTTATCTTCCATTGCTTTGATGCTCATACATTTGACAACTGCTCTAATCCTAGTGTATGCTCTTAATACATTGTTGAAACTACCTTGCGGGACTCTCTTATACATCCTGATTGCATTGTGTGACAAAAACTCTTTTTATTGCTCCAACAACAAACTACTCCATATTTCTTTCTCTGATTACAAATTAAAATAAGTTCACAAATCACTGTCTTTCTTCAATGGTTATGCAACAATTTCAATGCTCAGCAGCTGTGGCTACTACTTCACGCTACAAATTTCCTGTTGCTGTAACTCTGCTTGCTATGGACTCTCAGTTGAAACTGGCAAAAGGCTTTGGTCCCTTTTTATACCTTTGATCACATGGTAGGAAACTTCCAGAAGCAGTCACATGTGCAAACCATCACAGGTATCACAAACTCATTCAGATGTAACAATGTGTAACTTTTGATGTCTAAGAACTTTCCGACAGCACACTGTCCACTAATGCAGGTTATATGTTAAACAATCTGCCATGATTTAAAAAGCCAGCTGTTCACACATATTTGGCAATTACAGCTGCAGGGCATAGTCAAAATAGTAAGAAACTTTGAGCAACAGTGGTCATTATTGTATGTGTACATTATACCCAGGTGTAACAATGCAGAGTTGAGATTTAAACTCCAACTCATGTCATATTTTTACATACACATGTAACAGTCGGACTATGTAAAGGAGGCTAACTATGCAGTGCAACATCATAATAGCAAGGTACATGTTCCTGCACGTGGGCACATACTCGCAATATATTCCCTTTAAAATCTGCATATAATAGTGCAACTGAGAGCAGTACCAATGCAGATGGGGTAGAGGGTTAGACTTATTAAAATTACCATTTCAGATTAATAAATTAACCTACCATTTCAGATTAATAAATTACCTTTGCAGTCTGAATGAGAATATAATGCAAGCATTCTTAGGTAAACTTAAATACTACCTGAGCATTTGTGACTGTTTCTATATGTCAACCCTATATAAGGGCGCCACTTGTAGTCAGTTAAAAACATGTTTCAGTTACACATTTAGGAAATATATGTGTATGTGCAAGAGTACAATCTATTTTAGAGTATTTTAACACCAATATGCAAAGAATACACCATAACATTGGCAGATAGTGCAATAACATTCAGTGAATTTAATAATTTCAATTTTAGAGAGGTTTTAATTTTGTTAAATTTAGATTAAACTAATTCAAACTGAGGGAGTTAAACAAATTATCCTTAAGCATATACATAACTGTTATAATTGCCTCTTCACTTGCTTCAAACTTGTTTATGATAGAACATTGTTGTGTTCATTGATTTTAAGTGAATATGAATTATTATTCTCTGCATATAACATGTGTCAGGGTTTGTATTGCTTGAGTAGACATTGTATATATAGAGTGAATGATTGCTAACATACTGCAAGCTTGTTCCAAAAATAACTTCCGCTCATCCTGTATTTAATTAGTACTCTAAAAACCTGGTAACCCTGTTTGAAGACCATCAATTGAAAACTAATTTTATTTCAGAAACTTCAAATAAATCATAGAAATTCATTTCTACTTCACAAAATATTTTAATCAGTGTTTATCTCATTTAGAAACAGAGACATTTACTGTCATTACAAGTAACAAATATGGAACATAACTTAAAACTACAACACTTTATTAAATTTTTCTGACCAGTTTAGGACTTTTTTAATCTTCCCTAGGATCCCTGTGTTGTTTTGTTCCGCTTGAGCTTCTTGAGACCCATCTGTTGGGCCTTGGGTCTTGGTCCCTGCACAAAAGAAAAAGCTGTTTTTAAATTCTGTGCTATTGATTTTGTTTCAGTGCCAAAATATTCTGTCTTAATAAATGAAAAAAACATGTTCTGTGCCTCTTTATTTATACAAGGGACCATTTGTTTAGAACGTCAAGCGAAACATAACTTTTTGTCAATTATGAAATAAAAATACTCAGCTACAGTGAAGCTGAGGAAAATGAAGCTTCAGTAGCTAATACTGATTAATATTTGTAAATTCCTTTTACTTTCATCTAATTAAGATTTTATTCTAAGCTCTGCAAACAAAAGCATCAACTATGAACATCAATAAAACTACAGCAACACAAAACAATTACTTTTACATTGTTATCCAACTTTCTGAGGAAAAATACACAATTAGGCAAATAAAAAAATAAAAACGAATGTTGTATTCACATAACTGTTTACTCACTCTTTTCTCATACAAAAACTTATTCTTCTATCTACTTCTTGTCGATCGAGATAAGCTTACATTACACATTTTGTTGTATGCGAGACAGATTTTTAAAAAGTGGATCTTGATATGATGGCTTTGAAATACAATGCGCCTCAGTGACCATGAGAAAAAAATGAATAGCAAATTAGAATTACAACTTGAAAACTCTGTATTTGAAAGTTTAAATCCATTTACAAATATCCCAGAAGTGGTTTAAAAAAAACCTCATTTTTGGTGTAGCAATATTTTGTCTAATACTTAAGTTTAAGAACTATGCAAACATTATTCAGAGTGAAAAGGTGTCTTAAAATGCCAATATCTTAAACACATTTTATTTACAGTGGATAGGTGAGGAAGGGGGAGGTAGGCATGCATAAAGAAAGAGACAGTGCTGTTGTCAAAATTAAGAAATGTTGGTTTGCAGTTTGGCCAACCTAGCAAAGTCATCTTTTGCACCTAGCTTCAAGCAATGCAAGCACATGTATCATAAGAGGCTCTGAAATAAAGAGTAATTTGAAAATATTATTGTAACGCAGCTCTTGGTATCAAAGTTTTGATTGGAATGCAATACTTCTTGCTACAGCAATGAACTGGGAGTCAGCATTATGCATTATTTTTTCTGTCCTCATAATCAGCAATCATTGCTGTCTGCCACTATCATAGAATGGCACAGATGCAACCATACATGTTAAAAACTACTTTTAAAGGCTTCACTTACCAACTTCATGAAAGAAGATGCTGAGATTAGCTACCATCATCCATATACTTTTGGAACCTCTTTAGGAAACTATTCAGCACTCCTCATGGTTCACATTGAGAAATGCCAGCAATTTCTTGGTAGATAATTTGTTTTAATTCTTTCAGAATATGTGGGTTTGTCTTGTATATTTTATGTTTTAATTTACCTCAGATATAAAAATCATAGGGGATTAGGTTGGGGGACAGAGGGGGCCACAAATTTCTATTTATAAATGTCCTCACATGCACTTTCAATTTATCTCATTAAAATATTGATTTTATGAGCTGTTGCAGAGTCCGGAAAAAAAGGGCAAAATTATGCTCCCTGTCGGTTAATTCTATTAATAAAAAAAAAGGGGGAAGGCAAAACTGTATTCATGTAAGTAGAGGCTTCAATGATTGAGTAATAAAAAAGTGGTTCTTTAACTTTTCTCTGCTCCATGGCACACCATAGACCAATTTTTTCATCATGGAGGCACACTTTATGAACAACATTGGGTTTGAGCTCCAATAACGATTATTTTGTGAACACACATATCCATGAAGGTAGAACTGAGCCTTGACCGTGAAAAATATTGGTCTATTTTGCCACTGTTTATTCTATTGAGACTCCACACAAAAAGTGTGCCTAAATACAGGATCACTTGGTTGAAGAGTATGTTCCATATTATATTTTAGTAGCTCTTCGCACAGAGCCAAAGAAATACCTACCTGTTCTGAAAAATGCCTAAGCAATTTTTGGGGAAAGTCTCCAAACAATCACCAATGTCGTCTAATGTTTTCAGTAAGATCCCTATGCTTTCTTTTAAGTTTTTTTAACTTGTCCTGGACCTGAAATTTATTGTGAAGTTTGTGGATTGTTGCACGGCCTGGAACTTTTACATAGGGAAATTTTTCATTTGACGAGGTCACTGAGATATCACATACATAGCATAAATAAAGATACATTGTGTAGTAGAAAATATAGTGAACTATAATATACTTTGTGACTAAGTATAGGACAACTCATAACTGAACTACACTATATCACAGACAACTTAATACTGCTCTTCCAGAACAGAGCAAAACTGCATCAGAAGTGTGACCTTGTTTACAGCAGCAGTGCAGAATCATGTGTCCATGCAGCCAGTAGAAAAACAGCACAGCTGGCACCCAGTTCATTGGCTCTTACGGTATTAGAGAAAGTAAAAATTACTTTTAAAATGGTGGATATGTTGCAAGAATTTATTATTGGACTTCTTTCAGGCTATCAATTATCATAAAATGTTGCAAAGATAAACGGAGTGATCAGTAAGTCACTGTATTATGCAGCTGTACAACAGTTACCACCTCAAGTCAAAAAAGTTTGTTGAGATAAATCTTTCGTCACATTTGTTATAAATATAAGTAGGCTAAAGTAAGAGTCAGATTTTTAAAAATCATTCACTTTGTGAAGATAGTGAAATTCCATTCTCTTTGCTTGACCACAATAAGGAAAGAAAGAAGGAATCTCCTGTACAAATGCAAAGTATACAAACACACAAATTCAAATAACAAAGAATACCTTGCCCGCCTCTGTAGTGTGGGGTCAGAATGTCTGCCTCATATTCAAGAAGACTGAGTTCGAAACTCAGTTAGGGTGAGCTACCTGAATAAGGTTTTAATGGGGTTTTCCCTTAACCTGGGAAGACAAATGTTTAGTAACTTTAAGCTCCATGGGCCCTGAGCTCATTTGAGCATTATTTCATCAACTTCATTCATCACTGAATATGATATACCAGGGGACATTAACAAACCATTGACATAGATTATGTGTTTTAGTAAGATCTACCTTTTTGTGTATTCAAGTTAAAAAAACTTGTGTATTAAGATTTTGCCTATCTCTTATAGTTTAATCCTCCTACAAAATACATTTAGAGTGAAGCAGACTTCCAGATTACCTATTCACAGAGAATTCAAGATATGTATTTTATATTTCACAGAAATATCTGAAACTTACAGAATTGTAATAAAGATTGTCAAGATTGCCATTTTTGAGAACATCAAATATAGGGCATTTTTTTTCCATTTAAAGGGAAGTTCGAGGAGAGGTGTAGGGGTTAATGAAAGAAAAGCTTGGTATGTCATTCTTGGATGACATTGAAACTCAAATGCCTTGTTTGAAATAAATAATGCAAAGGATTCAATGTAACTGTATACTTTATTTGCTATAAAATAACCAGTCTCTATGGATAGCGTGAAGAAAGGCCAAAGTGTAATGAATGCTTAATGCTACCTAGTGACAATTGCATAAATTACATATTTATGTGAATTAATATGTAAACTGAGGAAATATAAGCTCTACTTAATGAAGTTGACTTTTTCCCAATAGGAGAGTGAACAAATATATGCACTGAACAATAACATCAGCTCAGAAGTTTGAAATACTAAAGATGAATTAAGGCTCTTAACAATAATATTGCAGAATCTCTGAAAACTGTTATATATAATGAACATATGTTTTTATTTTAAACAACTGTTTTATGGCAAATCCTTTCAATACACCTACATAACAATTTTAAATAATAATTATTCAGGAAATTGAATTTGATTATCAATCTGCTGTCCTAACTGTCCTAAAATTGAATGAAATAGTCAAATTCCTGGGTATATTACAGTTGATTGTACATTTAATTACATCTCCATAAAATTATGTTTAAAATTAGAAAGTTAGGATTATTACATTAAGCAGTTTTTAGGAAATGAAATTTTCAGAAAAATAATTATTGGTAAGAGAATATGACCAGTAACATGAGCTCTAGCCATAAATGACAATACTTTTTAATTAATTCATTTATCTTTCATAAATGTTATAACTCAGATCTACAGAGATGAAGTCAGTGGATGACACCCATTAACAATTTCTAATATTTCTTCCTTATCAGTTTCAATTTTTAAACACTTTATACTTCTCTCAATTGTAAATCACTACTATTTTCTTTGAATATCCATGAAAATAACAATTTCCAAGTCATCACACAATGACAAAGATTTGACTGTAGCTTTGACCTACTGCGATCGTCTTAGAGCTGCAAAAAATGTGTAAATTAGTAATTAAGGGTTACCTGCATTAATAGGAAGTTTAAAGAAAAATTGGCCTTTTAAGATCACTGTGTAGAACTTTAACTAGAGAAAGTCATATGATTGCAACACCAGATTTATTTATTCTACACCTCATTAAAACACTATTAATAATTTGAGGTGTAACATTCACATGACTTTCTCTACCCATTCTTTGATAAGTTATTCTTTAAAAAACTTATTCTTCTATCAACTTCACATTAATTGAGATAAACATTTGCAGAAATGTTTTTATTATGTATTTCCTTGAATATGGGAATACACCAGACTTAAGCATTTGTTAAATCTTTACAGAGCTAGTCTCTACATGATGGATTTGGAATTCCATTACCTTTGATTGACTATGAAAAACAAAAATGAATATCAACTTCCTGTTTGAGATATGGAAAATGGAAATCAATAGGAAGGAATATCTCAAACAGGTTTTTTTTTTTTTTTTTTTTTTTTTTTGGTGGGAATGGAGTGCTTAAGATCCTTTAACCTGGTGGGTCATATCAGACTATAAATGAAATTGGTGAAATAATGCTCAAATGATCTTGGGGTCCATGGAGTTGAAAATTAGTCAACATTCATCTTCTCTGAATAAGGGGGAAAAAAAAAGAAAAAAGAAAGAAAAAAAAAAAAACAACTTATCTGAGTAACTCACCCTAAACAAGATTCAAACTCATGACCTTTTGAATGTGAGGCAGACGCACTACCCCCATTCTACCGAGGTGGGCTGTACATTTTTTTGTGTAGTAAATTTTTGTCTATCTCCTTTATGCATAAGTCATTACAGAATGCAGAGGACTTCTGACGTTATTACAGAAAATTCATGATCTACATTTTATTATGAAAATGTTTTAAAATGCTATTTAATCAAAATCATTAAGTGTTTTTGAAAAAAAAAAAAAATCAATCTTTTCAAAAAATTTTCCATGCAGAAGGTAGTTTGAGAGGACTTTCTTGAAAATCTTTGTGTCACATCCAAGGAAGATGCTGAACTTAAATATCAAGTTTGGTATTTAACTGACTTTGTTTTGGAGCCATGCTGTTCACTCACAGACACACATGCACACAAAGACCTTTTTCTAAAAAGGCCCTTTTTGACTCAGGGAACCTTAAAACATATAGTTCTACTGAAATCTCTGTATCAAATTTTTGGGTGGAGTGCAATATTTTCCATACCTACTATCTACATGCTAGAAAAAACAAAAACAGATTTTTGGGTTCAAGTTAAGCACTTATACAAGCTAGCATCAATGATTCATTCAAAAATCAACTAGAGATTCTTTTGGGTTACAGTTTTATTTTAACTGCATACTTATAGTTTTGAGTTAGGCACCATATTAAATTATTCAATGCTGGCACTATTCTTACAGGATCACTAGTAGTGTGGTTAACTCCCTCTAATGTAGAGTACTGCTATTTAGTTGCATATATTTTCTCCAGTTGGCGCTACTAAACAATACACATTTTGGTTTATCTGCAGTTGACTGTTCTCAATGGTGCTCAAACATTGTCACATAAGAGCAACAAGTATATCAAAATTATGATAATATTCTTGGATAATATTTTGATATTAAAAATTTCTTCATAAAATATAAAATTATGTTAAATCCTTTCAATACACATCTGCTGTTGCTTCTCTGCCTCTCATTTATGAATATATGTATGTTTATTTATTTTTCATTAAGAACCTCGACAAGATAACAGCTATACAAAACAGCTGAGAAACAAAATACCAGTTGTCACCCACATTTGAACATTTATTAATACCAAGGAAAACATGGTTATTATCAGATGTCAAAACATTATAAAATGTAATCTGCACAGCAAAAACAAAAGGAAAGGGGCAAGGCAAATGGGAGGTAGAAATGCAGGGAAAAGAGAGAAACAGAATAATTTCCATATTTAAATCAATAACATAAGGAGTTCTGCTAGTACTACATATTTTTAATGTTATTGAAAAATGCAAATTAATGGCAAAGCTCAATCATTCAAATAAATAAAAAGAATTAAGAACAAAACCAAAAACATAGCAACATTAAATATACAAAGGTATTAAAGCAATGCCACTTACCATCCTTTTTGTATGTGATGCCTCGAATGATGCCTGGGGTATCCTCCTCAAGTTCAGCATAAGCCTGTATCAATGCTCTTTGTTTCTCAGGTAACCTTTTAGGTGCTAAAATTTTAACATTCACATAATGATCTCCATAACCATAAGAATTCATTCTTTTCAGGCCTTTTCCAGTTAGTTTGATTTTTGTGTGAGATGAGGTACCCTCTGCAATCTGAAAAACATATTATTAGTAGAGTATGACAAACTTATTTGGGGTAACAGTTTAACTGTTGCAGTGACAGTGCATAAAAGTTATATGTAAATGTTATCAGTAACTATTAAGTTATTTGTTTCATAGTTATCATGTTCATAGTTATGTTACATATGTGGCTACCAATAATGATTACATTTCATTACAGATTAATAAGTTTTTGTAAACGCCATGGTGGTTTATAATTGCAAAATACATTCACATTTACTTCTACATTTCTGCACACATTTTACAGTTTGTAAGGGTGAACTCTTGTGGCCAATGTCGCAGCTTTGGCAGAGTTAGGCAAGTGTGAGAGGATTAATGATGGAGAGGGTGTTAAAATACTAATTTAAAATCCAAGAGTTGCAAGATATAGACAATCTGAAAATATGCTTAAGATGTCAAGAAGAAAACTTGGGAAAGGCATTTATGGAATTATGGTGATTGTATTTTTTTATTTGCTACTTACTGAAAGAAAATAACATGACTTTCTACTTAACAAAATGTAGTAAGAGGGGAAAAAGTAAGTATTTGTGGTTATCATGCATTAAAAATTATAGTTTCAAAGTACAGTGTAATTTGCAATATTGAAGATTCTGATGCACAGGTCTATATAAGCTATCACAAAAGTGCAGTGCAGTCTTCTAAGCAAAATACATTTTTTTGTGACAAAGAATAGTAATTAAGAACAGTAAGTTACAGTGAGGTACACAACGTATATCAAAATCTTAGTTATAATAATTTTGATTGTAGTATACAATTTGCCTGGCTTTCAAATGCTTGGGGAGGTGGGGATGAGTGTCTCTTATTGTCATTCTAAAAATCTGGCAAGTCTATATACAGAGAAACAGCAAGAGACCATTTCTTCTGGAATAGGTGTAATGGATTTTATCACAGATTTAGGACTGCCTAACATTTTCAACAGTATACTGCTGTTTATTTGCAAAGGTGAGCAAAAAGCAACAACTTACACATATATCAGCACAATTTCATGCACTTGCCCGAGTTGGACAGAAGCAAGATGTTTAAAATTTTTTCCACTATTTTTCTAATCATCATGCTGCCAAGCTATTTAAGAACAGACTGCTCCTTTAAATTCCAACTACGTCAAAAGATAATATTCTAATGTGCACAATCCCTTTCTAGAATACTACTATACTTACCTGTATAGTTTGGTCTTCATATATCCCCTTAACACGAATTGTCCCTCCTAAAAGTGCTTGAGAAACTGAGATAGAGGCATCCGTATGAATGTCAGCACCATCTCTACGGAAATAACTTGACTTATCCACCTTGAATGTGATAAAGATTTCCTTATTCCCAACTGGCATACGCACTGTTTGGCCATTTTCCACGCCTGTTGAAATAATAATTACATTTCAGCTTTTCTCAATCTGCATCACAAACTAAATTCTCTTTGAAATCTGATTGTAGACACTACTTAAAAAAGCTGTACCTCTGTCTGTTTTATTTCAAACAACTGTCAATACTACATGAGGTTTCATATTGACTTCCTCTGTGATTTTAAATAAATTGCTATTAAATACCTTAATTGTTGAATTTCATTTCTCATGCATTCTTCAAAGGCCGTGAATTTTTCTTAAAACACTTTTATAGATGTAATATTTTTAATGTTTATAATGGAATTTACAAGTTATTTCTTATAATATTTATCCAAATAGAAGAACACCTCAAATGCTAGACAACTCTCACTTTTCAGAACTTAATTTTGAAATTTAGCATTTTATTTATATGAAAATAAGACATGATAATTTAATTTTTAAATGAAATGGTTGGCCATATATTTTGAAGAATCTAAGGAACACATAGCTTATTAAGTCCCTTTTCATGTTTTAATTTCATTTACTTAATCTGAATTCATGTGGAAATTCAGATGGTCAAAAGAGGAGAGAGTAAAGGAAAAATGTAAATGATGTACTAGTATATGTGCAATCAAAGGTGTAATAGCAATCAATGGTAGCGCAACTGCAACAATGATAATGGATACGATTTTCTAAGTAGATAACATACCATTATAAAAAAATTTACCTAAATTCAAACTTTCATGGCAATTCACGTTTTGAGCATGAGCGAGAGACAGCGAGGGGAGTACAGAAATGCAGCATAAGTGTGCACTAGAAGAATGTGACAGTGGCAGCGCAGCTGTAATGACAATGATAGATATGATTTTCTATTTAGACAGCATACCTAATGTAACACATTTTTGTAAACATTTGCATTTATACAAAAATCCTCATTGTGAGCAGGAGATAGACAGAGGGAAAGCGGAAAAGCACTGGTATGTCTGTGTTTGATTGTGACAGCAACAGCTTAGCTGTAATGACATGATGGAGAAAAGATGGAAATGAAAATAAATGTGGATCCTTTATTAATTTTTTTCTTTCCAATTAATAATTTAAATTCTTCCTATTAAGACAACATACTTCATAGGCATGAGAGAGAGGCAAAGGGAAGAACAGAAATGTATTTATCGTTACCAAACATTGCAGAGACTATGAATACATTGTATGGATCAGCTGAAGACACACAGGTTGTAACCATACATCTGTATCATACATGCCACCCAGTAAGATCAGAACCATGATGCGCTCTGTTAAGGAGGACTTAGGACTCAGGATACCAGAAGGTGTATGAGATTCCTTGTCAATGTGGTCTCTCATACATGGGTCAGATGAGTCGAACTATCAAAGAGAGATGCCAATGCCACATTAGACTGCTTTATCTGAAAAAATTTGCAGTGGCAGAACATTCAATCAAAAATGGCCATAGGATCCTCTTCAAACAGCAATAGTCATCAAAGCTAATAATTACTGGGACCGAGTCATCAAGGAGAGCACTGAAATTAGGATCTGTGATAATTTGTTTAACAGGGACCAGGGCATCAGCTAAGTGAGGCCTGGCAACCTGTTCTCAACATCATTAAAAACAAATTGAAAAATTCCTCCTCTCCATCTGAGGATTCTCAACAGGTCTCAGAAGTTAAGCAGCATTAGATGTGATAAGCACGTGAATGGATGGACACATTGCGAGACCAAGGGTAGATCACGTAAAGACCTAAGCCAGAAACTGCGGGAAGACCTGTCAATAGATATGCACTAAGAGAAGTTAAACAGTATTGGGCATGGACATTACATGGATGACCACAATACAACAGAAGTGGACTGCAGAGAAAATCACGCTGGAAGCTGTCTATAGAACTGTTGCCAGATCAAGAAAGTTAAGCAGTATTGGGCATGGTCTGCACTTGGATGGAAGACTGCTACATGACACCATGGGAGAAAATGAACAAGAGTCAACCTATCGCAAATCTCTTGCCAGAAACCATGTCTGATTGGTTGGAGCAGAACACAACTACAGGTACAGCTCTAAGCTATAAATATTCATTATTTACACTTTTTTTGCCAGTTTTCTGAGAAGACCACAGAGTCAAGATGGTCGAAAGCTTGGATTTATTTGATTCCAATCTAACTCTGTTGCTATCCTGTGAAGTCATTTATAATTGGTATTTGTGTTTAGCATCTTCCAAAAGTGTGACATAAAGATTTTCAAGAAAATCTCCAACCATAAATTACCCTTTACATGGCAAAATTTTTGAAAATTTTGTTTTCTCAAAAATGGCTCTCACGATTTTGATTAAATTCCATATGTTAAAGATATTTATTTATATAACAAATAAAATGTATATTTTGAAATTTCTGGGAATAGCTCCTGAACACCTCTTTATTTTGGATGAGTGTTAAAAAATTTTGCTAACGATTAAACCAAGAGAGATAGACAAAAACTTTCCATCCAAAAAATGTAGATCTTGTTAAAACACACAATTTATGTAATATATGTTTTTTGTAGAATTGACTATTTTTGAGATATTCCTTGTTACTGGTTTCAATTTTAAACTACTCAACTTTTTTCAAACAAGACCAATCAAAGCGAACTAAACCTCAATTGCTTCTTATAGTGATGAGCTTTTAAAAAATTTGATTATTGCTTTAGCCCAAATTATTCCCTTGTTTCCCTTTTACTTACAAGAAAGTAATAAGACCAATTCTGCTAATGTTTATCTCGATTAGCATGATGTAGATAGAATAATCTTTTGTAAGAATAGTTTGTATGTGGAACAGCTGAGAAAGTTATGTGAATGGAACACATCCAATTTATTTTTCTATTTCATGGTTTATATTCAAGATGTGTGCTGCCACTGCTGATTTTTTAGTTTGCTTGTACTTTAGAACTCTCCGATGCTCTTTGCACCATGTAATAAGGCTTCTCTTTGTTTTACCTTCTGGAATACTAAACATGAAATAGAACAAAAAATTAGACTCATAAAACCGGTAGAGAATTCAACAGATTACATGTTTGTGAAAACATATATATACTCCACTCCACTCAAAGTGACTCTTCAATTCTGAACTCAGTGCGGCTGAAGATGCCAACAATGGATCAGTGAAAACATGTTCCCAAAGAAAAAACAGGTTAGTGAATCAAAAAAGAGTGTTAGCTATCTCCAGCATCAGAAATCTGTACACTTTAATTTAAAGGTCTAAGAATATCTGACTGCCAGAAAACGATGTGCCTTCCAGTTGGTAGCAAATTCCTGTTAAACTGCTTATGTGCCCAAAGATTATTATAGCCTTTAATAACCTATTAACAACTAGAACATTTTGCACTGAGTTGGCCAGTCACCAATTAAAATGCACATATAAAAATTAAAACAAAGAGAAAAGCAGCATAAGGAATTAGAAAGTTTCTTACCTGCTGGAACTGGTACAGTGACTTTCTTCCTTTGCACTGTGCTGCCTTTGCCTTCACATTCTATACAGGGGAATTTTATGTACATTCGTGTTCCTTGGCAATATCGGCAAGTTGAGCGCATAACAAATGGTCCTAAAAGGCAAGAGCAGAAATCAGAGACACGTAATTTAGTTCTCCAAAGCTTATGGAAATCTATAAACATGCTAAAACAATAAAATATTTACACTTTTTTTCTGAAATTAATTCCCCCCTGCCCTTCTTTATGCAAATGATTTTTTGATGTTCCCATGAGCCAATTACATTTTTCAATTTAATGTTGCCTCTGTTTTATTACTTTTGATTGATATTTTACACATTTCATATGTCACATGGTAAAATTATTTTTGGTTCATTCTAAGGGCTATCTTTTCTTAGAAATTACCATCCTAATCTAAGTACCTGTGCTGATGGTTTCCATGCCTGTGCCATTACAGTAGCTGCACCTGACCGCCTTTGTACCTGGTTCACAACGGGAGCCACGGCATTTGGGACAGGTGTCTACCACATTGACCCTGATATCCTTATTAACACCAGTAGCTGCTTGCTCAAAGGTCAGATTCATTACAACCTGTAAGAGTTAATATAATTTCAAAACAAATTTGAATACATAACACATGATTCACTACCATTTCATGGGGATTCCTAGTATATTATGCTTCCATGCATTTTATCTTTAATTTTTAAAAACAAAAGAAATCATGAGGTCATGGCTGTATGGTGGAGAGATTATGGTACTGAACTTTAGGGCATCCAGATACTCTGTTGTTAGTTTTGCTGTATGCGGAGATGCATTAGCATGATGTAAAATTATTTTCCTTTTGGACATTTTTTCAAGGACTTTTTCAAACATTTGCCATAAATGCACATTTGTGTACCAATTGATAATAAAAGTAGTACCTGTCTGACGAAAGAATGCAGTTGCTAGGGGAGGTCACTGGTGTAGCATGGCATGGTTTAGAGCAGTGGAATCTGACCATCAAAACATCAGCACGTTGTACATAAATAGGAATAAACTAAACAATGTACATCAGGTTTAGCTTAATGTTTCCTTTATCACTGATAAAACTTGCCCTTGAAGCACAAGTGATTAAATCCCCAATATAGAGCATAGGCTGTATCTGTTGAACGGCATTTATCTGCTGTATTGGTACAACTGTCACCTTTTTTGTACCCCAGTTCTTCAGCACATTCATCATTACTGTTAATGTCTATTATAATTCTTTCAATTTCCTCTTCCATTTATCCATCACGACACCAATATTTGTTTTCTATGTATTTAACGGATTGACAGCACTTTACCCAGTCTGTTGTGGTAATTTCTCTTTTTGCTGTGCAGTCATTTGCTCCAATGCCGACAATAAAATAAAACTCACATTTTTAGATATTTTTTGTTTTATCAAATTCCAAACAAGTTTGATTGGGTTCATCAGGTCGCAGTTATAAGTGGCAGTCATAGAGCATTAAAACCATCTTGTAGAATTTTGTTCACATGAATATGCGCAAAAGCTTATTTTGCAAAACTATTTCCAATAATTCTGGTTTAGTCAAATCTGGGTCTACTGTAAAATTTGCATTTTTTAATCAGGAAATGATATCTGCTTTTCAGGAGGCCGATTTTGGGGTTTTATTCTCTTGCACTGTGTGATAGGGTGCATTATCTAAAACAACAATGCACCCAGGTGGTTGATTTGGAATTGAATACTTGTTTAACCATCTATTGTAATTCGCAGCATTCATTTCTGCATGATAGTCTCCTGACTTGGTTTCTGAGTCATATATTAATTATGCACCTCCATGAATCTGATTTCATCACCAGCATGAACAACTATTGCCCTCTGCCAGCACTTTGGTTTATGTGCATACCTTCCATTTCATCATGTAGCCAACACCTTTTCCCCATATAATGTGTATGGATCCATGTCTTATCAGTATATACACGGGTCATTTTGTTTCCTTTCATTTCATCTAAATGTTCTCAGATGTGCAATATTGTTGGGAAGCTCCACGATACATATTTTTGCACTTGCAAAATTTATATCTCTTGTCTTTAGGTATTCTCCTGAATGTGTTCTTACCTTACAATGGGATCTTTTCTTTAACAGCATTCATGAGTTTACATACTATAGGAATTTCTCTTCTCTGTTTGTAAAACCAGAGAAAAGTTCTGTACACAGCAGATTTTTCAAACTCATCGAGTTCCAACCTTTTTGGATGTGTGTGATGTGTTGAAAGTTTTTCTCCCATATGATTTGAAGTTTGAACTTCTTTCAATATATTATGCACGGTTTGTTCACTTTTCCCCACTGCCATTATTGTCCTTTTTATAGTATTACTTAACAGAATAAATAGATCTTTATGTTTCTCTTCTTTACAAAACTGTAACACACTGAATATTAATTTTCTTCTTTGTGAGCATATGACTTTGCGCGGCAGTGTTTGCATTATGACTTGGATTCAAGCCAGTCCAATGTGAGTAAGAGAATCAATTGCTGCATTCAAGTATTGCTGAACTGTACAGAGCACACACCAGGAATTATGACATAATACTACTTTTAACTAAGAAATGTTTCCGGGCTGTTTTGCCGTGGTCTGCTGGTGTTAGGAGTACCAGACGTTTCGTCCACAACTACGGTGGACATCTTCAGTGGCGCAGTCGAAGTTTTCTAGGAGAAGGTTTCGCTGCGTCTGAAGCGTTGACTGTCGGGATCGCTACTTTTATACTGGCAAGTGGGAGGCGGGGCTTGGGCTCTCCGGCGAACGTGGCTTCTGATTGGACCGCTTCGTTGCTTCTCGTTTGATGATGTTTCCTGCTTTCAATGACGGGATGCCAATTCCTATTGAGTTTTAGTGCCTCTTCTTTTTTATTAAAATTGTTCGGATGCTTGTAAATCTCTATAGCCTCCCGCTGTAGTCGTGCATGGTAGTGTGTTGTAGATGAGAGGATAGAGGTGTCTTGGAAATTTATAATATGCTCGCCCTCTGCCTCAATAGCGGCAGGGCGACCGCGGACTTTTCTGTGTGGCCTAGTCGACAGTTTGCTTTGTGTTCCTTGATTCTAGTAGTAACACTGCGTTGTGTGGTTCTGATGTATACCGAGCCGCAGGAACAGGGAATGCGGTACACACCGGCTGATGACAGCGGCTCCCGGGGATCTTTGGATGAGCGTAGTAAATTATTTAATTGCCTCGTGGGCTTGAAAACCGTTTTGACATTGTGACGTCGCAATATGTGCTCGATCCGGTCGGTGATATTATTGAAGTATGGCAGAAACACCGTGCCCTTACTTTTTGGTTGGTCTGGCTTTTGAGATGTGGACTGAAACTTGGCAGGACGGAAAGCTCTATTGATTTCTTGGACGGAATAACCATTTGAATGTAATGCCTGTCTTAGGTGCTTGAGTTCATCTTGTAGCTGTTCCGGTTCACAGATGCGGGTAGCCCGATGTTTAAGTGTCTGGATCATTGCTCGTGTTTGTCTGGGATGATGGTTCAAGTCCTTGTTTAGGCCCCATGGACTAGAAGCCCTTTAAGATTTCTACCTACACCTCAACAGTATTAATCACCGCATCCAGTTCACCATGGAAAAAGAAAAAGACGGACAGTTAGCTTTCCTGGACGTCTTGGTCAAGAGAAATACCGACGGGTCTCTTGGGCATACGGTATACCGGAAGCCCACCCACACTGACCGTTACCTAAACAAGGACTCGAACCATCATCCCAGACAAAAACGAGCAATGATCCAGACACTTAAACATCGGGCTACCCGCATCTGTGAACCGGAACAGCTACAAGATGAACTCAAGCACCTAAGACAGGCATTACATTCAAATGGTTATTCCGTCCAAGAAATCAATAGAGCTTTCCGTCCTGCCAAGTTTCAGTCCACATCTCAAAAGCCAGACCAACCAAAAAGTAAGGGCACGGTGTTTCTGCCATACTTCAATAATATCACCGACCGGATCGAGCACATATTGCGACGTCACAATGTCAAAACGGTTTTCAAGCCCACGAGGCAATTAAATAATTTACTACGCTCATCCAAAGATCCCCGGGAGCCGCTGTCATCAGCCGGTGTGTACCGCATTCCCTGTTCCTGCGGCTCGGTATACATCAGAACCACACAACGCAGTGTTACTACTAGAATCAAGGAACACAAAGCAAACTGTCGACTAGGCCACACAGAAAAGTCCGCAGTCGCCCTGCACGCTATTGAGGCAGAGGGCGAGCATATTATAAATTTCCAAGACACCTCTATCCTCTCATCTACAACACACTACCATGCACGACTACAGCGGGAGGCTATAGAGATTTACAAGCATCCGAACAATTTTAATAAAAAAGAAGAGGCACTAAAACTCAATAGGAATTGGCATCCCGTCATTGAAAGCAGGAAACGTCATCAAACGAGAAGCAACGAAGCGGTCCAATCAGAAGCCACGTTTGCCGGAGAGCCCAAGCCCCACTTGCCAGTATAAAAGTAGCGATACCGAGAGTCAACGCTTCAGACGCAGCGAAACCTTCTCCTAGAAAACTTCGACCGCGCCACTGAAGATGTCCACCGTAGTTGTGGACGAAACGTCTGGTACTCCTAACACCAGCAGACCATGGCAAAACAGCCCGGAAACATTTCTTAGTTACAATGACTCCGGCCGTGAAAGCCTACGTTCTCTCATAATACTACTTGTCCATTTGTGTTTAGGCAAGCTTCCACTTGTGAATCATCTACATTCATTCTTCAGCCAGGTAATACATCTATCTTCTAATGCTATAGTAGCAATGTGGGCCGTTATAGAAGAAAAACTAGTAACTATCTTTCTAACTAAAACTGAAAATTTGTTGGCTTAGATTCTATTCTAAAGATCCATTGAGCTGATTGACTTATCTTTTCAGGATCATAACACTAAACCCAGGCTTCTTCAATAGTAACTATATTCCAAACCAAATTTGAGGTGCCACCTTGGAATTTTTCCCAATCAATGTATTGTCTTTTTCTAATCGGGAGCCAGTTTATATGGAGTCCATTGACAAAGTTTTCTCATGTCTGACTGTTGATGTAAAATATTTTGATTTTATTCATACAATACCCAATTTCACTGAATAATTCATAATATGTCTATTTTCTTCAAGTACTGTTTCATCAGTAACAGCAGTTCTTAGGCATCCTTCATGAAATTAAGCACTATGATAAAACCAATCTCTTTTGAATTCGCTATACCAATTATAAACTGTTGCTTTAGATGAAGCGTTAATGAAGATTTAAAATTATGAAAAATATAGCTCACCAGTGTTCTCTAGTCAAGTACATTTTTGGTTAAACAAAATCTTTAAATGATAATTAAGAACCATTATAGTAATATAATTGAACTGCATGACATTCAACTCACAAAACCTAATGAAGTAGCTGTCAAAAATAAACAGATTTAATTTGTTTTTAAAAGCAGAGCTTTCTAGAAATTTTCAAGGTTGCCCTGTAAGTTATGACAGCTTATGTTCATGTAGACAGTTTGGGGCGGGGATTTCATGAAAATCATATTACATCTTGAAAGATACTGAACTCAAAAAGACAATCTGGAAGTGTACATTTAAGAATCCTAGCAAATAATGCAGCAGCATACATTTTGCACTGTTAATCAGAAAATTCAAAAGCTGTATATGCAACTTTTGAGAGAGAACATTTTAATAAAGAGGTGCTGAACACCAACTGTATAATGTACCAAAAAAATTTAAGAAATGGAAAAACATTGTGATATAATCTGCATTTTTCTTCAACCTAATTCAACATTTTCCTTCAATTCAATATATATATAAAAAAATTGACGAATGAAAAACTAAAAATCAAATTTTTCAACATTTCATGTTTAAGCAACAAGATAAAAGAAATTATTCTAGTCAACAGGTACATATTGCACTCAACTTATGTTAAAATGATAAAGAAATAAAGCAATCATTCCGATTAAACATGTCTTATGTAGATGATACACTAAATTCCAAAATTAAGTTCTGAAAAATGGGGGTCGTCTTGCATGCCAGATCGTCTTGTTTTTGGTGCAATATCCTGTTTGATTATTTTTGTTTGTTCTATTTGGTTGTTATGTATAATGATTTTGGTGTCCAACTTACCTACCTATAATTATATACTGGAAATAAATATTACATTAGCCACCCCTGCATGTGAAAATATAGATTTAGTTTTATCACCTAGAATAGCTTGTTATCGAAATAGTGATAATGGTGGTTCATACTCCAAGTCGTAGAAATATTCAATTTGGGCTATCTCATATCTTTAAAACCATACATGGTTAAATAGCAGACATAAGGACTGTGAAACTTACCTCTTGTGCTGCATTAAAACCAAAACTAGATTCAGCAAAGTCATCAAATTCTTCTCCAAACATTCCTTTCCTGAAGCCTGCATCCCCAAATATCTTTCTAAATAGTTCTTCAGGGTCAATTGAAGATCTGAATTGAAATCCTTGATCAAATCTTTGACTTCCCATTCCATGGCCACCACCTCCTCCTCCACCCATTCCCATTTGCTCAGAAGTTGTGCCCCAAGCATCATACTGCTTCCGTTTTTCATCATCGCTCAATACCTGAAAAAAGTTTTTAAAATTCTTTATAAATATGCAACAATTGTTAATATGATATAAGCAAAAACAAATCTAACAGGAAATAGTGTCAGATTAATGTTTGAGATAATTTTATAATTCTCCAATAAAGATTGAAATAGTTAATGAAGTGTCTTATTTTTAGCATTTGATTGGTACTGCAACATGGATGCTGTTTGAGATCACAAGTAACCATTATTTTCAGTAACAAATTTATTGCTGCAAGACTTGCATACTTGCATACTTACTTCATAAGCTTCAGATACTTCTTGAAATTTTCTTGATGTATCTGGATCACTTTTGTTGGTATCTGGATGGTATTTTTTGGCTAGTTGATAATATGCCTTTTTTATATCCTTTGCTGATGCATTTCGAGATACTCCAAGAATGTCATAATAGTCTCTTTTCTTCTGTCTTAATGTAGTTGATGTATGCACAAAACGATGGCATGGAATGGCTGCAGCTGCTGTTGCTATCAACAATAAATGTTTGTATTAAATCAAAATGATTGGGAATCAACCTTTAAAAATTATACTAGCCCACTTAACATGACAAATGCCTTGACTATAAAAGGGGGAGGAGATGAAGAGATATGAAGTAAAACAGAGACCATAAAATAAATTGTCTTAATTGTCTAAACAAATGTGTTTCTATAATTTAGGTAGCCTTCAAGAATGTTATCAATTACTGAAGAGGCTGATGGCAGAATATCCTAATTTTTCAAACTGCTGCTTGAAGGCAGTATGATTTCCAATTGCAGACATAGACACTGAGAAGGGCTTTTCAATATATGCAAACTTATTCTTAGATAAAGGGAGGAAATTTATGCCCAGAAAATATAGAAGCAGTGTCGTGTTTGTACTTTGGTGTTACTTTCAGTTAAAATTCTTTTGCTTCCCATTCATTTCTGTATGTATGATAAATATAATTATGATAAATATATTCAATCCATTCATTTCTGTGCCATAAGATAACTACAATTAGCAGTACTATTGATTGACTAAAAATTTTAATTGATTAAGTATTATAATTTTATTGATTAATTTTATTTATGTTTCTTGATAGTAAAATACCTTGCTATGGGAAACTCAATTAAGATGCGAAAAAAAAAATATTGGCCCTGGCAGGAATACATTAATTCTAATCGGAAGTTTTATCAATTAACACTCTTTTTCAGACCTTAGCTTAATTAAATTTCATTGTATCACAAACTTACAATGTTACAAAACATATTTTGATTAATTTTTTTCCTAAATGAATGCAAGAAATGCAACTACGAAGTTAACGACCTTTAGTTGACTTGTTTTTAACGTATTGTAGGACAGCCATGATAATCAGCGTATTGGTATTTCTAAACATTTAAACTCAATAATGTGTGTATTAACATTTAGAAACACATTCGATGCCATGTGTTCTTTTAATCAACATTGAATAGTAGAAATTGAGTTAGAATTCTGAATAAATATCTATTATAAAAACTGCAGCACGCAAAACGTGGCAAAGAAGAAACAGACAGCTGTAAATGATCAATTTAAGCTTAAGATTCCAGTTGAAGTGGACTATGGCACTAAGAAAGCAGCAATTACGGAGCAGTTTGGAATTTCTAAATCTACTTTATCTACGATAGTTAAGAATTAAGAAAAACTCATTAATGCTGCTGCATCCGTCAGGTTCCAGAAACAAATCTAAATGACTTTGTAGTGCTAAGTATGAAGATATCAAAGTGTTACTGCTAGAATGGTTCAATCATATGTGTGCATCTAACATAGCTTTAAGTCGACCTACAATTCAGTCAAAAGAAAATGAGATTGCCAAAATATAGGCATCAAATACTTCAGTTGTTCGCTGTTGGCTGTATCGGTTCCAAAAGAGACATTCAATCTCATCTGTGTTAATTTGTGGTGAAGCAAATAAGGTTGACAAAGACAGTGCAAACATCTAGTTGCATGACTTCTTCAACAAAGGGAAATATATGCCTCATGTAATGTATTCAATATAAACGAAACTGGACTTTTCTAAAATCTTTTTCCAAATAGCACCTTGCAGATAAAAGGTGATAAGTGAAAAGGTGGAGCAAGCGGCAAACAATGTGTAACTGTTGTCCTTGTGTGTAATGCAGACGGCAGGAAGAAGTTTCATCCCTGGATTATCCATAAGTCCAGGAAACCACATTGTTTTAAAAATAAAAATATGGACAGTTTACCTTACATATTCTCTCACCATAAGAAAGTTTGGATTGATGGCACATCATTTCGCAAGTGGCTTCTTCATTTGAACAGTTGCTCAAAACAGACATGTTCTTCTTACATTGGGCATATGTACTGCCCATAACATACAAGATCTGAACCTAACCAAAATAAAGACTTAGCTTTTTTCACCAAACACATCCTATTTTGCATATTGATTTTGTTGCTTCTAGCAAAACTTGTGAAAACAGTAGTTTATAATGTGACTGCAATATTTTTTAAAAAATAATAAAATTGTAATGAAACCCATAAAATATGTACGTTTTATGTAACATCATTAATATATGTAGAAAAGTAAGGGAGACCCAAATGACGTAATTTGCCAACATTTGTACTTCTCATTGAAAAATTATGCAGGATTTTAAAGTATGTAATTACATAAAAATCCGGACTCTAGTTATAAGCCTGCAGTAATGCAAACACATTGAAGTCTGAGTTTTTCACTTAAGACAAATTAAGGCTGTACTTTCAAGTGTGTGTCATCCACAAAGAAATGAAGTGGCAACTGCTTTAGAATTTTACGCTATGTTTTGCATTACTATAGGTATAATTTACCAGGCGATTAATTTTAGTCAAATTGATTAATCTTACAACAGAAATTTATTAATTGATTAAATCTGATTAAATCCTACAATCCTGGTAATTAGGTTGTTTCAATAGGAAAGCAATGCTTATCAATTTGAGCTGCAATTTCTTGATTTTTTTATTTCACTGCTCTGGGAATTTTATTTTACCATCCTAACATTTTGTCCTACAGCTTTTGTCCATTTTATTTGATCACATATCATGGTCTCTAATCACAAATCACCATCTTGAGATAGCTGCTTGCAAATAAAGCTTAAAGTTGGTTTTTTTTTGGTAAATTTTTCAATTTCAGTATGAAATTTTAGGCATGGATTCTTTCCAAAATGCAATAACTAAACCATTAATCAGTTGTGGCTCTCTGATTACACCTATTAACTCTGCAAGGGTAATTAATACTATCTAATTTTTACTTTCATGATGTCTGCAACTAGTCCCTCAAAGTAACTCTTAACGCATAAAAACAATTTACAGCATCAAAATACTAAATCTTCAAGACAGCTCTGTAAAATTCACAAATAAAAATACAAAAAGAATTAAATGCTTCCCCTTCCTAGATCTAAAGATATTCAGAACAAAACAATCTAAAGAATTTGAAAATAAAGACATGCTGACTACATAAAAAACAATAGCTACGATCCAATTTCTCACGAATATGATAAAAAGACTCACATTCAGATTGTCAAATCTAAGTTAAGCTACAAGAGATACTAACTAGAGCATGAATGAATTATGGAAATTGCACAAAAGAATGGACACCTGTAATAGATATCTAGGATAAAAACTTACCTTGACTGCAGAACAGATATATTAATTTTTGTAAGGTAGAGATGCAATTATTGTTTAATTTGAGCCATGTTACTATTTAAATCATGTTTCAGCAGAGGTAGGTTTTCACAGACTTGATGCTAAAACTTATCAGTAATTTCTCAGACTTAAGAAAATTTTCATGACTTACAAGATAAACTAACAGTTTCCAAAGTTCCACTAGGTATGATCTCATTGGTAATTGTCTCCTTGCATAATGGTATGAGTTGGTGTTTTGGCCTAATATTCAAGGATTTGATTACATGATATGCCCATGCAATATATTGAATTAGTTGACAGTTGTAAATTGTAACACAAAACATGTGCCATGATGTTACATCTAAAAGTGAATGTGAGCCAAGTTATTTTCAGTGTACTGAGTTTTCCTTAGAAGAAATTGAGCTATTTATTAAACACAGAAATAAACATTTGGCAGAATATAGTGCAAATATGAACCAAAGGAAAGGATCTATTAATTGTTAAAGCATCTTTTGGATTGTATCTGCCAAAATATGAATGAAGCTGAATGAACCTTGTGTTTTCTAAGTGGTTTTGAAAAACAAGTATGAAGTAATTGAAAGCCCTTAGGCTGCAGCTAGCCAGGGTAATCTGGTTTTGAGATTTGCAGGTTAGGGCTAGTGATGTATATGAACTGGATCAAAATAACAGGTATAGGTATCAGTATATTTGGTTTAAAATGAGTATGAGGCAAGCAGAGTCTATCATGCTGAAGCAAACAACAGAGTCCTCTGGTTTCAAGAGTCGAAATAAAGGTAAAAGGATTTTCTGAAAACTATTTCTAAATGTTTTTGAAAAAGCAATACAATTTAGGGGAAAAAAATTTATATCTGAAACTGCTCTGAAGTCAAAGTAACATTTAACATGTCTGGTAAAGTAGAACATTAATTTTGAGAAAGAGAGGTAAAAGAAGATATACACTGAAAATATAACAAAAGCCATTCATAAAATGTAATACCATTTGGAACATTAAAAATTTCAAAGAAATATTTAAAAAACTCTGATGTGTTCCATCCATATGACTTTCTCTACATAATTACGTATAGCAAAGTGAGTGTGCTTTGATAAATGCAGTGAAAACTGCTAAAATCAAATTATATGAAAATTATTTTATTTACGCACACTAACCTATAGCTTACTTACTTCCTTCACATGCTTTTTTACTTTCTCCATGCGTACTACATACATATTATATAGAGAAGGTATTGTATTGCACCCAAAAATTTGATACCGAGATTTCACCAGAAATATGTTTTTTGAGATCCTCTGAATCCAAATAAAAGCATTTTTAGAAAAATGTCAATGTGTGCGTGTGTGTGTCTGCTCAACGAAAAGTCCCTTAAATACGAATCTTGCTATTTAAGTTCAGTATCTTCCAAGGATGCGACACAAAGATTTTCAAGAAAATCCCCCCCACCCCCAACTACCCTTTACATGGAAAAAATTTCAAAAATGTTGATTTTCTAAAAAATGGCTCTTAACAATTTTGATTAATATATTATATATTAAAGATATTTACCTGAAAAATATGTGTATCTTGAATTTTCTGGGAATAGCCTCTGAAGATTACTTTATTCTGGATGAATTTTACGGAATTTTGTATAACTGGCAAAGCGTAAGAGATAGACAAAAACTTACTTCACAAAAAATGTAGAGCTAGTTAATACACACAATTTATGTTAAGTACATTTTTTTCATGCAATGGATCGTTTTTGAGATATTCCCTTTCAGCTTTAAAAACATACTTTTTTCATGAATCAGAGACTGAAACAACCAAAACCTTGTAAACAACTACATGAGTATTCCTAACAACTGAATAATATACTACGAAATCTGGATTCCGAAAGGAATACAGACCCAACAGTCATTGGTTCACAGAGCAATGAGGAATGCAAAACAAAAAAAGTAGATGAATAGTAGTACACCATTTTTGGAGCCAAAATAATGATCATCACAGGAACCAACACTACTAAAATCCATCCATATCAAATGAATTAACCATTCATATAATTTTTGACATCATATTTTTTCATACACACAGAAAATGTATACAATATGTTTGATTAGACAAAAATAAGGTTGAATCTATCATACGAATATAAATATTTCTTGAAGAGACGATCTTACGATTTGCATTTCATATGCTAAATTCAATACAAATTGAGATCATGCTGAATAAGCAAGGTTTGAGATTCTTTTGACTTGGATTTGCATTGGTGAACATGTTCAACATAGTTCAGTACACTAATACAAGTTTTGAAGATAATGAATGTTTTTGAGAAGAATAAATTGCAAGATTAGAGAAACCAAAATAATGGCTCTGTTGTGTGTTTTATTATACCAGCTCCTGGCAAATCTATTCACGAAAACAAAACTATGAGTGTTCAATGCGTTCCAAAGACCACTAGATGTGGGGACATTCTTCAATATCTATACATTTAGGGCCCTAAGCTGCAAAGCATAGCCCAACGTGGAAGGCCCTAAGACGCAATGCGTAGCCGAGGGATATTTTTTATAAGTTGAGGAGTGTAGCAGTTGCGGCCGAAGGCGACAGGGTGTAGACGATGAATCTGTGAAGCTAAAACCCCAATGTTCCCAAGAAGTCAAAATTTTGGTAATCTGGCAACTTTCACATCTGAACAACTTAGCGCGTGTGCATGCCGCACGCATGTCAGTATATGGGTGGTATAGCATGTCAGTATAGCTTTACCATATAATTATATAATTATTAGTATACAATTGTACTTTTGTTATTTCGTCATTAGAGCCGCATTCTAATTACTTACTGGTCTGTTATAAACATTTAGGGCGGTATAGAAGTAATGCCAAGTGGTGGAACCATTGTATACTAATAATTATATTTCGATCCGATGCCACTTTCTAAGAGGATCGGTTCCAAGATTCAATACCATCCGAATCGCCGTTTCGGTATTGCTGTATTCAATTCGGAATGTATACTCAAATTTATTTAATTCTTCATGGAAACGTGGTAATTGTCTAGCAGCCAAGTACACCATTGTGGTGTTAAGGCTCACCTTTCTATACTTTCTCCATAAGAGTGCGTTACTGAATCTATAGGTGTTACAAATGTTACCGATGGGGATTTTAAAAGCTTGACGGTTAACTTCTAAATATATATTGTGGTATAGTAACCTCATGAAGCGCTCGTGAAGTTAGGTACTTTGCACAAGCACTATTTCATGCATGTAGTATTATGCCTAAAATCCCACACTTGTTTAAAATTCATTTTAATAAACTATTACCTAATAACGATGATGACGCACAGTTGAGGAATCCAATCGTTAGTTTAGTTGAAACATGCAGTTTCTCACACTCCCTACACTTATGTAAAGGCCGACAAGAAATTTTACTTATTGAATGCAGTCGAACTAAATTAACATTTCTGTTGCCGAAAACTCTGATCAGTCCTCTCGTGGTGGCCATACTTTTTCCCCTTATTTCAATTTCGAGCCCTTTCCATTTTGTTAACTCTTTACTAAACTTATTGCATCACACTTCTATTTGTTTCCGACATATTTGTTTCTAGACCACAATACCACATGTGGCGCTGACAACAGAGGAGAGAGAAATTTGAATTAACTTTTTAAATGTTGGTCAACTTTAGTTCCGATCAGGTTGTCTGCCAGTTTCCGTTTCCACTTTTCCACCAATGGGCGCATTAGATTGGTTGTCATATATGACAGTACATGTGTTTATAAAATTGGAAGGTTAAGAAATAACAATAGTTTAGGATTTCTACAGAATAATGGCGTAAGATTTCAGTAAATAAATACTCTATAATTTTTAAGTTTTGATTATCTTGCAGTTAGTCGTTTCTTTTAAATAGGTGCTGTAAGTAAAACAATCGCTACGTGATGGCATATGGTGCCTATTTTTTTTTCGAGTGGTTAATGAATATTTATTCATTTTTAGGTCTAAAGTCACGTTCAAGATTACGTTGACATCGGATCCAAAATTGCCTTTTAAGGTGTAAGTATTACTTAAATATTAGTATTTACCCGAATAAAATTTCTGACTCTGCTATAGTGGGCCACATCAGCTAAGCATGGTGTACTTAACTTTTATAGAGCAAAATTTACAGCCGAATGAATTGAATCTAGATTTAAGATAAGCAAATTGTACCAGAGAAATGAACGTGTTTTCCTTGACAAAACGATTAAAACATATGGCATTTTTATTTAGTCGAATTAAACCTCCCAATATAGCAATGCCCATAAAAGACAAAGCACCGATAAAGTTAAAAAAAAAAAAATAACAATTAAGCGTTTAAATAGCCTGTGATTATTCGTTTTAACTACAAACAGATAGCTATAATTTTCTAATATCAAGATAAATTTGCCAATAATAGTATAGATGATTCATCAGAAATTGAACCTTTTAGTGTTGTAATGATTATTTCTTAAATCAAATATTTGTTTAGTTTAAAATCATGGTAAACTTAATGAAAATAGAAGTCTTGTTTTTCTTACTCCAATTCATCTAACCAATTGCTGCAATTTCTTCGAGTTCATATTTTTGTTTTTAGTGCTGATTGTGGGTGAATACATATTAGTTTTTTCCAGGTTTTCGCAGAATTGTTTACTGTAACAGTCTGAATTGTTTTATCTATTATGGTGCCAGTTCTGGTATCATGATTAGTGGTAATTATCTCAATTCTCCTGGCACTGCCATCATCAGAGATGCCATGCACTTCCTCGTGTGTGAGATTTTTCTCTTGCAGGTCTAGGATATCAAAGATCTTCTTTTATGATGTCTAGAATGTCACAAGTTTGCCATGTGGATAGGGATCCCAAAACATGCCCTCTAAGAGTTTCATATTCATGGTTATAGTTTTGGGATCTACCCAAAATGGTTCTTACAGCACAAATATTGGTAACAATTTTAAATACTCCTTCCATTCTGCATTTGTTAGGCCTTCAAATTTACTGACCCTGTTATAGACTTCATCGTAGTGTTTGTTAATTTCTTTTAACCTCTATACTTTTCAGACAATGTATATATGTAAAAAAAGGAGTTATGGGTTTATGTTCTTTGAATATGCCTTGTGAGGCAGAGAATGCCAATTTAGGATCTCCCAAAGAGCCATTCTAACCCAAGGCATATTTACATGACTGTTTTCCGGAGATGTATATTTGGAGTCTTTTAAATTTGATTTCTTTAAACAGTCCAAAGATTTTTGAAAGATGCTCCAAGGCATTTAATAGTTTGGCATGTAGAGTTACGACCATCAGTATCAATGGACTCAAATGTGTTTCTGTGAGAATGCCATTAATTATGTTAAGGCATTTGCATTTGTTATTAATTTCAAAACCAATTTCATTATATTTTGCTATAGCCATTTTAATGAGAGAAACTGCAGCTTCCAAGCTTTTCCCAACCATTTTACATCATCTGCAAAATCCAAGGTCTTTTGCAACTTTATCTCAATAAAGTTCTTGCTCTGTTGCAAGGAGAGTTGGCAATATGGAAAAATAAGTGATACATAATTAATGCTTCAAATACATTTTATTTTAACTGACAGATGTAATTATTGTGAAGATTTGTACATACTTATGAATGCAATCTACAGAGTGGTACACAAAAAACTGGCCCAGAATACAGTCTGCTCACTTGTTAACTACTTACAAATTGTTGCCTGCCACAAGCAAATACAACAACAAATGATTAACATGTAATAATTAGAAATTGTGTGCTTATGAAGGGGTCCCTCATCATGCATATGCATTATGCAATTGGTGGGTGACAATAAGCAATGCAGTTCTTTGGGCCAATTTTTCGTGTGCCACCCTGTTCATTGCAATGACAACTTAATAGCACTCTGCAGCAAGCTCGTCAGTCATGCTAACAATGATATATCTGTGTCAATGAAGTGCATTATTGTGTATTAAGCATAAGTTACTTAAGAGTAATAAAAGTAAGTGGTTATCATTAACGGATTAGTAAAACTTTATGCAAGTCAAACTAGACTGTTGAAGCATATTATGTTAATGGAGAGAGCCTTGAATATTTTACACCATATTTGTCATATAGCTAGTTGCATCAATGCCCTTTATCTTCCTTAAGATTATAGTACATAGTATACGATATAGCTTCGTCAAAGTTTTATTTACATAAATTAATTTATAAATATGCTACATGTTGACATATATGCACATTATTTACCTATGACACAATGAAATCGTATACTGAGTGGAATTATATTTTAATATAAGGGTTTTAATGTTTCTGTTAATTGTTTTATATTTGGTAATGCTTTTATTTTTGTTGGTACTTTATTATAGAATTTAATAACTATATTTGTGTGATTGTCCTGCACATGGAGATTCACGTGGAGACTGGTTTTTCTTTGTGTGTTGTGAATATCTATATTTGTATCTATTTTTCCTTGTTGTATTTTGTGGTGTAGCACTTCTTCATATAAAGAGACAGGCTAATTGTAGTATGTTGTGTTTTCTAAGGCATGGAATGCAAGATGTGTCAGTTGAATAAAAGCTAGTGAACTCTTTTACCTACATTATTTTAAGTCAATACTAATAACAACTTGAATAAACCTTTAGTAATTACTTACAGTTCAGGCTTTACTGATATTGATAAGTTATTACTTTTACTTGTTCAGTAATTACTAGTTTTTCCAGCAAATACTTAAAGTTTGTTTGAATAACATTCATTGATTACTTGTTGAGTTAAGTTTGCTGTAGAGTTGGCTTGCAAAAGTAGCTGCAAATAACTATGGCAGCATTTTTATCCATATACCAGCTAAAGAGCTACAAAAAGGGAAGAGATAGGTAGAGTCAGACTGAAAAATTCAGTGCCATAGCTGGGATTTGAACCACGGATCTCCTGATCTCTAGCCAGTTGCACTGCCACTGAGCCTACCATGGCAACATGCTGGCATGGCACTGAATTTCTCCTACCCCTATAGGACAGGAGTTGGATAGGTGTACTATTCATTGTTTATTCAGTTTATACTGAAATTTTCCAAGACATTACTTATCAGTAAAAGTAAACTGTTAATCAATTAAAAATCAGTAATTACTTTTATTGATCAGTCTTGATTTTCCTTGTCAAGTAATTACTTACAAAAGTTTACTGATTTTTATTCAACTGATCCCTTGTATTATCTATTCCACTTATAATCCTTATTAACCTCTTTTGGATTTTGAATACCTATCAACATTCCCTCCCCAAAATTTTAATCCATATTTTAAACAACTTTCAAGAAGGCAAAATTTACCTGTTTAAGCCCCAAAAGGGTTAATGTACTTTTAAGATATTTAATCATATAACATATGAAGTTTAGTTGCAAAATAATTTATATGGGTATTCCAATTTAGATTTTCATTCAATTTTATGCCCAAAAACTGTGTTTGTCCCATACATTCAATTTTCATCATAGATTATTTGAGGTTTTATAACATTTTATACTGCCATGTGTGAAAGGTCATTTCCATAGTTTCCTCCTTGTTTTTAAATAATTGGTTTGTTTGGAACCATTTATACAGGCCTTTTATTACTCTATTTATTTTGTTTTATAGTTTAGGTTCATTTTCTCCTGTAACTATGATATTTGTGTCATCCACAAAAAGAGCTATAGCTGCTTGGTAGCTCATTTTTAAAGGACTGAACATCTTGCTGAACATCTCAGAAAATGCTTTTATATTATATTGATACTTATTTAATTTTGATAGTCCTTCAAACTTTTGTTCTATCACTATTAATCTATGTGTGAATATTTCCTCTAATTGTGTAGCTTGGATAGTAAGATTTTATGATCTAAAACAACATGCGCTTTTGTTGGGTCCAAGAATAATCCTACCGTAGGTGCATTTTGTCAATTGCTTGTTGAATCTGTTGTAATAACTTGCTATAACTTTTTCTGTAAACCAACTTTCTCTGAAACCATATTGGATACTTAAGAGAATTTTTTTTTTCTTTTCTAAAAGTGATATTAAACTGATAGTACATTTATAGGTCTAGGTTTGTAGTTTTCTTTGTTTGTTTTTTCTCCTTCTTTGTGGAGTGGAGTAACTTTAGAGACTTTAAGCTTATTAAGAAATAACCCTGAGCCAAGAGATGCATTATACACATTAGCCAAAGGTGTTTTCACATGTTCTATGCAATGTTTAATCAAGAAACCTGTTATTTCATCTATTCCTTGGCTTTGATTTCCTGGACTACTTTTTTGAATTTCATTTTCTTAGATAGTGTTTTAAAACCGATTTACTGTACATTTTAATTGGGTTTATGCTGTGGATGCAGGGGGAAGTATGATTTACACTTAGTTTGTATTTCTGAGAAATAAGAATTGAAGCACTCACAATGTGGTGGAGACTTTTTGTTCTTATGCCATCATTTACTTGTTCAGTAATGCAAGTTTTTGCACTGTTTTTCCCTGCTTCCTTCTTTATTGTTATTTTCCATAGTGCCTTTATTTTGATTTTTGATCTTCTAAGACTTTCATTTTGTTGTTTTTTTGCTTCAAGTGTTTTTATATTTATTCATATAATCTTTATCACATTTGTTTTTAACACCTTGTCTGTTAAAAAGTTGTAGCTTTTTACTTGAGGTTTTATTGCTTTTGGAATCCATCCCCTTTCGGTGTGAGCTTTTAGATTTGTAGATTTTGGGAGGAAAGCAATATTAACACTTAACTGGTGACATGACTTCTCTTAGATGTAGCTGATTTTCTGAATTAGTGCTTATTGATCCAAAAGCATAGCTATCCAGTGATGCACCATTCTTATCTTGCACCTTCTTAGCAAACATTTCGCCGTCACTTGAATTAACTTCCATCCATTAATGGGCTAGGAGAAACCAAAATTTTTTTGTCACTCCCTGTTTTAACATTATCACTGTTTACAATGGTATATGGTGCTGGATCTTTACATTACCTAAGACTAAACTAGCTTTATTTTGATTCCTATCTTCTGAATGGCCAAATAAACATATAAATGATAATAAAAATCATATGGACAGTGAATTTGTAATAATCAATGGTGAATAATGATTCTGTCACAGAAACCTAAAATGTGCAACTAATGACATAAAATAAAAATAATTGCGAAGAAGAAACTGACATATATGAGGAGAAATCACATACCAGGAAAATATGGTTATATGATAAAAACTGCTATAAACGAACATTACAGAATCTTGTAAAACGTTTTCACACAATAATTTTATCACTTACCAACTTTGTAGGCTCTCAGAGGAAATGAGGACAAAATAAGCTCTAAGACTCCTGCAATTATGTTTTCTCCTGAAATGGTTCAGCTAATCATAAATGAAAGGATGCTTGAAGTGTATACTGAATGTCACTTCAGAAGTCAGGGGACAATAAACCACTCAAACATGCATTACACTACCTCCGTGGTCAAGTGGTCAGCGAGCGGACTTCTCACCCGGAGGTTCCGGGTTCGATTCCCGGCTGTGGGGGCAGGGAATTTTTCTTTAGCCAGATTTATTCCCTATCCCCCACAGAGTCTGGAAGTATGTATGTGAGAGTGAATGTGTGTGCATTTGAGAAAAATAAAATGATTTAAACCAACGTAAAGAACCTACAGTCAAGCTGTTTCAAATGCAAAGCCCCCAATATGACCTTAGATGTTAAAGGGGGCTATATAAATGCAACAATTAAAAAAAAAAAACTTGCATTAATAAGAAACTCAAACATGTCAAAACTCTTATCTTTCAATTTTACACATGTGAAAAAGATTGGACGTGTTACATTCACATGACTTTTCCACCCATATTTAAACTACTCTTTTGAAAGCTTATTGGTTGCATCTAGTTCATTTTAATTGAGAAAAAAGCTTCACAAGAATAGCTACATTACTATTTCATTGAAAATTTAAATGGAATAGATTAGTGATACTCAAATGTTTAAGAACTGGAAGCTGTATGCTAGCTTTAAAATTCTACACTCCTTTCAGTTGCTAGAAAAAATGAATATTGAAAGGACTTTAAAAGAATGATGAATAATTGAGGATTTTAATCTTTAATAATAATAGATATCTGGAAAATAGCTTATCGCACAATTTTTTATAATAATTGAGTGTTTCAAGATCTACATTTTTATGCAGTTAGTTTTCATCCAGCGCTTAGCATTTACTAGTTTTACAAGATTGTACAAAAATCTTTTCAAATGATCTAGAGGGCTTTACAGGCTTTTCTCAGAAAATTGAAGTTAAGCACTTTAATTTATCATGTAAATGTTTTAATTGTATTTTAATAACAATTCTTAGAATTTTTGAGAAAATCCAAATGTTGAAAAATGTTCCATGTAAAGGGTAATTTAGGTGGGGGGGATTTTCTTGACGATCTTAATGTTGCATCTTTGGAAGATACTGAACTTAAATACTAATTTTGGTATTTGATCAGCTTTTTGCGGGTACATGAACCTTTTTCTAGAAATTCATTTTTTGGATTCAGGGAGTCTTAAAATGTGTTTTGTGTTTTTTGTGAAATCTGGTATTGCATTTTTGGGTGTAATACAATATTTCCCCAACTTGCTATACATAATAAAGAAAGTAAAAAACAAAGAAGGGCAAATATTATTTCTTTGGAGATGTTCAGGTTTAAGCTTCCCGCATTTCACCTTGAAAGTATTTTGAAATTCCAAGCTTGATAATGCCAGTGCACTAGGATTACAGTTCAGTGTTGAACAGATAGATCTCACAGCACACTTTGGAAGATTGCTGCTTGGTTAAACTTCTGTTAAATACAGTGCTTTTGGTATATTCCTATTATAATTTTAAAAAAAATCTGATGTGTTTCATTTAAATGTCTTACTCTACATCTCTATCAAATTATTGTTAAGAGCTTATTCTTCTATCTAATTCATGCTAATATAGCTAAACATTAGCAGAAACAGTCTTATTATTCAATTCCTTTAAGTAGAAGGGAAATAAGGGAATACACTAGCCTAAACCGACAGTCAAATGTTTTAAAGTGTGGTTGCTATGGGATTGAAATCTGATTCTTTGTGAGTCAGGAGTTGATAAGTTCCTGTGTGAGAAGAGTATTTTAAAACAAAACCAATAACAAGAAATATCTCGAACTCCCCGACAAAATGTAAATGACATAATTTGTATCTATATTTTTTGTATAGTAAGTTTTTGTCTATCTCTTTCGGTTTACCAGTTATGCAAAATTTAGAAAAATTCATCCAAAATAAAGAGGTCTTCAGAGGCTATTTCCAGGAAATTCAAGATATACATTTTATTTGACATGTAAATATCTTAAATATACCAGATTTTAATCAAAATTGTTAGAGCTAGTAATTTTTTTCATGTGAAGGACAGTTGGGGCTTGGGGGATTTTCTTGGTTTCACATACATGGAAGATACTGAACTTAAATATCAGATTTGGTATTTAACAGACTTTTCGTTTTTGAGCTATGCTGCCCACAGAAACGAATATTTTTTAAAAATGCTTCTTCTTCTTTTTTCTTTTTTTTTTCTTTTTTTTTCTTTTTTTGTGATTCAGGAGGGTCCCAATACATGTATTTCCAGTGAAAGCTCAGTATCAAATTTTTGGGTACCATACGATACCTTCTCTATACACTATGTTCATAGTATGTGTAGAGTAAGTAAAAATCTAATGTGTTCCATTCACATGCCTTTCTCTAGGTGTTCTGTAAACAAATTTTTCTTACAAAAGATTATTCTTTTATCTACATAAGGCTAATAAATATAAAAATGAGCAGAATTGGTCTTATTACATATTTCCATGTAAGTTGAAGGGAAATGCGGGAATACACTAGGCTAAAGCAAATCCTTTAAAAGCCAGTAGCTGTGTAAAATTATTGAAATTCCATTCTTTGCTTACCAGGAGAAACAAAAGAGAGGCAAAAAGAAACAAGCTTCAAAAAATTCACTTACCACCCTTTGGCACACAAAAATATTTTCAAAAAATGGAACATGAACTCAGCCCCAGTTAATAAGCACAGTTTAAAAAACCTCCTCCATACAAACACAAAAGACAAAATCCCCCATTGAAACAATCAGAGATATATGAAATCAGCTGCAAGGAATGTGAAAAGGTATATAAGGAAAAACAAAAAGAAACATTGGACAACGTTTTAAAGAACACATGAGATACTTAAAATATAAATGGACAGATAATTCAGCTGTAGCACATCATCAAAACCATAATTTTCATAGTGAGCCCAAGTTATTAAAATTAGTGCAGAATCCAATTGGATTAATAGTTTGGGAAAAACAAAAACAAGGTCACAAATTTTGACATACCACAAACAAATGGGCTCATCTCAAAATTCATCTATCCAGAAGAGAGACCTCCACAGGCCGCTACACAAGTTCATCAGTGAGTCTCCACTGAAAATGGTGGCAACAGCCACTGAAACATGTCTGAAGTAAGCTACTTATACTCTTAATTGATTAGTTACGTCACTATGCATTCCCATTAATGTTTTAATACACTCATTATTTACATTATGTCACACTTAATACTAATGTGTACACTATTTACAAAATAGAAATTTTTAAACTTGAGAGTAGACATATTACATTTATTTATTTAAAAAAAAAGAGGAGGCATTCCTAAAATGAAGTGGACATGAACATGTCAACATATAATTTAATGTGTTGCTTTACTTGATGTTTGAGCTGTTTATGTGCGAGCTGTAATCTCCAATTGCCAGGTGTGATATGCTCTGAAGGCAGATTTTACTGTTTTGGTGATTCCCTGGTTTTTACAAATGGTAATTAGAAGTCTTATTGAAATATGGCACATTTGTATGGATAAAAAGAACAGTTTCTAAAATGTAAATGCAAGGTAATGGTAGTGTGTGAAACTCTCTGAACACATCAAATTTCTACTTGTTATAAGTAGATGCTTAGAGAAGTAAAAATAGAAAGCATAAAAATACAATTATTTTTGCCACTGCTGTTTACTTTTGATCTAAAATATGCAAAACAGTTTTCATAATAACACAAAGTAAATGTTGATGGACTTGATTTACATCCTTGATAAGCTTGAAACATACTTTTATTTATTTATTTTTCAAAAATGTATTTGTTTCCTTTTTCTTAGATACACCAGGCATCATTCAACATGATAAGGAGGAAAGATGGACAGTGGAACCCACCCTGTAAAGGAAATTCTGAAATGCATTGATGTGTTTTTAGAATGTTATGACCACTTGGAATGGATGCATAAGGCATCAGAGGATGACATTGCCAAAATGTTTAAGTGTGCAAAAGATGTAGAGAACATTTGTTTTAGAATGGAAGAAATTGATTGTAAAGTTGAGTTTGAAAACAAAATAAAAATCTGGTGGGAAGTTAAGCATACAGCAAAATCATGCTGGGACTTCACTTTCTTTAGAAATGCATGTGACATGATCCTTAAGAGATTTCTAACAGACAACAGAATAGAAAATAGTATGGCAGTGTTAGCTGTGGGTAAATATGTTAATCATTGTGGAGCAGAAAGATTGAAGTTGTTGCTCAAGAATTTAATTCAGCAGGTGGAAGAAAACCGAACTTTAAATACCATAATTAAAAAGCTAATAGATTCGTCGGAATGCAGTGAGGTAGCTTTTAAGAGTGTAGCCACAAATTTACTGTGGAAAGAACATGTAACTTTTGGCAGAGATTCGGTAGTTTCACAGCAAGTTTTAAAAATGACTAGCGATCCAAAGGAGTTGGAAGTTGTTTTAAGGATTATGTTAATGGACTTTACAGATGAAGACAAGTCAGATTTAAAAAGAATAATTTCAGAAACATTGTTGGCAGAAATGAAATCAAATAAGAAAAGTAAACTTTGGCCTATACTCATGAACGATACTAACAAAAGTTTAATATTGCTTATTTGCAAGCATTATCCCGCATTCTTGTCAGCTATTACTGATTTTATCACCATTAATGCTCGTTCTATGACATGTTGTTACACAGCAGAAGGAAGTAGTTGGAACCCCACTGAGGATTCCTGTGTAGAATTTGCTATGTTGGTTAAATTTGTTAAGTGTTTGATGGAATCAAAAGGTGTAGTTAGGCATCGCATGAACAGTGTGTTGCAAGAAATGAAGAACAGTCCATATTGTGCTGTTTGGGTTGAACTTGAAAGACAGTGTGCTTTACCAGTTAGTTTAAAATAATGGTTACCTAATGAAAGTATTTTATATGCTCAGAGGTTCTTTATATAGTGATTTTATATGCATAGTATTTCTTACTTTTTACATTTAAATAATGTTTGGGAAGAAGTCAAGTAGAATAAAGTTTTGTATATATTTATTTTTGAAGCCTTTTGAGTAAATTACTATTAAGATGTACAGGCTGGCACAAAAGTCACTATACATATGCAAAAGTAACTACACACTTATTTCACTTATGTTAAATTTTAATATGATACAGGCCTACCAATAAATTACATTACACATAATATCTTTTTATGTTCAAACCCCTTCTTAATCAATACATCATTAAAGTTTGTTTGGAACATTTTGACACACATGCAAAAACAGCTGAATGTTGTCCAGATTATGAAAGTCGTCTGATTGTAACCAGACAGCTCTTCAAGAGCTTGTGGTTTCCTTCCAAAGACTTCTTCTTAACCATACCCTAAAGGAAGAAATCCATTGAGGTATTATCAAGGGACCATGGTGGGAATTCAATTGCAGCATGACATCCAAGCACCCTTCTACTGAAAACTATTAAAGTACGTCCCACAGGTAATGCATAATGTGCAGGAGCTCCATTAAGCTGGAGGAGTATCCAGAACCTTCACTTTCAAACTTATGAATGAAATTGTAAACAGCTTTACATATTGGTGGATTTGACTCAAAATGTTCTCTCCAAACCCTCAGTACACCACTTACACATGTTGGTAAGTGATCATCACAGTGAAAATGCTTTCTTCTTTCATTAAGATTTCACGAAAATTGTTGTTTTTGTTGCCGAATTACTTATGGTTATAATGTTAACACTCTGTTATCTCCTGTTTCGTACCAACCATTGGAGTATGCTCTACCAAACTAGATACATACATTCTCAAAGTGCATTGTTACTTTTGTGCTACCCCATATATTGCAAATAAATGTAACTATTAATATTTAGTATTTCATAATCAAACTTTAGATTATTCATGTATTATATATAAAACTGTAGATATTAAAACACCTTGTAGAATAAAAAATCCTTGAAGAAGTGTGTTCTGTTTATTCATTTCAGAAAACTACATTGACTTTTGTAAAGTTCCTAAGAGCTCTTCAGCAGTATAATCCATATATCACTATTTCATATATTATCTGATTGCAAAGAACATATGCTATAATGCATGGAATGTATTGCTGCTGGAATTGAACAAATTAAGCTGGAAACCTCTTGTATCCAATTTTTACTTTCTTTAGTATGCACAATGTAGAGAAGGTATGGCATTTTGCCATAAAATTTGGTACCAAGATTTAACTTGAAATACATGTTTTAAGAACCCATGCATGTGGCTGAGAACAGCATAATTCAAAAACAAAAGGTTGGTTAAATACCAAACTTAATATTTAAATTCAGTATCTTCAAAGAATGCGACTCAACAGTTTTTAGGTAAACTACCCTTTGCATGAAATATTTTCTGAAATGTTTGATTTTCTCAAAAATGCTCATAGTAATTTTGATTAAAATACAACATGTTTAAAATGTTTTCATGACAAACGAAATGTATATATTGAATTTTCTGGAAATAGCCTCAGAAGACCTCTTCATTCTAGATTCCTGAGATATTCCTTGTTTTTTGGTTTAAATTTTAACCATTTAAACTTTTCTCGAACAGAAGGTTGCCTTTTGTTTCATATCTCTATATTTCACTCCTGGTCATGAAAGAGAACCAAATTTGAATTGTTCCCGTACCAACCAGCTTTTAAAAGATTTGACTATTGTTTTACTGTAGTGTAAGATTTGTATTCTCTTATTTCCCTTCTTCTACCTACAAAGAAGCAAATATTAAGGTCGTTTTTGCTAATTTTTATCTTTTGTAAGAATAGTTTGTGTGCAGAACAGGTGGAGAAAGTCATTTGAGTGGAATACATCAGATATTTAGTTATCCTAATCTTTGATTATCTTTCTTCCATTTTAACTGTATACACATGGTTTTTCTTTTTCTTGCCATTATTGGGTCTTTTGTAAGGTATAATAAGTAGGTGTGCCAAGTTTATAAATGATATAAACATGAGGCATTTTTCTAGCAATACTTTAAAGATTTGTTTATTTTAGTGTGCCATCTCTAAATTAAGGAATATTCTTTGGAAGACTAACGGATGAATCTATTGACAGCACCAACAATGATTCATCTACTGGAAATTAAACATGATTATCATCAGAGTTGACTGATTTATTACATTTCCGTAATGCAAGCTCAGACTCTCCTGATGAATACATATTATACGCTCATATCTCACTTGCTGGTGCTTTTATGAATGTTGCAAAAATTGTCAGCATTGACTATTTAAATCCTCTTGGGTGCCACTCCCACCTTTGAGAACCTCAGTCTAGGTACATTTTTGGAAGCGACTTCACTGTTTAAATTTAAATTGGTTAGGGGGCAGGAATACACTTGTCAAAATGCAAAAATTTAACATATACTTGCACATGCTGCCACATGGAGCCATGCAGGCTCTTAACCCTCAACACCTCCAGAATTAGTGAAGTGGAAACCTTAGATGTCTAGAACATCCTACTGCTACCCAGGCATTGAATCCTTTCCTACTTCCTTAGCTCCTCTGAGTAGCTACCATCATGGGTGCCATTGTATTTTTCATCAGGAAATACCTTAAAATATTTTGATTCAAGCTATTGTATCCTCAACTCTGCTATTTTTAATCCTTTTAAAAACTAATTTTTATGAAATATTTTATTTCGCAAAGAATAGCTTAATTATAATTCTATCCTTATATGTAAAATAAAACATTTTTTTTATATATATTTTCTCCTGTTTTGTTAACTAGTTCCATGGCATAGGAGCACTGCTTTTGTATTTAAGTTTAAAGCTCCCGAGGTTACTACATATTAAAAGATGATAGAGTTGTCATTTCTAACATAAACATCACTAGGTTTTGCTTACTTGTCCATGTTTTGTAGATGGTTTGTCTCCGTCAGAGTAGTTCAATTTACCAGAGCTGTAGTTTGTAGAAGTAGGTTGATTGTTTGTGAGAGTATCTTGCAGTTAAAAAATGAACTATCATAGAGAATTTTCTAGCGGCAACTCAAAATTTGATATGTGACACAAATTTTATTCAGGGGTTCTTGAAACATTTATTTCTGGTGAAATTTCAATATTAAGTTTCTGGATAGAATATAATACCTCTTTTACTTACATTAGACAAGCAGAAGAAAAAGTAAAAATTACCCCTCCCAATTTTTAACTCCTTGCACAAAACCCTAAACCCCACAAAACAATATTCTGAAGTTACATCTACCAATATTTAGATAAATAGGTGTGTATACATTTTACATCTTGAATCAGTGTCAGGGAGTAATTCAGTAAAAGTAATCAATTTACTTGTAACAACTACATTTTACAAAATGTAATTTTTACTTGTAATTGTTTTCTTAAAGTAATCTTTATATTTTAAGCAATGAAAATTAAAAATGTGTCTACTACTATTGATGAATGGGAAAAATCAACATTTAGCAACATTGTAGCATTCCAAGTGCCTTTAGTCACTATAAAGCCTGCTGCTCTTTCATTTATTCTCCATGCTTGGATCTGTTGTATAAAGAAACAGGATATGTATCATAATTGTTTACCTAAATATACACATTTTACAAAAAAAATATTTTTACATTCTTTAGCCAGTATGTACATACATTGTACATAGTAGCTAGAGAAAGTATTGTATTCCACCCAAAAACTTAATGCTGCGATTTTGCCAGAAATATGTTTGAGGTCCCCTAAGTACCAAAAAACATTTTCAGAAAAAGGTATCTGTATGCAAAGTTCAAAAATGAAAAGACCGTTAAGTACCAAACTGGTATTTAAGTTTAGTGTCTTCCAAAGATGCGACATGATTAGCAAAAAATCCCCATCACCCCAACTACCCTTTATATGAAACATTTTTCAAAATTTTTTATTTTCTCAAAAATGGCTCGCAACAATTTTGATTAAAATGCTATATTAAAGAAATTTACATCACAAATAAAACAAATATGTTGAATTTTCTGGGAATAGCCTCTTAGAACCTCTTAATTCTGCAAACCTCTTTGCAAACTTTTGCATAACTGTTAAACTGTAAGAGAGAAACAATAGCTTGCAACACAAACAATGTAGATCTTGTTAAAACACATGACATGATGACTACCCTTTGCAAGGGAAAGTTTTTGAAAATGTATTTTTCAAAAATGGCTCTAAGATTTTGATTAAAATACTGTATATTAAAGATATTTACATCACAAATAAAATGTATATTTTGAATTTTGCATAACGTTAAACCATAAACAATATACAAAAATGTAATACACAAAAACTGTAGATCTTGTTAAAACACATAACTTATATCATGTATGTTTTCTAGTAGAGATGACCACTTTTGAGATATTCCTTGTTATCTGTTTCAGTTTTAAACTACCTAACTTTTCTCAAACTGGACCATGAAAAGTGAATCAAACCTCCATTGTTTCACATAGCGACCAGTTTTTAAAAGATTTGGCTGTTGCTTTATCATAATGTATTCCCTTATTTCCCTTCTACTTACAAGGAAGCACATAATAAGACCAATTCAACTAACATTTATCTTGATTTGCATGATGTAGATAAAAGAATAATCTTTTGTAAGAATAGTGTATGTCTGGAACAGGTAGAGACAGTTATGTGAATGGAACACATCAGATTTTGTTTGCGCTTGTCACATAACTGATTCTGATACCTATGTTTCAAACATAAAAGTCACCTATGCATCTGTGGGTAAAACACGAGTATGTAATAATAATTTTAAATCACTAAATTGTTCTCTCCCTCTAATACAACAAAACTAGGGCCGTGCTGTGGATGAGTGGTTAGACCACTCACCACTCACATAGACGGTCATGTTCGATCCCAAGCTACCGCATGTGGTATTTGTGGTGGACAAAGTTGTGTAGGGGCAGGTTTTCTCCAGGTTCTCCAGTTTTCCCCGCCATCTCATTCCACTGGTGTTCCATCTTCATTACATGTATCATCAGTGTCATTGCCGGTGGTGCCATTTGTAGTAAAAGCAGGCGTTAAACACTATTAAAAAAACAACAAAACTAGGAGGTTAGCCACCTGTACCAGTGTATAACTGACAAACAGTTTTACATAATCTGTAACCCATTTTGTTTAACCATAAGTGGGTAACTATGACAGATATGATGAAATGTGAGTTCTCCCCTCCCCCCAAATAATGTGCAAAAATGTTGTTAGGTAGGCTTTATGAATTACAGAAATGATCAACCTGTATATGACATCCCCAAATATTATTTATGTTACTGCTGCAGCCCAGCTCTTTTCGTGTGCAAAAATCCTTAGCATGGCTTCCTTCGGAAGAGAAGTAAAGCCGTCAGTATGTCATTGATTTATGTCACATAAAAAAATCTCGAACCTAATAAAGAGGCCTCTGATCAAAATTAAACAGTCTTTTATATTCAACATAGTATGGGATTCTGAAAACCACTATAGTTAAAGAGTGTCATAAAAAAACTCCATTTCCAGTTTTTAAGGATATTTATCTATGTTGTAACTGCTGATTCTATGAAGTTTAGAACTTCAGCATAAAATTAATTTAAGCCTTAATAACGATATTATTTTTATTTACATAACTTTTGATAGTTTTATGTGCTCGACACAATAGAAATAATTTTACGGGTGTATTTATACTCAGTTGTAAGTATTTTGCATCATGATTTAGAGTACATGTGCTTTCCTTGTTAACATGTGATATAATAGACAAACTGTCAGATATGAGAGTGACATCAGCTGAGCTGAAGCTGCTTAACCTCTTATTACTGGAATTATTTTGGTACATGTGCCACTTTTCCTCTAACTCTTTAACCATTTTGCATCTCCCTTTCACGGGCACCACAATAGAAGCGGTCCAAATAGCCATGAGCATTAAGCCAAAAAGGTAATGACTGGCCATCTATTCAAAGCCAAACATCACAGTTCGAATTCCAGTGACTCCAATCAAAAGTGCCTTAGTAAAAGAGAGAGGGCCCAAGTAACATAATCCGTGTGTAGCTCACCTGAATGATGACTGAGTTAAATTTTACTTCATGGATTTTGCTTTTTGTTCTAAAAAACAAAACGCCACAATTTTTATTGCAAAAATTTAATATTTTATAAGATAAAACAGCTTGTACATACTTGTATATTATTATTATTATTATTATTATTGAAGGCTGATGTAATTAAAGTAAGAAATAAAACCATTAAAAACTTAACAAAACACCTTTGTGTAAAATATACTTCACCAGGCACTAAGGGGTTAAATCACTTGGATGTCTCTTCTTTATGGTAGGCACATTCAGAGCAGCAGGTTGGACGGTGTCACATGCCTCCTTATTACGCTCTCCTCCAATTATAATGGGCATAACTATAAAGAAAATAAGGAAAGCGTGAGCAGTTACAATAACATTATGAATTTGATCATCTATTGATTAATATGCTATGATGTATTATAATAAATATATATATATATATATATATATATATACTTGTTTTATTTGGAGTAGTTTAACATCCTTTAACCTGGTCATATTGGATGATGAAATGAAATGTTGATATGATGCTCAAATGAGCTCAGGTTTCATGGAGCTTAACATACTAGACATTAATCTTCTCAAGAAAAGGGAAAGTGTGAGGCAGGCACTCTTATCTCCACACTATAGAGGCATGTGTTATAATAATGGTGCTTTTCTACACATTATATGGAAAAACCTTGGGAAAATATTGGTGTGATGCAAAGCAAGCTGCTTTAGAACCTGTCAATCTTCCTATTCCCTCCCTCAGTAGATACAATAAGCAGCATCAGGAATTTGAACCTAATTTTTGAAAGAATATTTTGGAAAGCAATTTAGATAAAGGCTTAATGTTTAAAATGACAAAATCTTTATAAAAAAAACGTGAAATGTGGTGTGAAGTTCCAAGAAGTGATCAGATTAAAGAATTTTAAGATGTTCTGTGATATTTCCCAGATAAACTTGCAATGAGGTTGTTTGCTCAGCTTAAGCTTTTTGCAATTACAGAATAATAATTATATTTCCAAAATCTCATGGTAGTATTTGAAGAAAATGTCATCTTAAGTATATTATATGTATAAATTAAATGTAAAATTAAAAAATTATATAAATTAAAATATATTATATTACATTTGACTTGTTAGCATGTCATTATCGCATTAACCCCATGACAGTCACCTAGTTGCTTGAACCTGCTTAATAAGAGAGAAGACAATGAATGCTGAACATATAAAACTACATGCAGGTCACTTCAGCTAGGTGTAATAGACTTACATGATGGTACATAAAGTTTGCTTGTTAATGAAAACATTGGGCTATTTCTGCTAAGCAGTCTGAGAGTTACATTACGTGTATTAGCTACTCCCACAATATCAGCAACCCTTTGTTTACTTATTTTTCATACAGAGAAAGGAAAAAGTTTGAAGTGCTTGCACACAACTTATTTAATATGAGTGTCTGTTCTCAGATAGATGCCATCCCTGTATTGTATAATATCATGTAATAACTTTCATATTCTATTACTTATTAAGTGGATATTTAATGTCTCTCTGGCTGTTGAAACATTTTCAGATATGTATTTTACCTATTTTTCCTCTTATAGGTTGAGCGTTCCAGAAAATACACCATTCACTGCGGTATTAAAGTTTGCTGCTGAAGAATTTAAAGTTCCTCCAGCAACTTCTGCCATTATTACAGATGATGGCATTGGTATCAATCCTCAACAAACTGCAGGTAAATAAATATCTCCAAACTTTTATCAATTCTTTTATACAAATGGAAGGTAAGTTTTGGAACGTTTTGTGGCTAACTGAAATGGAAGATCAAATAAACCTGGAGCATATTTAGAGCAAAAGTAAGCTCCATTACTTTGCCAAACTTTAATCCGGTTGGAGGGCAAACCTAAGCCCTCCAAATAGGACTGCTACTTTTAGTGTACATTTGCATAAGAAGGATATATGGTTTGCTACTTAATAATTGGAATGCAGCAAATTTGAAAATAAAAAAACAGGATAAAAAAATGTTCAAAATCAGCCAGTTTATAATCTCACTAACGGAAGTGAAATAATTCTTTTGAGTTTCTCTTGTCATGAAAATATTCATTAGACACCTAGAATGAATATTACCAATAAATAAAACTCCTTAAACAGCAGTTAGAATATGGCTTTTGTGAGAGCATAAATCAGGTTCAGTAGACTGCTCCAGCTTAGGTGCAGGCCAAAAGAGCAGTGAGCTACTCATCACTCACATAGATCTCCTTCCAATGCAATACAGCTGGGAATTAAGGGAAAAGCAATTATCATGGCTGAATCAACTTGAAATGTACTGGCAGGAAGAGCAAGCATTGTGCTATTACCTTTGCCCGTGATGTATTAGCTATCCCGCTCTCCTTCCAGATCTGCTCCAAGGTTTGTGCTCAATTACAGTGAGTCTGTTGCATTTGTACGTGTTGCCTGCAGCATGCCAAAATTATACCATTTTTAATAGTAATTTTTGAAAAAAAACTTGCTTAACTGCTTGAAGTTAATGATAGGGATTAGATAGTGGTGGAGGCCTTGACCATTTTACATAAAAATTCATATTCATTTCATATTTGTAGAAATACAAGCACATGAATGCATTGGACACTGTACAGAAAGACCAACATATCATATCATACAGGAAATTCACTTATCATCCTAAAGCTATGTAACAGTTCCAGAAGGTTTGCAAAAAGCAAACTCAAAATAAATTTTTTCTTGGACACTTACTAAAATAGAGGCTACTACAACTAAAGTAAAACCTGGAATACAAGGGTCACTACGAAAGTTTTGAAATACGCATAAGCAAAGTTGATCAATTTAAGCAGATTGCAAGTGTAAACATGTATCAGTTTGCATCCTCCATCTCCCCTCGCAGTCTACACTGCAAGGTCAATAACCTCTAGTGTGGTGTCAGTTGCTTCCCAGCATGGAGATGGAAAGAGAGCACTTTCTTGCAATGATTTTGTATGATTTTAAAATGGGTTTAAATGAGACCCAAAGTCTTGAGCGCTTACAACAGGCTTTTGGTGATCTTGCTCTGTCCCGTGTCACAGTTTTTCAGTGGTTTCAAGAGATTAAAAGAGGCCAACTTCATTAAAGGACGAGGTTAGGTCTGTCTACGGCAGTGACTGAAGGAAACATAGCTGCTGTGGAAAGAATGGTCCGCGAAAACAATTGTGTGACATTTAAGGAAATTGAGGCAAGCATGCAATTTAAATCAGCAGCAATTTTGAAACTATTGCATGACTATTTGCGCATAAGGAAGGAGTCATCCCCTTAGGTGCTCCACAATTTAATTAATCTGCAAAATCGCACCATGTTGAATGGTGTGAAGAAATGCTGGCCAGATTCGATGGAGGCAATTCTTGGGGGTTTCTTACATTGTCCTGGTGATGAAACTTGGATTTATCAATTTGACCCTGACATAAGCATCAGTCGGCTGTGTGGATCTTTCCGGGTGACAACCTTTCAATGAAAGTGCAGCATCGGGAAGAAAATGGTGACCACTTTCTTCTCTAAATCTCATCATGTGGCTATCATTCCACAAAAGACAGTTACTGCGCACTGGTACACAACAATTTGCTTACCACAAGTTTTTGAGAAGCTTTGTGAATTGCGGCCAAGAACAGGACTGCGAGGAATCCTGTTCCACCAAGTCAAAGCCTCTGCACACACAGACAATGAAACGATCCAGTTTCTGGAGTCCATAGAGGTGAAGCTGATGACTCATTCCCCCTACAGACCCGATTTGGCTCCATGTGACTTCATTTTGTTCCTCACAGTGAAAAACTGCATCAGTAGAACAAGGTTTTCGAGCCCTGAAGAAGCTGTTACAGCATTCAAAAGTGAACTTTTACACCTACATGAAAATGAGTGACTGGAACGCTTTTAAAAGTGGTTTGAGAGAATGAGAAAGTGCTTACAGTGTGGTGGTGAATACTTTGAAAAGCTCCAGCTGTCAAAATGGTTTCATCCAGTTTAGTTTTTGTGTATCTCAAAACTTTCGTAGTGACCCTTGTATAGTAGATTAACTGGATTGTGACTGAATATACAGTGGCAAAACAAAAAGAAACCTTAATTTCAGAATAAAATAGCATTTTACAAATATTAAATTCAAGTAAATGGATAAAACTGTTAAAAACCTTGACATTATTTAGTCAGCTTACCCTCCCTGTATGGAGGTCTTACGTGTGGGTGCATAGGGCTAGAAGCCTGTCGAGGAGCCAATGACATTTACCTAATCATAGAATGAAGAACCTGGAACGATGGATCAGCCATATCCAGACATGAGAGTGATATGAAATGAAGGATAGGAAAAGTGATGATAGAGCATTTGATGGAATGAATGGTGGGGGAAACCAGAGAATCTGGACCTACCCAGACTCACTTTGTCCACCACAAATCCCATATGTGGTACCCTGAGATTGAGCCCAGGCTGCCCTGGTGAGAGGCAAGCAGTCTAACCATTCAGATGCAGCCTCTTAAAAACCAATAGGAATGAAGAATGATTTGGATGTTTTAGAGACATTATCATCAAGAAACAACAGAGATTTGGATATAAATTTTGAAATTCTCGCAGAGATTAACTCTATCAAAATGATTGAAGCTTCTGTCATCAGGGGGAACTCCACCAATTGATCAGGGACCTGGATGTTTGAACCAGTCAACAACAATGTAGGTCACATGATCCTGCAGTTAAGGTTGTGAATGAAACCAATTTCTGTGATTAAACTGTGCTGTTGTACTTGCCTTACCTATCTCTGTACTATTTTTGTAAATGTGTGTATACATTAATCAGTAAGGAAACAATACAGTGTATAATTACAAATAACTTTTTGGAAAGATGAAGGAAGAAAAGCAAAATAAATCCACAAGGGTACCATTGCAGAATCAGATATAAAGAATAGGGAAAAAGAGAGGGAAGATGATGGGGATGAAGGGCAGGACATTATGGAGGAGATGAACAACTTGGGCTATACCTGGTACTTAATAGCAGAAGGTAAAAAGAAGCAGAATTTTTCTGAAGGAAAAATGAAATGAATTAACTAGCAAAATAGTGTAACTCAGTGAATCACTCACTCAAAATGTTCACTATTTGGTTATTTATCTTGAACAGGTTTTGGAAACTTCTTGTTTCCATTGTCAATTGTTGTTGTGTTGCCCAATTTTTGTATAGATTCCATCAGTTTGATGGATTTGGGGATGAGATCTTTATTTAATGGGAAACTGAAATTTATTAGGTGATCTCTGTTCTTCTGTATTAGGAGTGTTTCCCATCCTCAGCTCTACAGATTTTTAGATTTCTATCTTTTTTTATTTTATGAGTTTCTGTTCCCAAGTGTAGTGCTAGTATTAATTTTTCTATATATGTGTATTTTATATTAAACGCTCTTTTAATTTCACATCAATATTCCTTTTAGTTTTTCCTGTGTAACTTAATTTACAACTCTTGCAGATAATTTTATAAATGCCTGGCAACTTGTTTCCTAGGATGTTATGCTTGGTGTTCATTTCCAATGTGCTACTTAAGCTGTGCATGTTGATGGGAGCCAGGGTTGTGTTCTAGTTTTTAAGAATTTTTTGGAATATTTTGTTGTGTGAAGACCCAGAAACCAAATTACTTTAGTGTTATGCCAGTCCAACAGTAGAGTCTCACAGCAAGTAACCCACATGGACTCTGCCCCCTTGCAACTCAGCCCACCTTACTCAAATGCTTCTGCAGTGAATTTAGGTTAAGTAAACAATAGGATCAAAGAATGTTTCACTTATAAATAATGCCAAAAACTAAAAATATACTGCTGTGCTTAGTACTCCCATCATATTTCACTTTTTTAAAACCATTCTACATAAAATATGTTATGTAATGTAGCAATGTAACTGTTTCTGATGTTCTTCCACTTAACTTCTTTAGATTGTACAGAAACAAAGTTTAAAATGGAATTTCTGCTTTTAAAGGTAATGTGTTCCTGAAACATGGTGCTGAGTTGAGGCTGATCCCAAGAGACAGAGTAGGAATGAAGCTGATGAAAGTACACCCTTCCTTGAGTAGATGATTTCAAACTGTCATGAAACTTAACAATTTTTTTTTTATATCTTAACGGTGGTTCTGGATATGTACATTGTATAATTTTCTATTCGTAAAAATAATTGTAAGATTTAAAATTTGCTTATTTAAAATATGCTGATCATGTTGTACAAGTATATTGTATTGATTTAATGGCCCAATGGAGAACTCGGCTAAAGAACAATGTAATTAATTCTATAAGTTTCAAGTTATATTATTAATAGTGATTCTAAATAAATTACTAAAGCTGTGTAATTATTGTAGAATATTTTTCACATAAAATCGTACCACAAACAGAAAAAAAATATCTAATGTTTTTAATTGATATAAATTTTTATTATATATTGTGAAGGTTTTTCACAAGAATAATACACAAAGGAACTTGGTGGCAGAGTTTTTTTAGTAAATCATTGAGGTAAACAGAACAAGGTTTCACTTTTCTTTTTGTGGAAGTTTGTAAACAGTGTTGTTATATTCATTTATTTGGCAAGGAGTCGATTAATTACACTAAACAACACTTACTTGGGATTTTTGCTGGAACATGTTTCAAAGGACTAGAATGTTAGTGTTGTTCAGTGTAATTAATCGACTCCTTGCCAAATAAACCAAATAAAAGAACAAGGTTTACTATTTCAACCTGCAGCAAATGGTTTAGAAGAAAGAGACTGTACTTGTGAGCTTGAGCATGTAGCTTAATATGAGAAAGACCAAAATAAAATGCACTCTTTCACGAACAAATTGTAAATTATAACAGATTTGTTTAAAATACATACCTATTTCCAGTGAATTGCACAAGCATTTTATGGTTTCAAATCATAGATTCTATATATTAATTAAAAGAACTTGATACTTGCTGCCATTTTCTCGGAAATTCTGCCTGTCACAGAGTCTACATCATAGATAACTAATTCCCAAGTATGCCATATCTATTCTAAGCTTGTGAGGTATATGCCTATGAATGAATTACTACTTCACACAGTGGTGTTTGTTGTCTGTGGTGTCATTACCATTAAAATATTAAATACAGGATAGTAGAAAGTAAATGAGTCACAAACTGTGTTATACATGGTTTAGTGTTCCTCTTGGGTTAATGGGGTAAAACAACAGGATTTATTTTATTTTTCCAAGCAATTTGTATGTGTTTAATTAGAGGTTACATATCTTTAAGATTTTAATTTCCATATGTTCTACTCTTAATTTATTTGCTTCATTTTAATTTATAGGCAAAAACAACCCAATAAAAATCAACTATAGCCTTTAGTCCTATACAACAAAAGGATATGTGGCATATTCAGGCAATATCTTTTATACAAAGAATAAAATAATAATTTGTTAGTGGAAATTAGCACAATTTTGATTCTGGAAAAGTTGCACAAATATAGAATAACAAAATAAAACTTAACTGCTATTATTATTATTATGACAACAATAATAATAAATATAATAATCCACCTTATGGAAGCTTTTTACAATTTCCTGGTTGCCTCAAAAGTTGCAACTTCAGTTGTTACAAAATAATCATTAAACTCTTGCATATTATAAAAACATTGATTTAACAAAAATTCTTAACCTTATTTCTGAATCTAGTTAGTTGTTTGCCAGTTATTACATTGGTAATCAGGTTATACATATGTATGCCAGTATGTAATATAGAGGTGATCTTTTTAGTTCTTCTAGATGACGGTAGGTGAATTTTATTACTGAACTGGTACTGTGATTGTGAATCTTGTATTAGAACAAAATTGATGAACATTATTATTTATAAAACATACACTAATATATATAGACAGGGATTAAAATTTTATGTATTATTTCCCTTTGCGTTGTGAACAGTGTGTCTGCATCAACGGAATTCCCCCACTATAATGTCACATGAGAATACTGATTGAACGTAAGCAAAATAATTACTTATCACTTTTGTCGTATTAAGGTTGCATACAATGACAATATACTAAGGGGACTTCAAATTATATGAATATAAAATGTGCAGCGAATTCTTTTCCAGAGGTGAATAATCATTAGCATGCACTGAGTTAAAATGATACTGAAGATTAAATTTTTCAGCCAGCACTTGCAATTTTTTCATTACAAATTAAATAAACTACCACTACATACCATGAAGAGGTACATAACTTCACATTCAGGATTTTAATAATTTGTTGTGTGGGTACCCTTCACTTTAACAAGTGCCCTTCAATTACAAAATTGATGTACCACTGCTACCAAGGACAACTCTCACTTTGAAGCCTGCACTGAGTCAACAGGTGTCATATTCAAGCATATGCATTGTGGCAAGCGGGTTGGCAGTGGCTGATGTGCATCTTATAAAACTATTTTTGACCCTCAACAGTTCCACAATCTAATGGATGTAATTTGCTTTGAATATCCAAGTTTCTCCAATGTTAGAGAGTGTTTTATAAAGTGCATTTTTCCCTGTGGCAAAAACTCACAGAAGACAGTACCATTGATATAACAAATTCTGTTGACGGTTGAACATGTGCTATGGGGCATCTGAACTACAGGTACTTCAAAATAGAAAATGTTTGCAGTTTTTGACAACTCAAGTATATTGATGTAAATGTAAATTTTTTTAAAAAAATTTTAAAAAAATAAATAAGTAAATAAATAAAAAAGCAAGCATGTCTTTTGTCTGTGACTAATGGTATAAATAACATCATAGCAGCAAATATTTCTTAAGGATTGATTCAAGATTTAAGTTTGTTTGTAGAATATTTTTGTATAAAGAGTATGTGTTGTGCTTTAACCAAGAAAGCAGGCTGGAGGTGGGCTGCATACAATTTTAGAGAAGGTAAGCGACACTACTTGGCACCAAAATTTAAATTAAATTATGTTGAGCTTTCATTTCATTGAATCATATAGTCTGTTGGGTTTAAATTTTGAACAGAATGCAGAGGTTTTGCTTGGGTGATTGGGGAAATTGGTACATTTTTATTGTTCTGGCGCAGTAGTTTTCTTTAGTGCAGTCTCCGACATATGTTTATTTTTATGTCCATGTTTATGAGGAATCAAATGGGGATGGTGTAACTGTTAGAGCTAGATGGCCAATGGTTTTGTTTTAAGATATTTATGAAACTATCTATGGGGGAAATTTTAATATTGTATTTTGGGCATGCTTTAATAGTTGCATTTCAGTGGTTCTGTTTTAAGAATTAAATAATTGCAATATTTTTAGAATTTTGTGAATCCCAAGGGTTAATGGGTGTTTTTTGTTACATGAAATGATTTCTCACTTTGTTGAGGGATTGGGTTAATTATATTGTATGGTGGCAATGCCTGTGAAGAGCTAGTGTTCTTGTTGAACAAAATACTTAGATCATTGATATTTTTGAGTCATATATTTTGTATGTATAAGCTACTAAAGTAATAGAAAAGCACTTTTCTACCACATTTATATTAGTGTTACCAGCTTTAGTGTCTACTAATTGTTATTAAAAGTAAATTCAAGATTAAAAGAATTTCCCGATTATAAGGTGAAATCCTGCATTTCGGCTGAAAGTTACACACGTAGAGATAGCCATTCTCATTTACATTTGTGGCTAATATTTTTGTTACTCTCATATTATACACTGAGCATTCAACTCATGGCAGTTTTGCTGCAGATGCTTTAGGTTTAAAAATAAAGAGATCTGTTTTTTTTTATTTTTGGAAAGTTGTTCCTATTAGTATTCAGCTTTGTAAAATAAAGTTTTTTAATAAACGAATTTAATTCAGGGAGTATTGATTATTTTTTATTTAATTATTAGAATATAAAATATTTCCTATTTTATTCTTGTGCATTGAAATATTTGATTTTGCTCACATGTTGTATAGTTCATAGGTGATTGTGGGAAATAGAAGTGGAAAGAGAAATTAACTTGAGATTAGTTTTTATATATATAAAAATAAATATTTTTTTTTTTTCATTTTTTGAGAACTTTTATGCTAAGGGTGTTATTAGATTATTGGTTGGGCTTTATTTCTTTTCTTTACTAATTGTACCTAGATGTATATTCAAATTGCAATTATAAGTCCTTTTTTTATTTTTTGATGGGTTTATGTTATTGATTCAAGGTTTTCTTGATAATTTTCTTTGAAATTACCCTTTGCATATTGGTATGAAATTCAGTCTTTTTCATGGGTAAAGCTTTACTTAATTATACTTAGTTTTCTATTTATTTAGTTATTCTTGTTGCTTGGCAAAGGGGCTATTTCCTTATTTGTGGTCTTCTTGCACATTTAGTTGTAAGTTTGCATATAAAGTTGAGTAGACTGTTTTCCTATTGAAACTTGTGGTTATTCTGTCACTCAATACTGTTGCTAATTTTAAGTGGACTATAATTCAAACTAGAGTAAAAATCAGAGTTTTTAACTATTTCCATAAATCATGTATACAGTATTAACTCTTTAATTGGGGTTGCATTTTCCACTGAAATTACGCCAATGTAAAACAAGTATATACAAATATTCATAGTTGGAAGTGTATGTACATTTATCAGAGTTAAAGAGCTTGATCAGATTAGGGTTTTCAGTATTTTATCTAATTTTTGGGGCTTGATATTGTCATAGTTTTCAGCTTTGGATGGAAAATTCTATTTTGGATATGGATTAGTTCCTGCCTTAATAATGGACTTGTAGATTGCAGGCATTACCTTTTTTGTTAAAGAGAAATTATTGTTGCCCATTGGTTTGATACTCTCCAGCTAAACTTTTAGGAATTATTCCAAACAAAATAAATGAAGTTTGGTGCCAATGACTGGTAGTTCATTTAAACTATACCTCTTCATTTGGTTCTCTTCCTTCTTCCCCAGATACATTAGTTTTTTCTCTTTACCTACCGCCCTTGTGGAGGTATTTTGAAGTTTTTAAAATACTTTCACCATGCTATAGGCACTGAAAGTCAGTTAAATACCAAACTTGATATTTAAGTTCAATAATTTCCAAGGATGTGGCACAAATCCCTGCACACCAAACTAACTTGAACTTTTCATCTCTTTTTACTTTCTCCATACGCACTATGTACATAGTGTATAGAGAAAGTATTGCACTCCACCAAAAATTCGATACCGAGATTTCACCGGAAATATATCCAATATCCAAAAAAAGCATTTTCACAAAAAGGTCCGTGTGTGTGTGTGTGTGTGTGTGTGTGTCTGTGAACACGATAACTCAAAAACGAAGTCGGTAAAATACCAAACTTGGTATTTAAGTTTAGTATCTTCCAGGGATGCGACACGAAGATTTTGAGAAAAATCCCCCCACCCCCAACTACCCTTTACATGGAACTTTTTTCGAAAATTTTGATTTTCTCAAAAATGGCTCTAACAATTTTGATTAAAATTTCGGATATTAAACATATTTACCTGACAAATGAAATGTATATCTTGCATTTTCTGGGAATAGCCTCTGAAGAGTAGTTTATTCTGGATGAATTTTACTAAATTTTGAATAACTGCTAAACCGTAAGAAATGGACAAAAACTTACTACACAAAAACTGTAGATCACATTAAAATACACAATTTATGTTATATACATTTTTTTCGTGGAGTTTGTCGTTTTTGTGACATTCCTTATTTTTGGTTTCTGCTATGAAAAACGTATACTTTTCTCATACTGGAACTTGTCAACTCCTATCCATATAAACAAAGGAACTTTATTGACATAGCAACCAGCTTTTGACTATCACTTTAACTTATGGTTGTCCCTTATTTCGCTTCTACCTACAAGGATGCGAGTAGTAAGACTATTTCTGCTAATTTTTTTCTGATTAGCATAAAGTAAATAGAAATATAAGCTTTTTAAGAATTATTTGTTGCAGGGATATGGAGAAAGTCATGTGAATGGTACACATCAGTTTTTTTTGTTTCATTCCTAGCCATCCAAAAAGAACCAAAATTCAATTGTATCACAGACCAACCAGCTTTTAAAAATAATTGTCTACCACTCTAGCCTAATGTTGTTATTTTCTTTCTATTTCAGAGGCAAAAAACACCATTTCTGCTATTGTTTATCTCAATTAGAATGATATAATTAAAAGAATAATATTTTGTGAAAATAATTTGTTTGTAGGACATGTAGAGAAAGTCATGTGAATCAAACAGGTCCATGTGTGTGTGTCTGCAAACAAGATATCCTACAACAAAAGGTTAACAAATACCACACTTGATATTTAAGTTCAGCATTTTTCAAGGATGCAATAAACATATTTAGAAAATCCCCCATCACAAACTACCCTTTAAATAGAACATTTTTTAATAATTTTTATGTTCTCAAAAATGCTCTAATAATTTTGGTTAAAGTATAATATTTTAAGATATTTTTATGCTAAATAAAATGTATATATTGAATTTTCTGGGAATAGCCACTGAAGTTCTGTTCATTTTGGATGAATATTGCATTACTGGTAAACTATAAGAGATAAAGAAAATTTTTATACAAAAGAAATATATATAAAAAATCTCATTAAACACACAATTTATGTTAAACTTTCTTTTTTAGCGTTAAAAAGACAATTTTTCTTTCTTCTGATCAAGTATAGAGAGCAGAATGTTAATGCATCATATAGCAACCAGCTGTTGAAACATATTATCATCACTTTAGCCTAGTGTATTCCCTTATTCTCACGTATATATAAGGAAATATGTAAGAATAGTTTGTCGCAGAATAGGGATAGTCATGTAAAAACATCAGATTTTTTTCACATAATATTTGGGACATATCTTTTTACAGCTGAATGCAATGCAGTACAGCTAGAATTTTTAGAGAGAAGTCTGCATGCTGTAGATATGCAAGTGAGAGAGAATTGCATAACTCAAGAATTAAGTCCAACAAATACCACATTTCACATTTTAGTCATGACACTGTTTAAAAAAAAATCTGATGTGTTACACTCACATGACTTTCTCTAGCTGCCCTAAAAAACTCCTACAAAAGATTATTCTTCTTTGTACACAATGCTAATCAAGATAAATGTTAACAGAATGTTATTACTTAGTTCTTTATAAGTGGAAGGGAATAAGGGAATGCACTACGCTTAAGTGATTGTCAAATGCTTTAAAAGCTATTGTTATGCGATTGTCATTGCAAATCACTTCTTTGCTTGGCCAGGAGTAGAAATAAGGAAAAACAGACACTTCCTGTGAGAGAAAAGTTTAAGTACTTCACAATCGAAACCAATAACAAGGAATATCTCGAAAACAGTTACCTCCACAACAAAACGTAAAGGACAAAAATTGTGTGTTTTGTCATTAGGTACATTTTTTGTGTAGTACATTTTTTTCTATCTCTTACGGTTTAGCAGTTAAGTAAAATTCAGCAAAATTCATCCAGAATAAACAGGTCTTCAAGGCTATTCCCAAAAAATTCGAGGTATACATTTTATTTCGGACCTAAATAGTTTTAATATACAGGATTTTAATCAAAATCGTTAGAGCCATTTTTAAGAAGATTAACATTTTCGAAATGTTTTCCATGTAAAGGGTAGTTTGTGGTCGGGGGATTTTTTTGAAAATCTTCGTGTCGCATCCCTGAAAGATACTAAACTTAAATACCAAGTTTGGTATTTTACCAACTTTTCGTTTTTGAGTTATCGTGTTCACAGACACACGGACACACACACACACACACACACACACACACATGGACCTTTTTCTGAAAATACTTTTTTTTTTGATACAGGGGACCCTAAAGCATATATTTCCGGTGAAATCTCGGTATTGAATTTTTGGTGGAGTGCAATACATTCTCTATACACTATGTACATAGTGCGTATAGAGAAAGTAAAAATGCTAATATTATAGTGTAAGTCTTACAGCAGTTAAATTAACTTTTTTTCAAAATTATTTGACTGTTTTGTGTTGCATGACACTTTATCGGATTATTTATCACAAACGTGTCACTCTCCTGCTGCTGGGAATGGGCACTGTGTTCACCGGAAGAGCAGTTTGCGAAAGCCTATGCTATTATTATTTAGATTAAGGGAAAAGCGGTTATTGTCTGACGATAGCTTAATTACGACATTCTGTTTATTTGTTGTGAGCGATGGCGTGACGAAGGCTCCAGAACAATATGTCTGGTTACTGTATAACGGCGAAGTATGTAGTAATTGGTGAAAGTTTCGAAATGGAATCTGCAAGAAAAGGAAACAAAGCACTGTGTAAAGTTAACGGCCATTATGTTGCTCAGAATTAAATGTATGTGCTTTCTAAAGAAGCTGTATGATTTTATGGCCTTTGCTGGAGGAGGAGCTGCATGTGAAGAATGGGTTGGTGGCTAAAGTTTTATTAGACCACTTATACGGATATGTATCATGGCACAATACAAACATAGTAGATAAATATGACACTAGGGAATGTTATATCTTACTAATAGCCATAAATGCTTTATCCTTGAGCATATGCCAAGGTTCCTGTATGGGTACCAAAAATCTGACATGTCTTCAAATGACTTCGCCCAACTTTCTCCACTCATAGAATCTTTACTTTCTCTACTACGTAGAACAGGTACACAAAAGAAGTATTGTATTCCAAAACTTTGAATACAGAGATTTCACTGCGATATGAAATATCTTGAATTCAATAAAAAATAATCTGATGTGTACCATTCACATGACTTTCTCTATATCTCAGTAAATTATTATTGTTAATAAGATTATCTTTTATTTATTTCATGCTAATCGAGAAAAATTAGCAGAAATAGTCTTATTTCTTGCTTTATTGTAAGTAGAAGCGAAATAAAGGAGTACCATAGGTTAAAGAGAAAGCCAAAAGCTGGTTTTGATGTTTGCTTGTATGGACAGGAGTTGACAAATTCCTGTATGAGAAAAGTATAAGCTTTTCAAAGCTGAAACCAAGAAAAAGGAATATCTCAAAAACGATCAATTCCACGACAAAAATGTGTATAACATAAATTGTATGTTTTAACATGCTCTACATTTTTTGTGTGTTAAGTTTTTGTCCATCCCTTACGGTTTAGTAGTTATGCAAAATTCATCCAGAATAAAGTAGTCTTCAGAGGCTATTCCCAGAAAATTCAAGATATACATTTTATTTGTCAGGTAAATATCTTTAATATACAATATTTTAATCAAAATCGTTAGAGCCATTCTTAAGAAAATCAAAATTTTCGAAAAAAGTTCCATGTAAAGGGTAGTTTGGGGTGGGGGGATTTTTCTCAAAATCTTCGTGTCGCATCCCTGGAAGATACTAAACTTAAATACCAAGTTTGGTATTTTACCGACTTTTCGTTTTTGAGTTATCGTGTTCACAGACACACACACACACATGGACCGTTTTTTGAAAATACTTTTTTTGGATACAGGGGATCCTAAAACATATTTCTGGTGAAATCTCGGTATCGAATTTTTTGGTTGGAGTGCAATACATTCTCTATTACACTATGTACTTAGTGCGTATAGAGAAAGTAATACTAAGCAAAGCTTTACAAGATAACTCTCCCACCCCAAACAACACTTTGTAGAAAGTGTTTCATTATTTTTTTTTTATTTTAAGTATAGTGTTACTATAAATGATCACAGTTTGTTGGGATATGTTTAATTTTCTACTGGCTTTTACGGTGGATTTCTGTGGACTTGTGTGAAACTCTCTCTCACATGCTCCACATTTGCCTCACTTGCTGATGTGGATGACTGGTTGACTGTATTTTAATAAAAACATTAGTTTGTAATATTTGCATGATAAAATCTGTAACTTGAATTTTTTATGAAAGTGTATTAAATACTTATTCTGATCAAATTATCAGATTACAAACCATAAAGATAAGGCATAAAACAAATGACTAAATTCAATTGGAATAGCTCCCAAATTCTTAAATTATGCCATTCTTTAATCTCCTAAAAAAAAGAAAATATATAGTATGTTACAATTAGTATTGGGGGAGATTGCCTGTAAGTTCTAATAATATAAAAAACTGCACCATATATCGAGAATTTTAAGTCCTGGTAGAAGTTTAACAAATTATTCATAGTTAAGAAAACTCAGCCTAATATTAGATTAATAATGGTATGATATTTTAAGTTGTCATGTAATGGGTTGTTTTAGCACTACTGATGAAAGTAGCTGTGTCAAAACATCAAAAATTCATGTTAATCAAATGCAAAAGGATTAAAAAATTATGTCAATGTTTCTAATTAAAATAGTGTTTAAAAATTAAAGCAAATTCTTTATTTATTTACTTTTTACTTTCTCTACCAAGTACATACATAGTAGGTAGAGAAGGTATTGTTTTACGCCCAAAAATGTGATGTCTTTATTTGACTGCAAATTTATGTTTTGAGATCCCCTGAACAATAAAAGGAGCATTTTTACAAAAAGTTCCATGCAAGTATGTGTTTCAGGAAAATCCACCCCCCCCCCCTCCCATAAACTATCCTTTAGCCTTTGGATGGAAAATTTTTCAAAAATTGTATGCTTACGATATTTACATCATGCACAAATACAGTGTATATCTTGAATTTTCTGGGGATAGTCTCTGAAGCCCATTTCAGTTTGATGTCTTTTGCATAACTGGTAAACTGCAAGTGAGAGAGACAAAATCTTATCACAGAAAAATTAGATCTCATTAAAACACACACTTTGTCATAAACCTACTTTTTTTTTTTTTGTGGTTAACCATTTCCAAGACATATCTTGTTATTTGTGATAAAACTTCCAATACTTAAGCCTTTTATCAAATGGGAGGACATTTTTAACTTTTTGTCAGTCTGATCAGGCAAAAGAGAAGAGAATTTAAATTGATTCATACAGCAATAGCTTTCAAAAGATTTGACTATCTCTACTCTCTCATTTCCCATTTAGGAGAATTTAAGCAATAAAACCATGTTTGCTAATGTTTATTTCAATTAGCATGAAATAAAGAGAAAAATAAGCTTTTGTGAGAATAATTTGTGCAGAATAAGAAGAGAAAATCATATGAATGGAGCACATCAGATTTTTTGGCTGCAGCTTCTTTAACTTTCATGCTGGCAGTTTTGGCTTTGGAAACACAAAGAGATGTTTGTAATTTCACATTTAATTAATGAACAGTGGTTTTGTTATTTTAAATATTGAATCATACTCACATCCAAGAATCTATGGAGGCTAGAGAATAATCTATGAACATTTCTCCACTCAGCCAAAACTCAAACTTTAACTTCTTGGTCAGCCAGCACACTGACCACTAGACTGCAGAGGCATACATTTTTGCTATACTACAAAAATACAATATATTTTGCAAGTTGATATCAATATGCCTATGATGGTAAATGGAGAGCTTAAAAGGTTTACTGAAAGATATCATCTAACATCATAGGCTTATTGGGGAGGTGTTACACAGATATAAGATTTTATTTGATATGAAGGGCAGCACAGTGGGAGTGCTGCTATTGTTTCATAAGTTATGGCTACATAGTTTTTCATGCACAGATTAATGCAGTATTACAAAACTTACAAACAGATTATTTTTCATGGGCTTTCTTAAATAATCATCAACTTTGAATATTTCTAATTTGTTCTTTATTATGAATACTTTAAAAATTGTGATAAGCTATGTACAGACCTTTGGTTTAATATCGTTAATCTGAAATTGGTAAGGATTTATTTCAACCTTACAGCACATACTTCAGTGACATCACCATACAGTATTAGATAAATAGTTATGCTATAAAACTCAAGGTAAAAAATGTACGCACACAAAAATTAAATAATGCTTCTCTCTTCATTGTACATTATGACAAGTCTTAGTGCACAGTCATTTCCATTTACATAAACCAGACAATCTGCCAACATTCACAACACAGATGCATGCAAAAAATAAGCTAATTTCTTTTACACTAATTCTAAATTCAGTTCAAAAGTTATTCTATAAATCAGAAGCCTGTAATGATGCTGCTTTCAACAGAACATCTCAATAACTTTGGTATTAAAAATAATCTTTAGAAATGAAGATCTGCTAACCACACAGAGATGGTAATGATACGCCCCCTTTTACACAAATATGTTAACATACAAAGAGATCACACACAAACATTTGAGCATTTCATAGTAAACAAGATTATTTAATACTGAAATTATTCAGAGTTTGAAAGCAACTTAGTATTTTGGCACCTTCATGGAATGCAGAAATTACAATCTAGGTATCTTAGAATCTACATTATTTGTAATTAAATGTAGCGTTAGATTGTTTATTTCATGCTGTTTCTTCATTTTTAGCACTGTACTTCAGAAACTACCTAAACAGGATTTAAGAACTAAAACCACACAAATGGAAACTTAATGTCAGACTTAGTCAAATGGCTTTCAAATGTCTTCTTCTCATTTCAGGAACTCTAAAGTGCTTTTATTTTACAGATTTATGATTCTTAGAGAAAATGCTTGATTTAAATTTTCTTTGTTATTCTTGATGCCATTATTATTTTTGTTGAATTGTATGGCACATAAGTATATAACTTTGGATTTCTTTTCTGCTTTGTGTATTCTTTGTTCACTGCAAGAATATGCCATTCATAAGTTATCTATGCAATCACATATGCTTTGAGGATTACAGCTAAGCTGTAGAAGTAACTTTCTAACAAGGTAGCTTCAATTAATCTGGATGATATTTTTGAGCTTAAATTTGTCAATAATATGAATTCAGTAGTCATTTGTTGCAAAAATTTCCCAACATCAATTCTTGAGATATGAGAAACACAAAAGCTAAAGGTAATAAATGAGATTGTTATTTATAGCTATGCCTATTCAGTGTTACAGAATGTGGCCATGAGAAAGTTTAACTTGATAATGGCTTTTTGAAATTTTCTCCAACTCAAAAAAACCACTTACAAAGACTTAAAAATAAAACACTATTAGAAAAAGCTTCATGTGTCTGTGAACAGTATCAAAGTTGATACAAAGTTCAACACCTTTCAAGGAAATCCACCCCCCAAATTACCCTTTACATGAAAAAAATTGAAAATTTTGATTTTCTCAAAAATGATTTAACGATTTTGATTAACATACTAAATAATTAAGACTTTTCCTGAAGACACTTTTGTAACAAAATGTAGGACTTTAATTTTCTGGGAATAGCCAGTTATTTTCACTCTGGATGACTTTTGCATAACAGGTAGACAGAAAAAAAAAAACTAAACTGCATAAAAAATGTAGAGCTTGTTAAATATACATCTTCCCCCTTGCCCCTTCCCCCTGTGGAGTTAACCATTTCCAAGATGTTCATTGTTATCAATTTCAATTTTCAAATACTTACATTTTCTTCAAATGGGATTTTATTATTAATTTTTCTTTTTCCTGATGAAGCAAAGAGAATGGAATCTCAAAGTCAACATATGGTGACTGGCTCTTAAAAGAGTTGACTATCCATTAAGCGTGTATTTCCTTATTCCATTGTAATTACAGGGAAATATGTAATAAAAGTGTTTATGCAAATATTTATCCGAATTAATATAGAATAATAAGCTTTTAAGAATAGTTGAATGGCAAGAGAAATTCATCCATATGCAATACACTTAAAAGAATACATATAATTTTGTTTTAAGAACTTCTCTAATGGCTCTGATTAAAGCTTGAACTCAAAATTATTAAATTATTTGTTTGTTACAATGCTGACAATTAGCAGAATCATACCTTCACAGCCAGTGTGCTGGAATTTCATCCTGCAGGAGTTTTTACATGTTCTTTACATTTTAAATCTGACATTGGGCTATTGCTCTTAGCACACTTAAAATCTATTGGTCTGGGTCAGCTTTGAACCTGCAGGATCAGAAGCGAGCACCAACCGAGTCATCCAGACTGACAAACCTGAACAATGAAATACACATTTTGAATTTTCTGGGAAATCACAAAAATTAAGACTATTATGTAAAAATGTGCCACATTACATTTTGCATTGCATTAACTATTTTCAAAATAATCACCAGTGTTTGCTTATATGTTTTCATATTGAAGTCTACTTTGGCAATTTAAACATGAACATCGGAAATTGAGTAATTCTCTTTTTTTTTTTCTCCCTCTCTCAGGCATCTAACCAAAGAATTGTATGATTAAACAGTATGTCTCTTCATCCTGCATGTAACAAAACAAGGTTTGCAACAACTAATTAGAGATAGTTGGTATGGGAAGGTGGGAAAACTGCTAGAGGAGTTTGGAATGAGGGATGTCTGGAATTTTTGATGTGTTACATTCACATGAGATAGAACATATATTTTCATGATCACTCAATATTTATTTACTATAATTGTAGCTTCAGTGGGTAATATAATTTTATCCTCAGAGATATATAACCTCAAATTAAACATATACAAATTGCTTGAAGGGAAAGATTAAACCCTATAGATAAAGGGAAAAAATATAAAAAATAATAAATATATTTAAATGTCTTAAATAAACTACTTCCATAATCATATCTTTAGTTTCTCTACCTATTTTGCAACAAACAATTCTTACAAAAGCTTATTCTACTTCATGCTAATCAAGATAAACATTAGCAAAGAAAATGGAAATGAAGTTTTATTTATGGACGTTCTTTAACTGATTGATGTTTGGAGGAATTTAGTAACAGTGACAGTCAAATTATATGTTTTATTAATTTGCTGAGTTGTGACGTAGTGTTAAAAAACCAACTCAACAAATTAATAAAACATATGTTCTTTAACTGTTTTGGTTCTCAGTGTCCCATTCTATAGTTGGCTTGAAATACCACTTAATTTAGGCTTCAGGTTCTTTTACGTGCCATAAATCTACGACATGGCACCAACGACTTCACTTCCCTTCCGAAGGAAGCCATGCTAAGGATTTTTACGCCCGAAAAAAATCCAATGTCCTCCGCCAGGCTTGAATCGGTATCCTTGGGTACATGAAGTTAGCATGGCTACCATTACACCACATAGGGCGACCTAAATAAACATTAGCAGAAATGCATTTATTACTTCCTTTTAGGTAGAAGGGAAATAAGGATATACACTAGCTAAATTAAAAGTCAAACCTTTTACTTTCTCTATCAATTACTTATTGCAGGTGGAAAAAGTACTGCATTCCTCCTAAAAATTTACTAATATGCTTTTGGGATACTATGAATAAGTATTTAAAAAAAAAAAAAAAAGGAATAAGGAATAAATATTAAAAAAAAAAAAAAAAAAAAAAAAAAAAAAAAAAAAAAAAAATAATAATAATAATAATAATAATAAAAAAAAAAAGGAGAAAAAAAGTTATACAGAAATGTATGTGTGTGAATAGCATACTTACTTAACAAAATATCAAATAACCATAAATTAAATATGGACACTACATAAAGATTTTTGAAAAATCAAAATCCCTCCTGTCCCAAACTAGCTTTTACATGAAAAATGTGTTAAAGCTTATGATTTTCTCAAAAATTACTTTTAATAATTTTGATTTAAATGCACATTATTAAGATATTAAATAGAATGCATATCTTAATTTTTTTGTGAATAGCCTGTAAAGTTGTCTTCATTTTGAATGAATGTTGGTTGTATAGTGCTATTCATTAGAATTGTACTGATTCTGTTAAAATATGTACAGTAGAAGCCCAAAATACATGGTTTCTGGAGACATACTTTATCCCCACATTATAACAATTTCATGGTATATCGAAATGTAAACTTAGAAGTGTCAAAAATCGATCCCACGAATGTGGAGAGAAACATTTGTGCAATAGTAAATTACAGTACATTATAAAGTATATGTTATGCAATAACTCACCAGTTATGCTGGAGGCCTAACTGACCTTAATTTGTGGTAAATTATACTGTACCTGTCTTAAAGAAATCAGTAAATTTTGTTGGCTGACTAATTCACAATGTTTTTTTTTTTTCTCCGTATATAGTTTGATTGTAGCAAATGTCAATGCTAGAGGTGTGGGGAGGGTGAAAATTATACTTGAGAACCACTGTTTGAAGAAATTTTTAAACTAAACTTTCAAAAGTAAAAAAATAATCCAAATAAATAAAAAGTATAGTACATATTTTCCCCTATGTAAAATTGCAATCCATGATATTTCAGACCACACCATTTCAGGCTTCTACTGTATTTTCTTTTTTTAATGTATTTCTTAAGGTAAATAAATTCTATTTCTATTCCAACTGGTCAACCCGAGACAGACCTAAACTTCTAAATGAAAATGCAGAGCTCTTTAAAATATGAATTTGCAGGTTTAATTTTATTATTCACCATTTCCAAGACATTCAATGCTGTTGGTTTGATTTATGTTACTTTATCATACATATTTTGAGGTGCTAGGTTACCAACATGTTTACATCATGAGGAGAGTGGAATTTCAAGCCAATATATCATGTCCTGCTTTTTCAAGACTTGAGTATCACTTCAGCCTCCTGTATTTTGCTTGCACTTCTGAAGCAATAAAAATGAACAATTTCTGCAAATTGCATCTTATTACGAATCAGACAGAAAATAAACTTTTGTAAAACTAGTGTGTAGAAGAAAGATAAAAATAAATGATAGTGGGTAAAGAAAATCATGTGAATGTAATACATCATACTTTTTCTTACAGTGAACAAAAAACTTGCTAACCAAAAGGGTTAATACTAAGAAAACAAGTATTTCAAAATAATTTAATATTACACAATAGTGTAATTTAAAAATGGAAGTTTTTATGTTCCGTATGCATAGCTAAAAATGTATAAATTGATTCCAAATACTCTTGTTTGAGGAACTGGATTTCTAGGAACAAAATTTAATCAAGCTCTCTCATCAATTTTTCTAAAATATTAAACCTTCTCCCCTTAACCCTTTTGCTGCTAAATATGTCATGTAACCAATGATTGCATAGTACTGTGCCAACCTTGCTCGCACAATTAAGACACTACACACATTATAGTCCCCTTCATGTCCTTTAGATTTAATGTATCCTAGGATTGTCAGCATTCAGCATATACAGCAAATTATTGACAATTTAAATGGAGACAGGTAATATGCAAATAATATGCATATGCATTTTACTGCATTAAAAGCAAAATCCAAACCAGTATCCATATGCAAAATAAAAGGCACAGTCATAAATAGAATTCATTAAGAGGATAGACAACACATATATCCCAGAAGTTGTCATATGAGAAGAAAGCAAACTGAATAACACGTCAACTAATATGTGTATATATATATATATCTGTTGTTAGCAGTAAAAGGATTAATTACCTTCACAATTCTCAATAAAGAATCAATAATGATCAATAATTACAATAAAATAAAAACCTGTTCCCTTAAGTTATGCTTTATAAACATACATTTTTTCTAGTACTGGCACTTCCACCGTGGTGAGCAAATAATTAGTATAATAATATTAGATTCTGCTCAGGTACTTAAAGTTTTAAAACTATCTGTAAGTCATCTACATAATGCTCATGTCACAATATTCAAACTCCATTACTTTAATCCTTTTAGATTTATTTTCAACTAAATAATTTTCAAATATACTGACATGAAAACTGCATTTTGTGCTTTCAAGAGCTGTTACTGCTTATTCTTGGGCTTGGAAGTTGAGGTAGAGGTAAAACACTGAACATTAATGGCCAGAATTTCAATGTTGAAAAAGTTAGGTTTTGTTGGTGACTGATGGTGCACAGCACCGATAGAAAAAAAAAAAACAACCATAATTCAATAAGTATTTCAACAGCATCCATTATTAATCATGTGGTATACAGGGGAAATGTGATGAGTGTTGAAATGGTAAGACAGTAGCCAAAAAACCTAATAGGTAATGAAGAGGTGCAACACCATATTACATTTGTTTGGCAACGTTCCTACAGACCTGGCACTGTACCAAGCGATTTTCTGATTTTCAATATATTTTTATCTGGAGATATAACTCCTTAGAGGCAAATATTTCAATGAAGATGATGCGAGAAAAGCAGACATTGCTTCCATCATTAGCAGTCTATGATGAATGAATGCAAAAAATGATTTCTCATTTTGACAAGATCCTTAATAAAAGCAGAAACCATGTGACAATTTAGGGCTTGTAGATTTTATGAAAATAAAATATTTTAAAAATAATGTTTTGCTTATTTAAAAAAAATTATCAATACTAATTTAAAAAAACACCACATAGTTCTTTAAAATTAGTAAGAGTTTAGGTTGTTCTTTATTTTGAGGGATTACCAATGTACTATGCATTCTATTTATAGTAGGGCTATAGATTGCATATATATACGGTTGCTTTCACTACAGTAACATCAGCATGTTCCACAGCAAACTAGCTGTGAATGACCCGCTCAATGCTATGTTTATTGTGCATCTCAAAAGTAAATGTTTATTCAAGACATCTATATTGTGTGAAATGTGTATTGAAAAATTCATGCTTGAACAATGAATTTTTATGTATAAATACAAACATAAAAACTGAATCATGTATACAGGTTTGAACACAATTTCAGAAAAAATTTCCTGGTATTTCAGTTCCAGGTATAACAACCTAAGAAATGAAAAATAAATGTTCTAACAGAGGAGAAAACTGAAGAAATTGGTGTATCATTGAAATGCTCTCAGAAGATGTGTTGCACAGCAAATTGGTGTTTTAGAAACCTCTGTTCATGGATTACAACCTCATCATGATAAGGAATGCCAGGAATATTTAATGCAAATGGATGCCAATTTTAACACAACTTATAACAAGGTTAGTGCTCATTACAGTGCATGATAGTACTGTCATTAGTAATGTGGGAGTTTTAAAACTGTGTAAATAACAGTGCTTGAAGCTCATGTAAGCATTAGATTATATTTTTTTTTAACAATACTGTCAATTGCCAGGATCATATTGGTGCCACCCTCATGCCAGAATTCAGCCCATAGCAGTGGATTAGTAAATCTACTGACATGGGGCTGCCGCCTTTATGCACAATTAAAACCATCGGTCTCTGGATTTGAACTCATGACTTCGAGATCAAAAGCCCAGCGCCTAACTGAGCCACCCAGATCAACATGCACATGCACAATCTGCAGCCCAGGATCATAAGAAATGCATTGTGTATAATAATAGGCAATTATTATCACTTCATACATAAGTACTATAGATCATAAAAATGCTAATGTATTTTTTTCAGAGCCAAAATAGAGAAGGAAAATATATTGGTCAAATGTTCATTGTTGTTGGATATAATGGTACACAGTGTTTTGGATTCACTTCCTCAAATCAGAAACAATTCAAACATTGCCAAATTAAATTTAAAATACTTGAATTAAGTAAATAATTAAATTATGGAAAATGAATTCAAATTAAGCACTTATATTGCTCCATTTACCAACTGGCAACTGTTTTGAAGTTCTCATAGAAACTTTGAAATTCCAGCAAATAATACGTAAATCTTTAAATTCACCAATCCACACCAAATGATCTACAGTTACCCAGGCAGAAGAAAGTTGGAGGATCACTAGTTAGTCAACCAGTATTAAAATTGGGGACAACAGGTTCTTGAAACACATCCTGTCATAATTTGTTAAATGGAGCAATATGAGTGCTTAATGCTGATTCATTTTCAATAATTTAAGAGCCGCCAATTATTTATATAAAACTGAGCTGAGCAGAACCTGTATCTTGACTCTTTTATACATTAAATGAGAATAACCTATACTTCCAAAAGAAATATACTTTGCAATGCAATCAAAATCAAAAGTTTCTCAACTAAATAATAAAGTCATGAATGTACACATAACATTATATTTCAGGTGTGTTCGCGACATATTTATTGGACATCTTAAGAAGGGATATAAACATTGTATATGTACAGCATTCTTTCTAAATTAACTGTTCTTAAATTTGAATTGATATAAAACAAATTACATGCTTGAAAATTTGTCAACATTGCTATTTAGTACCATCTCTTGATTTCTTAACATTTAAAACATCTCAACATTACCCATATAATGTGATTTCGAGAGATAGGGCTGAAAAATTCAATGCCACAGCCGGGATTTGAACCACGGATCTTCTGGTTCCTGTCGAGTTGCTCTGTCCACTGAGCTACCAAGGCAGCATGCCAATGTGGCACTAAATCCTCCAAATGACTTGCATTTTTCCCAATAAACCACAAGGAGATCTCAAATTATTTTGAGATGTCATACCTCAATGGTGACTTACAAACTCTGTAAGTACTTAAGTCCCAGGCTTTATAGTTCACCAATTGCATGACCTAAGTCACCATTGAGGTATGGTATCTCAAAATAATTTGAGTTCTCCTTGTGGTTTATCCTGAATAATGCAAGTCAGTTGGAGAATTTAGTGCCATGGCATATTGCCATGTAGCTCAGTGGACAGAGCAACTGGACACAAACCAGGGGTTTCAAATCCCAGCTTGGCATTGAATTTTTCAGTCTGACTCTACCTCTGAAATTTCTGTCCTACATATGGCTGGTGAGAAAGAAAATTAATATACTGTCATTTCATTACCTACATCAGTGCACAGTTTGCATGTCTACCTATATGTAAATATTAAATTTTAGGAGATACCCAAATAGTAGCTTTAATATTGGTTAATTTGTAAAAACTCCCTTTGTCTGCCCAGGAAAATATGGCATTTCTAAGAACATAATGATGGCCCTGGTGTTTTTAAACATATCTCAATTCAGGGTAGTAAATTGTTGCCTAATTGTATGTGATTAAAACCAAATTTAGCCAATTTAATGTCATATAAGTAACAATAAAATTTATAATTCCATTAAGGAAATAAACTAGCCTTCTCCATAGCTTTTCAATACAAAACCTTTACATTGTACATAAACCTGATAACCAGGCTTTGACAGGACATTGTAGAATACAGAAACCCCACATGCAATGTAATTCATTAGAGAGGAACCAGTATGCAGGCTATGTAACAATAAGGATGAAACTACCTTTAATAAAATCTTCAAATGTGAAGCACTGGGTTAGGAAAGTTATGAACTTTTGTGTTTAATAAGGCCAAATGATTTTCCTAAAGAAAAGTTAGTTAAACTACTGCCCCTAATTAAAGTGACAGAACTATTTAACTAAAACAATAGTGATAAAAGATAATACAACAAACTCTTTAAGTTTCAGTGTTAAAGGCAATTACAATTGACTCCATCACCAAAATATCAAGTCATTACATACCACAAAGTTGCTGACAGAGAAGAAGTCAATAAATGTGTAACCCAAATTTGAATACTGCTCTGGAGTGCACTATGGATATAAAGTACCCTTAATTTTATACAGACTTAAACCAAATTTGAACGATGCCAACAAATTTTCTTCAAACTCCTATATATAAAATCTCAACTCTATACTAACAACAAGTTTTTCATATACATGGATTGATATAATAGGTGCTCTGTAGTAGCGAACACACCTAAAAACGAGCTCTGAAATTTTTCAAAATTAAAGTAGTAGTATCAGTATTTATAAATACTATATTGTGTTATAAATATTCATGTTAAGATCAGTACTAATAAATTATCACAAGCACATGAATCAATTAATCTTACATTTAAAATCTTGAGTTTTTGTGCATATACCTATGTAATTCATAATTAAACAATAGAAGAGATACTAAACTTAACTATTATGAAATGTGATGTTCACTTTTCTCTTATAGAAACTTGTGTTAGTTCATATTTACAAAATGCTTTGAAAGGACTAGAAAGTAGCCTGGCTCAAGTTCATCCATCAGTCCTTAGCTACAATGCCATACTCCACTCTGTGTAATGTAAATATCAATACAAAATGATTGTTATATTAAACAGCTCTTTTTGAAGAAATCCTGCAGTTAAATATTATGTTCCTTCAACAGTGATTCTTAAACATTACTTTATCAAATACTATGAATTATTACAAAATTATCGTAAATTACTTATATCTTTTGTACCCTACCTGGTTACCAACCTTTTCCAACAATCACACATTCTTACTTTCTTAGACATTAAACAATAAAATTAGATTGCAATAAACATCCTGAAAAATTATTGTAGACAGCTGAAAAGAAAGCAATGGCTTTCCTTGCTAGGTAATATTCAGATTAATAAATATTTGCACTTTTATGTTATATAAAAGCTAGCACTGACTGTGTGTGCAAATGAAACCATAAGCACCTAAGCATTTTGGGAACATAACAAGTAGAACATTAAATCTATCTGAACTGTACAGTGCAATAACATTACCATGCTCTCTCCAGAAAAAAAAAAAAAAAAAAATTACAATACGATAATGTATATTTGAATAAATAATTTTAAAAATATCTACTCAAAGCTTGATTAACTTATGCCTGATAAAAGATTTATGTGGATGATGCATGCTTTCAGTAATTTTCTGTTTCTTGGTCACTCTTGAAGAATAAATGTACCATATTTCTCAAAATGCACAAATATTTTTTTTCTTTCCATCCCAAAGTTATTAATGTTGAAAACCACAAATGGTCTTTCTCTTGAAACTTTTTTTCTTCTTCTTTATTTCTTTCCCAGATAAAGAGGCATAGATGAGTGCATGGAAAGGTGGCATTGATTGTGGTTTCCTATAGTTTTTTTCTTTATTTTTTGTTCGCCGAATTCTTATCTTATCTGTGTTCCCATCAGCCCTGGGTGAGCCAATCTTTATTGGTTAGAATTGCAAGTCTAACATACATGCATTAGTATTTGAACAAATGTTGGACCTAGGTGATTGGCTAATGGAGGAAACATATGAGTGGCTTGAAGGTATACTTTACAATGACAGTCCACACCACCCCTAGATATCCCTCTTATATTATTTTGATGTCAAAAGTCTGGCACTCAGACATTAACCTATGAAAACACGCTGGTTTCAGGCTCAAAAGCACAGGAGAAGAGGGGTACAAAGTGGAGTACTAGAACCAGGTTAAGGGGTGGAGGCTGGGAATGGCAGAGACAGTTTAGAATGTCCTTACTAGCCTAAACCACTATGTATTATCTGGTACAATCCCACACACTCTACTGTACATAAGGTTGTACTCAGCCATGCATCTTATTTTAGACTGCATACTCACTACTTGCTCTGCCAGTTAGATTTTTACCATAAAAAGTATATATTTAGTATCATGAAGTAGAATTTCATGGAAGTTAAATTTTTAACATACAAATGCTCCATTTCAGACCTATGAGCATTGTTTGTTTTTCTTTTTCCCCAAACTGATCCTGCAAATTCTACATATATCACTGGCATATCCAGAGTTCAACAATGCTCTTTAATATTATGATGCAAATTTCTGTTTTTTCTAGCTGGAGGATGGGTGTTTTTCTTTAGCCAGGATTATTTCCCATGTCCCTAGAATCTGGCTAGAGAGTATAAATCTGCTACAAAATTAATGTTAAATAGGAAGCTAACGAAGATGAACAAAATCAAAGATGTATGATAGTTAACAACTGAACATAGCTGCTCTAAAGGCAAAAGCCACTGATATGACCTTAGATGTTTAAAGCAGTGTATAAATGCAGGGAGAAGGGGATTTTGTTAGTAATTATGAATAAAAAAGAAACTACAAACAGTGCTATTGCCTGGAAAAACACAAAAATTAAAAATAGGTGGTCTGTAAAATCTTTGGTAGACAACATAATTCAGAATTAATAGATAAAGTGCTTAGGAAGAAAGATAATACTTTATTTAAAAAAAAAAAAAAAAAAAAAAGAAAAACGTTATTTTTTTTTTCCTTTGAGAAACTTGGATATTAAATCAATGAAAATTCACAATAAATTTGCTTATATTTTTTAAACTGATACACAAGAAGTTGCAATCCAACTTTTACAAATGCATACATTCTTATAAACCATCTTTTATAAACATTTTAAGCACTTAAACATATTTTATTAATTTCAAGTTAGATAATGTCAAATCAAATTTTTGGAAATAATTTTCTTTTTTAGTTGTACATAATTTAAAAAGAGATAAAAGAAGGCTGCTGGAACTTTTAGAGCAAGTGTATTTGAATTTGACTATTATTGTAGAGTTACTGCATTAATGGAAATGTGAATTTTAATTCGCAAAAAATTTGGTAGCAAAGAAAGTAATATGATTGCAAAAAAATTAACCACAGAAACAGTATATAGTAATCAAGCTTAAAGATTGTGTTAAAAATTAGTAAAAGTTGAACTTCCTGAACAATTTATGTTTGAATTATGTATGCCCAAGAAAAAAAGTGTTTTCAGCTGAAAGTTGGTACACTTTTGCTTTACCATTACCACTGGCTGGCAAGGCACTAATTAAAAACAAACCCTGTGATTCTCATTTCCATTCTTTAAATGAAAATTTAGTGCCAAAAAGAATTTTTATGAATCCTAAAATATTCTCTAAAATCTCTAGATTTGGTTTATCAATGCAAAATGAAACCCTCAGAAAGCAACTAAGATGCTTTGACTTTAATAACCTTTTTTATGTGTAATTCATTCCCCTCAGCCCAAACCTGTAATGCCTCAAGTATATTTCCTTTGTCTTCTATCTGGAAATATATGAAAGGCAAGATGACCTATGGTTTTCAACATCAATATTTTGGAGGAAAAAAAAACACACACTTTCTTGCATTCAGAGAAATACAATAATTCTTCAGAAAAATTCTGTCACCAAGCAGTTCATGTTCCTCAAAATACATGCTCAGAAGAATTTTCAGCATTCAAGTAGTAAATATAATGCATATTTTGTTATTTTCAGCCATCTAGGCATCTCCTGCTGCACTGAAACAAACGTTCCCGATTTTTATATGGAAAGGTACCCTGATTTTTATATATTTACTGCTTATCCATACCACTGCAGATAAGTGAAACTTTTATCTAACAGTATCAATATGACTGTTATTTTATTTACATATCATATAAATACATATATCAGGAATGTTGTGAAGCTCTGCATTTTCAATAACAGAGAATGCTTGTGTTATTGCTTAAAATGGAAAACAGTACTTGAAGAATATCTGAAACAAAAAATGTCACACAAAATGGAAGGCTGCATTTCACAGCCTAAATAGCTTAATGATAGAATGTGCAATGTCCTCTTAGAAAGACAAAATGTTTTGAATGTCTTACACTTTCATCATCTGGTAGTTATTTTTATCTTCCCTAACAGTTATCTTAGGTTTGTACCCGAGGAAGTATAGCATTCCATCCAAAAATTCAATATTGAGATTAAGCTGAAACACATATTTGAGAACCCCTGGATTAAAAAAAAAAAAAACAAAAAAAACAAAGGAAAGGAAAGAAGATGCACTTTTAGAATAAGTGTATATCTATGAATAATTAACTTAAACATGTAAAGCTTATATGTGTATCTTGAATTTTCTCTGAACAGGTTATGAGTTCTATTCATTCTGAATAAATTTTGTTTTAATTAACATTAACTGGTAAACCTTAAGAGATTAGTATAAACTCACTGTGATACTGATAAAATGCACAATTTACATCAAACTGTTTTTGAGTATTCACTGCCATTGTTTGAATTTTCCAATACTAACAAACATTTTTTAAGTATCTTGTTTCTTGCCAAGTAAAGAATCTGGAATTTCTATGCCATCATGTTACATTCCACTTCTTAAAAGTCTGACTGTTGTGTATCTCCCCCCTTGTACTTACAACAAAACGTGTAATGAAATGATTTCTACTAACATTTATATTTATTAACATAAAGTGGAAATATAAGCTTTTGTAAAAATAGTTTGCAGGAGAGGGATAAAAGTGAACCATGGCAAATTTCATCCAGTGCAAGAAATGGTTCTGATGTAAACAAATGTTATAAGCCACCACCACTACACAACTTACAAGTGAAAGAAGATAGTTTGTAACTGTACTGCATGTATTATCACCCTTTTATTGTTTAAAATAATAAAGGTGATAAATACTGCTAGTATTGTAATACATCATTTAAGCTCAATTAATTGGCTTCTATTTAAATTGTGGTCATACTGACATCAGTATTCTCGCACCATTTATTAGAGCAAAACAAATGCTAATTAGTACTGCTTATGTTGCAATCATAGTGGAGGTGTAGCAGGTCAGAGTAATGTAAATAAACATAGAAGTGGCAAAGCCTTTAAAAGTGGTGCAAAAAACGATAGTTTTGAATGTATTAAGCTTTTAGTTAGAGGGTTGTTAATGTCCTTAAATTAACATTGGAAGCAACTTATCAAGTCATAGATAGGCTGATTGTAAACCTATTTTTTTTTTTTTTTTTTTTTTGTAGTATTTAACGCCTGCTTTAACTACTTATGGCACCGCAGGCGGTGACACTGATGATACACGACTGAAGATGGAGCACCGGTGGAATGTGATGGCAGGGGAAACTGGAGAACCCGGAGAAAACCCGCCGCAGCGCCGCTTTGTCCACCACAAATCTCACATGCGGTCGCTTGGGATCGAACCCAGGACATCTAGGTGAGAGGCGAGTGGTCTAACCACTCGGCCAAGGCGCGGCCCTTGTAAACCTAGAAGATGACTTGAGAATTATCACCACTTCAGATTACAAGCTGGGTGTTAAGCTATTACGGACTTGATTAACACACAAGATATTACTTTCTGTATCACATACAGTAAGGAGAAGACATATTGTGTTCCACAGAAATTTCACTGGCATCCAAAACAAGGCATTTTTAGAAAGAGATTTATACATGTGTGAAGAACATACCTCAAATATGGAAAATCGGCTAAATATCAAACTTGTTATTTAAGTTGTCTTCCAAAGACGCAACATGAAGATTTTCATAAAAATCCCCCCACCCCAAATTACCTTTTACATGGAAGCTTTTTAAAACATTTGATTTTCCAAAAAATAGCTCTGATGATTTTGATTAAAATACCATTAAAATACCATATATTTATATTTGCATGACAAATGAAATTATTGAATTTTCTAGGAAGTCTTCTTAAGTCTGGATTACTTTTGCATAGTTAGTAAACTGCAACACATAGGTTGCTTTGTTAATATACAGTAAATTTTGTCGAGTTAACCATATCTGAGATATTCCTTTATTTGTTTAAATGTTTTAATACTTACACTTTTCTAAAATGGGAAATTGTAATTCTTGTTTTCATCCTGATCATGCAAGGAGAATTTAATTTCAAGTAATCAACAACCCACTTTTAAAAGATTTTACGATTGCTTAAGCTTGATGTATTCTCTATTCCCATTATATCTAAATGGAAATATCTAATAAAACAATTTTTTCTAACATTTATCTCAATTAACATGAAGTATATAGAATAAGTTTTTGTAAGATTAGTCTGTAGCAGAATTGGTAGAGAAAGCCATCTGAATGTTGTACATCTGATTTTTTTCATCCATTCTTAAATTAGCACATTTAGTGTAACCAGCATTTCTTTAATACCCAGTGATGGTACAGTGAAAGATAGCACATGGTTAAGATAACATTTGGAGATAACAAAGGCAGTTTGTTGAATTCTCAAAAGTATACATCCGAATAGCTGCTGAGGGGTAAGAGAGAAAGTTCCTCCAAGTGTTCATTAAATGATAAGACAGGAGTGATACTATGTGCAATGTTTATGTTACGGTCTATTCTCGGGCTGGAAGGATTATAGAAACAGCATATAAATATAACACATCAGATGTTAAAAAAATAACAACAATAATAAAAAAAACAAACTTCTGCATTTTCAAGTTTACAAACAGATCAACTCTTCATTTAGCTGAAAATTGCCACAGATATATTATTGGTTTGCAAGAGAATCCTAAAAGTAATACAAAATGGAGAACATGTGCTTTGTCTTCTAGCAATGACTAAAGCTGGGCTGCAGCTCCAGAAAAAGTGTTACTGGGAGAAAAAGTGTTACTGGGTCAGATAAAAGCAAGTGAAACCAAGTTACTATTAACCCAAATGTAAAGAGCAGAGTTGTGCAATTTATAAACTAAATGAGACTACTTTGATACTGCATTTTATTTCATGATTACCCAAGAATATGGCATAATTAAAAAGGTGTCTGAATTTGTTCCAGAAATAACATTTTCTCAATTTTAAAAAACTTTGAAAATTAATTATTTAAATCAGCCTGAAGAGCTCAGCAGATGCAATTACATTCATCCCTTATTGTTTACATAACTTATCAATAAGAGTATAGAAATATAAAATTACAAGTATGTGATACACATGCAAAGCACATATTATAACTATATTTTCATCCCACTGTAACAAGAGAAGATGCTTATTATTATTAGATGCTTAAGTACCTCTGGCAGAATGAAGAGTCATGTACAAAAATACTTCTGGTAAGTCCTTCCAGTAGAACATATGCCTATATATTCTATCATTAAGCCTTTTTACATGCAACTGATACTATACAAAAGAGAGGAGGAATAATAAACAAAAGCAATCTATAACAAAAAGCAATCAGCTAAAGAAGATTCAATCAACTGTAGTGTTAAATTACTAATGTTTAAACAAGTGATATTAATGTACATATAAAATGCATAGACTTAAATTTTAGTACCTGCTAAATAAATCAATGCTAAATAATAAAAATGCAGGAATGCCATGGTTATGCTTACTGCATATGTAGTATGTTTGAGTAATACAGTTTAATAAAAGCACTTGTAGAAAATTACCTCACACAGACAGTAAAAATGGAATGTGTATCAACGTAACAGAATCAATCTGTTTTAGGGAACTATTCATATTAGTAATAAAGTGCCTAAAAAAATGAGTATTTTCAGATATTAAAACATGATACAATATACCAAAAAGATATGCTGACATCCCTTTTAATGGAGATAAGCATGGTAAGAGCTTCCTTCCTTGTAAAGCTTCACAATACACAGCAAGTTCACAGAATTAATGTCATGGCTTTAACTGGTCCTACTTGCTGTGGGGCCGAATTCTGCTCACAAAGGGTGGATCTTCTTCCTTGCAAATGTAACTGGTCCCATGCAAATGGAGTCTAGTATTACATTTCACTCATCCTAAGGAAAAAAAAATTCAAACAATAAAATAAATATCTTCAGTAATACAAGAGTGCTGGTAGGTTTCTGGTAATTTTATTGAGCTTAACAAATACTTGTGAAGGATTCAATACATGAAGTGTAACAAGAAAGAAACCAGACCTTATTTTTTACTTATTTCCTCCACTTCAAGGGCAAAGAGAGCACATGAAGTTTTATGTCCAGCATTAGAAGTGGGTGGTGTGCCTGAGCTGTCAATGCTGAGTAGGGGGCCGCGCTGTGGCCAAGTGGTTAGACCACTTGCCTCTCACCTAGATGGCCCGGGTTCGATCCCAAGCGACCGCATGTGAGATTTGTGGTGGGTTTTCTCCGGATTCCCCCACCATTGCATTCCACCGGTGCTCCATCTTCATTCATGTATCATCAGTGTCACTGCCTGTGGTGCCATAAGTAGTTAAAGCGGGCGTTAAACACTACCCAAAAAAAATGCCTGAGTAGCAATGAAGCACATGTTAACATCAAATTCCTCATAAAACTCAAAAATCTGTCCCAGAAACTTACAGATTGTTGACAGAAGTTTGTGGTTATCACTGCCTATGCTGTACACAAGTTTTCAAGTAAGGCAGACACTGGGGACAATCCAAAATCAGGCTATCCTTTATCATGAAAACTGAAGAGGATGTGAAGAAGGATCCTAAAACTATTCTAGGAGACTGCTGACTAAGAATTTAAGTAGTTGGTGAACTTACAACATTAAAAAGGGAAGTGTTAAAGATTTTGTGCAATCATCTGAGCATGATAACAGTGTGTGCTAAAATGGTGCCAAAAATCCTTACAAATGCACAAAAGAAACTGCATGAATTGCTTAATTCACATTCTTAAAAATAATCTAGAAGTCTTCAACTTAATTAAAGTGCAACAAAACTTAGTTTTTCCAATATGATCCAAGTATAAACAATAACCCATGCTTTACTAGAGCCCCCAACTCCCTAGTAAGAAGAAAACATGTATGAGCACATCAAAATTCAAAGCATTAATAGCAGTCTTTTTTACATTTTCTATCATGTACAATGTACATAATAGAGAAAATGCTGCATTCCACATTTGAAACTGAGATTTAGGAAATGCACATTTAGAGGACCCCTGAATTTTAAACAAAAGCAATTTTAGAAAAAAAGAGAAAATGAGAGAGCAAGCATGCGTGTGTGCATGTGTGGCATAACTCAAAGATGAAAAATCATTAAATACCAAGTTTGGTATCTGTACCTCTATCTCTAAAGGAATGAAGATTTTCAGGAAAATCCCCACCCCTCAAACTATATTTTACCTGGAAGATTTTTTGACATTTTTTTTATTTTCTCAAAATTATTTGTAACAATTTTCATTAAAATGCCATTTATTAAAGATAGTTGCAAGACAAATAAGCTGTAGGTCTTGAATTTTCTGGGAACAGCCTCCAAGATGCTTTTCATTCTACATGACTTTTGCATAATATAATTTACATAATAGTTATAGAAACAGCATTCATAGGTTATGAATTACCCTGAGCCAATTATTGTTTTGAGGAGCTACAGTAATTACTAATTTATTATCTGCTATTCTTTATTTAGGTATTGAGTTAGTTCAATGAGTTTGAGGTGAATTTTCTGTTGATAAAGCAACTTAAAATCAATTTTTCACATTCCATTTTGTCCTTCAATTTATTGTTGCAGGTAAGGCATAAGAAAGAGAAGGGAAAAAAAAAAAAAAAAAAAAAAAAAAAAAAAAAAAAAAAAAAAATGTAGATCTCGTTAAAGCACACAATTTATGTAAAATCTTTTTTATTTTTTTATTTTGTTGAATTAACCACTTCTGAGAAATTCCTTATTTTTGGTTTGAACTTTCCCATACTTATTCTTTTTTCAAATGAGAAGACATCATTTGTTTTTTTTTTTTTTTTTTTCTTTCTTTCTTTTTTACCCATGCTGCCAGAATGGAATTTTAGCCATCACTTTGTGAACAGTTCCTAAAAGATTTGAATGTCGCTTTAGCCTCGAGTATTCCCTTATTCTCCTTAAATCTATAAGAAAATATATAATAAAACCATTTCTGCTAATATCTACTTGATTTGCACAAATTGGATAGAAGAATAAACTTTTATAAGAACAGTTTGTCACAGAATAGGTGGAGAAAGTCATATGAATGTAACAATCATATTTTTTAATATCTGGGATGGTTATTTACTTTGATTGGGTGCTTGCAGATCTATTGATTAGGTGTATTGTAAAAATATTTTGAAGTTTCTCCCTAAACTGTGTGACAAAGGAGATCAGGCTTATAGCAGAATGCCTCCTGGATCCTTCTGCAGAACAATGACCTAGCCCACAATATACTATCTGGGAACAGGCAAATAATGGAGCTTCTAGTGTACTTATGGACCTAGCATCATGCAGCTTTTTTCTCTTCCAAAAGCCATGTCATGTCTGTAGTCAAAGAAACCAGGTTCTAATCTGTGGATGCAATGAAAGCAAACGCAATGCAAATGTAAACAGTATAGAACAAAAGGACCTGAAGCGCTGCTTCCAACAGTGGAAAATTCATATGGGAGCAGTGTAGGGACTCGGAAAGAAACTACCTTGCCATTGTCCGATTTTTTTTAAAGCATGAATATAATTTTTTTATTGCTATACCTCAATTAGCCTATATGAGTTGAATACAGAAATTAAATTATCAAAGGAAAATTATAACTATAATTACAATGGAAGCAAATGTGATTTTTACTTTCTCTACATCTCTATGTACATACTGTATAGAGTAGGTATTATATAGCCCCAAAAATTCGATACTGAGATTTCACTGGAAATACATGTTTTGAGACACCCTGAATAAAAAAAATAAGAGCATTTTTAGAAAAAGGTTTGTGTTTGTGTTTGTCTGTGGCCAGCATAGCTTAAAAACAAAAAGTCTGTTAAATACCAATATTTGTGTTTGATATTTAAGTTCAGTATCTCCCAAGGATGTGTCACGACGATTTTCAAGAAAATCCCACCACCCCCAACTACTCTTTACATGGAAAAAATTTCGAAAATTTTTATTTTCTCAAAAATGCCTAACGATTTTTATTAAAATCTCCTATATTTAAAATTTACATGACAAATAAAATTTTCTGGGAATAGCAGCTAATGACCTCTTTATTCTGGATGATTTTTTTTTGAATTTTACATAACTAGTAAACTGAAACTTACAACACAAAAAATGTAGAGCTCCTTAAAACACACAATTTATGTCATATACATTTTTTTTCCTGAAGTTAGTCATTTTCAAGAATTCCTTGTTATTTGTTCCAGTTTTAAAATACTTTTCTCATAAAGGAGCTTGTCAACTCCTGACCATGCAAAGAAACGGATTTCAATACCATAGCAACCACATTTTAAAACATGTGACTGTCGGTTTAATCTAGTGTATTCCCTTCTACTTATAAGGAACTAAGTAATAAGAGTGCTTTTGCTAGTTTTTATCTCGATTAGCATGAAGAATAAGCTTTTCGCATACTGGTAAACCATAAGAGTTAGACAAAAACTCACTGCACAAAAAATGCAGATGCTTTAAAACACATAATTTATATCATATGCAGTTTTTTGTAGAGGTAGATTTAAATTAAATTTCAAAGATATTCCCTGTTATTGGTTTCAGTTTTAAAATACTTAGAAATTTTCTCAAATGGGAAGTTCTCATCCATTTGACATCTTTGTTCTATTACTAGCTATGGAAAGAGAAATTAATTTCAATGACAATTGCATAGCAACTGCTTTTAAAAGATTTGACTGTTGCTTTAGCCCAGTGCATTCCCTTATTTTCCTTTTACTTATAAGGAACTAAGTAATAAGTCCATCTTTGGTAATGCTTATCTTGATTACCATTATGCAGATAAGAGTAATATTTTATAAGAATAGTTTGTTGGCAGAACAGATAGAGAAGATCATCAAATTAAAAAATAAAAGAATTTGAGTCGGTTTTTGTAACACAAACATCACTTATTTTTACTTACTGGGGACCAGTTTCGGGTAACAGTTGTTCCCATTTTCAACCCTTAATTCCGACTAAATCTTTCTTCATTGGCGACGATGGGGGTGGTGGTGTATTAATTGTGGAGGCATCTGTTGCTGGATCTATGAACTTCCAGAGGTTGCTGTGAGGTGGCAAATCAAAATTCATGATATGGCTCTTTTTCTTCATGATGAAGATCTTCTCCCAGACATCTAATTCTGAGGGTTTATAAGCTGGTTTTAATAGTTTTATATTTGGTGTGATTTCGTGTCCTGATGTCCAAAAATGATAGGCAACTGCTGATTTTTCTATTTGTTGTTTAACCGGTCCCCAGTAAATAAAAATAAGTGATGTTTGTGTTACAAAAACCAACTCAAATTCTTTTATTTTTTATTTAATCACATCACTGTCACAAGCTTCTATGCATATTTGCAAGTTTTGAATCATCAAATTGTTTAACAATGAGTCAAAAGTTTTAAACACTTTAAAATTCTCCACTTACATGTTAATCTGTTTTATGACCAGTTTCAGGGAGCTTCCTATCTTCAATTAATTTGTCAACTCATTATTAAACAATTCCTTTATAATGGTGCTCCACTATATTCAAATATTCCTATTTATTTATAAGAAAAAATCATGTTAATGGAACACATCAGATTTTACAAATGAAATTCCCATTTATCTCAGAAAAAAGAAACATACATATATAGAAGATGATTATAGATTCAGCTTAGTTTTCAAAAAGGATGTGATCTAACCAATTAACTGAAACTTCAAGATTTGATAAGTGAAACCTACCCATTCACGTTCATCTACACCTTCCATTTCATCCTGTTCCAACTTCAAGTTCACCTCCATTCTGTTGCTTACTGCTCGCTGAATCTACAAAGGAAGGATAAAATAAAATAAAAGACAAATAAAAATGTTCAGGACAACAAAAGATAATAAATCATAACCAACAACAATTATGGTTTAGATCATAGGCCTGTTCCATCTCCACATAATTAATGATTCCTATTAAAATTGGTCTTGGCAATAGATAAAATACAATTTTATGATAAATAAAGTGCCATCACAGGTTTTCTCCATATCCTGCTGATGCTCACTGCTCAAATGGTAGTTTGTTTATTAACAATACTCAAATGGAAGTTGAGCATTCCTAGATGTCCCTCATCCATTCCAACGTAATCACATATTTATAACACATATGTGTCAGCTGCTAATAAAGGTTACTAGTTATAAATAATAGAAACATTAATATAATAATTAATAACTGTAACAATTCTTCATTTATCTTTTGGAATCCAAGAACTAGTTTTGCAATAAATTGGTCTATTGCATTTTTTGCAATAATTTTGCATTTATTGTAAAACTAGTCCTTGTATTCCAAAAGATAAGTGAAGAATGGTTACAATTATTAATTATTATATTAATATTTGTCTTACTTCACTGTTACTAGCTTCTTTTTACATTTATAACAACTGTGAAGAAATTATTTTCAGTTATTTTTAAAATATTAATGAATTGTTCATACAAACTTTGCTTACATCAAGTTTACATAAGAACATTCACTCATTAATATTTTAAAAGAAAATTAGAAGGGTGCTATTGTTATTTGTGACTTATAAGTAAAGGGGTGTGTGAAGTGAAACTGCTACCATATTTATCCAGATACAAGATGATATTTTTTTACAGCATATTAATGTTGAGAACTGGAGGCCATCTTGCATTCCAAATAGTATGTGGTAAAAAGCAAGCTTCAAATTTTGCGAGTATGGTAGTGGCAAAACGCGGGGGAAAATGATAAAAATTACCTCCAAGATCATGACATATGCAGCAGATTTTGTGCATTTCATTTTGTATGTTTTATTTTGTGCCAAAAAGTTAGTTGTTAATAGGCCTATAAGCATTCTCATTGGAAAAACAGATCTCTCTTTCTCTGACTAAAATAAAAATCGAGGACTTCCTTTCATATCAGTGTTACATGTAATGTCACCTAATATAAACATTAAATGGTTAGAAAAAGTGTACAATATGGTGGTTGAGGCAAAAATGCTATATGGGATAGAAATATGGGGATTAGAAGAAGGATGGGAAGTCATAGATGAGGTGCATAGGAAATTTTGCAAAGAAATACTTGGGTTACCAAATGCAACTGTTAGGCAGGTAGCACAAATAGAGCTGGGTAGAGTGGCAAGTAAGGGAAAGATTATGGAAAGGGCATTGAAATTTTGGCATAGAATATTGAAATTGGAAGAAAGGAATTTGTTAAAGCAGTGTTTAGTATATCAAGAGAAAAGTTTAAAGAACAAGGGGTGGGTAGACTGTCTCAGAAATAACCTGTAAAGTAGTGGGTTAGGGGAAATGTGGAGAAGAGAAAATAATGTGAATAACTTCTGGAAGTTGGAAAAGATTTGAGGATATAGAAATACAAAAAATATTTAGTGAAATAACTGAAAAGAGATCTTTAGTTTTCTATATACCAATGAAAGTCTCATGGGGAAGGGAAAAGTACATAGATGTGACAAATAAAGAGGAACGAGAAGGTATTGCATGGCTGAAAGCAGGAGTATGGAGATTGAAAGGTTTAAGGAAAGGTATTCCACAAAATCAATGTCCTATATGTGGTGGAAATGAAGATATGGAACACATTTTATTTAAATGTAAAGGGACTGAAGTTTGGAAAAAAGAGTATATTAACAAGAAATGGTTTAAAATAGATAGAAATGTAGCAGTAGTTGAAATGTTTCAAAAAGATAGTAAGAAGATTGGACAATTCTTATACAAAGTGAAAAATAAATGGGTATGGACAGTAAATAGACAAAATGGTGTGATAAACTAGAATTAATAAACTATTGTAAAATATGAGTATGACCAGTAAAGAGCCAGGGCTGAACACCGGTCATATTCACCTGTATAAAGCTTAGCATAAATAAATAAATATGTAATGTATTGGGAGCAGACAGTCAGAGGTTTAGCTGCACATTTCCCTCCTACCATTTACAACGTGAATTTATGCATAAATTGGAAATAAGGAAATCTTTGTACAATGGTATACTATATTAAGTATGTTGTCTTAATAGGAAGTGTATCCATAATCATCATTATGCTGAGCTCCGTTGTTGCTGTCGTCTTCCTCATCATCATCATCATCATCATCATCATCATCATCATCATCATCATCATCATCATCATCATCAACTCTGTTCTCCCTTCTCAGTTTCTCTCCCACTCACAATATAAATTTGAATCAGATAAAAATTTTTGTGATGACATGTTACATTAAGTTATCTAAACAGAAAATTATATCCTTCATCGTCGTTACAGCTATGCTAGTGCTGCCATAATCATGTTCTCCAACCGCAAACATATTGTACACTTCTTGTCTCTTTCACACTCAAAATGTGAATTTCTACCTATATTTGAATTATTACTTTAGGTAAATCTTTTTACAACAGCGTGTTATATATGTTGTCTAAATAGAAAATCTTATCCACCAATGTGTTACAGTTACACTGCCACCACGTTCTCCCTCCATACATATACCATACGATTCCGTACTCCCCTCTCCTCTCCTCTCCTCTCCTTTGCTCAATTTCTGCACAAATTTGTATGCTTAATTTAGGTAAAACGTTTTAAAACCATGCATTATATTAGTATATTATCTAAATCTTATCAATTATCATTATTGCAGTTGCTCTGCTGTAGCTGGTATCTATCACCTTCTCAGATTGCAAATATACTGGTACATTATTTCCTTTCTCCCCTCTCCTACCCATTATATGAATTATAGCACACCTTCAAAACAAAACAAAAAAGTTATTCTTTTATCTAATCATGTTAATCAAGGCAAACGTCAGCAAAAATGCTCTTAATAATTGCTTCCTTGTAGGTAGAAGGGAGTACACTAGGCTAAAACAATGTCAGATCTTTTAAAAGATCTTTAGGTCAAACAATTTAAATTTGACTCTCTTTACATGGCCAGAAGTAAAACAAAAGATGATTTCCTGTTTAAGAAAGGTTAAAGTAGTTAAGGAATATCTCAGAAACGGTTAACTCTAAAAAATCTATATAGGCGAAGGTTTATTGAAGCACTAAGGAATACATATATTGTACAATACATATCTTGTGCTGCCCAGTAGAATTTGGCCCAGGCCACTTTTTCAGTGAGCAGTCCTATTTAAGTTATACAAAAAAAAGAACATATTACTGTAACTACCACTACTACTAAATGCTCATAAACTATAGTTCTTCTCTGTTAACAGCCCATTTTAGAAACAGTCCATTTATTTTTGACTTTTTCTAAATATTGTCCCAATGTCTTACAGTTTTTATTTATAATTTTATTTATATCGGATTTCCTATTCATTTTTGACCATATATTTTCTTTTCTCCATTTCTCAGTTTTCTTACAATCAGAAATTATATATTGAATGTCTTCCTTTCCCCTACATAATGGACATTCACTTTGTGGGTGCCTGTTTCAATGTCCTTTTAGCCCCTATATTCCTGCTCTTAACCATACTATCCCTCTCCTTTCTTCCTGGCTAGTGTTATTTACATATCTTACTCCTTCCCAAGTATATTTTTTATGGGTAAATAAAATACAAGTGATCTCTTCTGTTACAAAAAAAAATGTATTTAACATAAATTGTTTATTTTAATGAGATCTTTATTTTTGGTGTGCTAAGTTTTTGTCTCTATCTCTCTTACAGTTTACCAGCTATACAAACGTAATCCAGATTGAGGCTTAGAGGCTATTCCCAGAAATTTAAGATATACATTTTGTTTGTAATGAAAACATCTTTAACATATGGTATTTTAATAAAAATCATTAGAGCTATTTTTGAGATAATCAAAATTTTTGAAAAATGTCCCAAGTAAAGAGCAGTTGGGGATGAGGGGATTTTCCTGAAAATCTTTGTGTCACATCCTTGGAAGATACTGAACTGCATACACACACATGCACACAATCGATGGGGTTTTTTCTAAAAAAAATTGTTTTTTTTTTTTTTTTTTTTTTTTTCAGGGGTTCACAAAACTTATGTTTCCAGTAAAAAATCTGTATTGAATTCCTGGGTAAAATACAATACCTTCTCTACCTACTATTTATTGTTATATGTGGTCAAGAAAGTAAATAAAGGACTTAATCAGCTTAAGTGCCCCTTAGTTCACTGCTCAAAATCTATGGCAAATTTTTCAAACTTCATTTTAAAATGAAGTTATCACATATTCTTTTGATCTAGATGGTATGCTAAATTAAGTCCTAAAAATGGGAGTCATCCTGCATTTGAGGTTGTCCTGTATTAGGATAAATATGCTACTAAATACATTGTTTCTGATGGAAAACGTTTTTGCTGAACATTGAAATTACATTCTGAAAATGAAACAATTTACTGCTAAATTTCCAAATTCAAAACTACTACACCAGGATACTGTGCATGATTTAATTGATAGAATTTCAGAAAACAGGTTCAGTGCAAGATGATATGAGGAAAGGAAACATTAATAGCCCAAAGAAATCAATAAGCAAATTGGTTCAATAAACTTGACTTTCTTACAAAAAAGAGACCAAAAGGATATGTTGATAATGCAATGAAATCGTTGCGAAACTAGTCCAGGCAAGGATTCCAAAAGATAAGTGAAGATTGGTTGCAATTATTATTTTTATATTAATAATTGACTTTCTTACACTTCTGCATATACAACAGTGAAGAAAAACATCTGATGTGTTCCATTTCAATGACTTTCTCTAGCTGAATAAACTTGTCTTACAAAAATTAATACTTTTATCTATAGCATGCCAATCGAGATAAACATTAGCAGACTGGGTGTTATTCCTTCATTCTTTGTAACCAGGATGGAAGTAAGTTAATACATTAGGCTAAAGAAGTAGTCATAAAAAACTTGGATTTTCATATTTGTCTTTTAGTCACCATTGCTACCAGAATCCATGACATCCAGATCTCTGTAGGGAACTAAAGATTTATTTCATAGTGAATATTTCAAAGACTCCCACGATGCCTTGCACCCAACATCACACTCCCTGGGTCAGAAGGTGATGTGCCACAATCTAAATTCATTATCAACATGTAAAAAGCTCATCATTGCCATCATCTCTTTGTAACACAAGTGAATTCAAATAGTTATCACCTAGAGTTACTTCTCTTATAGTGTCTAATTTCAAGTAGTGTATTACCTCTCAACATATCTGGGACTGCTTCCTACTTTTAGGTTAGTGTAGATAATTGTAACCCCCAATGCCTCTGACTACACCTGTTCACTAACCCCTAGCTGGATAAACTTGAATGTGTCCTTTTCTATTTTTGGGGCACATGTATGGATTCCACTCCCCTCAGTGTTTAACATTACATTCGGGGGAGAGTGGCAGTCTCCACGATTTGGTTGCTAGAGTTAAGTTCTGTCCCGGACTTCTCTGAGGTTAACATTACACTTGGTGTGTTTGGCTGGTGTCTATATTGTCAGTTTTGGCAACAAGTGTCAATTCTGGTCCTCTCCTCAGTAGCCAGTTGTCCTTATTATTCCTATCCTGTTTTGTGTTTCTTTGTGGTGATTATTCTAATTCCTACTGCTACTTTTGCTAACTTTGAGCTAAACTGCATGTTAAATTTTTGTTCGCCTTCAAAAAACATATCACCTCACTCTCCCACTCTTTCTGAAAACTTAGAGATATGTAATTCTAGGTAACACTGTGAACTTTGCTGCTCTGAGATTAGTTATGTATGCTGGGAATCACTTAGTTGCTATTTGAATTTGCTATGGTTGCATCATTTATTGTTCCAGCCCATTTAATTTTACAATGCCAATAGTGTTCAATTACCTCTTGTTTCAATTAATATTGCAAACAGATTAGAAATCCCTGATTATTTTCACTTCTTTGCTTAGAATCATCTTGCAAATTGAAACTAATGTGTGAATATGTAAATACTTTTGTTAATCTTGAAACTTAAGGTTTGGCACCAGTATCTATTTTATATTTGTTATGTTACTGTATGCATATCTCTAGACCTATTTTGTTGTCCTAAATATGCATAATAATTCTTTGTCATCTTGCTGCTTTTCAGAAATTTGTTTTAAGTCAGTACCATGTTTATTTTTTGTTTACTGCATTTCATGAATGGCCTACCAATTTTAAGCCTTAAGGCAGTGGTAACCATTTACAGCATGTTTTTCTCAGGAGTATATGGTTTTCTCATTTACCAATAAGATTAAGTACTGTTTCCTGCATCATCTAGTCTGTGCTTATATAAATATGTACCTATATACTAATGAGTTATTTTCAGTTTGCTTGTTAATTTCAACTATTTTTCGTAACATGATTGTAATCAAATCATTAAAAGCATTTTTGAGAAATTAAAAAAAAAATCATTAAAGCAACTTTTCATTTTTGAATTATGCTGTACTCACACACACATGCACACGTTGAATTTTTGGGCTGAAACAGTACTTCCCCTCATGTGGAGGATTCCCAATGTCCAACTTGGTTCGGAGTCCAAGCTGTAGGTCCTCTCTCTGCCAACCTTATCATCACCTCTACATTGCAGGCAATGGACTTTGCCTCCTGGGTGTCTCCACCTCAGAAGTGGGTCCATCATCACTTAGTGGAATGAGGTAACTCCAAATACCAATATGGGGAGCATTTAAACCAACTAACAATACTTCTCCTAATTACTTTACATTGTAGGGAAATAAAAAGGAGGATTCTCTGTGCTTTGGAATGCAGACAATTGCTACTTTTTTCATGCACAGATCAACAATAAGACAATTTATGCTTCTAATAAATCCTAATTTTAGTTATTAATAATAGTCTAAAAACAACTGCTTATGCAGAAGAAAATTTTTAAAGTTAAATACTAACAATGAGTTATAATCATGAAAATAAGTATAAGCACCTTTCATATGAAACCATCATCTAGTCAGAGTTTTAATACTGCACTTATATTTTGTAATACCTCTACCAAAACATCTCAGCCAATTCATCAAACTACTACTACCTCTACCAGTGTTACCAGTTAGTACGCTAGTTTTCTGCATGTCTACATAGAGGCTTCCTCAGCCTTCTCTCAACAGTCAGACCATTGTTGAGGATGGAAATGAATGCTCCCAAAACATATTCCAACAAATTACAAGTGAAGTGCAGTGCTACAATTTTGAATGGATGATCGTTTCAAATGATGTATTCACCTCAATACATGTAACATCTATTGTTACAAAATTAAAAATTTGAGTAAATTTGTAATAGATATACATCACTTGCTTCCCCTTTACTAAGGATCTGTTTCAAAAGACTTCACTTTCATCTTCAGCTTCTTGCTGACTGACAGTACTGCTCTAAGTGAACATACTTATACCCCTTGGATGGATGAGGATGTAGGATGTCATCAGATGGGATTTTAAAAGTTCATAATTCTGCCTTTGTTCTGAGATTATGAATTTTAAAATCAGCCTGGTGAGGTCCTAATAAAAAGTCATCTATCCTCTTATCAGATTAAATATGTCCACTTCAAGCAACATCAGCGCTGATAAGAACATGAAGGTGAAAATGAACACTTTTAAAATGTTCTTAAATATTATATGCATTACAAATTTACTTTTAATTTTATTATTGTGACAACAATGTAGCCAAGTCTTTCTCATTATCTAAATTTTATCTTGTTTGAATGCGAGTACCTGCTCTTGTTTTTCTTTAGTAGAACCGCTAATATCTGAATTCCATCCAAGACGGTTGAAAGACTGTGGGGCACTTCCTCCTGGTGTTTTGCTACCAGATTTTTCTGTAGTAACTGCAGACGCAGATCCTTGTGCAGCTGACACTAAGAAAAGAGATCGCATATGTTTCTGAAATTGTCATACCTGGATTCCTGGATTCCCCACTGACAAGTGGCCATTGTCACATTACTGTTGCAGATGAGCTGTGATTTTTTTGTAGTGAAAATACATTGAAAGCAAAATTTCCCATGTCTGGCTGTCTCTCCTACAGAGCCCCCTTTACAGTGGAAAAAAATTATAAAGTTTTAAGTCATAACAGCTTATTTTAGATCTGTCTTCCAGCTGCTGATAATGAACTTTGCCAAACTGAGGTTACAAATATTTTCACGTAAGACCACATTAAAGTTATGTCCAGAAAGTTTTCTCATTTAATAGTTTTTAAACACCAATATAAGCAAGGAATTAGATAAGCAGAATCAGATTGAAAAATGCAATGCCATAGTCAGGATTTGAACCATGGACCTCCCGATCTATAGCCAGTTGCTCTGGCCACTGCCCTACCATGGCAAAATGCCAACACAGCATTAAAATTCCTCCACTGACTTGCATGTTTCCCAGTAAACCACAAAATGTTCTTAAATCATTTTGAGATGACGTAACCTTGTTGTCATGGTAATTCAATGGTTTGAGCTACTGGCTAGAGACTAGGAGATCCATGGTTCAAAAACCAACTATGGCATTGAATGTTTAGGCCTGATTCTGCATATTCAATTCCTGTCCTACAAATGGCTTGTGTGGAAAAAATAGTTAATAATCAGGGATTAGATATCTTTAGTATATCATTCTAATTTGTAAATAATTTTTTTCTTGTCAAGCTTGGGCCTATGGAAGAGAAAGCTAAGCCACATTTTTATTTTCAATCTACTTTCTCTAAAAAAAAAAAAAAAAAAAAAAAGAAAAAAGAAGACCATAATACCTTGAACTATAACATCATTGTGACAACATCCCCTTGTAAGTAACATTTTTATACGAAGACCCTTAATGAACTTTGTCTCTGCCCAGGTTAATAAACCTCATTATAAACCTTTATGAAGATTATAAGTTTATATATATAAACTTGACATACTTTGGTTAAAGTTGGTTTATCACGTTTTATTTATGGGATCCCTATTATAAGGAGGTTTAAATCCCTAATTAGGCAGTATGTCTAGGAATACCAACAATCTGATGTTATATTCACATGAAATTTTCTAATACTTCTTATACAACCATTCCCAAAGAAACATATTTTTTTACTTCAAGTTAATCAAGATGAATGTTTGTAGAAATACTTTTGTTACAAATTTCACTATAAATCTAGGGGTACTCTGAAGTAATGTCAAATGTTAAGAAAATAAATGTTTTATCACTATAAACATTGAATTTCAACACTCTTTGCATGACATAACAAGAAACAAATAAATGGCAACTTTAACACTTCGAAAAAACATTAAGTATTTGAAAATCAAACCAATAGCAATGAATGTCGTGAAATTGGCTAATTTCAAAAAAGAATTAAAAGCAAGTTCAGTTTTAACAAGACCTATCTTGTTTGTGAAATTTTTGTCTGTGCGAGAGGTTTGCCTGTCATACAAAAGTGATTCTAAATGAAAGGGAAATCACAGGCTATTCACATAATATTCAAGGAATACATTTTATTTATCACATAAATAACTTTAAGATATATTCTTCCATTTGAGGTCGTCTTATATTACGATAAATATAGCAATTCCTTGCACATTTCTGTTGTTAAGAGAACAAAAAAGATTGCTACTTTTAAAATACATATGCATGCAGACATATTATTAGATAAATAAAAAAATTACAAATATCTCAACTATATTGGTCTACTTTGCTGAGCATTATTAGCTTCTTCATTTCTTATTAAACTAATTATTATTATTATTATTATTATTATTATTATTATTGTGGTTGTCACTTATTTATCTAGCTGATTTCAGAACACTTACAGTTCTCCATTCCTTCTGGTTTTAGGTTTATTCTTGTAGGCAATTTGTCCATTCCCTGGAACCACTGAGAACTGGAAAGTGTTGGCTGCCATGTGACTTTAGTAGGAGGAAACAAGTCATCTTGGAAGAGATCACTCTGTAATACAATGAAATATATTTATTGTACCACAATACACTATACATATTTTTAACAAATTATGAGTTTTTACAGTATGAAGAACCACCAATTTCATAGCTGATTTTAGGTATAAAATAGCAAGACAAAAATGTCTAGTAGTTTCGCAAAGAAATTCTTATTCAAACTACATAAGGATATGATAAATTATGAGGACAAACTTTAGAGCATGAGTACTGGTGCAATAAGTATAAAAAGGATCCTTTTCAACATGTCTTCACATGTAACTGTTTCACATCACAGTGAAGTTTGTGTGCAGCAGTTGACATTTAGTTTTTACACTCATCATTCCAATTTTACTCTTGCTATAGAAATCTAGTTTGCTGACTTCGTCTATGTAGTTCATTATTTCCTGTAACTCCCATGTGGATCACGGCATTATTACGATGTTTCATGATCGGAATTAAATTTCTAGTTCTTGAGTTTGCTGCTATGCACCATGGTGATGAGGGATTAGCTCATTTCCCACAGATGGCACTGTAGCATGAAATCACGACTTGCAGAAATGTAAAGAATATTTTTTTCCACTACATTCAGGTTGTCCAAAACAGATAAGTGGATGCACACCATTAAAAATACAAAATCCATATTACATACCTTTATTCTTGGAACTGTAAATGAAAGAGGTTCTATGGTATTGTTTGTAAGCCTTAGAGCTCGGGCAAATTCCACATTTCCAACATCACAGACATTTTTTGGAAGGAAGGAAAGTCCCTGATGCAACGTGTTGCAGCGATGGTGACTAAGTGGGCACAAGTATGGTGCTTCTTCTGTCACCTCAAATGCATATATAGTGGAATCACCCTTAAAAGAAAGAATATAACTAAGAAACACATATAAAATCTTTAATTTTCTACTTTTAATACTAAAATCTATTTTTTATGTAGAACACATGTTTTGAATCATTCCTATTATGAATAAGCCTTAAAGAAACAGGTGCTTAAATGACTCAAATTTTGCTTTAAAAAGTCATTATTGTTCTTCTTATACCAATTGAAATTACATTTATACTTAAAAAAAAATATTTCTAGATATGACGAGAACAAATTTCTGAAACACGAGCTTAGTATTTACTGTAGTAACTTACACAAATGAAAAATATGCTCTCACAAAAAGATAATGATTTAAAAGCTTTGTATTGATATGATAACTAGTTGTACAACATTTTTAATTACATATATGCCTAAATGTTATCTTATCCTATGTGCAAATTTAGCTGATATGTATTAACTGCACCCAACATGCTTGGAACCCTGCATTTAAAAACTCTGTAATCTTTTTATTTTTTATGCAATGCAAGAATACAAGACAAGATAGCTCAACATTAGTCCATGTAGTTATCTTGCCATATTCTTACCTAAGCTTTCCTTAATATATACAACTTTTATTTTTACAACCCTTTTTATACTCAGGTAGACCCTTTTACTTCTCATCTTATTGACCTCATCCATTTTCTTTGTGACTTTGGTAATCTTTCTTGCTATCTTTACTAAAGAATTTAATTAAAGCTACCTTTCTGTCTAATTTCAAACATTTCCCAAAAATGTATATACTCTTTTCTCCAAAGCTATCTCCATTTACATTTAAAGATTATATGCTCCATATCTTCCTTTCCTACTCACATGCAACAGTGATTCTACGGGAGAGGCCTTTCCTCATCCCTTTTAGTCTCCACACAACTCTCGTATCCTTATTTAATTTAACATATATTTCTCTTTCCTAAGCATTTTTATTGATACATATGATTCTAACAAGCTTCTTTCCCCTATGTTACTAAATAACTTTTTAATTTTTACAGAGTGTGTATAACACTGACTTCATTAAGAAATATCATCCTAATTAGCGCATATGAATTTGAAAAGAAGGCTTTTCATTTATGTGCATGCAATGCCTTTCTGCATACCCTTCATTGCTGTATGGCTCCATTTTGACTACAGTATACTGTTTTACTGTATATGTCATGTATGGTTTGATTACAACTCCACTTGATGGAAATGTTCAGTTTTGTAAACAAGAGCACATCATGCAACGTTTCTGAATGCACAACCAAGGATGTCAGTGATGACTCATAACCATACATTTGCAATAATAAATCTCATAAATGGCTTGTTTCTGGACTCATGTTTGCTGGAACTTTTTTGTTTCTGTTATATCTTTCACCCATTTCGGTTTGTACTATTAATGGTAATACACCTGATTATCTTCATATATCCTCCTAGCTCCTCTCCTAAACCGTTTACTCTTGTCAAAATTTTTCATAATCCTTATTTTCAAAGCTAATTTGGATACTTTAACTCTATTCTATTTTTTCTTAAATTGAATACTCATTGACTGTGACTACATTTCATCATTTGATGAACATTTCCACCCACCAATTCAAAGAACAAAAAGAAGTCACTTGAAGCTTAACTCTAGTGAACAGGGTGGATGAGGAACTAAATCAAAGCCCAATTCATGCACTGTTGCCATTGTTATAGCTAATATTGGGATGGTATGTTATACTGGTGAAAGAGTAGTTTTAGCATGCCAACCTTGGTCTTTTTTCAATCAACACGTTTCAAACGATCCAGCAATGAAGCACAATATATCCAGTTATGGTTCTGGCTTTTTCAAAGTAATCTATGAAGATTATGCCTTGGGAATCCCCTAAAAAACAGTGTCCATCACCTTACCAGCTGACAAAATGGTCTTTGCCTTCTTCAGTGCACTTTTACCAGCCTTTGTTCATTGTTTTGACTGCCATTTTGACTGGTGTGCATTAATGGATCCAGGTTTCATCAACAGCCACAAATCAGCGCAAAAAGTCTTGTAGACTGCAATTAAATATTAGGCAATCACCATCCACCTTGCAACAGATTTAATAGCCAATTCTCCATGCAGGATATATGCATTCACACAGTATCAACAATCTCATGAATTTTTATTCAGAGGTTTTGCATTACCATATCATGGATTTTGTCAATGGTTTCCTATGCAGTGACCTCAATTGGACTGCCAGAGGGTGCTTGTCCAACCACATTTAAATTCATTAATTCAAAAGCAAATGGTCTTCAATGATGAACTTCATCCAATTCTGTTTTGATTTGTGCAGCAGCTCAACCCTACAAATGAAAATGTTTTAACAACTGCACAAAACTATTTTCTCCATTTTCAATTGCAGTTGACACATTGATCAATTCATATGGATCTCCTTCTCCCAGAACTGAAATTAAATCTTCCTAAATAATGTGGTATCTCCTTATACCTTTATTATTATTATTATTATTATTATTATTTATATACTATACTTTTATAAAATACGAGTATTTCATCTGTTATATGCAAGGGTTGGCAGTGCATTGAAGAAAGTAGTAGTGCTTTGATTTGTATGCTAGTGGAGTTGAAATCGTGCATTTACAAATAGAAATCACAAAATGGGTAATTATTAGCAGTTTGAGGACTTTGACAGTAGTCGTAATTGTAAGTTGGTCATTGTAATGGCTAGTTCATCAGGAGTAGAAAAGAAAAAAAAAAGCACATTTAACAATGCCTGGAAAAGTTCATATGACTGGTTAGTGAAGAAAAGTGAATTTGAAGCAGAATGTTAAGATTGCTGCCAGAGTTTTTCAATCAAGTTTGAGGGAATCAGTGCAGTCAATATACACACAAATTCTTCTAAACATCAACATAATGATAAACAGAGAAAACAAAGTGCTGTCTTGACATCATTTTTTAAAAAACTGTTTACTAAAGAAGATGATCTTATCATGGCAGCAGAAATAACAGCAACTTATCACAGGGTTAACATCATATAAATTATAATATATGGACTGTTATAATAAATTATACAGTGTATTGATCAAGGACTCTGACATTGCAAAGAAAATTAAATGTGGTCACACTAAAACCAGCATGCTTGTGGAGAATGTCATTGTGCCTCAGCACAAGAGAAACTTATTCAAGATCTAAAGGAGGCAAAATATTTTTCAATTGCTACAGACTCTTCTAATACTGGAAACCTAAAAATGTTTCCCTTGAACATGCATTATTCTTCAAGAAGGAATTAAAACTGGTCTTCTGGATTTTTATGAAGATGCTGATGAAACAAAACTATCAACAAACAAGTTTTAAATGGGGTTGAAAATAACGATTTGTATGTTGCTAGTATTTCCTCTTTCGATGCTGTGAACTTTGGGAAGAATGCACCTATGTATGAAAAACTGAAAAAAGTGAAAATGCCATATATTACACAACTGTGTCAAATATGGAATGAAAAGTTTTTCTTTTGATATGGAACTTCTTGTGATAAAGGTGTTTAGTGAGTTTTCAGTGTATGCAAAAAGAACAAAAGATCTCAAATCATTTTTCAAGTTTGTGAATGTAGAGTACAGAGAGGTCCTAAGACATGCTCAAATCAGATGGTTATCACTTTTACCTGCCCTAGAATGCCTCCTTTTAAATTGGCAGCCTTAAAATCACATTTGGTATCACAAGGAGAAGACTAGTGCTTCAAGACCATATGGGAAGTTTTTAAAGCAGAAGAAGCAGACTCCTTTTCCCTATCAGTGTGCCATATACTCCTAAATATCACGCAAATTTTCCATAATTGTACAAAACTGTTAGAAAGTGAAAATATGTCCAGCATGGAACTCCATGAAGTGATGGTATCATTGAGGAGGAAAATGACTGATAAAAACAAGACAAATACGTTGGGAAGACTGTTGTGGAAAGAATTTAGGATATGGAAAACGGCAAGAAAGAGAAGTTTCTAAGAGAAGTCAATATTTTGTGCCTGACATACTTACCAAAATGGTATAATTTTGATAATTCTGGTTTCAAGCTAATGAGTATTCTAAGTTTAAAGCAACCTGTTTATTGGAATAACTTTTTAATTCTCTATGAAAATGTAAGCTTGATAATATGGATAAACTGTATGCTGATTTTTGTCTTGTAAGAGAAGTGCAGCCAGTCTCATGTAACTTACGTTGACTAAACAGGACAAAACAGTGCTAGTAAACTAAAGAAATTAGTGTCATTTGTTCTATCAGTTCCAGTATTTGAAAACAAATATGTATTGTGATCATACCTTTGAAAAAATATCCTCTAACTACTGATATTAGCAGCTTAACCTAATACTTATTCTCTCCATCATGAAACCTGAAGGATAACACTACTTCAACACAATTACAAACAGGGCAGAAAACACCATAACTTTCAGTTACAACAAAACTCATCCATGTGATACAAAATTTCCAAACATAGCATCCCTGCATGTGGCTTGAGCCCATCACATAAAATGGTAACCAGCATTGGAGCTCACAGCAACAACATATGCTGTTCTTTTTTGGAAAACACAGTGAAGTGTTTCTGACATTAAATACTAAATTGAGGTTTTTATTATTTAGCTTCACTTTCTACACTAGAACTTGAATATGTTTCAAAGACTGTCTCTATCATCAGCCATCACTTCCTCCATTGCTTGTACAGAACATGTCCTGTATTGATAACTTATACTCTTATGATTTTAATAAACAAATAAATATGTTTCATTACTTGGCTTTGTGTTCATTTCTGTAAAAACCTGTATAAAGAAGTTTTAATATGATATTATTCTTCAAAGGGCATCATAATAAAAATTAATCTCAGCATTCAATGATTAACAGAAGTCACAGTTTTTTTGTTTGTTTTTAGCCCCTTTGAACTTTACATTAGCTTACTCCAGGTTTTTTCACATGCACATTCCTCTCACATATATACTAAGACTCTATGGAGATAAAGAATAATCCTAATTAAAGAAAAATGTCCATGGCCGAACCAGAAATCAAACTCGGGACCTTTAGTTGTTCAATGTAAAGTCAATATTTTAAGTTGTCTTACCTTGCCTGTGAGAAACAAAGTTGAGCTATCTTCATCATAAAAAGGTATAAGAATTGCTGGAGAAACATCCAGGCCAACAGTATTCAGCGGTGAATTCAACTGATCTGCCTTGAACACCTGAATCTGTCTTTCAGAAACTCTAGTGAACAAATACAAACAGTTATGAAATAGCACAATGAATCATCACATGCCACAAACACAAGAAATTATTTATAATATTAAAATTCAATGTTATGTTCAGCTGCTTCATGATTAATCTTTTAAAGTTTATTTGGATAAATAAAGTAATAAGCAGAGCCTAGATTTGCATGCAAAAACAAATGACAAAATATGCATTAAAAGTTTGTAAAGTATGCATAAACAAAATGCAACATAAAAATATTGTCATCGGTTAAACACAACTTAATTATTTGCACTGAATTACTGTAGAAAAGTATTGCACCTCTTTAATCTTAAAGGGAAATGAAATAAGGAATATTTTATATAGGAAACACCCTATTGCAAAAATGAAATGAAATGGCGTGTTATTAATGGACGCTCTTTAACTGCTTTGGTTCTCAGCGTCCCATTCTATATTGGGCGTGAAAGATCGCTTAATTTTGCTCAGAGGCCTCTCTTATCAGGCTTGAGGTTCTTTTACGTGCTGTAAATCTACGACACGGGACCCACGGCTTTACTTAGGATTTTTACACCCAAAAAAATCCATCGTCCTCCACCGGGTTTGAACCTGCGACCTTGGGTATATGAAGTTAGCATGGCAACCATTACACCATGGAGGGCGACCCCCTATTGCCATATTGCCAATGCTGCTGTTGCAATAGATGAGAAATATCATTCTAAGGTTTATTGCAGCGAAACTTTGTCACTAAAAAGGTTTTGTAAGGTGAAAAGAGCTCTTTACGTCACAAGATGTCACCGGTATATGAGAAAAACTCTTGTGAGTTCCTCATCGTTTTGCACATTTTCCTTGGCAGGTTTTGTAATTTCCAAATTGTTATATAGCCTGTATTTTTATAAAGAATTGCATCCAACTTATCAAAAGCAGGTTTTATACTCCATGTGTTTTAAAGGGCAGTGCCTGCAATACCCGATTCACTATGGATACCGATGTTGCAATCAGTTATTCCTAGCCTGCAATTCCTTTATAATTTCTGGTATTAATGAAGAGCAACTATATATGTATTGCCAATTATTTTCTATATCACTTGAATTGAACTTGAGCTACCTGTATAGAAACAGCATCTTCCAGATCTAAACTGCCTACTATTTTTTTTTTTGTGTCATTGAAATATTTAGCATAATAACATATGGCCTGCAAACATGAACTTCACTATGTTAAAATAGGCTGAGGAGCTAATGCTAACTTTGGAGCCAATTTTCTGAAAACTGAAACTCTAGCAGGTGCTTTAATGAAAATTTTGTTGGCAGTAGAAACAAAACGGTCAACTTTCAGATATTGTGATCTCACTGTTTCTGCTACCTGATGTAGTCCATGGGCTAATCAGGTTAAATGTAATAGTTTGAGGTAAAGAATGTTTAATGCATTTGCAGCTCCTACAATGTACATAGCATTTGTAAGAAATAATATCACGCTGTCTTATTTTATACTAACCGGCCAGAAAAAAGTTAGGGAATCATTAAAACATTTTGCAATGGCAGAATGACCCTGATGAAGACCACAGAGTTAAGATGGTTGAAAGCTTGGATTTTTATGGATCCAATTTATCTTGGTTGTTATCCCGTGAAGTCTTCATTAATCGTAGAATGGTTTACCCTTTCTAATATTTGAATATTTAACAGGTAAGTTTTACTTTCTGATTTCATTGTACTGTCTACTGCACTACATATGTACACACTGGTCTGCAACATCTGTGGTCTCATCAATCAAAATCCAAATGTTTTCATGTTTTCTAGATATCAAGAATAACTTCAATGAAATACTCAGGTACACCTGTTTTATAAAGAGTAGATTCACCAGGCAGTTTTTTTTATTAGAATGATTTTCCGCAAAAGTTGGTTGCATTTTGGTTGTGCTGACACATTGTTCAGATGCTGTATTATTCAGAACTTTTTGTTGGAAGCAATACTTTGTTCACTTGATAAACAAAATAATAATTGTTTTTTTACACAAGCCATGTGTAGGACACAAGTTGGATACATAAAGTCAGTCTGAAAAATGTAACATCATGACCAGGGTTTAAACCACAGATCTCTCAATCTTTAGTCAGTTGCTCTAACTGCTGAGCTACCATTATAATATGCCAGCACAGCATTAAATTCCACAACTGACTTGCATGTTTCCCAATAAACCACAAGGTGATCTCAAATTATTTTGAGATAAAATACCACAATGGCTGCTTACAATGTCATAAGTACTTTTAAGTCCCAGACTTCTTAGTTTAACCAACTATTAGGTCAATTAGTGTTCGTTAATTGTTTTTTCACACCAGTCATGTGAAAGATACACGTTAGATAGGTAGAGTCAGACTGAAATACCATAGCTGGGATTTGAACTACAGATCTTTTAGTCTCTAGCCAGTAGCTCTAACCACTTAGCTACCATGGCAACATGCTAGCCCAGCATAAAATAATACTTATCCAACCTCGTTAAAATTAACATTCCTGAACTCCATAACATATTTACGTAACCAGATGATAGCGATTGTTTCACTAGTGACATAACAAAGCAAAGTATTATTCACTCTGTATTCTTATTTCTGAACTACGATTGTGATGATGATGGTTGGTGTTTATGGGTACTCAACTACTGCAGTAATTAGCGCCCTCATAAAAAAGTTTAAATAAAAATACCAAAAATAAAATATCAATATAAAACAAAGATCATTTAAAAAAACAGAGAATAAAACAACTGGTGATTATGACATAATGATCTGTATGACTAGTACCCCTAAAATGCACAGGGACGACATTAAAAATATAAAATGAAATAAGGAATAAAATATGCCCATCACAAATAAAACACCAGAGTAAATAAAAGAATGTATGGCAATGGCCATAGGGGGAGCTAAAAACCGGGTCGAACGTGAAAATTAAACAGATAATCCATCTAAAAGTAAACCCCCAGGGCTAAAAGTGAAAGAGATAAAATCACTAACGATAACATTTTTGTTAAAAATACTAAAACAATTTTAAAAAAGGCACTTGACATAAAAAGCTAAAAACCCTATCTTCCGTGTGGTTGTCATCTCCGAGTACCTCAGGAACTACGATTGTAACCGCTAGTAAATGCACGTAACGCATTTGGCAGATATAATCTTATATGATATCTCAGATGATTCAGCATTACACTATGAAGAAGGGGATACCCAGCCAAGGTTGCCAACGACAGTGATTTTCTGCCAATCTGGAGGTTTCTGAGCCTTCAAGGTAGGAAATTTCCTCTGTCAGTTGTAAGCAGGAAATATTACATTGAGATTTTAAAATAAAATTGTATATATACATAATTTGTACTTATGCCACTTGTTATAAAGAATACCAGTATTTGAGCTTCGGGTTTCCTACATGTAGTCAGGATTGTGGTACTTCTAAAAGCAAATCAACAAAAATTGTAGGTATACTGTTAATGAATGTAAAGGTATTTTATGCCTTTAGCTATTTGGATATCATCTTCACGAATCTTAATTCAGTTTTTCTAAAAGTATAAATCATTTCCAAGTTTTTTTTGCACTAAGTATGCACATATAGAAAACAAAAACTCCCTACACTCAAAAGTTTTAATTGGAGTGGAAAAATGAGCTAGAATTAAAAGATTGGATTTCAGAAGTGCCTGTTCATAATAATGGTGAAGGTAATGAAAAACAAGTATCTCTATTATAGACTAAAGGTAACATGCATATTTATGAAAATATTAAATACTAGAAGCTCACTGAGAGATTAGGGCTCCCTCAGAAAATCTACTGTTACATTTTTAGTGCTTTTAATAAGGTTCATTATTTTTACAGTGTTGCAACTTTCGCATGCTTCTGATATTTTTATGATAGAATACTAAGGTTTGTATTAATAAATTAAGTGTTTTAAAAGGTGCCAACCCTTTCCGGAATCAAATCTTGGCTATGCTACCATAAAAACAGAGTGAACCTTTTTATGTTGGAAGTTTTCTGGTGAAAGTTTTGTAATTTTGGCAGTTTCTTAAATTCAATCTCGTGATTTTGTTATTGAGTTTGTTGGTAACCCTGATCCCAGCTTCTGTTGACACATGGCTAAACAATATTATGAAATCACTCAACTACAGTCACTAAAATTATTGCAAGTTATAACCAACTAGAATTTTAAATAACATGCTTTTTAATTTGATTATGAATGGTAAATTTTATTTTGAATAGAAAAAGGAAAATATGCCATTACTTGTCAGTTTGAATAAATATGCACCCAAAATCAAATTTTTCACAAAATATGCAATTATATGCACTTTAAAACTGCACCAGTGACCTCATATAGAATGGTTACTATTAATGGATATATTTAGATTACTTACATTTGTATTTTGAATACAAATCTGGGCTCTGGTAATAAGTAACTTGGAAATATGCGTTAAAGAGCATTTTAGAAATATTAAATACAAGCAAACTGCTAAATTAGATGTAGATGATCATTTTTGTTCACTTGATCTGAAATAAACCCTGAAACTAAAAATAACTGAACCAATTAAATGGACCTTACTGTTTAGATGACATTTCTATTAAGAAGAGAGATCATAAGACGAATTTCACATCAAATTTGTTTTACTTAAAGTATGTGCTAAATGTCACAATAGCTAGCATAATTCTATTATTTTACACTTCAGAAACAATAATTTAATAGGTGGAGGTTGTGCAAAGTACAGAAATAACTATAGCTTGTTAGACATGTTCTATTCATTCAAAAAAGGGTTTCATGCAGAAAAAAAGGTTTTTTTAACAAACAGAGGCATGAGTACATATGTTTAGTTAAGTAGAAAACATGTCAACTGAATCCAATAAAAATTAATACATATATAAACAAGCAAATGCATCTATCATTATGTAGCATAGTTACAAAAATGTATAACAATTAAAAAAGAATAAATAAAAGGTAGGTAATCAAAAGAAATATAAAAGTTAAAATAATTTCTTTTTAAATTTTACAGTACTTCAATACAGTGTTTAAATTAGGTAATAATTTTCCTTCCTTATTAAGTGATTAATACACTTATTATAAAGATAAGAAGAATCCTTACTTTTCAGGTACAGTTCCAGCCATAAAAAAATTCCAAAATCACAGTCAAGTAAGCCTATGAGTGTTTATTGTTTATGCAAGATACTGTTGGTCCACTGTTCCTTGCCCAACATGAGTCTTTCAAATCAAGTAATGATTTTATGTTTCATTCTAAGGGTCCTGGAAGGCAATGCTCCCCTCTATTTCAATGAATATCAACCATGCACATATGAAGTAATAATATACCAAAAAATGCAAATGTGTTACATCTAAAAGTGCATGTTTAATGAATAAATTCTAATAATGATTATGTACGAATTAAAACACTCCTAACCAAACCTATAAGAGGAACTTCTTTTCTTGGTTGCTCTGAATATTAAAATATATCAGTACAATTTTTTTCCCTAAGGGTTAAGAGGAGGAGGGAGGGAGGTAGGGAGTGAGTGTCACATTCTCCCATTTTTAATAAAAAGATTTCTACAATAAATTATATCAGCATCATTCCTCTGCAAATCATTCTCTTAAAGTATGCTTTACAATTAACAGTTCTTAGCACTTATGTACTCTAAATCAATCCTATGGGATTTCACTTACTTGTCAAAGCCCATCACAACAATGAAACGTCCTTCAAGGGCCCATATAACTCTAGCTCCCCGAGATCCCACTGGACCCTTTCCTTCTCGGATAGGCTGGGTGCTGGTTCTTGGTTTGTATACTCTAAGTTTGCCATCCTTACACACAGTGGCACAATACGCACCACAAGGACTCCAAGAAAAACTAAACATCTACAAAAGACAAAGTAACAGTTACAAAATTACTATTTATAACATATGTATATACAAGAAGTAAGACTTTGCTTATTAGCAATACAGAACTAATATACAACTACTATATTTTGCAACACTGCAAAATATATATATATATATATATATATATATATATATATATATATATATAGGCCTAGATAAACAGTTTGAGATATGGAACCTATTGTCCCTTTAGCCAAATGTCAAAGTAATGACATATTTTCTGAATTGCACAACAATGTCTCTAAATTAAAAGTATGTGGACACGTGTATACTATTTTCATTCAGAATGCCTCATTTGTATGCTGGTAGTCAAAGGAATGCAGTATTGGTGCACAATCCATATAATATTTAAAATTACTGCACTCACAATTTTGGCAAAATTACCTGTTCTTTGGAGGTGTGTAAGCTGCTGATCAATGTTTGGCTAATTTCAGATCATATGTAGTTAGCAAGAGTGCTTCGCTCAAACATATTGGTAGGTGAGTCAGCATAGTACTGGACATTGAATCCCAAGATACAAATTCCCACCACTCTCTGATGTTTTTTATTATTTAATTTTCTTGTTTTTCTCAAAGAGGTACACAATTTAAGCAGTACTAATATTTCTGAAGCCAAGATGGTAAACTCTCCAGGACAAATTACTTTCAAAAACTGTGAATGATATATACGAGCGTTCAATATTAATTGCAGCAATTGTCAAAGAACCTGCATAGATTAATGCAATAAAACAATTAGGTTTGTTGAAAACATTTAATGTGTGCTATAAAGTAATTGAACTTTGTTTTTGGGGTGGAATAAAAAAAACCCTGATTATTGCTTTGATTCAAACAGCGAATTTATCCTACATACATATTATGTCATTTAAATCACTTGAGCTTCTGTGGTACAGTGAGAATGTGCCACTCAAAATCTTGTCTAATGTCTACACATGACTACTGTGCGAATCATGAATTATTGTGTTCATATTGTAAAAGTATATACATTTTGTGTAAGGAAAGAAATTGCTCCAACAAGATGTAAAGCAGAAATCAGATAAACCAATATCCTGCTGTAAACTTCTGAGCTCATGTGCCTTTTGATGACATGTGGTACCATTGCGCATGCTTATGAGATGCCCATTGAATCAGATGAACAATTACTGACACAAACTTTAGCTGCTTATGGTGAGGTTCACAACACACCTGGAATTTTTGACAGGGTACGAGGTTCATTCTTCGTAGGTGCAACCTCTGCAGGGATGTTGCACGTTGTCACATTGATCAGTTTCTCTGGTGACCTTCTGTAATTTGTGCTTCGGATATTGTAGTATTTCTTGAAGTCTCTATTTGTCTTTCATGTAGAGACGAAATGGTTGAATGCACTTCCCTGACTAGTAAATAGTCCTTAATTAGTTTTATGCAGTGGCTTATTTTACTACAGAACTAGTAGTTCATTTTTATTTCATTTGAAGTGCATTTGACACAATGATAGTATTGTTTCGTAAATTGCGAACTGTGCCTACAACTGTAACGTGTACGCACATAACACATCGATGTATGATACACCGTATTTTAGAAACTCCTTCGAGGGGAATGGAGAAGTGAGAACATCCTTCAGGTGTTAAAGCATTGTTATTAAAACATTCTCGGCTGTACCTACATGTTAATCATACATTACATTTCTTTTATTTGCCAATACAAATTAATCATATTATGTAATGCAGCAAAATAGGAACGGTTCATTATAAAATACAAAGGAGACTACATAAAAATAAATGTATCAATGGATACTTGAACCTTCCATCCCCTCAACATCTTGACCTGCTACACACACTTACCATGACACTAAACAATACCACCATGTCTACGCTCACTGAAATCCAGGTGTTGAGGTCATGGTCCACTGCAGTTTGATCAGTGGCATACTAAACCTTAATGTATTTTATGTTGTAGCAAAGAATTTAGAACCTATAGTCCCATGGTTTCCTATCTCAAAATGTTTATCTTGGACCCCTCTAAAATCCTGCCAATTTGTGCGGTCCAATTCTGGATCCTATATATATATATTCAATAAAGATTGAGTGTAGCACAGACAACATTAAACATAATTCTACACTTTGGAGCAAGATGATGGAAGTTAAAGCTGAGCCAATTGTAGATAAGGTTAATTTCTAAATGCTTTCTTCTTATACAATCAATAGTTACTTTTTGAAAAAGAGCAGTGTTTTTAAGATAAAAGTAAATCTCTAGTTCACTATCCAAATCACTGCTAAGAGAGTGGGATGATTATTAGTTAGCCTTGCTATGAAAAAAAATCTGATCGTGTTCCATTCACATGACTTTCTCTACATCGCTGTAACAAATTAATGTTAAAAAGCATATTCTTCTATCTACTTTACATAATCAAGATAAACATTAGCAGAAATCGTCTTAATTACTTGCTTCCTTGTAAGTAGAAGGATAGCCTAATCTTTTAAAAGCTGGTTGCCATGTGGTTGAAATTTGTTTCTATGCAGGGCCAGTAGTTGACAACTTTATGTGTGAGAAAAGTTTTAAGTATTTTAAATTGGAAACAAATAACAAAGAACATCTCAGTAATGGACAATTCAAAAAAAAATAAAGAAAGAAAGAAAAAAGAAAAAAAAAAAAAAAAAAAAAAACTGTATATGACATAAATTGTGTATTTTTAAATATGATCTACATTTTTTTTTTGTGTAGTAGCTTTTTGTCTATCTCTTACAGGTTACCAGTTAAGCAAAATTCATTCAGAATAAAGAGGTCTTTAGCTATTCCCAGAAAATTCAAGATATACATTTTATTTGCCATATAAATATCTTTAATACACTGTATTTTAATCAACATCGTTAGAGCCCTTTTTGAGAAAATAAAAATTTCCAAAATTTTTTCCATGTATTGGTTAGTTAGGGGTGGAGATCCTGACGCGCGCATGCACATGCACTTTTTACTAAAAAGATTTTTTTTTTTTGGATACAGGGCACCCTAAAACGTTTATTTTCAATGAAATTTCAGTATCAAATTTTTGGGTGGAATGCAATATCTTTTCTCTATACACTATGTAATAGTATGTGTAGAGAAAGTAACTAGTTATATGTTTACAAATACTTTTATTTTTCAACATAATTTCCTTCTATTGGAATACAATGTGCCCATAATTTCCAATGGCTTAATGTTGCATCACAAAGGTACTATATTCTAGGTCTGCAAAGCAAGCATCCTTGGTAGCTTTGACTTCCTTGAAAACATCTGTTCTATCAAGCAAGTTTTGAGCTTTGGAAACAAATGAAAGTCAGACGAGATCAAATCAGATGAAAAAGGTGGATGTAAAAACAAGTAATACTTGAAATCAACTTTACTACTTACATTATATTCCAGTGTGTAAATATACCTTACTCAAGTGGAAAAAACAATCTTGACCTCTTTTGACAAGGTGTTTTGGTACAAATGTTTTGAGCATTATATGATCAATCACTTTTTTACCCCAAAAAGCTGATGCCATCTATGAATTTGCCTGCTGACTTTAATGGTGTTTTCTTTGATTTTTTCTTTAACTAGGTTCTGTCTACTGCTTTGATTGTTGTTTTGCTCTGGGCATATAAAAAAAACCGTTTCATTAAAGATCATGAATCCGTGCAGAAAATTGGTAAATTTTCTTCAAATTACTTAGAAACTTGCATTGCAAGTCTTTTTGATAAGAAACCATGATAACCTTCTTGTTGAAAACTTTTTCATGCCAAGATCCTCAGTTAAAAATATTATGTGCCTGTTCCTCTGCAATGTTTGTAATTTCTTCACTATTGACACTTCTTGGGCATTCTAGGTAATGTTCATCTTGTAATTTGAGTGGCTATGTTTGAAATCAATCATCTAGTTCTTAGTAGCAAATAATGTGGCACTTTCCCAGTATATTTTCTCTCTTCAAAAATGTTTGCATACATAATTCTGCATAAATGAGTAATTTTAAACAATAAAAAGTTTAAACAGCATCAAGTACAATATTGTCAAAAAATCAATATTTCAGCAGCTAAAATGTAGCTATTATGACCCTCTTTGCAAAGGATAGCTTCATTTTAAGGCTAGAAGATGTCTAAACCACCTCCAAAGCAGTAGTTAAAAAGACTATTCAGAACAAAATATTTGGTACTATATATTACTTTTGTTAATTTATGAATTTAATGTATGTTTACTGGAAGATGATGTCTGAAAAAATGGTATCTCTAAATAAAATATAAATGAAATGAGATTCATTCTTATAAACTGACATGAACAGAATTAATGGTGAATAAAACAATGACAGATTAAAAGCACTATCATTATTCAGATAAATTATTTGTACTACCTGATCTGAGTGGCCATGAAGAACAATCTTTTCTGTTTGTGATGCCAGATCCCAAATTCTGACTGTCATGTCATATGACCCTGAAGCAAGAACATCTTTTGCCAGTGGATGAAACTTGATGAAGTATATTTTTTCTGCATGACCAGCAAGCACAACATCTGGAGTGTTTGTTGGCTGTGATAATCCTTCCTCAGGGACTAACCACAGCCTTATTGTGCCATCATCACATGCTGTTAAAATTAATCACGATCAGTACAGAGTTCAATGATCCTTGAACCTAATTTGTAATAAGAGTATTTTTAAATGCCAAAAATGCTTAACTTGTGCTGAGAAGTTACAAGTGAGTGCACATGCAGTCAACAGCAGATATTAACTGCATTTCAATTACATGCCACCATTATGATTATAACTTAGTAAAAAACTAAAAAACAAAAAAAAAAAAAAAACAAACAAAGTCCCATCCTATCAAATAATCAAATTTGTCCATAATTTGATTTAAAGACTCTTTCAAAATACTGGTTTGTTTATACTTCTAGTATCATTTTACGACTACACAGATACACAGGCTCCTGGTAGGCCTAAAACATTAGCTAATGTAATATTGGTAATGCATATTAGCTAATACCTTTACTTATACATCTATGAGCACTTCAGCAAGAAGATATGCACCCTTTGCTAGTTCTTTTTAACATCCATGAGTTCTCTTTACTTTCTTTATATGCATATATGATATTTTATTACATGCTTATCAAACTATCATATGGTAATTTCCTAATTTACCATTTTCTCCATTAACAACACTTTTCCTAAAATCCCAAAATATTTAAAGTGTTTTTCAAATGTAGATAATAAAAGGAATAAATTTGATAGTAAAGATTAAAATGTACACAAAGTTGAACTTATTTAATCATTATTGTTCTTCAATGTGAACAATATGCATATCCCTGACAAACTGTATTTTACAGATTTTAAAACATGCTTTTTTATTTGAGAAAATGCCTCCAAAATTCAGGCATGTCATATACAAAACTGATATTAAAGTGTCCACAGTTGATTTGAAATACCTGCCAATCTTAAAAATGACCATATATTCCATGCCACAGGAAACCTATTGTTATTTGGCAACATTGGATTCAATTGGTGTCAGCAGCAGTGCACCAATGCAATGAACAAGAGTTGCTGGAATTTGCAACAGTGCTATCTCTGCCTCCCTCCAACCCCACCATCACAAGCCATATACACTGTCTACTCTACAATATTTTTGTAGGCTGCAGTGCCAGTGAACTTGAACTAAGTGATATTTGTTGTCGGTAACAGTACAATATTTTTGCTATTAACTAGCTTCATAATGAAAAAAAATAAAAGACATTCGTATGATGTAAGCTATAAACAAACTAATGGCATTTGCAGAACATGGAAACAGAGCAGCTGAGCAGCATTTCTATCCACCACCAACAGAAAAAACATTTGCAATTGGTGGCTAGCAAAGAAGAATTGAAAAAAATGAAGAAGATTAAATTTGCAAATAGAGGACTGAATGCAAAATGACCAAAACTAGAAGAAAATGGAAGATTCAAGGATGCTATGAAAATAGAATTGGAATTGGTACAAAAATGATTCAAATACACACTCATAAGCTAGAGCTACAGTGTAACAAAGAGATTTTAAGGGCAGAGTAGATTGGCGAAACATCATGGGCTTAGCATGCAATCCAAAACCAAAATAAGAAGAAAGTTCAGATATTTGTTTTTGAATTTTAATGTAAGTTCAGTTTTATAAACTACACATTTTTTAAGTCTTCTTTTGCAACCTAGGTAATGATAAATGTTAAAAGTGTTACGTTTTAGAAAAATTACTTAAAACTGGAAGATGCATCTTATAGTCCATAAAATATGGTAATTACCTGAAAGCAAGCTCTATATTGAAGCTAAAAACAAGCCTAAAAATTCAGTTATTTATAGGGGTCTCAAATTCCTATTACAGTAAAATGTTGTTTGTACGTTTCACATTTATATTTTTTTACACTTATACATTTTTTTTTAGGTTCCGAAGGAATTCCTATAATTGCAATTTTATTTCATTTATATGTTTTTCGATTTTTGTACTTATACAATCAACTATGAAGTCCTTAGGAGAAAAAGCCCCATTTATACATTTAGGGCCAGCTTTACTGTTTAAGCATAAGCCAAAGCTTTCAAAAAACAACTGAACACCACTAAAGTTAGGCTTATATTGTGAAGTTTCATAATCGGTAATTACATTTGTCTTCACTGATTGTGAGCTGAACAATTCCACGGACTGAGAACTTTGACAATGATTGTGCACGAGTTTCATATTCCCATCGTTTATGATGACACTGCTCCTGAAATTTGCTGTTGCAGGTTCTTTTGTAACATATTTACAGTGACTGAAAAAATCATCAAACTATGGGAAATAGTTCTGTGGAGTATGGTCAGAACATAATTCCAAAAATGTATTTTTTTGTGCTAAGTAGTGATATAAAAGAAACAATCTTCTATTGTTTGGTGAATCCCTGGAGATATCAGGACTTCAACAAATGATAGAGGATTGTTTCTGGAGATATCAGGGCTTCGTCAAATGATAAGAGCATTGTTTCTTTTATATTACTACTGTCTTGGCACAAAATGGCTAATTCTGGAGTTATCATGCTCTGACCAAATGCCACAGAATTGCTACATGAAGAGAAGTTAGAATGGTGGAAGACAATTTTGATAACACTGCACAGAGTAGATTTTGAGATACTGAAAAAACAAACAAAAACATTATTTCTTATGATATCACTTTGTTATTGAAATATAAAGCTTTATGTATATGACTGTGTAGTACAAGAAAGTAGTTAATAAAACTTTGAAGTACAGATTTCAAATTAAATTTTTCCCTCCAACAGTTTTATATTAAATTGCATTAATTTCTGTACCATCATTGCCCACTATTTGTTTAATAAAAATTTTGCATAGAATTCTTGGTCATTCCATGATAATGTTTAGATGCATTCTACACAGTCTCTATTTTGGTCGCTGAAAGTCTAAAAACTAAAAACTTTGAAACAAACTGTGTTAACTCTAGCTGGAAGATGGTCTGCCTTTGGTTCTTGGAAATCAACAGGCACCGTATTACATTGTTTATTCTTGTATCAAATACTCAATGCCTATGAATATATTGCTTCAGCCAATGAAAACAAAGATTGTTCTTTATTTCATGTTTAATAAATATTCCATTATGATGCATTCCTTTCAACAGCATAATAACTGCATGGTCCAGATTTATTTGTTCATCTGTGTTACTCTTCCAGCCACCAGGCAACAATTCAACATTCACTAAATGTTTCCATGGATTTTAAAGATCACATGATTGGTGTAGACAGTTAAATACTTTCTGATGCATAATATCTCAGAAAAGTGTATGGCACAGTTATTGTGATCCCAAGATTGAAAATGAAAACAATGCTCCTGAAATTATTCTCTCATAAATTACTGTGAAGCTTCTCGCAATGCTTGTAATGTTCTGATGCCATAAGAGATATTTTGTTTTATATATTATTTGAGTCTGATCTATGCATTTTGTTATGCAGCATTCATTTCTGCATTTTTGCACACAATCTGTGCATATTTTTTGTGTGCCATAGCCATGTTTGTGAACATTTCTTTTTTTATTTCACCAAATAGAATATGCACTTGTTTAACATTAAGTGACCGTCACTGGCATCTAGCAAAGACACCTTTGCAATGTTGATGGTTCATTTAGCATTATGTGAGGTCGTCATAAACAGTTGCCAACACATGATACAGGGCTTGTTGGATTTCTAATATAGTGCATTATAGTATTTTTTCTATTACAAATGTGTATAATTTTGTTTCTTCTGCACCCAACCCTTTTTCCTTACCTAAAGTATGCTTTCATTTATGCATTTTTCACACAAGTTTATTTATTTTTTTTTTTTTTCCTTTGGACCCCTGAAAAATGTACAAACAAAGTTTTACTGTAATATGTAAATAATAACTAGATTTAAGCCCTGTTGCACCTAAGAAACAACTGAATACATGCATTGACAAATTCAAAATAAAAATGGAAATCAAATTTAAGACAATAAGTTACAAAATATGCTCTGAACCAACAAAAAGAACAAATTGCAGCTTCAAAATGATCAGGTATTTATGAAATTGACTGTGAATACTGTGGGAAGATTGCATAGGGATGACATAGACAGACACAGATTTAAAAGGCATATAGAAAATGCAAACACAACTGAACCTCTCTTACATGTTATTCACTTATCCATTTTTCACAGATATACTCCAAATATTTTAGGCTTTGAACTAATCCATTATTATTTAGCACAGTTATACATTTTCTCACTATATATTTTGAAATTAATACGTAAAACTTTTATGGTGCCTATATATGAAATACCATACTTATCCGAACACAAGCCAATGTTTTTCCCAAAATATTAATGTTCGGAACCAAGGGTCATCTGCATTTGTAATATATTTTCCAAATATCATAGGGGAAAAGGTAAGTTTCAAACTTTGGGGGTATGGTAGCGGCAAAGCCTGAGGGAAATGATACAGATTACTGCCAACGTTGCAATGTACGCGGCAGATTTGAGTGTTTCATTTCCTGCTGAAAATTAGCTGTTAAGGAGTCTGTGAGCATTCTCATTGGAAAAAAGATTACTCTCTGAGACTAAAATAAAATTAAAGGACTTCCTTTCACATTGGTGGTTGCACTTAATGTTTTATTGGAAGTCAACAGGGAGAGGTTAGCTGTCTATTTCCCCTCCACAGGCCGCACATATGTAGCAATGTGATTTTACGCACAAGCTCAAACTAAAGAGGTTTAAGTTATATTTTTGGTTATGATTACTTATCACATGGATTAGTAATATTAAGATTTTGAATTTGTATTTTAATAATTTTAGCTAGTTATTCTGTTATTTGTTATAAATTTTATAATAAGTTATTTTTATTTATGGTCCTTATTAAAACATTTTACAATATATTATATTAAGTATGGTTTTATTAAGAGCAAATAGCATCCATAAATAATCGTCATTACAGCTACGCTGCCACCACCGCCATTGCCGCCATGTATTACCATCACATACACAGTACATTTGTTCTCCCTTCATCTCTCCTGCTTGCAATGTGAATTTCTGCGTAAATTTAAATTAGGTAAAAAACATTTACGATGGTAAATTAAGTATGTTGTCTAAATGCAAAATCATATCCATCATTGCCATTACAGTTATGCTACCAAAGTCACATATTATCATCACATATACCACACATTTTATTCTCCCTTCTCTGCCTCTCCCGCTCGCATGTTAATTCTTCACCACGTATTTATACATTATGTTTAAATTAACATAACATATGAACTATTTGGTGGAAATGAATGAAAATGTAGGAGCATGTTGCCAGCGGTCTATCAAACACACACAGAGAGCTAGACATCACATGGCATGAGTGTAGCGAGGCTATTATGCCAAATGTGTGTGATCCTGCGCAGGGCATAGTTGAAGAAACAGGACAAGACAGCATATGGCGATCAGCAAGGAGTTATGATGCACTGAAGTGGTGGTGTTCTTTACAACACGGCCCATACAAATCATATAGATGACTTCATATGGGAAAGAATCATAGGAAACTGGAAGAAATACAAAGAGTGACAAGTGTTGCCCAGGAGTTTGGTATTGCTCACAGAATTCTAGCCTGAGGTTTGGAAGAACCTTCCAAACCTCAGGCACTGCTGTTCCAAAGAGAGGACGTGGTCGACCATGGTCAACTACAGCAGTAGATGCTGCTATATTGTGCAACAGGTAAGAGTGATTCACATCATTCTTCTCAATTGTATCTAGTAGGAACTGAAGTTGTGCTATAAAGTTTGTATTGATAATATATAGTGTCAGTTAAAGTTTTATTTTTGCATTATTTCATGAAAATGACAAATGATTTTAAAAGATTGCAATTGATAATCTGCCCTGAATAGATGACACAGTTAAATGTTGTTTATCACATTTACATATATTTTACACTTTTACACCCTTTTTGTTGAAGTCCTGGCAGAACTCCTATAGTTTTCACAGTTGCATTTCATTTTTTTTTTATCTATACATTCTTTGCACTTACACTATTTATATTTGTCTCACTTTTCATTTTTGAGTTACACTGTTCACAGATGCTCACACAGACATTTTTCTAAACTTTTTTTTTGGGATCAACAGTCTTCAAAACATGTATTTCTGATGATCTCTTGGTATTGAATTTTTATTACCTTCTAAACCTACTGTGTAAGTGGTGCAAAAGTAATAATGTGTCATCAATTCAAGTGAAAAATGTTCATAATTGCCATTAACATGTGCCCTCCAACTTTTTAAAAGTAAACATTAATCTTACCAACAGCTAGTCGTTTGAAGTTGAAAGGGTCCCATGCAAAATCCATCACATTGGTTCCCTGGACAAGAGTTGGAATAACGCCATCAGGTAGCTTTCCTGTTTTACTTAACTCAAAGACAGCAATCTTTCCACCTGGTCCACTCAAAGGAACTGCAACTCTTTCTGGATTAGCTATCGAATGGTAAGAAATTTTCATTTAAGCAACATTTCACTTGAATGTTAAAATGTTGTGCAAGGTAAATTAAAGATAAATTATGACATTTTAAAAAAATATTTAAATGTTAGCAAGTCTGAATCTAACCACTTTTAATGCTGATTCAGTTAGTAATACTACAGACAGGTGCACATGAACACATGCGTGCACGCGCACACACACACACACACAAAACATTGTAATCTGTAGATCCTATTTTGAGATTAGACTCTATGCCCAAATTCTAGAATGTAGATCATGTCAAGAATTACATTTATTCATACTTATTAATTCATTTATTTATAAATAATAACTCTCACAATAAATTTTCAGAGATGCCAGTTTTGCATAATTACATGTATGTTTCCAAAAACCTACTTATATGCATGTATTTCTAGAACATTCATGTTTATTATATTTACATCGTACATTATTACAAGTATATTTTGATTAAATGAAATCCTCCTCTGTATAGAAGGTGTAAGTAATAAGGTATTTTTTTAACTCTAATCACGCCTGGTTTGTTCATGTGCAATTCTTTTACAGGAGAGGTAAGTGAATTAAACAAAACTATTCCTTTGTAGTAAACCCCTTTTTGGAATGACTGCAAATTATTTGTTGATCTATGTAAGTCCTATCTATGTCTGGTCTCTTTGTTATGAATATCTGCATTTTTTGTAAATTTTCCTGGGTTATTTATTACAATTGACAGTATGGTTAGAATATATTCACAGGCTAATGGTTAAAATTCCAAACATTTTGAAAAGTGGTTTGCAGTGAATTGATCATCTTGCCCCTGGCATTATTCTTACTACTTTTTGTGTAATGAACACTTATTAGCATCTATCAAATTCACCCAAAATATTATTCCAAAGGTCATCAATGAAAGAAAATATATATAATACGCTGCTTTTAGTATGCTTTTATTTATGAGCCAAATTAGTGATCAGATTGCAAAACATGCAGAGTCAGTTTGGATAAGATATAATCAATAAGATATGTTACAATCGGTAATAAGACCCAGGAATTTTGTATTATGGGCTTATGCAATCTGATTATTTTCATTCTCTATCCTTAGGTCTGCGATGTTTTTACGCTTTGTGCAAAAATTAATGTAGTTAGGTTTTTCAAAATATATGTGAAATTTGTTGCTTTTAAACCAATTATTTAATGTGTGGAAGATTTTACTAGATGAATCTGGAAACTGACTGACATTGTGTTCCTTAATTATAATACTTATGTCATCCACTAAAAGAACTAGACAGGCATTGTTATTTACTACTGCAGGTAGATCATTTATGTACCCTAAAAACAATAAGGGACCCAGAATAAAACCTTGTGGGAAACCATGCTTTATTTCACATCATTCAGAATATGCATTGCTATTATTTGAAGCATTCATTATAACCTTTTGCTTTCTGTTTGATAAGTAATTGGCAAAGCTTAAATGTATCTTAGCTGTCAGAAGTAATATTATGACAAAACTCATGAGGAAGGAGCTGCATCCTACAGTGATCTTTTAATGCAAGTAATTTCCTTTCATAGAAAATGTGAATATAAACAATGCCACATATTATCAAAAGCTTAACACTCCTTTCATAACTGTGAAATAATTTTGATTATACACAAATGCTTTTGCAGATTAGAAATGAAAAATGTGCTTAATATGTGCGATCAGCATACAGCGTACAGATTTTATGGCTCTTAGCCTGCCTGTGGTGAAGCATGAGGCTTCTGTGTCAGTTGAACTCTTGTAAACACAACATAGTTTGATAGTTTATGCAATATTAAGAAATGGCTCTATTCAGGTACCAGTATTCTGTTTCCCAAAAAGCATTCATTTACAATCATATATCCACATGGAATCTGCAAATGGCTCCTGCATTCCCCTGATTTATCCTCCTGCAATTTTTATCTCCGGGGGAATAAAAGAGAAGGTACCAAATCCACACACTTTAGAGGAACTTAAAAATAACATTCATCCAGAAATTGTTGCCATTTCTCAGAGGGAACTGCAGCATGTACTGGCCAACTTTCTAAGCAGGTACCAGAAATGCTTGAACAACGAAATGTACAACCAACATCTCCTGGCTTGATACATAAGTACTTTTATTTTTAAACATTTACTTTTTGTTTCTTTGGTTAAAAAAAAAAACTTACATAACAAACTGTGTATATTTAGTGCTGATATGCTGTCAGCCCTTCAGCGCACTTAACACTGGACAACAAATTTTGACTTTGTTTGTGACATGAATGAAACCTCACTTTTCTTAAGGATTACACTATGCTGAACATGAATATGACAACAAGAATGCTAGATTGATTCTGGTTTGAGAATAATATTAAAGAAAAATTTGATAGTAATTTTTTCTATGAAATCTGTCTGATGTCTTGTAAAACAGATACATGACCACTTATTTTTATAAATATGCTTTCTCTGTGCTTCCCTCTGGTAGTCGAGTTGAGGAGCATCCCTGATGACTGTCCAGCATTAGTCAGTAACTATTCTTGCACTCCACTTTCCCTGGTAATACTTTTCCATTAATGGTATTTGTTGGTGAAAACATTTGCCATGCTCATCACTTACTTCTGCACAACTTTCAGGAAAACTATTCAGATGGGAGTATAAAAAGTGTAATTTAAGGACATGTTGCATCCCATTTTGTGATAAGGTGACAGCAAATTGTAAAAGGGTCCTCATAGTTTCCAGCTCAATTGTTTCCCAAAAAATTGTTTATGACTTCTATTAAAGAAATCCATGCCTCTTTCTCAACATCATTTAAAAGGTGTTCAAATATCTTGGTGAAATTGATAAATCTGTGGGCCAACAAAATCTCCTTCCTTTAACTTGGCCTAATTCTAGGAAATTTTGTAACTAGGTATTTGATTGCCAGCCAATTTCGGTCTAACTTTTTAGCAAAGTTTTTGATGAGACCAAGTTTTATATGTAGGGAGGAATTAAACTGTTCTCAGATTCCATTAAAGGTTCATGTTTAACATTCATTTTGCCAGTTTCCACACCTTGACGTAAAGGCCATCCCTTTTTTACAAAATGAGAAGCTCTATCTCTACTGTCCGATTCACATGTGAAGCAACTGAGTTTAAAGTAGTCCAGTTAATATTGCAACTAATTTGAAGTCTGCACATATTTTTCATTTATTCATGATATAATAAATTGAACCAAGAAGGAGTTTCAGGCTGCTAAATGATTCCTTCATATACATGGAATAACCAATAGCAATTGATGGCAACTGATTGCCATTATGAAGTAATACAGCTTTGAGACTTAATTTTGAAGCATCTATAAACAACCACCACTGATCAGATATGTGATTACTGCTCAGAGCACACAATAAAACTCTAACATTACTGCAAAACACTAAATTGCCTTCCTTAGAAACATTTTTCTCAAGATATTTCTGACAGTCTCGAAAAAAATGTCACTTTCACGTTTTCGGCAAGATAGTTCCATTGCTGCAATCTGGAGGCTCTGCCTTGACTTGGGAAAGTTCCAGATATCTGACTAAATCATTTAATTCATTGTGGCTAATTTTGTGATGTTCAGATTTAACATCAGGTGCAAAGTCAGGATCTATAGATGTGGATCACAAGGCTCATCTTCTGAGTCTATGGAATATGATTCAAGGGGTGTTGAAACAAGTAGCCCATCTCTATGAGGTACAGAATGAGTAGCAGAATGTATACTGGGATATACAATAGTCTTCTCTTTATAATTTGTCATAATTCGGAGTGGTGGAACCATACAAAATAGACAGTTGTCGGTGTGATTTGTTGGCTCAGCCAAATAACTGGAATGGCAAAAGGCATGTAAGGTCTCCTGTGATTCAAAAAATCCAGAAGATTCGTGTAGCGAGTCTTATAACAAATATGTGGAGACCAACTCTCATCTTTGTCTTCTTGTTTGAAGATTTACCAAAATAAAGATTGTAAACTGGTTTCTCCACTGCACAGCAAACACCACTTTGCCACAAATGTAACACAAACTGTTAGGATCATTTATGTGGCATTGTTAACAATAAGTAAAATGAATATTAAATGAATTTTACAACAGAGTGTCACAAACTTTGTTGTAGAGTTTTAAGACAAAGTTTTTACTTGAGTTTAGCAGATAACATCTGCATTCTGAAACACTTCTCAGGCACTGAAGAGATTGACTGTATATGAATTTTTGTTTTGTCTGTTTATACAAAATCATGTGTGCTAGTTCCTTTCTCACAATAACAAACCTACGATAACACCAACTTATCCTTAAAAGTGTGTTTATTTATCCCCTGTATCCCTCCACATTCTTATCTAGTTACAACTTACTGTCATCAGTACTGTGCCATACTATAAAAATACGAAGCAACTGGCGACTTTCAGTAACATTTTTGTCATAAAGAATGCTCAATTAGCTAAGAGCTGTATAACCTGTTCTGCTCTATGCTGATCACATAGTACAATCAATAAACAGAACATTACAATAAGCTAAAAGAAGTGTGGTACCATTAATAAAAAATCTGGTTTGTTCCATTCACATGACTTTCTCTACAAATTATCATCTTTGTCCATCTCTTACAGTTTACCAGTTATGCAAAATTAGGTAAAATTCATCTAGAATAAAGTAGTCTTCAGAGGCTATTCCCAGAAAATGCAAGATATACATTTTATTTGTCACGTAAGTATCTTTAATTTATGATATTCTAATCAAAATCGTTAGAACCATTTTTTAGAAAATCAAAATTTTCGAATAAAGTTCCATGTAAAGGGTAGTTTGGGGTGGGGGAATTTTCTTGAAAATCTTCATGTCACATCCTTGGAAGATACCAAATTGGTATTTAACAGTCTTTTCGTTTTTGAGCTATGCTGTACACACGCACGCACACAAACACATTTTTCTGAAAATGTTTTTTTTTTTGGATTCAGGGGGACCCAAAACATGTATTTCTGGTGAAATCTCGATATCAAATTTTTGGGTGCATTACAATACCTTCTCTATACACTATATATATAGTGCATAAAGAGAAAGTAAAAATCTAATGTGTTCCATTCACATGACTTTCTCTACATCTCGGCAACAAATTATTGTTAAAAAGGATATTCTTTCATCTACTTAATCCTAAACGAGATAAACATTAGCAGGAATTGTCTTATTACTTGCTTTCATGAATGTAGAAGATAAATAAGGGAATACATTAGGCTAAAGCGATTGTAAATTTTTTAAAAGCTGGTTGCCAAGTGAATGAAATCCGTTTATTTGCATTGCCAGAAGTTGATAAATTCCTGTATGTGAAACATCGATTTTTAAAATTGAAACCAATAACAAGGAATATCTCAAAAATGGTCAACTCCACGATAAAAATGTATATGATATAAATTTATATTTCAACGAAATCTACATATTTTGTGCCGTAAGTTTTTATTTATCTCTTGTGGTTTACTAGTTATGCAAAATACAGAAAAATTCATCCAGAATAAAGAGGCCTTCAGAGGCTACTCCCAGAAAATTCAAGATACACATTATATTTGTCGTGTAAATATCTTTAATATACAGTATTTTAATCAAAATCATTAGTCTTTTTTTGAGATTTTCCTCAAAATCTTTCCCTGGAAGGTACTAAACTTAAATACCAAGTCTGGTATTTTATCGACACACACACCTTTTTCTAAAAATGCTTTTTTTGGACACAGGAGACCCTAAAATGTATATTTTCAGTGAAATCTCGGCATCAAAATTTTGGATGGAGTGCAATACTTTCTCTATATACTATGTACTAGTATGTGTAGAGAAAGTAAAAACATCACTGTTTACATTGTACTGACTATTAATATTAAACTAACACAGACAGAGATGCACTGGTTCAGAACCAGAAATCAACACATTAATCCAAGCGCTTTTCACATTAATAAATATAAAAATTACCCATAGGACTAGTAAATACAGAGCTTTACAATTAACCTTTTATGAATGCTACAATCATAACAAAATCATTGTTCTCTGTTGTTCACTTGAAAATCAAATTTGCTATTACTAATATTAAATAGTGTATGTAGCAATAAAATGGACATGGAATAATATTACTCCATGATTTTCAGTGTTGACCGGCTGAGTGGAATAGTAGGATAAAAAGCAAATTGAACTTTTTCACACACTGCTATGTTTGTAACTATGCAAAACTCAACCTAAGCATCCTGTGCCACCAGCATAATATCCAAGTAAATTTTGCCAAATAGTTTAATGGTTCATAAACAATGTGAAAATAAATTATGGAAAACAAATGGCTGTTAGCCCTCATACTGCTCTACTTATTATGATATCCAAGTAAATTTTGCCAAACAGTTTAATGGTTCATAAACAATGTGAAAATAAATTATGGAAAACAAATGACTGTTAGCCCTCATACTGCTCCACTTACCAAATTACTGGCAGGATATGTTTTGAGGATTGATCTATTGTCCCCATTCTCAGCAGCCTAGAATAGGAACAAGAGTTCTCAAAACATTCCTGCATGCCATTTACACCAAAAGCATTAACGTAAATGCATTTTCCATAATTTAATTACTTGCTTCACTGTGTGCAAGTTTCAATGACAATGACAAGTAATTTATCTTGGCTAGAATTACATACACTTTGACTCAGCAGCACAGCCTGGACAGAGCTTTGTTGTAGTCAGGTAACATAATATAGAAATTTATTTACATTAAATAAATCAATAAAGAAATATATGCAAACTTACACAATTTCTTAACCATATATTCATTCATAACACTTGTACCAATTGTGTTTCCTATATAACAGATTAATGATTCTCACCATGAAATCCATCACATTCTCCAGAAATCTGTCGACTGATGTTGCGGATATTTTCAATGTGTGTTGACTTATGCAGCGTTGTGCCTTTCAAATGCCTGAATTTTGATACACGTCCTGTAAAGATAAATAATTGATAAATATTTTTAAAATCCAAACTTTCTATTTGCTTGCTTATTGTCACAGAAATATTGATTTACTTTAAATGAAAATGAGAAGAAAAGTATTTCAACCTAAAATATTATCACAAACTGATAAATTTTCAGGGACTGTCATAATGAACACATTTTTGTCCTATTTTATGATAAAAATATATTGATACATGGATATTTAAATATTACCTATTGATATTTGCTTCATTGATACTAAAAAAAAAAAAAAAAAAGCAATATTATGAAACATTGGTTACCATCTAATTTCTGCACATTTTGGTTGGTTGTACCCCTCCAAATATAACTTCAGAAGGCACAGTGAAATGTAATGATACTGAAGGGCAACAATGAGTTGGTATAACACTCAAATTTATTGTCCAAGCCATGAAACAAAATATCCCCTGTGAAGCAGTTTAAAGATTAATTAAAAACAATTCACAACCAATTACGATGAATATCTTATTTCCTCTGAAAAAGTTAATTGGAAGTATCTCCAAAATAAACTTTCAGATCCATCTAGAAAATGTTCAGATTAATCACACGCCTCAAACAAATGTCTTGAACATTTGCTCAAAATTGGATTAATGTCTTCCTCACAGTGCTTTTTATGTGGTAAATGACTTAATCAACATTGATCACTTAACTTGAAATTCTAAAAAATCAGGATGATCTAGTCTCTAAATACTGGGAAGCAAGAAGAATGATTTTATCAAATTCTAAGCATTAGACACACACTCAAACTTATTATTGTAAAGAATTAACTTAGAACATGTTTTGGATGCATTTGGTTGGCTGCATCTGGAGATGAGATAATTATCATTTAAAAGCTGAAATTTACTAATTAGTTTGCTTTTCCATTCTCATTTCCAGATACATCCAACCAAATGTGACATCTGCATCCATGCTAATATACTCATTAGCTAATCATAGCTAGTGACAGAAGCAAGATACCTCCAAAACATTAACAAAGATAAATTTACTATAATATGAATTTTGAATGTTAGATTCTATAGCATTAATTTTCAGCATTGTTTATTTTGCAGAGGTAAGATTACTCTAATAGAAATTTTAAGAATGGCCAGCAAAGAATTGGGTAAGCATGCAGATTTTCCTAGCTTTATTTTGAAGTTTTGGTAGTAAAAGTCAGCCTGGAAATGAATTAAATAATGTGCACTGTTAGCACTTCTGTATATATATTTGTAGTGCTGTTATGCCATGGGTCCAGTAGGATGGGTCTCAAGTGACTATTTCACGAAATTCTATGACTTTTAAGTTAGTTTAGGGAAGAGAGTACCTTGAAATATTTCATTTGGGATCTTTCCTCCAAGCAATCCACTATTTTTCGATGGTTTACAGATTTTAGAATAGGAAGGGATTCGTTTGATGAAAAAGACCGAGAAGAAGGCCAACTACAGAAAAAGCAGATTAAATGTGATGACAGCATAGTACATGTTGTAGGAAGATCGTCATTGCATACATATACAAGAAGACCTAAATATTAGATCGGCAACAGTGTGAAAATCCCCCCCCCCAAAAAAAAAAAACTTCACATCAGGAAGTTCTACATTCATTGGATCCCCAAAATCTCACAAATAACAGGAAAAAGTATGTAAGCATTATTGCCTGGAAATTAATAGAAAAACTTGATGAGGAAGATCTAACAACAACACATTTAACATTATTACAGCTTACAAAAGTGTGATCCACAAACTAAGTGACAGTCATTGGTCTGAATCTCCCCAGAAGAGATTCCTAGAACAAAAGTAAGATGAGCAAAATATTAGCAACGTGATCTATTTATTCTTCTCAGGCAAGTTGGTGCACCACAAAATGTCTGCCCAAGTTCTTCAATAAAATTGACAAAGCTTACTATGGCTGTTCTGCATGGAATTTTATTGCATCATGACAATGCTTCCACATTTACTGCATTAGAAACAATCCAATTTCTCGAGGAGTAGGAATCAGAATAAAGCATTTGCTCCATTCTCATTTCAATCCAGATCTGACCACTGGTGGCCTTTTTCTATTCAAAAAAGAATAAACATTTTTGGACAGCAATTTGAATCACAAAAGCCACAATAACTGTGTAAGATCAACATATTTTAATCATATCCAAAGAAGAATGGAATTCAGCATTTGTAAATTGATTTGAACAGATGAAGCTTTGTACGGCATGCAATGAAGAATACTTTGAAAAGCTGTAATGATTAGATCTAAATTTTTAAAATTTTATTTCATTTGTTTTCAAAACTTTCAGAGTGACATTCACATACATAGTGGCAAAGATTCTAAATTAAAGCCTTCAAGATCATCCCCATTCCATAGTTTGCATTACACCACAAATAGCATGATCTTTCTATTCCTTAATTAAATCACATCAATAGTTATGCTGCTTTTATTTACATCCCTCATTAAGAAGAAAAGAACAGCAAAACTGCCTCAAAAAGTAAATCACATAAATTCCGAAAATGTTACACTCCTTGATTCTTTAGTTATTGAAATATGACATCTTTTATTAAATTAAATTGATGAATATGTTAGTGACCATGATATACAAAGAAGTAATAACATATCTAACTTTTTTTTAAGTAAACTATTCAGTTCTGTTACAGCCATACAGTTCACCCATTTTCATACAGAATGAGCACACTATAATTTAAGCATAAAATTAAATTGAGTTCATTCAAAGATGCTCTTTAACTCCTATAGTTCTCAGCACCTCTATTTAAATTCTTTGTTTAATTGATGAAAACTCCAAACCTATTTTAACATTAAAAACCATTGGATTTTGATGATACTGAAGGTATGAATATGCTGATTTTTTTAGATATTGAATTTGATTCATATATAACTCCTCAAAATGAAATAGATCCTTACAGAATACTTTGGGCTTGAAAGACAGCTTAATTTTGTTTAGAGGCCTCTTTATCAGGCTTGAGGTTCTTTAAAGTGCCATAAATCTACAACACAAGACCATAGGCTCCCTTCTGAAGTGAGCTATGTTAAGGATTGATAAACTGACTGTTCATTTAATAATCAGGGGAAGGACCCCCATACACCAACAATTCACATGTACACTAAGAAATCTGCACATGATAAAGAAACTGACTTAATTAAAAACAAGAATAAATAAAAATTATTTTTCAATCCCAAGTCAAGAGTTATATACACAAAATAAGAGGCCTAGGAGTCTCAAGTAATTTAATTAAAGGAATCTAAATGAAAGTTGGCTATTTCTCTATAACAGCTATGCTAACTTCACCAAAGTAAGAGAAACATACCAAACACTGTTGAAGTTCGTTTTGGTGTAGGAGTGGTGGCTGGTTCTGGTTTCTTTTCCTGCAATGGCTTTGAAGGGGCTTCTTGTGAATGCTGTCGCTGCATTGCCACAGGTGGTTTTTTTGCACTATCTGCTTCCTCCTTTGTGCTCTTGAAAGAGTCTCTTCTACGTAGAGGAGTTGGCGATAAGGTAGGACTTCTCTTATCAGCAATACTGACACCAGTTTCTTGCACAGAAACAGATCTATTCTCATACAAACGCCGGCGCTCAGCTATGCTTGTGCGTTGTACAGATGCTCGTTCAAAATCTTCTAGCTTGTCTTCTACCAACAACTCATCAGCCTTAGGTACTTCACTGATATTTAGGTTAGCTGCTGCTGCTGCAGCTATCTCATGCTCTGTGGCCATAGAGCTAATTCTCTTCTCATACAACTTTCTTCTCTCAGCAGTGCTTGGTGTTTTTGGCTTACGACCCTGCACAGGTTGTTGGTCTTCTTCAAGACTGCTAAACTGCTCAGAATTTTCTTCATTTGGATCATTTCTGTTATCTTCTACAGGGAAATCAGGTACAGTTTCTTTATAAGGTGAAAGTTTGGGACTTCTGGTAGAGTCCACTTTCCCTTGGAAGTCATTTTCACTATTAGTGAGACTATGGTCACTACCCTCATTACTGTCTCCTACAGCATTGCTATGAGATCTATTTGTGGTGCCATTCATTGATTCATGGCCTGGTGCTACGGGAACAGAGAACACTTTGTCAAAAGAAAATTCTGTGGTTCCCTTTATGTCACCATCTCCACTGGCACTAGAGGTGAAGTTCAGTTTTGGCGGTGTGAAAGGCTTTGGCCCAAGTCTTGGCTGCTGGAACAGATTTAAAAAGCTTTACATTTACCAATAATATTTAGCTTTGGATTGCTAGACTTAAGTTGTTTTGGATACAGGGAAAGTGCAATGAAACTACTGATCTGAAACATGAGCAACTCAAGTTTAATGAAATTCAGTAGTGAACATAAATCTTAGTGCAAAAAATTTCCTAAAACTTTAATTTCTGTATATTATGTATTTTTAACCAAAGCCCCTTGAAAAAACAGGATCCTTCTAACCTAGAATACACTGCAATAACCCCAAGTGCTGTGATGATTTCTGTAATATTACTCATAGATGAAGTATAATCAATACCAATGATGCCAGCAATTAAAATAGTGTGCCAAATAAAGTCAGGTTTATTTTTTTCAATTTTATTTTTTTCTTTGTCTATTACACAAGTAGGAGAAGTATTGTATACACCCAAAAATTTGATGTCAAGATTTGACAACAGGAATATATGTTTTGAGGTTTCCTGAATTAAAAAAGCATGTGGTGTGTAGTGTACATTGTACATGTGCATGTACAAACTGTAAAAGATAGAAAAAATTTTACTACACAAAAAATGTAGATCCCGTTAAAGCACACAATTTTTTTTTTTTTTACTGGCCATGCAAACAGAACCAAATGTTGCTACATAGCAATCAGCTCCTAATAGCTTTGACTTTTTGCTTTAGCTTTATATATTTGTTGATTTCCCTTCTACATTCAAGAAAATGAGTAATAAGGACATTTGTATTAATGTTTATCTTGATTAGCTTGAAGTAGATAGAAGAATATGCCTTTGTAAGAATAGTTTGTTGCCGGATAGGTAGAGAAAGCCATATGATTGGAATACAAATGTTTAGCAAACAATATAAAAACCTAATATGACTTCCAAATTCCAAATTTATTTATTATTCACTTTTGGATACCCATCTGTGAAGAAAAAAGACCAACAGTTGTTAAAATTCTAAAATATGGATTTTAGTGCTATTTAACACTCTAAACCTTATACTTAAGTTCTATGTGGCCTTAAAAGCTTATGATCTTTCAAACCATGTCATTTGTAATTTAAATGTTGCCTATAAGCCTAGATCCCTTTAAATCGTAGTAATAAATTATAATTTTGGCTTATTTACTTATAGAAGTGAAAAAACTATTTAGAGCAAACTTAAAATACTAAAACTAGTTGCAGAGGAGCAGAAAAAGATTGAAGGTCTGTATATGCAATAAATGCTTTTTAAACATCATAAAGTCAACACAGTGACACCTTAGAGTTTTAAACTCTCTTTTCTTGGATTTTCATTTTTTGGCACAGTTTAATTTTCAAATTACGTACAAGATGAAATTAATGATATAAATCAATGAAATATTTGTATCTCTTGTTAATATCTGTATCTGTATGTTAATACCAGGATAAACAAATTAAGCTGATACATTTTTCCTTGTTAATAATAGAATAAATAAACAAGTAAGATGAATATTTATTAATATGCTTATTTGTGGCTTTAGGAAACAATAATATTTATATTTTGTACAAAAATTTTGTATAAAAAGATTTAAGAGCCATGCTTAACATTTATTTTCTCCCAAACAATTATAATTAAAAATCTTGTCTATTATTTACTTATGGAATATTAACTAATGTTTTAGTTATAAAATATAATTTTTTCAAAATATAATTTATGGTGTGGACCACTTTTTCAAACCATTGTAAAAAAAAAAAATATTTGCACAAATTAATCTCTGTTAAATTAATTTTAAAATATGCATGGAATTTGGTGTCATATATTGATATTATAAAATAAACCTTGACTGTTATATTAAAAATTTAAAATTAATTGACCTAAATTGACCTTAGTGGTTGGTGTAGTGCATTATACACAAGGTGTTTTGTTAAGGATTTAACTCTTTATAATGGTTTAGTTTTTAGTTTCTGATTATACTAATCTACAACAATACAATTTTTGCAATAATTTTTTTGGAGGGGGGAGAGAGGGACAAAAATCAAAATGCATGCAATTGCAATCAAATGTAACACTTCATCCACCAAGTGTGCTATTATATTGATTAGTTTATTTGAGCTCTTTGCCACAGGCACATTTGAATGCAGTTACTGGGATGGAACTAGCGACACTGGGGTTTGAATGGAAGGCATCTCCCTCAACTCTCAGGGTCATTCAAATGCTTCATATGTGCTGCCTGGATATGAAGACTCGCTTAGGATTTAGAGGAAGAGCATTTGCAACAAAATAATTAAGGGGTTAATAAGGGGTTGTAACTTCACCAGAGTTCTGATTTTATTTTTAAATTTACCCAACATTCATTTTTTTTCAGGATAAGTGAAATCCTCCCTTCCCCCAAAAAAAAAGCTTATTCAGGTATCTCGCTCTAACCAAATTTCAAACCTGGAACCTCTTGGACATACACACACCATCTACATGTTACAGAGGTGTACTTTACAAAAGAACTTGGTTTACATTTTGTTTAAGCTTTTACAAAATTAACTCTTTGTTTTCATTTTTAAGCAAACTTTTTACTTTCTCTACTGTGTATAATAAGTAGGGAACATATTGTATGTAATCCAAAAATTTGCTGCCAAAATTTCACTGAAAATATATGTTTTGACGTCCTCTGAATAAAAAGAAATCTGTTAAAAATGTGGGAGTGTGTACACTGTAGTGTGCGCATGTGTGGCATAATTAAAAAACAGTGGTTAAATACCAACCTTCATATTTAACCTCTTGTTTCAAAGATTTCCAAGACAATCCTGCACAAGAAAATGTTTTCAAAAGTTTTGACTTCCTAAAAATGGCTCTAACAATTTTGATTAAGATACATATGTAAGATATTTTCATGATAAATAAAATGTTTATCTCAAATTTCCTGAGAAGTCATTTTCACTCTGGATGATTTTTGTATAACTGTAAAATCATAAGAGACAGACAAAATCTTACTATACAACAATTGTAGATCTTGTTAAAAGCACATAATTTACTTAAAATACTTTTTTGAGGGGGGAGGGTGGTGTTAACCATTTCCAAGATATTCCTTGTAACTGGTTTACATTGTCTAATACTTACACTACTCTCAAATGGGAATTTATTCACTTTTTCATCCTGGTCATACAAACAGATTGGAATTTCAATTCCAGTGGTTAGTTCTTAAAAGATTTGACTATTGTTTTAGCCTAGTGTTTAACCTTATTCCCGTTGTACCTACAAGGAAATATGTAATAAGCCATTCTGTAAATGGTTATCTCAATTAGCACAAAGTATATAGAAGAATAAACTTTTGTAAGAATACTTTGTTGCAAAATAGGCAGAGAAAGTAATATAAATGTAACATCATATTTTTATTTTGAATGGATAATCAGTCTGCCTTAATAAAATTCAACATTCGAACTGTTTTAGCAGCAAAGCAACCACAATAAATCATTATATTTTATTACAGTACAAAATCGCTTTGTTTGCTTTAAATGTCTTTCTGACGGCCATAATTGAGAAACTCGCTCAAGACACTCTTTTCTTCTTGCTATAACTGCTCATCATACAACCTTCTATTCATCATCATTTACAATAGATTTAGCTTATCTTTGGAATTCCCTACCTGAAGAAGTAAGGGACTGCCAGATGTTATACTGTTCAAGCAGAAAATTAGAACATACATTTGTAATCAAACCTAATCTGCTGCTGTATTAATATGATAAATACATTACTACTTTCATGCATTGTTATTGATATTTTATGTGCTGGCAAGTAATATGCATTTCAATTATAAATATGACTAATATGTGTTTCAATCTACATGAATATTTCACTTAAAATAATTTTGTTTACTGTTTCTCTCTTTTCATTTCAGTATACTTGTTTCACCTTTTTATATATGTTTTTATTAAGTTGTATAGAATTGTATTTTTGTTCTTTATTCCTTGTATCATTGCTGTGTTAAATTTAATATATTGCCTGGTAGAGTGGAAGAGAAGGCCTTATGACCTTAACTCCAACCAGGCTAAATAAATAAAAATAAATAAATCTATAATTGTAAGCAATGATTCTGTGCATTAATTATAAAAATTAAGTAATAAAAATTATAAGAACAATTTTAGTGAAAGGATGTTTTGGAACAGTGATATGTATGAGTAGAGTATTTTTGAGTTGGGTTTGTAACACTTAAGTATCACTTACGCATAATTTTTCCAGACCAGTTTTGATGCCATGTGGGCATCATTACTTCCACAATATATTTTGAGGAGGTTCATCACCCAGCCACCAGGGACCGTCACACCTCAACATAGAACACCCTGTGGAAATTCAGTTGGAAACCATAAATAATGATGCCCACATGGCATCAAAACCGGTTTGGAAAAATTATGCGTAAGTGATACTTAAGTGTTACAAACCCAACTCAAAAATACTCTAATAAAAATTATATTATCTCCATTACGAACCTAATCAAAGCGCGTGAAGGATATCTGTGGGTTGGCTTCTCAACCTAGAGACTTTGGGTTTGATTTCAACAGAGACAAGTTAATTTTTCTTTATTTAAAAAGCTTTATGCCTCCTCAGAGTTTGAAAGTGTGAAAGCAAGAGTAAATGGTGTGTTTTATAAAATAAAATGAAAAATATAGATAAAGTTAAAAATCTAACTTAAGTGATCCCTAAGTGACTGCCTCTTAAGCTAAGGCCTCTAACTTTAATATAAAATACCCATATGGCATAGTTATAAAGAAAGAAAACATTTATGACTTTTTCTCTTTATTGCTCTCCAACTGCAAATGGGGTCCGTATTTATATTTCATTAAAATTCAGTTGCCCATGTTTAAAATTTGCAACAACATTTATACTGATTGTGTATTTGCAAAAACACTGTAAATCACCTTTTGTTTAAAATTATGTCTATATTCCCTATAAAAGAAAATGTTATAAACAGCATTCATAATTAATGCTACTGGAAGCTTGAAAACAAATCAATTTTTAAGACATTCACTTTGGGCAAGCAAAGGTTGGTTATATTTACAAAACAAAGTACAGAAGAAGATTTTATAATATAAAATATCATCAAACTAAAGGATGCAGAAGTAAGCATAAGTGAAATCAGAATCCATAGGAGCTGCTGAAGTTCATCAAAGGAACAAAACAGAAGTTTCATATGTAATATGTATACATTTAGATGCATGATTATTTTGTACCACATTACACATAGACAAGATGTAGCCAAATAATAGCTTTGCAATATCTCCCCCTCTTCATTCCAAAGTCATCCAGAAGAGTGGGCCTAGATCAGCAAAGAGAGAAATGGACATACTGAAATGAAAATGTATATTATTGAAAGGTAACTTATGAACAGTTTGGTTGTTGCACTCTTACATCATTCAGGTGCTAACTTTGCAACAGCAAGTTAGCTTATCAATCTGAATGTTCTTTTCAAAATTTTAAAATAAAAAGAAATGTTCCTCTATGTATTTTTTAACAACTTGCTAATAAGGCTTTAATAAATGACAATATATAGAGCTTAAAATAAAAGTCATATTAGAGAAAAACATTCCCTCTTCAGAAACGTTTAGCACATAAATGCTTACATCAAATGCAGCTGTAAAGTGCTATTCTTAGTGCATTTCTTAAATTAAACACAAAGGATGTGGCAGAAACATAGAGTGAGTGAGAATTTGGCAGGGTTTTGTTGCGAAAATGTGGCCTGATTATATAGTCACCTTGGAAATGAGTTCACCAGCTTGAATGATCTCTCTGATGTGTTAGTTATGGAGCATAAGACAGTGACGGAATGTGCTTGTGTGTAAAGTGATACATCACAAAAACATAAGAAATATTTCAATGGAGATGAATCCACATAATGCACTACCTAATGATACTATCATTGGGTGCAACACTGGAATAAAGAAGGTATTGTGAGAAACAAATCACTGCCTGAGTGACCTTGTTTTGTATGTACATGCATCTGTGCAATGGAATCCACAGCAGTCAGCAAGATAGTTGTCAGATTCACACATATCAGATCAAAGCATGAGGTGAATCTTCAAAACATGAAAAGCATTATCCAATCTCCAAGAACTTTACTTTACAGTAATGTGACAGAAATATGAATAATTATTAGGAATTAAAACACTTTTATTTTAAAACATGCTTAATGTTTCAGCCACACCCTGTATGAATGAGAACAAGCCCCGGATCCTTAGATTCTGACCTATTTTATTCTCAACCGCTTACTCTTCAAATTTCAGTTTATTTTAATGTTTTAGATAATGAGCAATATACCTATATTTCATAGAGCCTAAATTCACCCAATTTTATGTTAGGACTCAATAAAACCATTTTTTTATGACAAAACCTGAAAGTATTTAATTTGGTTATTTAAGCAAGTACAGTACATTTATACAAACATGTTTTCAAAACGAAAGGAGGCCATTCGAATAAGAACAGTGTTTAATAATAAATAATCTTATGTAATCTTGTATAATGTTCCGGCTTAATAGTTACAATAATAAACTGAAATTGTAAAATTTGCATTCAGCTTATCTAATTTTTACTAACTTAGGCTATTGTTGAAAGTGGTGATCAGAAAGTGGACACAAAATTTCTGATACAAGTGATGTTTACATGCTGCAACAATAGGTTAAAACTTGAAGCAAACATTTATTAGTACTATTGGGTAGTATGTATTATTTGCATCTTTCAATATAAGGAGCTCCAACACTTAACATAAGCAGACTATCTATCACACCATGCAAATCATCAAGAAATAAAAACTTTTCCACAGATGGAAAGATTAATTATTGTAACATATGTCAGAAGCAGAAAGAAAACATTCATTTTATTTTTCGCATTTTGGTAATTCTTCCTTCACATTGCAATTTTAATTAAATAATATTGGAGTGCAGCTCGAAAATACACTCTTTTTAGACTCCTCGAAAATACACTCTTTTTAGACTCCATCATATATTCACAATTATTGTACCACATAATTATTTGCCAGTGGTGGGTATTTAAAGTGGCTAATTTTCTTATTTACATTTAACTTACAGGTGGCAACAGAAAAATATTCTCATTTGGCGCAGCATTAAAAAAAATATAGCACAAAAACTACAATTAATTAACTTCTTAAAATGTAAAGTTACAGTGTCTTAAATACAATATAATGCCCATTGATTTATATTTACAGATATACAATCCAAAAATCCTATTAATTCCTAAATTGAACATATAAAATATCCTATAAAATCCTAATATACCAAAAGATAGAACCTAATTTTAATTTTGTAGAACCTAAAATTCCAAGGCTTGATGATGAATTTATGCAACAGAAAATGAAATGGAAATGAGGTTAATTGAATGGAATTAATGAAAGTTTTTACTAATTTATATTTCACATAGGAATAGGAACAAATTTTTATTTTTTCTACACATACTATGCACAGTGTATAGAAAAGGTATTGCATTCCACCCAAAAAATTGTACCAATTTCACAAGAAATGCACATTTTGGGGTCCCCTGTATAAAAAAAAAGCATTTTTAGAAATGGGTGTGTGCTTGTGTGTGTGTGCGGGGGTGTGTGTGAACACAATAACTCAAAAATGATGAGTCCTTAAAAGACCAAACTTGGTATTTAAGTTTGGTATATTCCAAGGATGTGACACTAAGATTTTGAGGAAAATTCCCCCACCCCAAACTAGCCTTTACATGGAAAAATTTCTGAATATTTTGATTTTCTCAAAAATGGCTCAAATGATTTTGATTAAAATACTGCAGATTAAAGATATTTACATGACAAATAAAATGTACATCTTGAATTTTCTGGGAATAGCCTGAGGATTTTGCACAATTAGTAAACCATATGCAATATATAAAAACTTACTACACACAATTTAGTCATATACATTTCTTTTGTGGCGTTGACCATTTTTTAGATATTCTTCGTTATTGGTTTCAGTTTTAAAATATTTAAAACTTTTCACATACAGGAATTTATCAAAACCTGGAAATGCAAAGAAACAGATTTTATCCACATGGGAACCATCTTTTGAAAGACTTGACTATCATTTTAGTCTGGTGTATCCCATTATTTCCCTTGTACTTACAAGAATGTTTATCTTGATTAGTATGAAGTAGATAGAAGCATATGCTTTTTAACAATAATTTGTTGCAGAGGTGTAGAGAAAATCATGTGAATGAAACACATCAGATTTTTATCATAATAAGTGACATTACTTGGTATATACAATGAGTGGTTCGCGGAATTGATAATAAATTCTACAATAAAAAGTATTATAATAATAATAAATAATAACAATACTATATTGCATTCAGGCTAAACAACAGTGGTAGTACAATGTTTTTAATTATACTAGCAAGTGCCATGGTCATAATAGTATTAACGCACATCCTAGGCAGATGCTAAATAAAAGGTAAAAAATGAAAAAAGGACATTATAAGATTCTGTTAGGATTAAAAAAATATACCCAAGATAAATTTTTACCTACTATACCTAGATATTAACCTTCTACTGAGTGCTGAAACATATTTGCATTCTTCCTGTTATCATTATTAGTGTGTCTTTTCTTGACTGTATGCAAGATCCACAAGTTAATCAATAGGCCTGTCATTATTAATGGATATCACTTAATTGGCTTTTCTTTTGTACTGAAAGAAGATGAATGAAAATGCCAATTTAGCTGAATTTTGAAACTTCTTGATTACTTAAGGCAAATTTGTTCACTGCATTTCAAGTGAATATGCTTACCACACTTTTTTTGTGATTGGGGAGGGGTTATCTGAAGAATCAAGCATTTGCAAGGCATCATGAGAATTTTCAAATGATTGCAGTAGTTCATCATCAACGCTAAAATCTAATCTAGGTCTTGCATGATAACATGGTGTTATTTATTAAGTTTAAGGTATGCACTTCCAGTGCAACTTTCAGAAAAATAAATGTGCAAAGTGTAGATTAATTTTAAATGTGTTATATGTAGATTCCAATAAAGACTTTTTTTATTGTTTTTATATTTTATCTTGTGAACATATTTCTATCTATTTAATCCAAACTTAAGAATCAAAATGCTGTATAAACAGCATACAGGTGATATGTCTTAGGAATAATAAATAGTTATGTCCAACTTTTAAAAAGTACATTAGGTAATTAGACAGAAGCAATATCCATTATATATAACCAGGGCGTCAATGTATAGGATCTTTAAATAACAAGCACTCCCAACATTGGAATACATTGTAAAATTAGCATAATGTAAATACATATTAATAAATCAAAATCATAGTTTTTTATCAAAAATTGTTTTGTAAAATTCGCTCTAGGCCCAAAAGTATAACTTAATTCCAAAACCATTTGAAAACCCAATATTACTCCCTTTTTGCTTAGCTAGCACATTCCATAATGTGGTACAAAATATACACAGTTTCATCTTGTATAAAATCAACTCTTAGAATAACATTATTGAAAACACTGATAGAAAACCTGAAGCAAAATATAAATAAGAAAGGATCTGCAGACAGGGAAAAATAACTAAAATGAAGAAATCAGAAAGCTACCTTATATTTGTTAAGAGTATAATCTAAAAACATATAACCAGTGGTAACATGAAACAATACAGCTGATGTGATATATTAATTTATGGATTTAAAGAATTTGATAATTTCTGAATTTAAAAGTAAAAAACAACTACCTATTTCTGCTGAGAGAAAACATTTATATTCATTACAATGTGATGGCTAATGACAGCTTTATGATTACATGATTACCACTCATGTTACAACAAACTGTTCTTTCAAGTTTAGCTACTGTTCAAGAGATGCAAAACAGAATAGAATTAACCAAGCTGCAGAAATTGGAAGAAATAAAAATTCACTCACACAACATACTTCTGTTTTCAACTACTAAAGATATTTGTTTTAATATTAAAATATTCAGCTTAATTAAAACTTTTAAGTGGCACTTTACAATAATAAAAGCAGTTTTATTATTTTTAGTTAAAGACCACTTTCTCCAAAACCATTTAAACTTAAGTTGAACCTTGGATAAGACTGAGTTTCATTTCTAATATTTCAGCCCAAATTTAATTTAAATCTAGTTGAAAACTCAAATTAAAGAAAAAAGTTAATGTTTGTTATATTTGTTTTTAGACATAATGAAAAGTTTTAACGTTTAACCTGTATCTATCAAAAACTTAAAAAATTTTGATTTAGTTTTTAATTTACACTGTGCTGTTTAAAGCTTCTTGGTATTGATAATTATTGCTTCACAAAAAATCAGCCAAGCTTAGCCATTTTCACTCTGAGGCTTTCCTAAGGTACCAAAGTGGAGTTCTGCCTGCGGTGCCATTTGTAGTAAAAGTGGGTGTTAAACACTACCAAAAAAAGTGGAGCTGATTCCAGACAGTATTTATACCAAAAACTAAAGGCATGTGATTGGTGTTAAGTAACCAATCACACACAAAATATTGATTATCTGCAAACCTTTAGTTTTACTACAAATATTGCCTAGAATCATCTCTACTTTAATCAGATGAAGGCCACGGGGATAACATGCCTGAAAGTTTCACATTAGATAAAATATAAAGCTGATTTCCTGTGCTATTAATGAGATAATGAAATAAAGACAACAAAAGAGCTGTTAAAAGAGACAGGGAAGTAAAGAACTCAAAACAGCATTGCAAATCTCTTTATAGTTTGACGTTTCAAGAGTGACTGAGTCTCTTTGAAGGCACAGGTATACATGAACCAGATGAGCAAAGTTCAAACATTTCAGGGCCATTGGTCATGGTAGTTCAGAAGTACAATATTAGTATTATAAACCAAAAAGCTGCTGTTTTAATGCTTTAATGATTCAATGTTAAATTTTCCAAATATAGTCTGCAAAACATACAATCTGAAAGGATTATTACCATATCTATTCAAATATTAGACAACCTCAAATGCAAGTTAATTCTCTTTTTCTAGGATTTAATTTTGGAATTTAGTATAAAATATCTTTATAAAAAGAAGACATAATAAACTAAATTTAAAGTGTTGCACATATATTTTTAATAAACTAAAGAACAAACTCATAAGTCTTCTTTTTTTTTTTATTATTATTATTATCTAATTTGAATTTGCATGAAAATTCACATAACAGGTAGAGAAAGGGGGAGATATGAAATGTATGGTATGTGTGCAATGGAAAAAAGTGACAGTAGCAATGTCAGTAGCAGTGCATTGTCACAATGACGGACCAGATTTTCTGTTTAGACAATATATCTAATATTGTTGTAAAAAGTTTTGTAAACAGTTTTATCTGATTTGAATTTGCCTGGAAATTCATGTAATGGGTAGGAGGAAGGAGAGAGGGAAAAGCAGAAATGTTAGTATGTGAGTGGTAGAAAGTGTTGGCAGCAAAGCTTCAATGACTATGATGGGCTACTTAAAAATAAAACATTGCTACAAAAGGTTTTACCTAATTCGAACTTGCACGGGAATTTACTACTGGATAGGAGAGAGGGAGAGGGGAGAATGGAAATATATCAATATGTGTGTTGTTGGAGGAGACAGGGGCAACAGCAGCACACAGCAACAATGATGATGGATAAGATTTTCTATTAGACAACATATCTAATACATATGTACACATCATTGTGCAAAGTTTTACCCAATTCTAATTTGAGCTAAAATTCTCTTAAAGGACAGAAGGGAGAGGGAAAAATGGAAATGTAACCAGTAGGTGTGCAGTGGGAAATGCACAGCTCTTTTTCTGTTTTATCATTGGCTTTCCAATACATTAAGCACAACCTCTAATGTGAAAGGAAATCCTCTATTTTTATTTTAGTCTCAGAGAGAAATCTTTTTTCCAATAAGAATGTTTACATAGGTCCCTAAACAGCTAACTTTACTGCGTGAAATGTAACGCACAAAATCTGCTGCATGTATCACAACCTTGGTGATAATCTTTACTATTTCCCCCATGCTTTGCCACTCCTGTACCCGTGAAGTTTAAACTTACTTTTTCCTGCAATGCTATTCGAAAAACATGTCGCAAATGCATGACACCCTACCCCCATTCTCAATATTAATATTTTGAAAGAAAAAAATATTGTCTTGCATTTGGATAAATACAGTATTAATCACATGTTTTATTATTACAAACTGCCAGTACATAGCAAGTAGAATAAGTTTGTCTGTTTTTTTTTTTCATAACCTCTATCTGATTGATGACAAATGATTTAATTATTATAAGAAACTATTTTTCCTTGGATCATTAGATTATTTAGCTCACACGGGTAATATCTAATAACAATCCAGCCTTAGAACCAGACTTGATGTGAACAAAATATTTTGCATCCTTCTGCATTAATCTCGTATTCATATGAGTTGGGAGGAACAAATGCAAATAAAAGCTACATGGATTCATGTTTCCTGTTTATATTGCAGTATAGTTGGTACTACCAATAATGATAAAATTCAAAAGAATATGCAGCATTGAAATTAAATACACAGCTTAAATCTGTAGTTGCATTGCAACCCAAAAGAGATGTTTAATCCCAGTCTACATCGCATGATACTGACAATTTTATTGTATTAACCTTATCTCTTCATAAACCTAAATCAAATTTATGGTAATAATATATGAAAGTTGACTTGCTTTAAAGATGGCAACACTGGATATTTGTCACAGAATTAGGACTTTGTTTATTGTTGGCAGTATGTTGCTACAGAAAAATTTGTGTACTTTCCTATGAATAGAGCATTTGGTAAAGTCATCTCCTTTTTTTTTAATTCTGGCTCACGATGAGTGAATGAAATGGGTCAAATTAAGCTTAAATGAGTGTGGGATCCATAGAGCTTTAAGTTAAGATATTCATCTTCTCCAGATAGGGGAAAACTCGGAGCAAAAAAAGAAAACCCATTTGGTAACTTACCCTAACTGAGATATAAATTATTTTACTATACCTTATTAATTAAAATTTCACACTATTATTTATTATTCACTTTTTAAAAATAAATAGATAATCACCTATGGTCTGCTTTTGTTTACGTGTATCACAGACTAGTTTTCATTTGTTCACATCAGGTTTGATTCTAACGGTGGAGTGACAATTGTTGGATACACAAACTGTTACTAGCAGATTTCTAAAATTATTTCACTCTCTTTGTATATCAGAAAAAAATAACACTTTTCATAAAGCCAAATAAACCATAAACCTTCAAATATGTGAAATTAGATTTTTTTTTATATGAAAATAAGATTTATGTTTATTCTCACCAACAGAAGATAGCTGAATGAATAACTGTATACAATTAATCATTCAATATTTTAGATAAAGTTGGCTTAGAGATTTATGATGCACAGAATATTTCATTCTACAGTCATTTCTCGTTTTATTTTGAGATTGAACACATGCCTGCAAGAATTCAGTTTTCTTTGTAGTGTAAATTAGCCTAATTTTTTCCTTAAAAAAAAAAAAAAAAAAAAAAAAAAAAATTGCCAGCAAAAATATGTTGGTTTAAAATATCAGTAGTAAACTAGTTTCAATTTAAAAAATTGTCATGGCTAACAATTCTATTCTACACACATATATATATAAAAAAATGAAAAGTGAAAATAAAAAGGAATATGATTTCTGATAAATAAACTAACAAACTGCTTCATTTTTGAGTGCTCATATGGATAGCTTAATTTTATTTATTTTTTTCTAGTATTTTTCTTTTCAGTAAACTAAGTGACACAGAACTTCTGTTTTAAGTAAAATTGGTTTGAAGAAACTCATTCCAGTTAAAACCAAGAAAATATATGGATTTTATTTTGGTTGGAGAAAATGGCTTTAATATGAAAATATCACTTGATAATCTTGCTGTATTCAGCACAAACATCTTTAGTGTACTAAAAAAATTCAGCCCAACTACGCATCTACTGAAAGATCTATTCTTATGATGCTAACCTTATAACCTCCAGTAATAGGGGCAGAGGGATTAACAGATGTGACTGTGGGTACTATAGAAGGGATTGTCTGTGGCAGACTGGGAGCTGCAGTTGTAGTGGTACTGGTAGTGGTGGTTCTTGGTTTAGGTTTCGGTGGTGCTACAACCATTTCTTCAGTCTCTAGAGAACTTGCTCTTGAAGCACGGGGTAGAGGCTTTGGAGGAACAGGTGCTGCCTGATGATTGCCATTCTTTGTCAAGTCTCCATTTTGGTATAAGCCATTTTCATTGCTATGTTCAATATCTTTCTCTTTTTTAATATCTTTTTCCTCACAGCTTCCTCTACGATTAGTATGTATCTTATGAGGGGTCTTCTGCTGATGCAGATGAGCAACATTCTTGTAAAGATCATGCTGCACTTGCTTTTGTAACTCACAAAGTGGTCCTCTATGTACCTGAGGGTACAAAATTCGCAGCTATCATGAATGTAATGTAATACATTTGAATGAAAAACTCTTTTAGCTACTCTAGAGGTAAAGTTCGAGCTCCAAACATATATTATATCTCTACTCATTCAATAATGCTCTTAATATTTGCCAAGTCTCTAACAACCTAAAATAATAATAAAACTAAATTAAGTCATTACTGTGCAGAAAAAGCTATTTTCTATCAAGCACAATCACCATTCCATATCATTCCAGGGTGTGAATTACATACTTTTCATCTCATTCAATTGCAAATGATAAATGTTTGCTTCTTTCATTTTCAGTGCTGCATTCCACACACACACTTGAAGTGTTTTGTAATTAAATCTCAAAATCTAAATATACAATCCCTAACCTCTTTCTCCAAAAAGAATCTTATGGTTATCTTACTAATCAATTTACACATAATCAAATACAGAAAGCACAAAGAGAATGATAAAAAAAATTCCAACTGCCACATCTGCTTTTCAGCAAACCCACAGAGATAGATAATTGAACAAAAATAAAATTATAATGAAATCAATGTGTTTTTGTAACTTTCATTAGCATTTAATTAAATTAGGTATATTCATTACCTCTTATATCATTGTATTAAATGTTGTACCCTATTTCATAATGGTTCTTATTTACAAGTTACAAACTTGTGATTTGTGAATGAATTCACTTACACAAAAGAGTAATCACAAGTTTCAAATAAAAAATAGATTACAAGTTAGATTTTGCAAATCACAAGTGCATTTCTATAGTGTAACTTTCAGTTTCATTTCATATAGCTTGCTTCACAAGTGCAAGTTCTTGTAAAATCAAGGCAAGTTCTCATGAAATCATAAAAATTCCATAAGCATTTATAGTGGAATAGAGCTATAACAAATATAATGTAGTTTATGGATGACTATAATTCTATTTCCCATTTAAATTCATAATATATGCTGGATTAATGCTTTTAATGAACTCTTCAGGCAATAAATATGAAAAAGAATTACTTTAGTTTATGAACAGCTGTTGTAAAGACTGCTAACTTTATTTTAAAATCACATAATAGTAAAGACAAAAGCAGGACAATACACTCCAGATTTTTAGTTTTAAAATATACCCTCCTTATAAACATTCTTATCTTGGAACTTGAATCACTCTTTACATAGTGCACCTACCTAGAGCTACCGATCATGATTGGTTAGTGCTTAGAAGATGTCAACAATATACATTTTCTCTTCATTTTATATCTGTTTTGTAACTGTTTTTCATGACTCCACTCACTGTGTTTCATATACAACATTTTTAAGAATCTTTAACCTTTCTTTGTTATATTAAATCCAAGAATTAAAATGGTATGTAACAATCTTATGTTTTGGAATGATTATAGCTGTTAGTATTTTAAAGTAAACTGAAGGATGAATTTGCCTCCCTGTCACATAATGGGGGAAGCAGAAATATAGTATACTAATGGGCTTTAATATTATGGTACTGCATATTTCATTAGTTTTTAGAACTGATGGACCACATGAAGCTGCATTAAATGCTCAGAGCCCTGCATTTGTTGTATCTACTAAGGAACTGACAATTCAAAAATATTTTTGTAAGGACTTTAATGGCAACCTTAATCAAGGATGACATGAGAAAAACTTTCTGAATTTTTGTTCCACATATACAAGAGCTTATTACTGGGTTCTTAAGTGATACAAGAAACAGACAAGTGATGCACATGGCATTAAACAACAAAAGAAAGTATTCTTCACAGTAAAAGCCATGCCCATAACCATGATTAAGAATCACATCAGCATGTTTGTAATGCACTTTAAAAACAAAAACAAGAAATTTAACTAGCAGTTCCCCTGCATTTTAGTCACATTTGTTTCTACATCAAAAAGTGGAGATAGGAAAAATCCTGACATTAAACAAATGCAAATTCTGCTTTTTCTCCACACAAACACACATGTAAAGGACTCCTAAACATCACAGATCATCAGGTCATTAAAGCTTTAAGCAATTGTAATAATAGCATAATTAGTGTCTGTAGCAGAAGGAGCTTATGTGGGCAAAGAATGAATGTAATGCTTCCCACTTGAGTTACATGGCCTTAGATTAAACATTAAAATATATCTTCAAATACTGGGAGCAGATAACAGTGCTGTTTAAATCAAATCAATTTAGTGATAATACAGTAGAAGCCCAAAATATTGTGGTTCGAAATACCGCAGATTCGGAGTTAATGTGGGAAAATATGCCCCCCCCCCAAATTAGTGTACCTTTTGTTTATTTGTATTACTTTTTTACTCTTGAAAGTTGAGTTTAAAAATTTCTTTAAAAAGCAGTTCTGCAGCATAATTTTCACTGTCAATATATCCCTAGTACTGACATTTGCTACAATCAAACAATACATGGAGAAAAAACGTGAATTAGTGCACCAAACAAAACTTTATGATTTCTTTAAGACGGTACAAAATTAGGTTATTGTAAAATGTGTACAGTGTAATTGTACTATAAATTAAGATCGATTATAGGACTGGAATATGCCCCCAGCATAACTGGTGAGTAATTACATTTAAAAGTGCTGCACTTTATTGTATATCACATATTTTATAATATACTGTAATTTATTACTGCACAAATGTTTCCCTCCACCTATGTGGGATTGACTTCTAAGCTCACATTTTGATATACTGTGGAATTATTATATCATGGGGATAAAGCATGTCTCCCAGCAGCCACGTTATTTTAGGTTTCTACTGTATATTCCAACTTGCAAACATATGATGCAACCCAGAAATCCATCTCCATGGAATTTGCCTTTGTTTTGCTTCTAGAATTTATGTTTACAACCTTGGCATGGTTTCATTTTTACTCCAATAGTTGAATTGAAGGAGAATTTATTATATTCTCAACGTGCTACATAATTTCTACTTTTTAGATAAGAAAAACTAACACCAACACTAAGCATTAAAATGCTTCAATCATTACTTTCAACCTGGGTAACATTCCCCATTGAAGAAAACGGTGAAAGCTTTCTTAATGAAATGGTTGTCAAATATAACAGATTTGAAAATAAAGGGTTTGAGTACCTATATCTGATATACTATAACATTTTAAATATAATTCAATACTCTTTTGGCAACATATGGCATAATTTTCTAAGGCATATCAGATACACCAAGATTCTGTTCTGTTTATTTTATGTTTCTGCTTTTTCAACCAGAAATGTATGCTCTTTCTAATTCATCATAACTAAAATGCAAGATCATTAACTTTCTCAATCTGAAGGTATTTTTTGCTTATTTCAACATATCTAAAATGCAAGATCATTAATTTTTTCAAGTTGAAGATTTTTTTTGCATGTTTCTGCTGGCTATAACCAGAAAAACAAGTAATTCACACCTTGTGATTTTATAATTCTATTGCAAAGCATTACAGCTCTATTGCTTTAGCAAACTAAGACACATGCAATACAATTACATTATTCTACTCTCCATTATCTGGCAAATAACTTTTAGTTATAAATTATAACTCTTTAACCCAATTCCACCTAACAAAAGAATAATCACTCATCAAGTACAAAGGTAATTCATCCCAACACATTTAATGGATATAAATAGACATACTCCCAAACATCAATCTAAACCTATACTACACAACTCTAAGGTAATTTAGAATATAACAAATTAATTTTATACCCAATTCCCTTGCTAATAAAATAAAAAAAACTGTGTTAGCTACTACAAATTACTTCAGCATTATAAATACATCAAAAGAGCTCTCTTTCAATTCTCACGTTTTAAGGATGTTAATTTCAAAACCATATCCCCTGGTAGTATACACCATGTTTAGTTAAGACGGTTAATATATATGTATTTAGTGCAAGAAATATGAATATCTCTGTTTCAGAGTTTCTATGTTTTAGCTTGGTATGTCAACTTTATCTCCCCTAAAAATTCTTCAGTGTTTTGTTTCCGAGATCAAACAATTGCATAAACGCATATTTAAGTATTATACAGAGAACTGGTTGTAAATCTGCAAATAATTTATTTTTAAATACCAAATTTCTCCTTCTCACTCTTATTAAAGAAATTACAATTAAAATATGTGTACTGCAATTTTTGTTTTATTTCAATACCTACTCAGTTGATACATACTTTGAAATAAGTTTTCAAACGGTTATCTGCAAACTCTACTTTTTACTTCTTTATTTATATAATAAAAGAACATGTTGGCAAACATTGATCTATAAACTACTCATTGTTGTCAACACAGATATTGTAAAGCCTTTGACAGTAACTACTCATTAGTCAGAGTCTTCTGAGACAAGAGCAAAGAGCAAGGTAGGAAAACAGTTGCCTGTTGGTTTTGTTTGTCGGCTGTGGACAGCCTTTCTCCTCCTTACACTGTCTCAAAAGACTGACCAAACAATATGACTTTTGAATATATTAAATCAAATGGAAAGAGCATAAAAAATCACCTACTTTGGTTACATATAAATAAAATGTTTTTATCATTTAGTCTTTGAACTTACTTTTTTTGTTTGTAGCTTCCTTTTAACGTTTCTGGTTTTATTAGTGACCTTGACTTGAACCTAACTGATGTATTTGTAGCTCCCTAATCATAGGTTTTTAGTGTTAATTCTATTCTTTTTGCTATAAAATGTACACACTCCATATTTATGCTTCTAGACTTGGAAGAGATTAGGGAATAACTTTAATTAAATTATTTCATTCCTATGATCCAGCAAAACATGTTCATGTTTGGATTTAGAAATTCAGTGCACATTCTATTTTGGGGCAGGTGTCATTTTGCCCTACGAGAGCAAATTTTCTCACCCATCTGTATTTAAGCATGGGTTCTCTACCAACATTTCCAAAGCATTTTCTGTAAGTCAACAGAAAAATTTGCCATCTATGAAAGATGAAAAAGCAGCTGCTTGATATTGATACTCTGTTGATACTGTAAGACTATTTTTATGTTTCATTTACTGATGAGGTAGAAAAATATGTATTTAATATAAGTAATTATAAGTAATAATAATTTATAATAAATAATTCATATTGTAGTCCTATCTATATACATTCAATTTTTTCATCGTACTCGTTAAGCTCTCTTTCTCTCTGTTTAAATAGACAAATATACCCTTTTCACCCAATGTGTTTCACTGTTACAGATGTGATGACTGTTTTCTGTAACAGAGGAACATTATGAACCTTGCACTACAAATGGATTTGTCTATTAATGGATGCACCGAACAAATTAAAATTGTATGGAGTAAATTTACCTTCCAAAGCTATAAAAAACAATCACTGCATGAATAAACTCATAAGTTCAGAAATAACTACTGTCCACGTCTTTACAAACTTTGCTAGAAATTATACAAAAGACTACTACTTCTCTGGACCATGCACTAAGGCATACCATTGCAGATAATATATGAAAGCCAGTCAAAATGAATATTAAATAAAAGAAATTGCAAATCATTTCATGAACAATCAGCTGAATTGCATTTTTGGATGCTTCCAAGTTTCTAGCCATAATACTCTTAAGTAAGGATTTTGTAATTTAACATAACGAGTAACTTTAAGTTACATAATGTAAAAATCTAACATATTGCATTATTTAGACCTCCTTAGGGTAACTTAATGCAATGCAACTTAAAGAGTTGCACAGTCTTAAAATATTCCTTTCCTATTACATTATGTTTGATGTTGCATGACATCAGAACCAATTAGTGAAACTATAGCCTGAAGTAATTAAAACCATACCAATCAGACACTCTATTTACATTAAGTATATTCTAATTAGACCTTTTGTTAAGCAGCAGTTGTTAACTTTACACTGCATCCTGTAACATCAGTGGTAGTGTGCACCATGTTCAAGTAAATTATCTCAGATATACTGTTTATTAAAGATGTTCATACTACAGAAGTGCTTTACTAGGGAATAGTTCACTTCTGAAGTAGCATTGGAGAGATGAACTACAATTTCCTCTTTTAGTTGCCACTAGTGAAATACAGCTCATTACTCCTGGAGTTTTGTTCTGTTTGCATGATTAACTTTGAGTGATCATAGATACGGTTATGTGCAATACAAAAAGAGGGATAAACTTAAGAAAAAGAGAAAACTGTTTTCGTAGAGATAATGAAAAATTTGTTTAAACATACAATGCATAAAAACTATGATGTAAAGATGCTGGATTTAAAGAGGAATGCTTAAAAAATCATGACAGATGGGTTTAATACTTCTATGGGAGAAGTACTAAGAACAGCTTAAAATTCTTTAAAAGCAATGTTCTTAAATGTCATAATTGCATTGCAGATCACTTGAATGTTGATATCCTTTGCAAATTTCAGAAAAGTTTACCATTTTCACCAGATGAGCACAATATAGCAATATGCATGCAGTCAATTACACTCATATCAGGTGGAAAACTTGTGAAAGTGAAAAATTACCTATTTTCTGAACACTCAGTCATTCGTGGACACATTTATAATCTTTGTTACTCTCTAAATGTCTAATTTGACAAATGAATACAGCTAGCAGTCATACTTACAACAGTTTGTAAGTTTACCTGCAACTATCTGAAATATTTTGGTATATACCACTTGCAGGATTATTAACTGAGGTTTGAGTGATAGTGCTGCCTGAATTTTGTTGTAAGGCCCCATACACAATTAAATTTTAAATTATTTCTTTTGATAACAATGCTATCAATTGCTAGGATCATATCAGTCTACTGATGTGCTGGAATTTCGTCCTGTAGGAGTTCTATTACATGCCAGTAAATCTACTGACATGGGGCTGAGGCGTTTAAGCACACTCAAAAACCAACGGTCTGGGCCAGGTTTGAACCTGCAACCTTGAGATCAAAAGACCAGATTCACAATGAAAATGATGCATTAGCTTAATGCGAGATGTTGCTGGTGCACATTGTAGGCTATTCACCTTTCATGCATACGTTGTAATTCATATAGACAAATGCAAACATTACACAACCAATTACAAGAGGACGTTAAATAGCTGGGATAATATGGCAATCTTCAAAGCAAACGCTGACAGAAAAAATTATGTACATATCAAAATGAACAAAAGCAAGCTATCAAGTCAAAGGATGTTAAACTCACTCAAAGACCTCATTTACAATCACAATTTTTCTGAGATTTTCATAGACATTCCAGTGAATCCTGCCCCACACTCTTAAACAGAAATGCAATTAGGGAATCAACAAATGTTTTAGGCAAATCTGATGAGAGCTAGAATAAATCATGTGATTAAAATTGCTCTCTGATTGACTAGTTTCTTATTTTTGACATATACAAAACTGAAGCTTGTTTAATCTTACAAGCTTCCAATAAGTTTACATTTAAAGAATATTTTTACGTTTGCTTAATAGATTGTAATTGGTTTCATTGCAATACATACCTAATTTTTACTTTCTCCACATAGTACATAGGTAGAGAAAGTATTGCACTCCACCCAAAAATTTGATACTGAAATTTTACCAGAAATACATGTTTTAGGGTCCCCTGTATTCAAAAACACATTTTTAGAAAAAGTAAGTGTGTCTGTGAGCACAATAACTCTAAAATGAAAAGTCTTTAAAATACTAAATTTGGTATTTAAGTTTAGTATCTTCCAAGGATGCAACACAAAGATTTTGAGGAACATCCCCCCACCCCAAACTACCCTTTACATGAAAAAATTTTCAAAAATTTTAGTTTTCTCAAAAATGGCCTACAATTTTGATTAAAATATTATATATTAAGAATATCTTTATGACTAATAAAATGTATATTATGAATTTTCTGGAAATAGCCTCTGAAAAGTTCTTCATTATGGACCAATATTGCAGAATTTTGCATAACTGGTAAACTGTAACAGACAAAAACTTACTAAACAAAAAATGTAGATCTTGTTAAGAACACAATTTATGTCATATACATTTTTTCTGTGGAACTGACCATTTCCAAGATATTACTTGTTACTAGATTCAGTTTATAAAAGACTTAAAACTTTCCGTATACAGGAATTTGTCAAATCCTAGTCATACAAAGAAATGGATTTTAATTGCATGACAATCAGCTTTTAAAGATTTGACTATCACTTTAGCCGTGTATTCCCGTATTTCCCTTCTACTTACAAGGGAGCAAGTAATAAGACCATTTGTGCTAATTTACCTGGTTAGCACAAAATAGATAGAAGAATAAGCTTTTCAATAATTATTTGTTACAGAGATGTAGAGAAAGTCATGTGAATGGATACATCAGATTTTTAAATTTACATTATGCTTAATTTTCATTGTGCATTGGGGCTTAAATATTCTCCAAAAGATTCAAAATGAATTAAAAGATTCTTTCCTAATATCAAAACATTCCTTGAACTCTGCTGTAAATATCATATGAATCTTATCTGTCCCATATTTATGCACTACCACATTTAATTGGCTTTTCCTGTATTTTATATCCATTCCCATTGTTCGCTTTGTCGACATCAATTTAGTAATTGTTTTCTTCATTGAGATCAATGTAATCTAAGTAATCCATGAACATGTCAAAAAGTCTTCATACATATATGATACAGTTTTATAGTTTAATCAATAGATGATATACTCCAATCAGGAGCAAAAGTAAATTCTAACCTATATTTGTGCTCAATTTACTTGATGTAACATACTACATGATGGTGCCTCCAACATTTCACATCTAGAGTTATTTATTCTGGAAGTATCTGAAAGGAGTAAAATACTTCAGAATAAACTTATTGTTGCATGGAACTTGGCGTGTGTTGACTTTTATAGTTTACCATGGAAACAGAGCTTACTTTAGGTTGATGCACAAGTCAAGTTCATCTTAATCTGACTTTACACCATTTTTATTCTAGGTCTAAGAGTCATTATGGCTGAAAGTTTTGGAAATTTCTGAAGATATTGCTCAGCTGATTGCCCATAACCATTATCAACAATCACTGTTGAGAAAGTTTCCATTCTTAAAGCCACAAAAAAAGCTATTGATTAGCTTGATAAATTAAATCATTCAGCAGGTGTTTACTCCCTGCAAACCTATTGATATGATTCTGCACAAGTTTAGGCTACAAAAGTTAATGAAATAAAATAAAAGACATTTTATGAAATTTAACAAATTCTTAATATTTAATAAGCACACCAAGAAAATTTGAACTAAAAGTTAAAAGCAGAAGTCTGAACAATAAAACAAGACCAGCATTAAGCAACCTGGAAAAATTTTGCAACTGCAAAAAGATTGCAAGGTATTAAACAATCACAATAATTTGGTAAAACACCAATGCAGAACAAAAACTATTCACAATGCTCATACAGCCATTGTGGCAAATCAAATGAAAAGATAGATGTAAAGTACCAGCAAAAAAAAGCAGCCTTGCTGCAAGTTGATTCCATTTCAAACATATTCTGGAGTGTAAGAAAAGAAAGTCATATTGTCTAAGTACTGGAACAGAATAAAATAACTATATATTTAAAATAAGAACTGAAGCTTTCCTGGCGACGTGTTAATTCAAAATCTTCTCGGGCTTCTAGCCAGGTAAAAACTTGGCTTGACACCAACGTTTCGAAGAAGTGCATCTTCCTCGTCTTCAGGGTGAACTGATGGTTTGAGCTTGCGGAGACTGGTATTTATAAGAGCTGGCCATAATATCACGCGAACCAATCAGATGTTAGCTTCATCCCAGCTCTTATAAATACCAGTCTCCGCAAGCTCAAACCATCAGTTCACCCTGAAGACGAGGAAGATGCACTTCTTCGAAACGTTGGTGTCAAGCCAAGTTTTTACCTGGCTAGAAGCCAGATAAGATTTTGAATTAACTATATATTTCTTTAAAATTATGCTCCTTTGGCAAATCCTCCTAAAACTTTCATTTTAATGCATTATCTAACACACACAATTTCACAACTTTACCTTCATAATGCAAATGTATGAAATAATTGATTTAATAAACTACATCATATACATGCTACAAGCCAAACTATGTAGCAATCATGTGTTTCAAGTGCAAGAATGAATGCAAATAAATAGCTGCAGTAGTTTCTATCATCTCACAGTGCATGATTACAGTGTAATAATTACTAATCTGTATGCCAAAATAGCATGTGCAAGTGAACAAAATTTTGCAAGCAGTTTCCAGCTTGTGCTATTTGCATTTTGTAAAGAAATAAAACAATTTGGAAGTCTTCTCAACTTTTCTTTTATTCCCCTTTAATCTGCAATCCCTTTGATTCCATTTACATAAATAATATATTTTTATATTCTTTGGTCAGAGTCTTTTAAAACAGCAAAGTGCAAAGGAAGGAAACTAGTTGCCTGTGCCCAGGTCGGTTACCTTTGTTAGGACTTTATGTTAGCTATAGCAAGTAATGTGAATTCCATGTCTCCTTGCACTGTCTCAAAAACACTGACCAAACAAATGTTGGTGAACGTAGTTTATAACATTCAAGAACAGTCTAAGGCAGCCAATTTTAACGCAACTTTCTGTTGTAGCCAAACATAAAAAAAATTCATAACTTGTTAATTCATAAAAAAACCCAATCTTTGAATAAAACATGTTAAGAGACTAATGTTACATGTACCCATTATTTAGATTTCCACCCTTAAATTAGTTGCATATAGTAAAATTCTGCTTCTTGGGAATTTTTACCCTTATTTTACAAAAGTTTTTACAATTCACTCACATACTCTGAAAACAATATGTTAATTATGAAACCGCCTTAATTTTGAAATATGTTTTATGGTGTACAGTAGTCTGCAATACATTTGATAAATGTGTACGCACATTAGTACACACAGATGAGAGAACTTTGCCAGCAATCATGATTGCATTCAGTTAATTTTTATCTACTCCTCCAACTTGTATATCTTCTGTAATTCTATGCCTCACAGTACTTATATAATACTGTTGTTCAACCTTTTCATAGTTTTCTGGAATTCAGAATGAGGACAACACTTTCTGATTTCTGAAGCACCTTATTTGTTGCTAAGCTTTGACAGCAATTGTCACTCTGTTTGCATCATCTGCTTGCTGTACCACACCAGCAATCACCTCCACCTTTTTTTGTTTCACCTTGAGCTTGAGGTATTTTTCCTTTTAGAAAGTTTAACCCTGTAGATTCATATAGCTCTTTTCTCAAAATGTACATGGAGACTAAAACACTGGGCTCAACTATTCAGCCATCTCTACGTCACAAGAGCTGTAATTTAACATTATCAAAACAGAGCATTCCATTTCTTGTTTTACAAGATAGGGATCAATGATATATCAAAAAGACAAACCATTTCCAAAATATGTTCAAGGAAAAACAAAATCTATAAGTGAAGTTTTGTTAGTAATGTTGACTCATCATCATCTATTGATAAACATCACTGTCTCTGATGTTCTGTTTTGTAATATTATTAATAAGAGCTTTAATTAAAGCTTGTTTCTTATAGCAATTAAAGGCTGTAGCTTTGTCATAAGACTAAACAAACTGTGGCCTTTTACTCCAAGGTTCTTCTTTAACTTTACTCAAACATTTTTCATTTTTCCTTAAGAATTACGAGGGCTCTGTATGTAATGTTTTTCCAAATCCCTAGCAATAGGTCATCAATAAATGTGATAAAAGCACTTTTATAACAAATCAATGCAAGGTATGATTGAAAGCAAACATCAATGAAGTTGAACTTACAATTTTAATTGTAAAACGTAATCTCAAATCTTTTCACCATGTCAACTTCTTTACTTTTTTACACTCCAATAAAATATTTTTCTTAGAATGTTTTATGTAGCTTCACAGCCGATATTAAATGAAACATAAAAACAAATGCCAAGAAAGTCAAGGAAATAATACATTTTTAAATGATTCTTAATGTAGATGTTGATTACTATGGGCTATTGTTCAATTTTGACAAATCTGTAATATGACAAATTTTCTTCAAGCCTCAATATGCAGAAGTTTAGCAAAAACAAGATTCATGAATTTCTTCATATATGCAACAAAGTGACGGTAATGACTTCTATAGCTTCGAATATGTCCTATGTCATAAAATAAAATAATTAAAATATTACTTGTAACACCAATTTATATTATTTATTTGTTCTAAACTATCTAATTCAGTAGAGTTTGGTATGTAGCTAGTTTGCTCTCAGTATATTATGTTCATTAACAATTAAAAGTTTGGTGTTGTATGTTTTGTGTCCAACCCATGTTTCTTGGTCAAATATTTTGTTTAAGAAGGCTTTTTAAATGACACTGTTCAAAGCCAAGGTGGATCACTAATTAAGTGTGCGTTGGTTTGTGCTAGGAAAAAACTGCAGTCACAAGCACTCTCAACACAAAGAAACCCAGAGAACAGAAAATAAAGTAAAGACAAAGAAGAAATAGAGCTAAACATAGCCACTAGCAAGCATGCAACACTAACAGTTAGTATCACACACTAAAGCTTCAAACACATCCACAAAAATTATAACTCTTTCACATAAAACAAGTGATAAAATAACAAAACAAATATATGCACACAGGTTTTTTTAAAGCATTTTATAATCCTGGCACTGCAACAATGGTAATTAAAATTTGTGTTTTGAATTACTGATGCCATGGCTGATGAAATAAAACATGCATACACACGCACATAGGTACACCGTGGTATGAATCATAGTTATGTGATAATGGTAATCTTAAACTGGCCAATTCGATAATTTCATTTTATAATTGTATGTTTTTCATGAATTGAATGAAATATTTATATGTAGATGATTTCACTCCACTAGCCATGTCTGCACAAGAACTATCAATTTGCACCACAGCCTATTTCATCAACCACACACTGTTGTCAGCAGCCAGGATCTTTTCCACACAGGGTCAAATAGTCCTTTAGGTGTTAAAAGAAATATTGAAAAAATTCCTTTCAATCCTTTACTTTACATTCAAAGACAGTTTAGATTTCCTTATTTTATTTATATTCTTATCCCTTTTATCCTTAAATGAGCCTTATATTCTAGGATCAGTGACTTGGTACATGGCTACATTTTCACCATGCCTGCTCTAGGCCAGGGAAAGGGAAAAACACCTTTTTCTCCACCCTGTCAATATCCAAGAATAAACACTGCTAGTTTGACAAATCAATAATATTACTTCTAATGACACTATTTTATAGTTATAAATAGTTTAAAACAACATTCCTTTCAATATTTTTTGACCTAATTACAATATTGTATCACAATAATTTAAAATGTGTATGTAACATATCATGGACTAGTAGCATAAGCTCTTGATTTTATATTTTTCGTATAAAATTTTACTATGTTCAATATTTTCTCGCAACCTGCTACCTTTTGAAGACATTTATATTTCATTAATTACTCAAGATAATTTTTGTTAATGGTTAAAATGCTTTATATACCTCTATAAATGTTTAAAATGCTTTTCTATAATATTCACAAAATATTATAAAAGACTGTAACCTCTGATATAAGAAGTGTTTGCAGTGATGTCATGTCACATAATTATGAAAAATTAGTCAATTTGGAGACACCAAAAATACCTTACTTTTAAAAAAAATATGGGACATTTTCAAAAGCACGTTGTTTTCATCATCATATTAATTGATGATGCTCAAAACCCTCACACCATTTACTATAGCTGAATCAACTGGCTAGTGCATGACATGTGCATTTCTATTACACACTCCTAATTTATTAGCACTAGAATGTAGGATTGGAAAACAAAATAGGTTTGCATCAATCTGATTGAAAATGTTATAATAATGTTAATTTATTTTTATTTATAATTTTAATATTGACAATGTAATGCACTTCTTGTGAACTAAATATAATTTTTTTTTTTATTTTTCTTTGAAGAAATTTAATATCTGCTTTATTTTCAATTTTTCAGGATACCAACCACAGTTCAAACATGGAATTTATACAAAGCCTACTCATATAAGCAATATTTAAAAAAATACTTGTAATCCATTATCACTCCAATATGCAATGTTAAGAAGTTTAATTTGATGCAGTGCTCCATTAAGAAGTTTTAATGAAAGAAGTTCAACACATACCCAAAACAGCGAATTTAAATGGTTTCAAGTCTGCTTTCATCATCAAAATGATTAAACGTAAGAAAAGAGATTGATATAAATTGCTACTTTATAGAAAATTGAGGATAAAAATTGAAAATATAAAAATTTACATACTTCCCTTGGGTATTTAAGAAATCTGTAAACATTTTCAAAACTGCTTCACAAAATAAATTCAGTTTGAGGTATTTATTAAAAAAAAATCAGTGAAGAACATCATACTTTATGTTTTGAATTCTGGCATTTATTAAGTATAATGTTTGTTAAAAAGCTTATATAGGGATAACCAAGAGGAACCTGAAAGAAAATAAAAGAAATATTAAATTTAAACAAATTGAAAAATTTGGGGCATATCATTTTTGGACAGAATACTATTTATTGGAATGAAATTATTATTAAAATCTTTGACAATCACACTAGAACTCACTAATTGCAAAAGGCTCTTCATTTTAAAAAATTCCAAATGTTTTGCTAAATTTTGAAATCCTGTTAATCAACAATGTCATAAAAACGGGAGAACCTTGGTTCAAATTCTGTCTATGGCCCTGAATTTTTCAGTTTGGCTCCACTTAACCAACTCCAATCATACACATGGATTGTGCAGAAAAAAATTAACACCAATTGTTGTTTAACTATAAAAGCCCGGGACAAAATACTTACAAGATTGAAATCATAATCGGGATAAGTTATCTCAAAATAGCTTGAGATCTCCTTGTGGTTTACTGGGAACATTGTGAGTCAGTTAGGGAATTTAATGTCAGGTTAACATATAGCCAAGATGGAGAACAGGAGACCCATGTTTCAAATCTCGGCTGTGGCAATGAACATCTGACACTACCTATTCAATGTTGTAAAGTTTATGTCAGACAGCAGCAGTTAGATGCCGATGCTGAAGAGTGAGCAATACAGTCCCGCAGCTGTATCTTCCGCTCTGATATTTTGCACAACTGAGAGAGGCAGTGTGCCCAGCTCTTGCCACTACTGTGTATACATGTGCTATTGTTTGTAAAATACAAACAGTGAAATTGTTGCCTATGTTAGAGTAAGACAATAAGTATATCATAACTACATCTATAGGAATAACAATAACAAAGACAATGTAAATCACACATGCACAAAAACCAACTTCACCTGGACTAAAGCAAACAACTATAGACAGCATGTGCCCTGCTTACAAGAGAATTGGTAACAGTTGAAAATGCAGTGCACACACTTGGTGAGGAAGCATGAAATTGATGATAGCAGAAAACTTCCTACCTTTGCTGTGCGAATCAACCCAGCAGTGCAAAACTTGCCTGATTTTTGTTTATTTTACAACGGTAAACTATATTTATTAAAAATGTTAAGAAATCAAATTAGGATGCTACTTTATCTGTTGAAACAAAGCAGACTAACTTCCTGTATAATGGAAATTCACAGTGCTGGTATTGATAATACATGTGGCAATTCTTAAATGTGCCTATGTCTTTCATTACCCTCAGGAAACATCAGAGCCAGAGATACAGTGTTGGTACAGTAGTAATTGTCAGTCGCATAATGCTGAGGATGGAGACAAACGTGAATCCGAAAATGTTCCAAGATTTTACATGACATAAATTTAAGTGTGAACACTAATTCATTAATATTTTAAAATTAAACTGAATTAAAATGAAAATAACTTTTCATAATTAGTAATGCTTCAATTATTAAAACAAGTACAGTATTTGTTTGTATCAGATCCTAAGGAGAAGATATTCACTACCTTAAATAATATAAGGAATACTGCCTTTGGATTGGAATGGGACTTCAACCCAATTCTTGCGAGGAGGAAGAAGAAAAAATAGGAATATTACTGATTTTTAACATGTTTGTCAAACAGCAGTGTTTTTTTTTTTTTTTGTTTTTTTTCATTTAGTCACATCACACTTCAATTTACTTACCTGTATAGGACTTTCTCCCCCAGCCCTTTTGGTAGGATCAAGGCTAATTCGTGGTACAGGAGCATTGTGTCCCTGCATCCACAGGGAGGCAGATAACTGAGCTTCACAACCGACAGTGTCAGGAAACAAATCAGCATGGAAGTCTCGGTACGACTGTAATTACAAGCTCTAATCAATAAATAAAAGACAAAAGTTCACCAACTTTTACATAATAAATATAGCAAAATTCAGTCTACTAGTGGTTCAGTGTGAAAATTTGCTTGTTTCCAACTCAGAACTTCATGGTAGGAGGAGATGTAGACTACTATTAAGGGTTGACTTCAAAAAATAAACACTTTCTTTATTATGAAAGCTTTTAATTTCCAGGATCATAACAGAGTTCACTTTGTGCTGGAATTTTGGCCCACAGGAGTTCTTTAACATGCCAGTAAATATACTGACTTGGGACTGTCACATTTAAGCACACTTAAAAAACCATTTCTGGAGCAGGTTTGAACCCTCGATTTTAGGATTAGAAGGTGAGTGCCAATTGAGCTACCCAGACAGACAGATTGACTTCATGTGACTTAAAGTAACTTAAACTTGTCACTGCCTATCTTTTCCTTCTATTAAGTTCCAATGTCACATGAATAATTCAAACAATGGAGTGAATAAACACTTGTATTATTCTGTGAAATTAATTGCCATTTCAAACATCCAAACATCTCTTGGGTAACAGAACAGATACACATATAACTTAAAAGGAATACACTGGATTAGGGATGTGACAATTATTTTCAGGTAACAGATATAACTGCCACAGTTACAGTCTTTTAATGGTTAGAGGTAACCGTTAAGTTAATTTAACAAAACTCAAGAATGTGGCGTTCTACTCATTTTTACTTTCTCTAGCACATCTGTACAATGTACACTGTAGGAATGAATGCATTGCATTCCACCCAAAAATTTGATACCGAGATTTCACTAGAAATATACATTTTAGGGTCCACTATATCCAAAAATAAAGCATTTTTAGAAAAAGGTTGTATGTGTATGTGCATGCATGTGTGTATATGAATGTGTGTGTGTCTGTGAACATAATTCAAAACAAAAAATCAGTAAAATACCAAACTTAGTATTTAAGTTTACGTTTTACAAGGATGCAATACAAAAATTTTGATTTTCTGAAAAATATCTCAAAATACCACATATTAAAGATATTTACATCACAAATAAAATGCATATCTTGAATTTTCTGGGAATAGCCTCTGAAGATCTCTTCATTTTGGATGATTTTTGCATAACTGGTAAACTGTAAGAGATAAACTAAAACTTGATACACAAAAAAATGGAGATATCTTTGAAACACACAATTTATGTCACATACATTTTTTTGTGGAGTTGACCATTTCCAAGATATTCCTTGTTATTTGTTTCAGTTTTAAAATACTAAAATTTTTCTCATACAAGAATTTCTCAACTCCTTGCCATGCAATAAAACAAATTTCACGCATATAGCAACAGTTTTTAAAGTATATGATTATTGCTTTAGCCTAGTGTATTACCTTTTTTTCCCTTCTACTTATAAGGAAGTAATTAATATTTCCATTTCTGCTTCCTCTGTTTATCTTCATTAGCACAAAGTTGAGAGAAAGATCAGCATTTTTAGTTTAATTTTCGAACTTTGTTGAGTGGATTCCCAGTCTTAATTTGGTTAAACAATAGGTTATTTCAAGATCTTCTCGGGCTTCTAGAAGATCTTGAATTAACACGTCGCCAGGAAAGCTATAGTTCTTATTTTAATAGGTTATTTGTTTTCATGGTTATCACATTTGCAATTATATGCCACAGCTACCAGAAACGATTAATTATTTGTTGTTATTTTCAATTAATCTGTTAAAATAATTCATTCAGGTTGGGATTGCTCAAAGCTACTGCATTTTCTGAAATAATTTAATTTTGAAATTTGTAGGCTTTCACGGCCGGTGTCAGTATAAGAAAAATTATTATCTGGGCTTGTAGGCCGTGGTCTACTGGGCTCCTCCTCCTTCAGACTGGGAAGATGAAGAAGGAGGAGCCCAGTAGACCACGGCCTACAAGCCCGGATAATAATTTTTCTTATAATTTAACTTTACTTTTAATTTCATTGTTTCCACAATAATGTATTATAGTGTCCTTAACACTGTTTCTCTATGTTATACTTGCATATTATGTATGTTTGTATTTGATTACTAAATCAAAGATACCTCACATACATAATCTCTGATATTACTTAGCTTTATGATGCAAGTTTGACCTAAAGAAACCATTTATGCAAATCATGATAAGTAAACTCATAACTATTTATAAGTATAGCTTTTCAGTTTACTGTAATTTTGTACAGCAATCTTCCTCAATAATATTTATAAATAACTGTTACTCAACTGTTGATGTTACTTAGTAAAGTGTGGTTACGAGAAGAACATACACACAGGCAGAAAGTTTCTGCTAACAAGTCTTCACTTCATATCTTCGCTACATGGCACGTTGAGTTAGTCACCAGCGATTATTTAAGGTGATAATAAATTGGAAATAATAAGAGATTAATAAAACAACAAATCAAATGAAGAAAAAATATGCAACTTCAACTTCATATGTAAAATTTGTAAATTACAAATTGTCTTAGAAAATATTGCTAAATTCATTACTCACTTTTGAGAAACTTTTGTTTATTTGCATATTTATTAAAACCTTTCAAATACTTAATGACTGAGAATGTAAACCTCACAACTCTATTTGAATTTTCATAAACATATTATTTACGATAGCTAGCCATGGCATTTATGAGAAATAGCTCATTCGTTTCTGAGACTGGTAGTGCCAACACAACACACAGCACTAAGGAATAAAAGATGGAGGCAAAAGGTTACTGACAATCACCAAACAGCACAATACCTAATATCACCTCAGTTATTTATTTTCATGATTATCACTAGGGTTCGGTTTCTATGACAGTCACAATTTCATCCTGGCCTATTTTTTCATACCTAAGTTAATTTAAGCATTATGTCCAACATTTGTGAACACAATGAAGCAATTTTTATTGGCCATATAAATGTATATTAGACCATATGTTAGATCATATTTTGAGCAAATATACAAACAGCATATTTTTAGTCTTATTTATGTAGTATTTAGCATTTCACCAAATATTGTTGTAAACATAATTTCATAACGCTTGTGCAGCTAACCATAAGGGAGTTTGTTCAGGAACTTTCACTTGATAGTAGCAGGAATTAGCAGAAAATATATATGTGCTGTCACAGTCCATTAATGCCTAAATACATTGATGTCTAACATCACAAAATATACAAAGGTTCAGATAATCTCAGTTGGCTATATATAACTACAGCAAAGCAGTTAATTAGTAAACATTTTTCTCATGTGATGGTACAATATTTTATCGAAAATGCTACTAATAATCTCTTGCAGAGTTTTATACTGCATTATAAGTTAGACAACAGAAAATCCCTATGGTGTTTTTTAAAAATAATGCATTTAGTTTAATCACACACCCACATAAATTACGTTAAAAAAATTTAATGTATGTATACATATATAAAATTTATACTTATATACTCCTTTTTAAGTGTATTAATCTGTTTATTTTATTCTTTGTATTTTGCTTGCCGCCTCATTAAAGAGCAGTCCCTACCTTGAGCAATATGCTCATTGGGCCATTCTATGTAAATAAATAAATAACTAGTTTACATTAAATCATACCAATGCATATGCAACAAATGTCCCTAGACTTGGTAATCATCTCATTACTTTAGTAATCTTAATGGGATAACTACTTACTGTCTTCGTTACTTTGGTAACCATTACAGGATAACTAGTTACTTTGTATTCATTCATTTTATAACTATCAATTGGTAACTTGTTACTTTTGTAACTATAATTTAAGGTAACTGCTTAACAATAACTGTTGCTAGTTTTTTGCTCATCCCTACAGTGGATGTTCTTTATAATTTGTATACACAATTTAGAAACTGTGTGTGTTTGAATTAATTTCTTTCTTGAGCTGGAATTGTAACACAAAACATAACTGAAAGGCAAGTTTTACCTGAACGTGTTTCGTGGCTGGTTTGCCTTGTCAAAATAACTCAATTGACTCACAGTGGTTTGGGTGTGGTTTATGCAACAGAATTAGACATTTGAGAGAAAATTCACATTTTGGAAAACAACAACATACTTGTGGTAGTAAATAAAATTCAGTATCTTAGAAATTCATAATACTAGCAACAATCTTATCAAAGCCAGCCCTGACCAAAACCACCAGGAAAGATGCTGCATCAGATGGAGAATGCTGAGGCAAATAACCCTTGAAACATGGTCAGCTAAAACTTATCTTTTCGTAATATTTTTAATGTTATAACTCCAACTCATAAAAGAATCTAAAATAAGTGATACTTTATAATTGAAACTGTTACAGCTAGGTAATCATATCAGCAATGTTTGTTGAACAAACTACCAATAAGAAGGAACTATATACCATTAAATTTACTTTTAGTGGATCATAAATAGACCTTAAATATAGTGTAATTTTTTGAATCCACGTTATGTTACATTCCATTGTCACATTAATCACAGCTGCACATGTATTATACAAGTAGAGACTTGGAATATTTGCAAATTCTACCTGTCATACCACAAAGAAGATTTTTTTTTAGCAAAATGTAATTTTGTTGATCCATCACCTTAAGAATACTATTAGAAAAGATAGAGTATGATAATATAAAAGCACATTTACCCAGAATCAAACTTTTTGCTTACCTTTCTTGGCACTTGATACATGATAGGGATTACAGAGGAACTTGTCAGTTGTAGTACTCGATTGACCTCGCCTTGCATAACTGCCAGTGCTCGTTTGGGTACTAAGCAAGCTCCCTTGGTCTGCTCACCATTATGGCGAATACCCTCTATCAGATACGGCTCTCGGTCAGTCACTTCAAGGTAGGATATAGTGGTGTCACCCTTTCCCGCCAAAAACAGCATTCCAGTGTCCGGATCAAACAGAGGGATGAGAATGCTTAAAAAGACATTGGGAGACAATTGTTAAAAAAAAAAGCATAGTATCACTACTACCTAATTAACATAGCTGATGTCTAATAATACCATTGCAATACATGAAGAATATTTCACTGTTAAAAGTGCTTCTGTTTCTAACCTTTAACACACTGCAAGTTCCAATGCCCCATAGCTGGTTGTTTACCCCCTTCCACAAATTTGGAACCAGCTTAGGTCATATCCACTGACGTTGCGCATTATGAAATAAACAAGACTTTCTGCTATCTTCTGAGTGTCATATATCAGATCTGGCTGCAACCTGGTAGGAAATGTTAGAACTAACCTTCCTCTGCTCCTTTAGTGGGTATTGTGGGACAGGAAGGCATTGAGTGACAGACCATCTTTTAGAGCACAACAAAGCTTTACTGCATAGCCAGCAAGAGTAGGCAAAAAAGGGATTTCTTTTGGTTTGCGTAAAATTTAGCAGTTAAATACATTCGATGAGTCTAAATTATTATTATTATTATTATTATTATTATTGTTCTTGTTATGAAAATCCACTTTTGCAGGCATTTCCTTCATTACAAGATTATTGTTCAAATTGCATTTCATGGCCTGTAACTTAAAAATGTAACGAATGTAGTTTATTCTAGCTAAAAGCATTAATGGGAAAATCAGATATATCTTTAATGGCTGCTTGTTAAAAGAACTTGTTCTAATTGTGAAACTCTGCCAGTGTTTCTTTGCAGTTTCCTCGAAACTTTTTCCCAAGGCCTTTAATGAAACTTGGTTTTTAAAGGTTTACTCTGTATTTTTGTACATTAGTTTTGCAGGATAACGGCAGTACACATCTAAACTTTCTATTCTGTTTCATGGCTTTACACCATATGCTCCCTCTTCCTAATTATATTCTCTCTGAATTCAAAACTGCTAAGGGGATATTGGATGTCCCATAACTAATCCTGAAACGTGGTGGTATATTTTTCCACTCCATATGAAAAAGTTCTATTCAATACACAGTTTTATTAAAGTGATCAAATCATTTATTTCTTCTGGAAACAAACTAATGAATTTTAGCCATTTTTTAGCACTTTGGAATCTTTTCGGTAGTTATATGGAAATAAAAAATAACATTGAAAGAAATCAGTAAGTCATCTAGTATGATCAACTTCTATAAGTTGTAACAACAGTTGAGGAATGAACAACAGCTCTCAAAATATGTCCTGTGAAGCAAATATTGAAGTTAGGTGTTATGAATTCTCATTCCCCTACCATTATGTAGAAAAACTTCACTGCAAGTAGCTGCATAATTTCTCAGCAATAAATAAATACCCCTACTGCTTTCCAACATTTACAATGTCAATGTCAATTGTTTTAGCATTAACATATAAACAAACAACAATTCTTAAGCACATAGAAACTAGTATGAGACCAAAATTACTAATTTACTACCTGAAATGCTGAAAGTATTTCATAAAAACTGAACAAATATTGAATTTACTGCCTGCTGGTGTGATGAAACAATGAATCAATCATATTAGTAACCCTTTCCAGCCTGATTGATTTTCGATTGAATTTGCTTTTTGAAAATTGATGGCACAGGATGCACATTTGCCTTGAAAAGTTGGAATTACCTGATCTCTTATTGTTAGCTCAGTTGCCTAAACTTCTACAACAATGAACACACTGATCAAGATTTCAATATCATAGATTAACCTACGTTGGAATTCTTGCCACAATGCTATTGTGATAAAGGAAGGTAGAGGCCCACTTAAAATAAAAGTGGATCGGCATACCTAAGTGATCACCAGACCTCAGTAGCATTGTAACAGAACAGATTTGTTAGAAAAACATATTTTTGAAAGGATTTTATTTTTGCTTTTGCTTATGCTAAGCCATGTAAATATTAATATATTTAAAGAAGATACCAAAATATACATAAAGAAGGTAGACAAATACAAACATTAACCGTTACCTATCTCGAACAACAAATACAGATAATGATACCACATGACACCACTGGGCTGTAAAAGTTTAAAGGATTTTTAGTTTGTATCAAAATACCTAATATAATTTTACTTAAACCGTCATCCTGGACTTGTGAAGTATGCAATTAATGCACTACATCTGTGAAAGTAAAAAATGTAGTTTTCTTCTAACTGCTTTGAATTTTTTATCATATACTCAGAATATAAGACAATTAGTGCACACAGAATTTTAACAAGCTATATTAAACAGTTGTTAAGATATTAATTTTTTATTCATAATTAATCATTTTAATATGGCAATATGAAATGAACCCTATATTTTATCATATCACTTCCAAATGATAAATTTGTGCTTGGTATACAATTAAAAAGACATTGTACATTAATTTTAATTAATTTAACAGGAAAAAAAATGTGTTCACATGTTATTGAACTTTTTAACTTTTGAATTTGATATAAAATAATTTCAGCCATTTTATGTTTTTAACTAAATTCGCAAATCCTGAAACACTCCTAAAAATTTCAAGATATTACATTATAAATTATAGTCTAAGGAGCCTTTTGAATAGTGAAAAATGCTGCATAAAAAAGGAAGTGAGAAAAACGGAGTTTGAAGTTAAATGCAGTGTTTTACCTAAATGATACATAACCAATTAAGCAAAAATTTGTGGCTCTAGATATTTTGATATAAATTAAAGCATTTATAGCATTAAAGTATAGTTGTAAGTATAATAAAAATGCATAAGCCTGACCCCATAGGTCAGTTGGCAGAGCACCTGCCTGCTGTGCAAAGGGTCCCAGGTGACATTCCTGGCTTCTCAAGCCAAAATTATTCCTTATCCTCCCCAGGGTCTTGAAGTATGAATGAGAATGTCAATGTGTGCGTGATCTAATATATGAAATTAAAAGAAAAATATAAACCCAATGACAACAGTACACAAGTTAACATCACTCCCAATAGGCAATATGTTCCAAAGGGAAATGCTGCTATGACCATGCAGTTAAATGGGGGGTGCAGTGAAATAATCTTGAAATTTTTCACATTTTTACCTAATTTTTCAATGTACATTAAGTGTTCAAAATAACCATAACAAGTAATATGAACCTACCATTTTGTATATGTTTTGTATCTGTTAGTTATATCTTTATTTACACAATCTGCATCATGTTTATCTCTTCAAAACCTTGTGATATATTAAACGTCTTTAAATATACTCTATACTACAACTATTCCAGTTTTTTGTTTTTTTTTCTAAAACAGTGAACTCAAAAATCACTATTTTCTGATTTTAACATTATAAAATCAAAACTAGTTTCTCTTGCAATAGATTAATGGAGTCCTTTATTCAGACAAATAAATTCTAAAACAGCAACTTCAGTCACTGTATTACCATTACCACCTAAAATCAAACTATACAGTTAAACATCAAGTACTAATCAACGCTTTTCAAATGCTGCTATTATTTAACAACATTTGAAGCTTAGAGCTACCTCAATTCATTTTTTGTAGATCCTAATAGTACACCTTAAACAAGTTGCCAACCCAGGATTTTTTGAATATGAAGCAGACATGCTATCCCCTCAGACAGAAGTGGGTATTATATTCTAAACACTACTCACAAGGAAGGTATTTGTGTTCAAACAAACATCCCTGTATGAAATGTTGATAAAGGACCTCTAAATGTGCAGGTGAGTGTTGTTTTCCTACAAAACCCACAAATGTGATGTAGATGTAATTGCAGAAGCCAAATGCAATGCAGATATTTTACTATAATGCAAATGAAAATTTTCAAAAAAATACTCAATGCAATATGAATGACTATAAAAGGCATAGTGAAGAAAAGCAAGTTGATCAGTGTCATAACTGCACATTCTATGATATCAGTGCTGAATGCCATATCAATGACACTTTTGAAGTTGTCAACAACAGGTTCACCAATATGGTCCCAGCATTTCACCCTGCGTAACGAAAAATTGGTCTATATACTTCTGCAGATATCCAATTGTAAATCACAGAATCTAATTTAATGATAAAGAATCTGTCGTGTAGTTATGACTGCATGTTACTGGACCATACTTTAAGAAAGTTTGTTATTCTCTTGGCATATATTTGATATGCCTGAAGAAATGCACATACATACAGAGATTGTGCATATTTTGCAGTTTTAGGTGGAATGATTTTTAAACCTAAATATTTTCCTCCAGAGGCTTCCAGTAGAATTTGTTTATCTTTATGTCCAGATCAGGAGTCACAAAGTACTAGTGACTTTGTTGACAAATGTGGAGTCAAAACTGATAGAAAAATGTCTTCAGATGTGCTTTTGCTGTCTTCTTGCTCATACTTGCATCTACAAAGACATTTGGAGGGTACCGTTTTTTCATTTTCCTTGACACATAGGGTCCAAACTTTCCATTTGGTTCTTGGAAACATGTATAATGTTTGTCAATCATCTGTCCATTGATATAGTAACATTAATCATGTGTTGCACTGTTGCATGTGTGTTTCACTGTTAAATGATTTCAATGTGAAAAATGTGTTCTTTCACCTTTCAAGGATAGTGTTCTTTCAAAAGAAACTTATAGTTGAACTGACTAAGATCATCATTCCATACACAACCCATTTGGACATTTTCTGTCATACTAAGTGCATTAACTCCAGCAACAAAAGTTTGAGCTCTTCGAATTATCTCTTTTTTGTCAGCCTTATCTTTTCGTGCTTGAAGCTTATTTATACAATGTGATGTTATCCTGAATTCCTTTTTCAATTAATAATCCCACTGATCTGTAAAGTTTGTACACACAAGATTTCTGGCTATGTCCAATGCCGTAAATGCCAATAAAGAATGAAATAACCCCATTCTTATGCTTCATTTAGCTTCACTGCTACATGCTGCTCGATACTACTAAATTCAGTATACAGTTTCCTTTGAAACCCCTACTGCTTTCTCTTTTCTTTACCACATAGTCCAGTACACTTAATATTTCTTTTAGCCTTCTGTTTAAGGTATCTTTTCAGGAGTTGTCATGTGTGCTGAAACCTCCATGATAATCACTGTAAGTATTCTCTATACACCCGCCATTGAATCCTTGCACTTGACGGTTTGTGTGGTTTCATGTAAGGTTGACTATGTTGCCTTTGTAGATTGCCAGAGTGACTAGTGAACAAAAACAGCTGATTACAAGTGTCTCTATTGTGTGTAAAGATGAATATAAACAGTATATAGTAAATTAATGCCAATGAATAATGAAACTAATTTGTCATTACTGATGTTAATTCAAAGTAACAGTAGCATAAATTACATACTTACGACAATATAGAACAAATTAATGCAAAATAGTTTGTTACAATGAGAGAAAAGTATGACAAAGTGATTTTCACTCACTGGTTTAGAATTTTAATGACCCAACTCCATCCAAGTCTCTGTTGTTATTCTCGGAAGCATCGTCATTATCATCATCAACATTGTTATCACTAAGACATATCATTAGTGGTTCACATTTACTAATGATTCTGTCTAATTCCTGTACTTTTCGTATTATTTTATCCACATGATGCACTTTCTTTTTTCTATGAAGCCGCGTCCACCCTCACAGCATCTTCCCGCAAAAGTCTAATTGTGAAAGTCTATCCACCTCTGTAATTGTAAAAGTTTTGTTATTTTCCCTCACATAAGTCTTAATGTTGCTCCATACTAGTTCAATGGGTTAAAATGACATATGGCAGTAATTTAATCACTTCATAACCAAGTTTCCTGGCTACTTCATCTGCAACATAAGTTGGTGTGGCTGGCATATTTTCTTTCACCAGAGAAAATAAAAGCAGCTTGGTTATGCTCATGTCTGTAGCAGCATCCCTTTTGTTGAGCCAAACTACCATAACCTCTTTTCTATTGTTGGAGGTAGGGGCCTTGTCCAGCACTATAATTGTTGGACAGTCCAGCTGCTCCAACAGTTTCCTGAACCACTCCAGGAAGCAAGCATGATCCATATCTTCATGATAATCACCAGTTTTCTTCGATTTGAAGACCAGGAGGCCATCTTCAATAAACCCATACAAAGAACCAGCATAGGCCACAATTAACCTCTGTCTGTTGATGGGCGCTACTATTTGGGGTGCTGTCTGTCGAGCATTTTGTCACGGCCTCTCCAGCATCTCGTACAGCCATACTATTTTGTCCAGATCTTTGTCCAATATTTTAAATAAAAACATGCTTTGTGCGACAACAACACTTTACATCCATTAAGTGCTTTATATTGAAAGTCAATTTCTTTCAAGGCTGCTTTCAGCAATGTCTTACCTCCAGTGAAAAGCTCTATTCCTTAAAGAGAAATAAGGAGCTTTGATATGGTCGGATACTCTTTTCTACTATAATAGGCATGTATTGCATACCTATGGCGCCTAATTAGAAAGCATCAAGATTTGTGACCAGACGAAGTTGCTTTTTTCTTCCCTGCCATTGACAGAAATATGTGCTGCATTCCAGATGTTTCAGGGATTTTATCTTCCTGCTCTTGAAGTTTCACTCCCTTGCTTATTACAGTTCTCATACTTAGTCCAAGAGCTACTGCAGTTCGTTTCACAGGTTTATCAGTAGGAATAGAGGGATGCCCATTAACTTTTACGTAATCCTTCTCACTTTCAAAGAATTTCCGGACCGTTCTTAATAGCTCCAATGCCTGGCTATTAAGTGGCACACCTTTATGCAAAAGATTTTCCCATCACTCAGTGATTGGTGTCGCTTTGGAGGCATTATTGTGCCTCAAATCTCATATAAATATGATATATAGGTAATGAAATATAAATATATATATAAAAATAAAACAAACATCAATAACACTATCAATAATAACAAGTATAAATAACAATGTAATACATAGCACATATCAACTCAATGTATGCGTTAGGAACACAAAGTTTAAAATAGCCAGATATTGCAATGGTGTGGCATCTAGATCCATTTCTGACCAACCAACCAGAATGCTGTTTTGTGACTGGTTCAGAAAATCAAACAGGTAACGCTTTACATCTGTTTTTTATAAGTGTCAAGTGCAAAGTTTCAGTGGCAGGGATATAATGTGTTGTCATCAAACACTATGGTGACACTTTCGACTTTAACTCCATATCAGGATAAGGTTGGAATTCACTTTTATTACTTCCATCACCCCTACTTGAACTTGTATCATTAACAGCCACTTGCACTGAGGTGTTCATCATTATCATCACCAGCATTATAATTAAGTGTTATGCAAATGCATCTTCACATACACATTGCACCGTCTCTATTGGTCTCAACTGACACACCAGCTGACAAAGGACAAATTCGGCATGACTTGGCTCAGAGGCCTCTAATGGACAACTGCAGAAGTTTGCAGATAAATGATATTACCAGAATAATAAGGGACCTTGTAATGATCCCTCACAGAATTGTGTTGTTAATATATTTTTTGAATCCAAATACTTTCCTTGTCAGATTGAATCTGCAGGTGCAAATTTGTGGGAAACTAAAACAAAACACCCTTCAGTTTGTTTTACGCTTCTGTGAGACACAAAATTGGACATATGTTCTTCTACTTCTGAGATCAAAGTAAATAAACATTGCCTGAAATATTGACCATTTTATAAGACATTGAAAAATTAACATCTTGGCTAAAAATATTAACTTTTGAATTTACTCAGAGTTTCTAGCTACAAGTATCATTAAGCTGCTGATTTAAAAAAATAAATATTATTTTTATTCCTATAAAATATTCTCCACAGTGTTTACAAGACTGTTATAAATATATTCTAAAAAAATGCATTCTTAAACATTTTAAGACATTAACTACATACCCTGTTGAACTGTCCAGGACTAATTGTTTTTCACATTCCTCAAAATTTCTAAGATCTCGTATATAAACTTCTCTTTGACGGCCCTGGAATTGAATTGCAAAACATAAGCAAGCAAAATTTCTTTTTATAAAACTAAACGTGTAATACAGTACTGATCATCAAATGCAATTCCTTGAAGCTTAAACAAAAATATCATTAGAGCTACACTACAGGATGCAAAATTTAAATAATTTTTGTAAATTACTTTTTAAATTAATAAAATAACACATTTATATCCTTAACAAATCATGATGCAACAGTAAATAAAAAGTGACAAGAAATACATTTTTGAGTTTGCTCCTAATTTATACATCACTGTTTAATGTTCAACCTTATACGAGCGGATCGAAAAGTAACATAATTTTTTCTGCCTTGGTATTGCAGCTGGAATGTTGCAAATTCACACAAATATAGTTTTAAATTTTCACTACAGAGAGTATTTTTTGTATTATGTACTGTTCTAGCGAGAAAAGTGTGAACTATGCAACAAAGATGGTGTACATGCTACGGTCATCCATATGTGAATAGCAGAGAGGTGTGGTTTGATATTTGTGGGCCAAAGGCATAAACCTCGTGAAATTCACAGGGACATGCATGGTGTGTATGGGGATGATTATATGGACTGTGGCAATGTCTCCAGGTGGTCTGCATTCTCCAAGAGGGCCGTTGAGGTGAAGTTGCATTGTGCCCTTTCTGACAAACACCACAACATTAATGCTGAGAATGTCAAACTTCATGACAATGCTCACCCCCTGTTGCTGCTGTGTTCGTCAGAAAATCACCAAATTTGGCTGGTAGGTGCTCCAGCATACCCCAAACAGTCTGGACCTTGCACAGTCAAACTTTCACCTCTTTGTCCCATGAATAAATTCCTGGCCGGTCAACACTTTGCAACAGATGCAGAAGTGAAATTAGCAGTGAAGATGGTTATCCTCCAGGGAAACAGTCTTCTACAAATAGGGCTATTGAAAGTGGTATTACAATGGGACAAATGTGTTGTGAAAGTTGGTGACTATGGCAAAAAATAGGAAAAAACGTGTAAGTTCAATTGTGATTTTTTTTTTAAACTATTAAATTTTTGTGTGTTACTTTTCAATCTGCTCTCGTATTAACAGCTTTTATTTTAGAAACATAATTACGCTGTGTAATACCTGCTTAAATATAGAATATACCCTTTGGTTTTAATTTTCAAATACAGCACTCCTGTTTTCACCATCAAGAATAATGCACACACAAATAAACCTTTCCAAAAATTATATCTCCCTCTTATATACACCAGTATCTGGGCATTAAGACACAACTCTATACATGAGCAATTAACACAAATCACTTATACAGATTTATTGATAACAGAATGCCTACCTGTATCTCTGTCTTTGATATTATACAAGGAGTGATAAAAAACAACAGAAAGTTTTTAATTTTGCGAGCTTTATACATCAGATTTTCAAAACTTTTTTAATCTTGTTGGTACACATGTTACTGATGCATGTTTGTATATTCAGCTGTTTTGAATATTTAGTTTATTGTTGACAAAGACAACTGTCCTGGATGCCCTAACACATCAATTACTGATGACAATGTGGAAGAAGTAAAGAAATGTTTCCGCCTTATGGTCGCATGGTCAATAAAGAATACTACCTTGAAGTTATGCGGTTTTTGTGAAGCAATCCAAAGAACAGGACCAGAATTGTGGTTAATCCACACATGGATAATGATCCCACTAACATCTCTATGCCTGTTCATGAAAAAAGGAAAAGGAAAATATGATAAACTTACCGAATCAAAACCTGTTGTGAGGATGCGATTTTGATCGCCCAACCACACAACCCGAGAATCCTTGATGCTCTGATGACTGTTGGCCGTATGAGTGAAGCATGAGTTGCTAGAACGGGGATCCATGATGCGCACCTGTTTATCCTTACATGAAGTAGCTAGGAGAGTACCATCTCTCTTCCAACTCAATGACTGGATCACATCACTATGGTCCGCATTTGCTACAAATTTTCAAAGCTGGTATAGAGTTAAATACTAAAGTGTTCACCTTAACTTTACAAACAGGAGTCATTTTTAATTACAATTCTTATAAATAAATAAATAAAAAAAAAAGATATAATGACAAGATGAAAGTAGCACATTTCTAGTTCTCTGACACTTGATGTGCTCTATTCATCTTCTTGCTTTCTAATATGGAGTTCAAATCCAGGAGTAGATTTTGGAACTGGATATTTTTGAAAACGGCCTTAATTTGGACAATTACTCAACTTTTTTGTGATATATGATTTATATTCTAAGCATGTTTTTGACTGGTTCCTAGTATTTGAGCTCTGGTACATCCCTTATGAATTGTGTTTTAAATAATTACATACTACTACTACACCTGTGTGCACACTGGCAGGCACACACAAACACACACACATGGACCTTTTTTTCTAAAAATGCTTTCTTTTTGGATTTAGAGGTCCACAAAATTGTATTTTGGTGAAATCTTGTTATCAAATTTTTGGGTGGATAATAATACCTTCGCTATCTCTACATCATACATACATGCAGAGAAAGTAAAAGAAAATCACATTTTCTTTTCCTCTTTTCTTTCTAATACACCCTGTGACATGTATACAATATAACCAAATCTTACTCCTTTCTTAAGCCATTTGTGCTCCTTTATTCCTCCTTAACACAAAAGGCTTACAGTAGTCTTCAATTAACACTTAATGCTACATGTGGTTACAATGCAAATAGGAAAGCTAAGTAACATTAAAACAAAATTTCTACTTTTATTTGGAAAACGTATGTACTTCAGAAATTATGGACTCTCAGAGAACTTTAGATTCATATTTAAATAAATGAAAATCACAACAGCATACTGATCCATAAGGAAAATGAGTTTCACTTTTAAAATATTCTGATTTATAATATAAGTCTTCAGTGGTTATCCTATATAATAATATCAGTGTATCTCTCATCTTACAAGTTTCTAATAAGGTTGGCAACTTCTTAATATCTGATAATATGTAGCCATCTGATTATTAGTGAATAGATTACTTGTTTGTGATTTATTCATTTACTGATTTTCAAAATTATAAAGATTCCTGTTTTCACTTTAAATTCTGTAGTGTTTCTACATGAGCAAATATGCATGAAATATGCTGCACTAAATCATAGCCCATTGGATAGAGTGAAAATGGACCAAAATGTTTTAAAATGTTGATTTTTGGATTTCAGTACATTTAGTATATTGCGATCCTTGTAGATTAATAAGCTGAAGTTATTCTCAGCCACTTGCAATTTAAACAACTGTCACATGACCTTTTAAGTAGAACTTTTAATGGTAACAAATGACACTTCAAATATTCAAAAGCATGTTTCTCTAAAAGCATTTTCCAATGCATGTAAATCTTCAAAATGCTCCTTCCACTGTGCTTTTCAAGCAATTAGTTTGATTTTTCTGCCAGAGAATCTTCATATCATAATAAATCAAAATTATCAAAGTAAAATTAATTATGTATTTGTATTAACAAAATGAATTAATCCACAAAATGAAAAAAGTGTGAACATATAACCTATAACTTTTCTTGCAGTATTATTTAATTAATTTGAAACTCATCCATAACTTTTTAAAGTGATATTTCCAGAAGGCAAATATGAAGTTTTGTTAAAACATTTTGAAAACTGAAAGGCAAGGAGCTTTTTAGCTTTTTGGTATTAAAAAAAAAAGTTTTCAAAAACTACTTGCTGCATGTGTCAACATTTCAGAATTAATTACCCATAACAGTAAAGGTATGTGGTAAAAGATGAATGTAATTGCTAAAGAAACATTGAATTTGAAATTTTTACAGGTTGGTCACCTTTATGGAGAAAACATCAACAGAATGTCCTATGGTGCCATAATAGTTGCTTGCTTACTCACGGCTGACCTCAGAGGAATGTTTATGCAGAAGAGAAAGGAGGAATTAATCACGAATAATAGTGGCATCTCTGTGATATTAGTTCAGTTGATACTATACTTAAAAGAAGACGTACTTAATTTAATGGGCATGGATGTGAAAAATTATTTTTCAGTTTGACAGAGTTTAATTTATTTATAGTGAAGGTTCTATTGAACATACTTACCTAAATAGAAACTGCACTATAGCAAGATGGTAAGTAAAATACAAAGTAGCACCACCAGAATTTTCATTGTCGAGTTACTAGGAATTAAGTATTGCTCAAGTAAATATTTGAGCCGTTTGTTTTTGAACTAGGATAACTTTAGATATTCTTTGATGTCAAATGAGAGACAGTTGTATGTTTTTGCAGCACTATATAATACACCTTTTATTCCATATTTGGTAAAGTTATCTAATTCTATGGAAATGTGAGTGGCTGATCTTGTTTTGTGTTAATTACTGAATTGGTACATAGCAGATTATTTTCAGTTTTGTACATGAAAAGAGATTTTCTGTATTTGCAGAGATAGGAAAATGACAGGATGTCAAATACTTAAATAGTATTGGAGGGCTTGAAAATATGTTAATACTTTCCTTTTACAAGATTTCTAGACAGTATACGTTCTTCTTTATAATTGGACCATACTACATTTAAATAAAGAAAATTAGATTGCTAGAGTGCAAAATAAAGATTTCTTTTATGGGTATTATCCAGCTCTAAATCTTTTAGTCTGTATAATATGCAAATTAACTGGGGAGTTTAATTTGTTGAGGATATGTTAATATGGTGCATCCATGTCAGGGCGAATAATGTAAGCCCAAGGTAGGTAAATCTGTTTATCCTTTGTTATCTTTGATCTTAATTGACATACTATTTGTACTTGGTCTAGAGGGTTTGTGAAAGAGCATATAATAGTTTTTTTGGTATTAAGGATTAAGTTGTTATTTGAGAGCCATATCTTTAGTGTTGTAAGGTCAGTTTGCATATCCTTTATACTAGTACTGTGCATTTATCAGATTAAAATAGATTCAAACAAAGTAGCTGTTTTTGCAAGTAGCTTTAACCATGAAAATATTAACCTTTCTGTGGCACATAGCATTGAGCAAATGGAGTAAAATGGAATATACATATAACAATAATCTGAAATTATTGATGTTATATACTTAACAACCAACTTAACTACTTAAACCAAATGAGCATTCTGCATATATTATTTAGGTTAACATACTACTATTTTAACCACAAGGGATTAAATCTTTTGTGCAAATAGACTAAAACAACTACTAAATTATAAACATGAACTAATTTTTATTATTATTATTATTTCAGTAGTAGCATTCCTGTATCTCCTAAGTGGAACAAAAGGTATTTCAGTGTTTCCTTGATCGGATTTGAATTTCTAGTTCGTGAGTTCGCCACTATGCGCAATTGTGATAAGGGACAGCCCGTCACCCACTATAGGATGAAATCTCAACTTGCAGATTTGAAATGACAGAAAATTTTGCACAGGAACCTCCTTCTTTCAAGGTATGGGTTTTTTTTACATGCAAACAAACATCACCACCAGCATTACAGTTATTTCAGTAATAAACTAATATTCTATTTTATTTCTTATAACAATTTTCCTCCTCAAATTTGCAATAAAACTGAATTTGCTTATTAACACTAGAAGGAACAGCCAAATTGACAATTAACAATTTATAATTATGGACAGTGTTCAATTGTATACTGTTCAATTTATAATTAAACTCAGTGAAGAGAAGCTTTACAAATTCTCATGAATTTAGATAGACCACTGCAAAATGTTATTCATAAAATATAATTCTAAATGCTTTAATTTTACACTACTTTCTTTAAGGATTATAGCCAGTCAATTTCTGTTTCTAAAGTGTTAATGTCTAAAAGGTCACCTTTGTGAATGACCATATTATAATACATGTTACCTTTGTTGTACTATTTCTAGTTTCAGTTCTCGGTTACTATGAATCAGTCTCTTTATTTGATCCAAAACTTTATAAGTGGTGGCAGTGACATTGGTATTTGTAATAAAATGGCCAAGGGCTGTACTAGTTAGTAGTGACTGATTAGAACAATCCATTATAAATTCCATAATAACCTCCCCTCCCAAATCACCATTCTCATTATAGTCTTGTAATCACTATCAATAATTCTAATCTACATTAAATATTATGACATTCATTATAACATTACTTGGGGAAAGTGGTACGGTTCAACAATAAATGGATTATAAGTCTGACAATTGCTTTCTTGCCATGTGTGTTACTACTTTGCCACATATAAAACATGCAGGGTTGTTCATCAGTCAAGCAACGAGGAGAAGTAAACAAAGACAAAACTGTGAGAGTTACTAGGCAACTATTAAGAGAATAAAGTTGTGCTTTGATGAATGAAATAATGAAATAATTTTGAAATAACATTCTATATAGTAAAAGGCTCTTTGCAATATCAAAACATGTAGTGTTCAGAACACCAGTTAACTTTTTTGCACTATGTCAGAATAAGATATATTCCCTTCTATTTTAATACCTTTATAAATGTCCCACATGATTTAAATATTTGTCCAAGTATTTTATTATACCTAATAGAGCAAAGTTTCAAGTTTATTTTTTCCACTTTTATTTTTCTTACATTTCTACAATTTCAAAATGTGCCCACAAGCCACTTATTTTAATGCAAATATAAAACTTTCAAGAAAGGAGAAAAGTTTCCTTATTCAAGCTTATTATCATATTTAATCCATATTTTTACTTACCTTTGAATTGGATAAGACAAACTTTGCATTTTAAAAAGTTTTTGTTTTGTTTTATGTATTCTCAAATACTTGCATTATAAATTAATGGATACTCATTATTTTTAGGTACTCTCTGAAAATATTTTAAATTGTAGCATCCTTTAACCAGATAGGTCATACCAGATAATGAATGAAGTGGATGAAAATGCTCAAATAAGCCCAGGAACCCTTGAACTTAGTGATAGATTAGATTATATTTGAGACGTTCGAGTGTTCCAAGACCTTTGCACCTCAATCCTTTGGTCCTTTGTGCTATTTCATTTTCTATTATAGGAGTTAAAGTTCTTTGGCGTTACTCAGCACCAGCTCCTGTTCCTAAAATAAGATCGAAACTTGTTCAAAATTGGGGCTCCAAAGATATGAAATCATCATCTACCCAATGCCTTACAGTTTGGCAGTATATGTTGGGTAATTTCTTCCTGCCACCATAGAGTCTGCAGCTAGAACTCCTTGAAGGATGGCTGTAAGGAGTTTAGAGTTACCCAACATTTGCCCTCTCAGGATAATAAGGGAAAACCCTGGAAGAAAAAATGTATTATCTGAGTAACCCACCCTAATTGAGTCTCGAACTTGGGACCTCTTGAATGTGAGGCAGGCACGTAGTACGGGGTGGCTGAAAATAAATGAAAGACTGAAAACTACATTTCTATTATGTATTATTCCCAGGAATAGACAGTCACTCACTCAGGAATTTCAGCAAAGGATTTTTGAAGGCTACTACAATACCTGTATAACTGCAGGTTTAGTATTTGGAAAATGTTAATAGTATGCAATTGCACAATTCACCAATATATGCCTAAACTTTATATTATGCCAGAATGCAACAATATAATCATACTACTATAACAAACAAAAACACTGTCATGTGGCCATCTGTGCTGTGGCAACACTACCTCTGAGCTTGGATGAAAGGTGTGGAAGCGGTGACCGGCTACTTCAAGGTTAATTCTGGTTGTCAACAGACCCCTAAGGCACAGGCAAGCTGTCAGAATTCAGAAGGAATGTTAATTCAAGTACTATAGATTACAAAAGCAGAAAAACCGCCTGCGGGGCCATAAGTATTTATAGCAGGCGTTAAACACTACCAAAAAAAAAAAAAAGCAGAAAAACATATTTTTCTAGAATATGGAATGGAAGTCATCATCAGATGCATAACATATGCTACAATGTATTTCAGCCCACCGTGGAATACAGAGGAATGATAGGGCTGATATATTAACAAAAAAGGAATTAGAATTTTGTAGAAGGAAACAATGTTTTTTCATATGAATCCATTAGAAGTATAATCAAGAAAAATGAATGGTAAGTATGATTCAAAATTAACTGAAAAAATTTGAAACAGAAATATAACAAGAAAAACTATATAGAAAATCTTTCTGTAATCCCAGATTTATCAAGAAAATCTGTAATCCCAGATTTATCAAGAAAATCTGCAATTGCTAGTATGAGATTTACCAACGAACATGAACTGCCTGGGAAAGCATCTATGAAATTGGAATACTCACATCTGCAAATTGTATACTGTGTTGTCAACAGATGAAACTGGATAGACAACATCTAGAAAATGTGCAGTTCTTGAAGAATATCAAGATCTGAGTTCTAAATATTAGGAAGTCATAAAGAAAACTTTATTGTCAACTCCAAAGTATTAGATACATTAAGATGCATAAAACCTGAGACCTACATGTGAAGAATCTGCAGTCAACCACGGTGGAGAATGGAGGCAAATACTTTTGCAAAATACCCCAAATTTAACATTCCCTCTTCTACCATTAGTTGATGATAATGTGAGTACTTTATTCAGTTGTAAACTCATTTAGTTATATCATACCAAAACTGATTTTATGCTCAATTTTATTTGGAAATCGTCAGAACCTTATCTCCCATAATTCATTCATACAGTTGAAGCTTTGTGTAGTTATATGTTTTAAAATGTTAAACACAGAAGAAATCTACAAAACTGGGTTAACGTATAGTCACAAGTAAAAAATCAGGATGATGTTTTGAAAAGCAGTACAAAAACAGCACTGCAAAAACCTAAAAAAATATACATTAACACGATTATAAATGAATAAATGCAATCACATTACCTCATTAGCAACAATTTTTATGGCACTACCAATCTACTTTTATAAACTCTTGTGAGGTGGGAGAATCTCCATTGCGGATACTTTAAACCAGTCACTACTCAACATTAGGATATGTAAGGCCAGTAGTCCAAATTGCAAAATTTGGTGTTTTATTTCCTTGTAAGGTTTTGGTTTTTCTCATTTTCTTTTGCTGACTTTGCTTCACAACAACTCTTGATTTTACACAACACATCTTCCACAAAATGTGAAACAGCAGAGCCACTATTTAAAAGAATCTATTTTGTCTTGGTGTTTGACAATAACAATATGTGTTATATAATTAATAACAGTATATTCATGAAATACTTAATAAATGCAACTTATAATTGTTTAAATTCTCTAGAACAAGATTTGCTATATAAATAATACAGCGTATCTACATTCATTACATAAATTCCAATACCTCTTAAATTCAGAGCTGAGCAGCACTGATGCAAATATTTTTACAATTAAAAAGAGTGGTAATTCTAGCTTATCAAGCACTACCAAAGATTATTACAATGTTTTAGTAATCATTAGTGTCTTAATACATTAAACAAAAACTAAACCAACTAAAAATTGTTCAAAAATTAAACTGTTTAGGCTTTATATGGTCATTCATTCAAACTTCATAAATATATAGATATGTTAGATTAGGCCTCAGACCCTACTAAATAAGGATATCTGGTAACCCTAAACATAACTTGTCAATAACAGATATTCTAGAAGCATCCACCCGTATGTATAAATTTATAAAAAATAAATTATATATAGACCTACAGAGAAGTTCCTTTTCAGTGCTGACGTCCCACAGAGTCAGAGTTGTGTAGGATGTTGTTGTAAGCAAACAATCCGCAGTAGGATGAAAACATACTGTCTCGACCCTTCGTTGTTTATGTGAAAAAGTACATTCAGGGTTGCACAAACTTTCCTCTAAACCTTTTTCTGGAATGTGCCATAATTTTACCTATAAAAAAGAAAAGAAAAAAGAAGGAAAATATGTACTTTTTAAGTGATGGCTGTAACTGTTATTCTAAGGCAGTTTACTCACTAAGCAGTCTTGAGATCCTGTAGCCAGCAAACCATCGTGGAATGGTGAAAAGTCCATATCTGTTACAGTATCCGTGTGAGCATGGAGCAATGGCATAGTCTTACTTTTACGCCCACAGTCATCAATTGGAAGTACAGCAAGACTTGAACCTAAAAGAGGCCACAAATTACAACTCTGAGGGCATTAACATATTTGTACAACAGCAGATTTTCAGCTGCCTAATAATAAATCATCAGCACTGAAACTAGAGGCAAGTGTAACAAACATATTTCCCCTGACCTCCATTTCCTCCCTACTTATTTTGAATATGGTTACTTGATAATTATGCATAAATGTGTGTTACCATAACTTCTGGAATGAAGTGACATTCCTTACATTTTAGTAGGGGAACAAAAAAAGGGGGGCCCTGAGAACTCAAAAGAAAAAGTGAACAGGTGATTTTCAACTTCACTTTTAAAATTGGGCACTAACTGCTGCACATAAAAATGTGTTTTAACTTACCATTGTGATCAACATTGAATGCCATAAATGCAGCAGAAGCTGTAATGTTGTTGCCATACGTCTGATATGAACCAACAGAAATGTCTCGTATGCAAGCTTCTGGTTTTGGAACAATAGGCGCTGCATTCTTGTATTTCGATGCCTTAAAGCGCCACGCCATTGTTTTTAGTTGGGGCAGAAAAGTTTACCATAAAGTATAGCTCCCCTGTAATAAAGGGTTGGGCTCGTGCGGCTGACAAGGTACGAATTTCTCCGTTTTAAATCACATAAAAAAATCACTAAATTTGCTTGTTACGATAAATATGTGAACGAAATACGCAAAACTCGTGTAAATCTGAACACAAATCAGGTTACTATATTATTTATAATAAATTAGGCCTATTTCCGCCCACAAATATTGTTCCATAGACAGCGTCGTATCTCGGATGACAGCTATGAGCCGTACAGGGAAGGCAACTTACTCTTGAGTGTACGATACGCTTTTCGTAAAAAAATATTTCCTCTCTGGGATATGTAAGTGATAAATTACTAATAAAAAGAAATATATCTTAACTCTACATAATATAAATATAATATTTTCTCCAATAACCCCAGCATTCTGGTTTAAAATTATTCATTATATTGTGAAATGTTGGTCATTATGGAGACCGCTACTGGTTTTGACACTTCCGATGTTTTTGTATTATGAATTAATTGCGAAGATCACGTAGTTCACGACGTGTTACTGTACTTTTCTTGAAATTTGCCATTCTACTTTTTAATCATATTGCTTATCTGTTCTAAAAATTTACCGCGCGTGATTTGAAATTAAATTGAGTAGTCTTTGATAATAGTATATTTTCTACTTGATACACCTTACACCTAAATAAATGGAAAATTAAAGAGAAAAATATAAACTAATTTGCGGCATACTTGGCGAGTCCTATATTGTTCTGGATTTAAATGTATCAAAACACAAAAAAATAACGAACAGTATTAGCTTGACCCTTTAGTTAGCATTTCAATTAATTATTTCAATTAAAAATCGGAAATTCCCATTTTCGATAAATGCGGCTCTGTTGGTAACTAATCAGTCCGATAATGTTTATTTATGAATTGATAAACTTGCATTACCATTTGTAATATATTGCACGAAATAAGATATGGGCGTAGCCGGGAAGGTTGGAAAACCCCCTTAATCTATTAATTTAAAACAAAATTATTTAAATATTTAAGCTTACTTTATTCAAATTAGATTCTTATACTTAACCCCCCCCCTTAATTTTTTGGCCAAGGTACTGAAATGTAATGCTAATAAAATGTTTCATTGTCAAACAACAAGTTACTATTATAGATAATTTTGTACAAAGCAAAAATCTGAATTGTATAGAGCCTTATAGCACATGTTCAATTCATTATTAAATCAATCACCTATAGAAAACAAAACCGGGCTTGTAGGCCGTGGTCCACTGGGCTTCTCCCCTCGACACCCATGGACCCGGCCTACAAGCAAGCCCGGTTTTGTTTTCTATAAGCGATTCTAACACCGGCCGTGAAAGCCTTCGAATTTTAATGACATTATTATATGAATTTCTAGAACCAGCTATTTATTTTATGTAGGTAAACAAAATAATCTTTTCTAAGTAATGGCACGTTATGCCATTCAAGCTCTTCAATCGATACATTCAAGTTAGTTTATTTGCATATTTTAATTCCATTATGGAGTATGGAATAATTTACTGGGATAATTCAGTGGATAGTAAATGCACATTTCTAATACAAAAGAAAGTTATATGAATAATGTATAACATTCATAGTAAACATTCATGGAAAGAACTCTTTCGTAAACTGGGTATTTTAATATTACCTTGTGCATACATATTATCCGTTTTAAAATGTTATGCCAATAACCGACATAGCTTTATAATAAACATGGAAATACATAATTTTAATACCAGGCAAAAGGGAAATATCAATCGTCCTAATGCAAAATTTTCTTGCTTTCAAAAAGGTGTGTACTATAAAACAATTAAAATAATTAATGCTCTTCCTTGTAATCTCAAGGAAAAAGTTAACAACTATAATATTTTTAAAGTTTCTCTTAAACAATGCCTTCTTTATAAGTAATTTTATTCTGTAGAAGAATGCATAAATCAATAATGAGCTTAATTCTTTTCTTGTATTGTCAGCATTATATGACGTGACTCAGGCTATAAAAGCAAAGTGAAATGATTTTATGTTTAATGTACATACTCAATACTTTAGTACATTCTTTTTCTATGTTAATATCAAATTTTTACACTCTTTACATATAAGTACAGATGTATGCCAATGTACTCGCATTTTAATCTAAAAATGTAAGTTTAATACCAAATCTTGACATTCCATACACATAAGTAAGAATGTAAGTGTAAGTGATATGGCAAAGATTAAAAGTCAAATAAAGTTTTTTATGTTAGTAACTGTTATATAAAATTTACTAGAAAATTAATATTTTTTTCATATATTGTAAAAATGAAATATATACTTTCTATATGTAGTTTTCAGAGTAATAACTGACAATTTAGAAAAGCAATAACAATTTTTACTACATATTTAATTTTAGAATGCAGATCTCTATATCAAATTTGGATATCTTTATATATAAGGATGTAAGTACTGTATAGTGACCTAGGCTAAAATCCCAGGTAATATTGACAGTTGAAGATGTTTACAGAATGCAATCTAATCTAATCCAAAAAATCCTTAACGCTTGTTTTATTGATAGTATGCACATACTTCATCAGAATTTCAAGTTGCTTAAGGAGAGACAAATGACTGAAATAAGCCAAGGAACATCATTTTTAGTAAAACATCAATTTCTCTTAAGCTATTGCAGATAACCTCACCAAATTTAATAAATAGTATACACAACATAAAACTTATGTATATTTGTTAAGTATCTTTTATAAGGCAGCTGTTTTTATTAAGTTTTTTTTTTTTTTTTGGGAGGGGCAAAAACTTTGCTAATTTTTTGTAGAAACTATCAATGAAACAACTTTTGAATTTGTGAACTGGAATGAATTCAATAACTTAGTTACAGTTTTCACAAAAGAAGTTATGATTCTTGAATTTTTTTTTTCCCACCCCTTTTTCTTTTTTATTTGTGTATGTTACTGCAAGCAACTAAACTTTTTTTTTTTTTTTTTTCTGATACAAGAAACATTTTTAATGCAGTAAAATGTTATTAGTCAAAGATAAATATGACTAACTTTTTTCAATTTGAAATTGTTGCTTTTTTATTTGCAAATCTGAAATGACAGTACCAATCCATAATAGATTCAATATTAATTCATTAATTTTAAAGGCTTGAAGTTCGAAAACATATTCTGTTTGTAATACAATTCCATTTGGGACTGTTAGCTTTGAAATGCCTCCCATTGTATCATCAATTTTTTGCTTTTCTTGTACAATGTACCTTTTTGGACATAATACGGTTTGCAATGATACTCCTCAAATACAGAACTGTTCCCATACATGTTTATTCAGAATGTTGACCACTATGATCATGACAGAGTGATCGAAGCACCATAGACTGGATTCTTGTAATCACATGCACCCAGAAGAAGTAGTCTATTGGTGTCATGTGTCTGGTGACCAAGCTGGCCATGGAACAGGACCACCACCACCAGTTCATTGTTGTAAAAACTGTGCATCAATGCAATTTCTAACATTGGGTGCAAAGTGTGCTGGTACACTGCCATATTGAAACCACATCAGCTGATGAATTCTCAACAGCCATTTTCTAGATTCTGTGGGGGCGAATATTGAAGGAATTTTTTTTTTTACATGACTCCATTCATCACATCAGGAAGTAAATTAGGTCCAGTCAGAAAATTGTTGACAATACTTGCCCATGCATTCACAGCAAACTGCTCTTGATAGGATTGACACACCAGTGGTTTGGATATTCGTAATTCCATACATGTCTATTCCTGCTGTTGAACATGCCCTCTCTTGTAAGCTTGGCCTCATCTACAAAGTACACAAAAGTAGGAAAATTGCACATTTTTGCAGAAACCAATTTGCCAACTCTAGAAAGGGGAATTATGCAGGCTGCAATGACCGCACCTTGTGAGAATGATGCAGGTTCATATATGATTCTCAAAACAGTTGTTTGGCTTGTGTCCAGAGTTCATGCAGTGCGCCAACTACTACTGGCAGGATTGTCACCAATCAAGTTTAATACATTCCCTTCCAGATTGGGTTTTCTGGCAGCATATGTCATGGCCAGTATCCTCCATTCTAACATGAAAGGATCTAGTTTCTCATAGGTGCCTAAGTATACTGATACAAAGGTACTGTGATGTATAAGGGTCGGCTGATAAGTCTTGCACCTCACACAGATATGGCGCAACTAGGCCAGTTAGATGATAGCATTGTATAATTTAACTCTAGACTTACTCGTATCCATAGTTACAGGTCAATAGTTTGATTAGTTTTCAAATGATAGCATTTTAAACAAGATAACTTTAGAGTTTTCGCGAAAATGAGGATTTGGAAAAACGAGCAGTGATTAAATACTTCCATTTGAAAGGCTTAATGCCTAAAGAAATAAAGGAGGAAATGGATAGTACATTGAAAGACTGCCCCTTCATATTCAATGATTAAAAGGTGGGTTGGAAACTTTAAAATGGGACGTACAAACACTAGTGATGAGCCTCGCTCTGGATGCCCTGTAGAAGTAACAACTCTAGAGATCATTGAAAAAATTCGTTTAGTACAGGAAGACCGCAGATTAAAGTTGTTTGAGACAGCAGAGGCCGTAAACATATTAAAGAACGTGCAGGTAATATTTTAAGTAATATTTTAGGCTTTCACAAGGTCTGTGCAAGATGGGTGCTATGTTCATTGACACCTGATCAAAAGTTGCAAAGAAAAACTGTTCCAGTTAAGAATGTGGAGCTCTACCGTAAAAATCCCAGTGAATTTTTTAGATGGCTTATTACCATGGATGAAATTTGGATACATCACTACACTCCAGAAAGTAAATCACAGTCAAAGCAGTGGATAGCACCAGGTGAACCAATTCCAAAAAAGGCAAAGTCAATTTTGTCAGCTAACAAGGTTATGACAAGTGTTTTCTGGGATGCATATGGAATTACTTTTATTAATTACTTGGAAAAGGGTAAAAGTATCATTGGTGATTACTACACAAGCTTACTGCAACGTATGAGTGATGAGGTGAAAAGAAAAAGAACTCATTTGGCAAAAAAAAAAAAAAAAAAATCTTGTTTCATCACAATACTCTGGCTCATCATTCAGTCATTGCAATGGGAAAAATGTGCAAATTAAAAGTTCAAACTGTTTGAACATCCACCCTATTTGTCAGATCTAGCACCCAGTGACTAACAACTGTTCCCAAACCTCAAAAAAAAGTTCTTGGAGAGGATGATTTCACAGCAACAAGGTCATTGATGCAGTAAATAGCTATTTTGAGGACCTTGATGAATCGCACTACAGAGATTATTTAATTATATTAGAACACTGATATGACCAATGTATTAGCCTTTTGGAGATTATGTTGAGAAATACAGCAAACAATTTTTTTTTTTTAAGTGCTGTTTTCATTGAGAGGTCCGAGACTTATCAGCCGATCCTCATAGTTAACTCATCATAGTGCTGTTGTGCCACTCTTCCATTGCATTGAGTAAACCCATACATTAGATGACTATCAGCCATTCTTCATCAGTAATGGTATGTACTGTGTATGACTGTCAATGCATACTTAACACTGCCAAAAATACAAAACCCTAAACAGAACTGAGCAGCACTGAATGCAAACTTGAAGACAATGAGTTAACGAGCACAACGCTGTTGTCAACAGCAGGTACATGAGCAAATAGATACAATTTGTTTACAAATAAGACAGTGCATGCATTCAAGATTTGCACTGTTGTGCAGTATTTCCAATGCAATTACTTTGTAACAACTGGAGATTGTGGGTCCTTTATACCAAAATATCAGAAGGATTCCCTAAACAACTAAATTGATAGTCAAATCTTTTAAAAGTGGTTGCTATGTGAAACAATGAAATTCAGTTCTCTTTGCAAGGCAAGGAATAAAACAGATGAGAGATGAAATGAAGGATGATCTACCCTTTGAGAAAAGTTTAAGTGTTTAAAATTGAAACCAATAACAAAGAATATCTCAGAAATGTTTAACTGAACAAAGAAATGGTGCATGGCATAAATTGTGTATTTTAATGAGATATACATTTTTTGTATAGTAAGCTTTTGTCTATCTCTTATACAAAAGTCATCTAAAATGGAAGTCTTCAGAGGCTATTCTTAAAAACTTCAAAATATACACATAATAAAAATGTCATAAACATATGGTATTTTAATCAAAATCATTAGAGCCATTTTTGAGAAAGTCAAAAGTTTTCGAAAAATGCTCCATATTAAGTGTGAAGGGATTTTCCTGAAAATCATGTCTCTCTCATTCTTAAAAGATACCGAACATAAATATCAAATTTAGTATTTAACCCACCGTTTGTTTACAGTTATGCTGTCCACACACACACCTAAAATGCTTTTTTTGGATTCAGTGGACTCTAAAACATGTATTTCTGGTGAAATCTCGGTATTGAATTTTTGAGTAGAATACAATACCTACTACGTACATAGTATGTGTAGAGAAAGTAAACATGCATCCTTTCTTCTTTAAATACTCTTGGAAATATCCTAATTAATATCTGTATATCTTTTAAATCCTAAGTAATATGCTATGAGCTATAACCTATCCTATTGTGTAAGATTCATAAATGTTAAAATGAATTAATAATTACAGTGAAACATCACTAGGGCTCTGCAAACATATGTTGCAAATTTGTCAAATTTAAAAATCCAAGATACATTCATGGGGATGATTCTCCTAAGAATACATTTTGGATTCTTAAATTCCGTGTAATTCAAGCGTGTGTCTACAAATTTTACTTGATATTTCACTCTTACATGTTTTCCTCTAATTTCAGAATTCTATACCAATATTGGAGTGCTCTTCAAAGACAAGGTTTCTTGATACCCGCATAATTTCTATTTGAACTTCTTTTCTCACTTAAATTTGGAGCAACCGTTTCACAAAAACTCTATGCACCAAGTCTGCTATTCCTCATTCCCCTTCATCTGTTTCTATACCTATACAGCCATGCTTCCATTATTGCATAATAAATTTTTTCAGTCATTTAACATCTTGAGTTTTCACATTTTTCATAAATAATGCATAATACCAATAATTCCAAAATTAACTAAATCTCAAAATTGCTCAGACAGTTAAAATTTAACTGTTAAGTCCTCTAGACCCATTCATATTTCTGATATATTCATGTTCTGTGAATTTTGTTTCTATTTTACTCTTGGCTATCTGTGAAATAGGTTACCGTTTTGGAATAGCTGAACTGAAAAGTATGTGTAGCTGTTTGTATGTGTTCTGTCAGCTCCTATTGTCATCAAATTTTCAGTTCCTGTTTAAACATTTAATTTTAAATGTCATAAATAAAATACTTTATCTTTACACCCAAATCTGATAAACAAATCAAGAATAAATTTATTCCCATAAAAACTGAACATTCTGTACCCAACAAGATTTGTATGCACAAAAAAAGTGGTTACCTTTCAGGGGAAAAAAAAAAAACTGGCAGTCATTGCTGCAACAAACTACTCTTACACAAGCTTATTCTTGTGTCTATTTATGCTAATTGAGAAAACTAACAGAAAGGGCCTTAATTATGACCAAGAGTAAAACAGAAAAGAAATTAAATAACACAAACTACAACTACCACTAATAAAAACAATAACAAACACCCCCACCTTATACTTTATTATTATTGTGTGCCTTCTTTTCTGCTCTCCCTAATCTTTTTTTGGTGGATGCAGAAATTAATAGGGAAAAGTTGACGATCTTGTTTTGCTTTGTTTTTATTTCAGAATTTTCTTTTTGACCTTGAGAAGATGTAGGTATACTGTAATGATATAAGCAACCCTCTTTGTGCTGGCTGGAACTTTCAATTTAGTCAAATCTGACTCTTTATCACAATGCCTGCAGAAGAAATTAATAACTATTCAATCAGCACTATTGCTATTGTATGAAAGCTTTAAGTTATTACAGCAAAGCAATAATACAATGAATTACTGAAACTAAATATGATAGGTGTATATGTTCTGGACAAGTCTTTGGTTTCCCTCACACATGTCGCTATTGGCTACTGTGCGTAGTTGCTTAGATTTATTTCTGGAAAATAGATGCAATTCAAGATCATAATACACTAGTGGTGATGATACATTACAATAACATGAAGACAAAAGGGTTAATAATATTGCTGTTATTCAACACATAATTTTTCTCAGATTGCAGTTGCTGCCTACTTTTGGTGCTTCTGTTTCCTTTGGCTTCCTTTGGCCTTTGCCCCCACAATTTCACTTTTATCCATTACAGAAAGCAGTACAAACAGAATACACAATATAAACTAACAGAATGCTCCTTATAGTAAAGTCATCAAATCATCAATTTAACCAGATGACCTTCAGGGTAACTATTCTGAGAAAAATAGATGTGGACATTTTATGGTTTGCAGAAATTGCATAGACATAATATGGTTTGCAACAAAAGCCACATTATGATTTAATGCATACATAGTTCACAGCCTAAAAGATCCAAAAACTATGCAAATTCATGTTGAATTTGATCTGTGGACATAATACAATTTGCAACACTACTCCTCATTTGTTGTGTAGCCTACTTACACTTAGCAGATTACATTGAACTCACTGTGATGAAAGTAAAGGTGATGTTGCATTACTTGATGTTATTGTTTGTTTTGGTTATCACATATTATACAGGCTTCTTCACTGTTTGCTATGAAGGTATTTTCACAGAAACAAGCTAAAAACCAAATAAATCATAATTACATTATTATCTGTAATGAGATACTGGAGACCGTGGGTCACTTACACCAAAATACTCGGAAGCTATCCCTAAACACCTGAAAATTTGTCTGTGGAGTTCTGAGCCATTAGCTCTTGAAAGATCAGTATACATTTGGAGGAAAAGGAATTTACAATTGCTTCATGGGGATCACTTCAGTAACATCATACCAGGGCTCTGGGGACAACTACCCAAATGGTAATTTAATTTCTGACAATCGCACCCTCATTCTATTGGCAGCTAACCTTGCATTATAGAGTAGTTTTGAAAAGAACAAAAAAATCTCTTAGTCTGGAAGGGGGGGGGGGCTAACCAGACATGCATGCACATACACCCTTTATCTGCTGTTTACCTTACCTAAATAAGCAGACAATAGCCATTTTTCACATCTGTTTTCCTCATCTGCGAAGTCATACTTCATTTCATTCACATCAATAAAGGACACTTTTTGAAACATTTAACAAGATAGCTTAAAAAAAAAAATCAGTGTTTGTTTTACTTACAGCGTTTTAATGGGAAGCTTCATGAAATTTTTATTATTGTACCTAGTGGACAATTCTTTGAATGTCAAAAATAGTATGAAAAATACAAAAATATATCAGCAGCTTAAATTTAAAAAATGAATATACTGCCCTTTACCTCCAGTGCACAGTACAATTAGGGAAAAATAAGTCAATATTTCATAAGGGTTAATAAAATACAAATTTGCTTTTTACATATTCTTTATTTAGTGGTTGAAACTTCTCTTGAATCCATGATTTCAGCAACAAGCGTGTTTTGATATATTACAAAATATTTGCATAATCAGCTTTGATTTAAAAAGCTTATAAAATTTACACAGCAGGATCTTTCATTTCAGGAGCTTTTCCCCTTAAGAAAAGATTTGGATAAAACCTTAAGCCTTCTATACTCTCATCTCGACAAGCCTTTCCATGCTTTTCAGTTGTAAGTAAGCGTTCTTTTGCTAGCAGCACTGATATACCTATACTCTGAGCAAGTTTTTCTGCAGTCAGTGAACCCTGGTGTTCCAACTGAAACAAAACAAATTCTTCTTTTGCATATGAAACAATTTTTTTTCTAAAGGTAAGAGATATCTCAATTTTTATTTTTCTCTGCATAGAAACTGTTTAAAATAAATGAAACAAAGTATGTAAACCATTAACATTTTAATAAGCATATTGTGATGAACTGGTATCAAAATTTACTGACTTCACAGGATTGCAGCCAAATAAACTAACTTTTGAGCCTCTACACAGAGTCCTTCTTCAGGGTAATATAAAATTGGGTATTCCTTGTCACCTTCCATAACCAAAATACAACTCTCTCATTGATCTGGTTAGTTCAGCAATTCTGGATCTCATTAGTTGGTGTAGTTACAGCCAATCATGTATGTAACTTCTAAAATTGTTCAAAATTAGAATTGGTACAACATCCAGCAATCAGACTCATCATTTCTAAACAGACTAAAATCTGTTATGATTGGCTGCTGTATTTCCAAGTGACTACTTTCTTACAGGTCTGAATCATGTTCCATGTTTCATTTTGTTTTGCCAGGTTTAATAATTCTCAGAAGGTCCATTCTCTTGTTTTTTAAAAACAGCTATTGCTGATTCCCATGCTTCACTTAATGAGAGACTGTTGTCATTAAAAATATTATCTTTGTTTCATGGTTATGGAAATGCATATCATGCAGCTGCAATCCCATTAAGTCTTACTAAATTATGAACACATAAATCATGATATCAAAATTATTTGAAAAAGTTAGAAATAACAAGTTGCAACTGATAAAATAATCCTAAAATTTTAGGAATGCACACAAATATTCTTTTCTGCAGGTATGGGCAAGTCACATGTCACATCCAGCAATGGCATAATGGGGTTCATAACGTTGAAAAGCTTGAAATGTTTATTTATTAAAATACAAGGTGTGCATTAAATAACAAAACAAAATCAAGTGCTTTATTCAACTTATTGAAACAGTAAAAGTTTGAAACTCAAAATCTCTACCTTTCATCAAATTGAAGAAAAAAGAAAGAAAAAAATTATATTTATTTATTTATTTATTTATTTATGCTAAGCATTATACAGGTGAATATGATCGGTGTTCAGCCCTGGCTCTTTACCGGTCATACTCATATTTTACAATAGTTTATTAATTCTAGTTTATTGCATCATTTTGTCTATTTACTGTCCATATCCATTTATTTTTCACTTTGCATAAGAATTGTCCAATCTTCTTACTATCTTTTTGAAACATTTCAACTACTACTACATTTCTATCTATTTTAAACCATTTCTTATTAATATACTTTTTTCTCCAAATTTCAGTTCCTTTACATTTAAATAAAATGTGTTCTATATCTTCATTTCCGCCACATATAGGACATTGATTTTGTGGAATACCTTTCCTTAGACCTTTTAATCTCCATACTCCTGCTTTCAGCCATGCAATACCTTCTCGCTCCTCTTTATTTGTCACATCAATGTACTTTTCCCTTCCCCATGAGACTTTCATTGGTATATAGAAAACTAAAGATCTCTTTTCAGTTATTTCACTAAATATTTTTTGTATTTCTATATCCTCAAATCTTTTCCTTGCCAACTTCCAGAAGTTATTCACATTATTTTCTCTTCTTCTCCACATTTCCCCTAACCCACTACTTTCCAGGTTATTTCGAAGACAGTCTACCCATCCCTTGTTCTTTAAACTTTTCTCTTGATATACTAAACACTGTTTTAACAAATTCCTTTCTTCCAATTTCAATATCCTATGCCAAAATTTCAATGCCCTTTCCATAATCTTTCCCTTACTTGCCACTCTACCCAGCTCTATTTGTGCTACCTGCCTAACAGTTGCATTTGGTAACCCCAGTATTTCTTTGCAAAATTTCCTATGCACCTCATCTATGCCTTCCCATCCTCCTTCTAATCCCCATACTTCTATCCCATATAGCATTTTTGCCTCAACCACCATATTGTACACTTTTTCTAACCATCTAATATTTATATTAGGTGCTTTGTATTTGCAACTTCTAATAGCTGATAAAGCTCCTTTTCCTTTTGCCAATGCAAATTTCTTTTGCTTTTCCCAATTGCCACCACTATCAATTTTAACTCCTAGATAAATACATTCTCTCACTACCCTGTATTCCTTTTCATTCTCATTCTTCCATTTTTCATATTTGCTCAATTTTCCCCCTTTTTTGAACACTACAATCTGCGTCTTGTCCTGGTTCACTTTTAAACTCCACTCTTTACAGTAATTATTTAATGTTTGCAAGGATTGTTTCAAGCCATTCACTGTAATTGCACCTATAACTAGATCATCTGCAAACAGTAATCCTGGAATCTGAATATTATTAATTACTGGCATCGAGTTATTATTTCTCCCAATTTCTGTTAATACATCATCTATATATAAATTGAATAGGACTGGACTTAACTTACATCCCTGTCTAAGGCCTTTCTCTTGTTGGATTTCTCTTGTTACAACCCCTTCCTCCACTCTTATACAAAAAGTATTTTCCTTATATAATGCTCTAAGGGTGTCCACCATTTGTTTACTCACTCCTTTAGTCAACAACTTATGCCACAGCAATTGAAGCTCTATCCTATCGTATGCTTTCTCTAAATCCACAAAAGCCATATATAACTTTCCTCTTTTGTCTTTCAAGTATTTATCTACCAGTGTTTTTATAATAAATAAGTTATCAACTGTCCTCCTCCCTTTTCTAAAGCCCATCTGAAGTTCCGAGAGGATATCATATTCTTCAACCCATGTTTGTATCCTGCTTGCCATAATACCAGTAAAAATTTTTCCTACATTTGATAATAATGCAATGCCTCTATAGTTGTTTGGTTTGTCAACACTACCCTTGCCTTTGTATATTGGATGTATGATTGCTTTCCTCCACTTATCTGGTATATACCCCTTCACCTTAATTGTGTTAAATAAGTCTACTAAAACCTTAACTCTGTTTATTTCAGTGCACCATTCCTTAAGGAACTCTGGAGGGATTCCATCTATTCCCGTTGCTTTATTTCTTTTCATTATTTTCACCAAAAATTATATATATATATATAATTTCATCATTTATGAACTTGGAGGGAAAATAAACAAACAATAATCAATAATTACAGTTTTTACAGTAAGTAAATATTTTGCATGAACTGTTGTTGGCCTACTAAATGGAGTCAGGGATACTTTCCATGCTTTTCTGTATCATTTTTCTGAAAATATATATTAAAGAATTCATCTATTAAAGCAGTGGCACTCAATGTTACTAAACAGTCACAAGCTCTATTGAAAAAAAAATCTGTTGTCTTCCATTCACATGCCTTTCTCGAACTGTTCCACTGTTCTTACAAATAATTATTTCAATTCAGGAAAGCTTCAGTTCTTATTAAATAATTATTCTTTTACTTACAACATCCTAATCAAAATAAACATTACCGGAATTGGTATTTTTACTTGCAGAAGGGGAATATGGGAATATACTAGGCTAAAGCAATTGTTAAATCTTTTAAAAGCTCACTTTAGGAAATGATTGAAATTTGGTTCTGGTTGCTTGCTAGCAGTGAATGCGAAAAAGTGACAGTTATAGTTGTGGATGGTGTACAGTGAAATTATGTTTTGAATACTTTTTTGTGGGATACCAATACTGCAGAGTATATGTTCAAGAATAATAATCACCTTTGGAAATGTGTAGTACTCCCAAGAAGCTTCAATTCAGGTAAGAAGTTTGATTTCTTCTCACTTGAAACCAAACGTCACCCCCTCCCCAGCTCTTATTAATATGTAAATAACTTGCAAAGTAATCACATTCGCATTATAAAAATTTATATAAGCACTTGTTTTGATATTACAAATATGTTGGAAGAGAAAAAAATCACATTTTTGTCTGCCCCATGAGAATGTTTGCTTGTCAGTACACAATCCATCACCAAGCAGCAGTAACCATAACAATGTAAACAAAGAAGTTGAGCTGATGATGCAATAGAATTGTGATTGTGCAACTAGTCCTTTCAACTTGGAAAACATAAGTGAAGTTTTGCAGAAATTCTGTAACTTTCAAAGTGAAAGTCAATGAAAGAGATTTCAGCTTAAATTCAGGCGGTTTGTTCACCGCTATTTTATATTTTATCTTATTTTATTACTGAAATGATGATTAAAGCAAGAAGATTAGGCGAGTATTGAAAAAGTTGGCCTTAAAAAGCTAAATAGCAAAATTGGGTGCAGATCAAAGGGACCACACAGATGGTGAAAAATTATTGTTATTTACACCAGTTCCACAGAGAACTTTTTATTTTTTTTAATAAAATGTGTATTACTTATAAACAAAGGAGCTGTGGTAGAAGTTTAATTTTTTACCTGCATATGATGTCTGTATTTTTTCATTAGAAATTGTATCCAGAAGTATTACCCAGTTTAATAAGATTACTTAACAGATTTGATTTTTCTACAATACTTACCGCATCAACTGTACTCCTAACAACATTTGCATCATCATGTGTCTGAAGTTGTAGTACTTTTACCCCACTATCAAACTCTCGTAGACGTATAGGCAGCTTCAGTTGATTCAGCATGTGACATGCCTGTATGAGATCCTCAGGAGAAAGCAGCTCTAAACCTCGAGCTCGATTCACTCGACAGTACACATCAGTTAATGCCATCATGCCACCAACTTCCTATTAAAATACAAATTATCTCAGGCTTCTAGCCAGATAAATACACAGTGTGATACCAACATTTAAAAGATGTCCATCATCGTATTCTGGAAAACTATGAAAATGGAAGTCCAGCATTATACATATGGAGATCTGAACTTCCAATAAAAATTATAATATATTGAGTTTTGATAATTTGTTTGGGAAAACAGTTTCAGGGTACCTTAACCACATCTTTAGTTCCATGGTCGACTGACACTACAACAGGTGGTTGTGTCCAGCTTGTTGTTGTGCTACCCTCTACTCTTGTCAATAGGATGACGTCATCCACAGTGGGAACTTCAAAATTCATACAAGTGTCTTCTTCCTTGGCTATGAAGCACATCATTTTTGGTCTGAAAATTACAGCATAAAGGAAGAAATAGGGATAAATAAATATGCAAAGAAACTTTGGAACTGTAAATTTGGGAAAAACATCACCACCAAAAACAAAGAAACTTTTATCAATTTTGAAGTTTTTGTTGGTCACCACCCTATTGACAGAAGAGTAGAAGACAGCAAAACACCGAGCTGGATACAATCACTTGTAGTGTCAGTTGATCATGGAACTGAAGATAGGGTTAAGTTACCCTAAAACTGGTTTTCCCTAATGAATGGAAAGTGGAGCAAAAAAGGTGACTCAATTCTGATCAAAACTCAATACAATGGCACAGCACTGTCTAAAATACTTCTTATTATTTGCTATAATATATGTTCCCACAAGAATGTTTAAGCCCACCTGGGTAGTGTGGTGGTAGTGTGTCTGCCTCATATTCAAAAGGTCTGAGTTCGAATCTCACTTAGGGTGAGTTACCTGTATAAGGTTTTTTTTTCAGGGTTTTCCCTTATCCTGAGAAGATGTCCAGTAACTTTAAGCTCCATGAACCCGAGATCATTTGAGCATCATTTTAACAATTTCATTCATCGTCCAAAATGACCAAAAAAAGTTAACGGACTTTAAACTTAAAAAAAAAAAAAAACTACTAAGAATGTTTAGTAACAGTATTCAGATAACTAAATATTTTACTAGTCTCTTCTCTTTACATTCTCAAACATTATTTTGCGCACATAAAAACTGAAGGCATTTCAAAACAAAAAGTATGTATTATTTGCGTAATACGAGGATACAGTATCATATTCATGGCACGTTATGCCAAACTACTAAAAGATGTCATGCATCTAGAGGTCTACATGAGTTGAAATTCTTAGATCTAGCCCAGACTACACTGTCCCACCTGGCCCAGACCTAACTTCTAATTCTGTTTTAAATAAAATTATTTTACAGTTATTGACCACTGCCACCACTACCGCAATTCAATTTCTGGTATGACATAGGGATAATTTCCCCTGCTGGTAGGCCTGGTTAGGGATGTACTTGGTCTTTAAGATCAATTGAAGAGCCACTTTACAGAAATAGTGGTAACCGAGGTCCTGAAATTCTCATGAAGCACATTTTGCCAGCACATTGCCTAAATCGACATAAGCCACTCATGTTGCTGCACTGCCCAAGTTGCAGATAGAGAGAGACTGCCATGCTATTATACCATTATTCACCAATAGTAGGGATAGGCATTTGTTAATTATTACTAATATTACTACTTCTATGAATGTATGCTTACTGCGATAATTATGATATTCCGGCGATCTTAGCATAATTGACCAAAAAATGTACAATTAATTCTGTTTGTCTCTATTTTATATGGAAAATGTTTAATTAATTTTGATTCTCAAAAATGGTACTAATTATTTTCACTAAAATACAATATATTTAAGATATTTGCATGAAAAATAAAATTCATATTTTAAATAATTTTTTTCATCTTTATTTTTAAGCCCAAATTTGACAAACATTTTTCAAACTAAGCCCAAACCAGGCATTTGGCCTCTGAGCCCATCCAGATCTTTAATAAAGTTTGTCAAGGTAATTAAAAATATTACATTTTGGTCTGCGCAGATCATGTCTTCAACTGTTTCTCCTTTTCCGACTTTAGATGGCCACTGTTTGGAGATGGTAGGAAAAGTGGGGATGGAGGGAGAATTTGCCATCACAGCTATATCATTGTTACAATACATGCATGATTGAATGTAGATGAGAAAAAATACTTGTTTTCACAAGCAAATGACAACATTGTAAACAATGTACAAACTGAAGCTTTCACGGCCAGCATCTTGAATAATGAAACTATTTTCCAGGCTTGTAGGTCGCGATTCATTGGGTCTTGAAGTTCCCAACGTTTTGCCAGGGCTGTGCTTGGCTCGAGCTCTGACCAGCCACCGGATCACCTATGAAGATCTCAGCATCATTGACCAAAAAATGTACAATTAATTCTGTTTGTCTTAATTTTATATGGAAAATGTTTAATTATATGGTATGATATATCTGATATTCTCAAAAATGGTACTAATTATTTTTACTAAAATATAATATATTTAAGATATTTACATGAAAAATAAAATGCATATTTTAAATAATTTTTTCATCTTTATTTTTAAGCCCAAGTTTGACAAACATTTTTCAAACTAAGAGGGGAGTATAGAAATGTACGGTATGGATGCGATGGTACCACATGGCAGTGGTGGTGGCATAACTGTAACGATGATGAATATGATTTTGTATTTAGACAACATACTTAATATAACATTGTACATGTTTTTACCTAATTTGAATTTGTGCAGAAATTCACATTGCGAGAGGGACAGATGGAGAAGGGAGAACAAAATGTATGGTATATGCAATGATAGAATGTGATGATGGCAGTGGTGGTAGCATAACTGTACAGATGATGATGGATATGATTTTATATTTAGTCATACTTAATATAACATATAGTAAATGCTTTTACCTAATTTGAATTTATGCAGAAATTCACATTGCAAGTGGAAGAGATGGAGAAGGAAGAACGAAACGTACAGTATATGTGATGATAAAACGTGACAACAGTGGCAACACAACTGCAGCGATAATTATTTATGGATGCTATTTTCTGTTAATACAACATAATATATCATAAAATGTTTTACCTATTTTGAATTTGCGTGTAAATTCACATTGCAGTACATGTGTGGCCCGAGGAAGGCCTCTCTCTTTCTGCTTGACCGTTGACTTCCAATACAACATTACTTGCAACCACCAATGTGAAAGAAAGTCCTGTCATTTTATTTTATCATCAGAGAGTAATTTTTTTTTCAATGAGAATGCTCATAGGCTCCTAACAACTAATTTTTGGCATGAAATTGAGACTGTTAATTAGCCTTGTACTAATAACAACAATCATTTTTATTAATTATCTAAATATATATGTAAAGAAAGTTAATATTTAATAAGTTGTATGCATAGAAACTAAAAAGCCAATTGTTTACTTAAAAGTTACTCAGAATCACGATGCCACACTGGATAGAGGGGTGTGAAGTTGCTTCTTTTGTGAAAGTCACGTTCGAGTTTAGTGCAAGGGGAAACCACAGTTTAAAGCCCACAAGGGGACTTCTTCTTTATATTCGTGGTATCACTTGATTATTATGATGCATTCTCGGAGATTTGCAATGGTTTTTGGGTAATGATGGTGTCATTTTGGCGGACCTTCCACCATGACACTGTTTTTTGTATATGAGAAGTAAGGTTTGGCACATCGAGGTCGTTTGCTAAGAATTCGCCCATGTGTGAGGCAAGGTCATTTGCTAAGAATTCACCCATGAGAGAGGCAACGTCGTTGCATGTTAAGAATTCGCCCGTGTGTGAGGCAAGGTCGTTTGCTAAGAAATTTGCGAAGTAAGTTTATCATAATAAGAAACTGTATGTGAAGTAAAGTAACGTTGTTCACCTATTTAACAGTCGGCTCGTGATTACGCGAAAGTGAATTGTGCCATGTACTCAACTAAAACAGTGTGACTGAAAGTACTTGTGAGTAAGTGTTAAATAGCATCAGTCAGCAGTATAAAAGTGTATAACCAGGTGCTTGTCTTCAAAACTCCTTTAGAATAAACAGCAGTAAAAGGTTATAAGTGTTTTCTTAACAATTACAAGATCACTCCTACAACTCCTCCCATTAGCCAAATCCACGCCTGGGAGAGTCAATGTTTGCGCAAGACTGAGCAATGCTGTGGCAACCCATCCCAGGAGAGCTTCAGTACCAGGTACGGGACTGTAGTAGAGTTGATTGGAAGTGACACTTAGTTATGCTGCACGCAAGCACCCAAAGTGAGCACGCAAGCACTCCCGCATATGGCTCACAATGTGCACCACTAATAATGCATCGAAATCTCTGCTGCAAAATTAAATGCCCAAAATCTGCTATATATGGTGAAACCTTTGGTAATCTATACCATTTCCCTCAGGCTTCGCCACTGCTATATCTGCGAAGTTTGAAACTTACTTTTTCCATGTATGGTATTTGGAAACCATATAATGCAAATGCAAAATAGCCCCCAGTTCTGAACATTAATATTTTGGGGGAAAAAAAAAGTCTTATATTCAAATAAATACGGTAATTTAAAAACAAAATCTGGATTTATACAAGAAGTCAGTAAATTAGAAATACCAATTCAAAGAGAAAATTTTATTGCTTGCATTAACCCTACTGAGACTATTATAACAGAATGTCAGTTAAATTTAAAATATGAACTCAACAAAAAGAAAAATTTAATCCTGTTATAGCTAAAGCCCTTACACTAGAAACCTTAAATCTAAATTATCTAACTCACAAATGGATAAATGTATACACAACTGATACCAATGATGGGGCTGGAGAGGTGGTAAATGTCAGTTTTCCTTTTACGGAAATGTTGGAAAATATACCACAAATTTTGATGCAGAAATAAAAGCTGTTTATATAACACTGCAAAATTTATTTTTCTGGCTGCATCAATGTAAAAATATAGTTAATCTCTCAGATACACAGGCTGCTATAAAAGCAATAGTAAGACTCACTAAAATGGAAAAATTAAAGAAATCTAAAAAATGACTCAACAAATTAATAAACTGGGGAAAAAAGTTGTATTACAATGGATTTCATCTCATTGTGAAGTAGATGGTAATGAAAAATTAGATTTTTTTTTACACAAAACGATTATAAAACTTCCTTATGAATCAATCACACACATTGTAAAAGGAAAAATAGATATAATATATAAATAAAATAACACAATAAAATAAAAATTTAAAGTGGCTAAAAATTGTACAAAATCCTAATTTAATTCCAAAATTACCAAGGAAATCAGATGTTGCCAACTTTGGTCTCATAGCTGGAAATGATTGTCTGAATAACCATCTCTATAGGATTGGACTTTCAACCTCAACAAACACTGCCTACTATGTACCAAAGAAGAAATTGTGAATATGGAACATGAGGGGGAGGGGGCGGGGGGAGAGAGAGAGAGAGAGAGAGAGAGAGAGAGAGAGAGAGAGAGAGCGCGCGCAACAATGTCCACAGTACTGCCATAAGTTCTGCCAGTAAAATTTAAATATGCTGTAATATGGAAATTATGAATAAAGAAACATGACAATAAGGCAGTACTGTGTATGAGGCAGCTTAGTGTCCAATTTGCACATGTATGCATCACTCAGATAATCATGCATTTCTACTGATTGTCTTACATGTGCACTGATGTACAGTGATACCAGTGTACAATACACAATTACATCAACAATTGAAAGTGCTGGAAAGGATTAGAGAGAAACAAAAATTATTAAGATTAAGGAAATTTTTGCTAAATTGGTTTGGGTAAAACTTTGGTCAGTCAAGAAATCATTTTAAATGGTTTCAAGAAAATCAAATTAAGAACCAAAGACATTGAAAGTCAAGAAGTATTACTAATCTCAATTGTACAATTTAAGCTGATGCATCTGTGAAATTTGACTAAAGATTGTGAAAAATTGAACAATTATTTTTTTTCATTCTAAAATGATATGAATTCTAAATTTTAAGAATCTATATTATTTTTCCCAATTGGCACACTTTAACTAACAATTAAGTGAAGCTATAATTGGATAGTGGATACTTATTAATAGGATATCCCAAATTTATACCTTATTTTATCACAAACTTTTTTCCAGAATCAAAATGTTCCATAAGCTACAATTTTTACTTTCTCTACAGGAATACTATGTGCAGTGTACACAGTATTTTTTATTGTTTTTATCACATAGCAACAGCTTTTAAAAGATTTGACTATCACTTTAACCTAGCGTATTCCCTTTATTTTTCTTTTACTTATAAAGAACTAATAATAAGACAATTTCTGCTAATGTTTATCTTAATTAGCTTGATTTAGATATATATTTTAAAAGATTTGACTATCACTTTAACCTAGTGCATTCCCTTTATTTTTCTTTTACTTATAAAGAACTAATAATAAGACAATTTCTGCTAACGTTTATCTTAATTAGCTTGATTTATATATATATATATATATATATATATATATATATATATATATTTTGAGAAATAAATTATGAAATTTTGAAAAATCAAGAGTTTTGGAGACTACAAAACAGATACATTTTTCTACAAGGGTTAGCATTAAAAAAATGTGATGTAAAGCTATTTGTAAACTCATTTGCTGTAAAACAAATTTATTATGCAAATATTTTTAAAAATGTATCACATGTTTAATTTTTATTTGAACTGCAAATTATTTACATAACCATGCAAACTATAATTTTGATTCTTGGATAAAATATCACTATTATTGTACAAAATAACTGGTATAATCAAGATGTCTTACATATGTGGACTTTCCAGACTTCACAGATGCATCAACTTAACCGAGTATATATGTATGAAGCTAAAATCCCTAATTAAATCTGCTCTGCTTGAAGTATAATGCTACATTCACAATGAGATGCAAGCGCAGACGTAATGTAGCATAAGCGCAAGCGTGAAATGATGATTTGTGTTTAAGGGCACTCAATGACGAAGGAGAATAAAAAGATAACTAAAGTGACATATATAGCCGGTATAAATAAAACAATGGAGTGAAAACTGTGTCAATGATTAAAACGAAGGCAGGAAAATGTCAAACACGATAAAAGATTTAAAAACCTCACATATCACTCTAATGTCTGCCGTTAAAATCTATAAAATCAGAATAAAACTAGTATTTTAAGGCATATGTCAGTTTGGATAAAAATTTAAAAACCTTATCCACCGTTCCGGAATCATAGGTCAGGTCCTCCGAAATCCTGGCTGGCAGTTGCAGAGTGGCTCGTAGTGCTGCTAGATGAGCACACACTAACAAGATATGGTGGACAGAAAGTGCCTAGCCGCAGAGCAGACAGCTAGGTGGAGGTTCCTTTTTAAATAAATGGCTATGACTAAAAATACAGTGGCCAATGCGTAATCGAGCTAAAAGAACCTCCTCATGACGTGAAGAAGTCACCCAGTGTATAGGGAGCTCCTTCACTTCCCTAAGAGTGGACCACTCTCCATACCAGCTCGAAATTACTGCTCTTTGTATAAAAAGTTTATAATCTTCAGCCATGACAAAGGTATTGGTAACAGTGGGCGCAGTGGTTGCTTTCTTTGCTGCCAAATCTGCCAATTCAGCAAGGGCAAGGAAGACTATTCACAACGTAATCGTAAGCGTAGCACAAGAAGTTTGCACGAGTTTCTGGATTTGTAAATTAAATACAGATATCTTCCTAGCGCAAATTAAATACAGATATCTTTCAAATTGAATAACATAACCAATAATACCCTTAAGAAAATTCATTCAATCTTTTACAAATAAATATGTTATAAAAAACTTACATACCAACAACTGACGCCCAGGCAGTGATGTCACAATAATTTGCTCATTCAAAATTATTGTAAATAAAATAAGCATAGAGACTGCAGAAAATAATAAAGCTACACATTTAATGAACTAAAATTATCTGTCTGCACCTTCGATTTATGAGAACCAAGAACTCTAGACGCAGATGATAATTACATCCATTAAATCAAAGGATTCACAAGGAGAATGTCATAACCTCTTGAGGAAAATTAGAGATTGCGTGGAACCGCATGGTCAAATAAAAGAGCATGCATATACACCATGTTCTGTAAAATCTTGTAGTGAGATCGTCTGTTGTTGATTTCATAGGTAATGCATAGAGAAAAGAAACAGACTTCATCCTCTTTGCACGTAATGCAAGGATAAAGTTTGGAGTTTGCAAACTCTTGCATTGCATCTTGCATGTTTCTATGTGATTGCTTACATTAAATAATATGAGTTCAAACTCTTGTGCTTACATTACATCTGCGCTTGCATTTCATTGTGAATGTAGCATAATTCTTCTTACAAATGATGACAGTTTTCTAAATGAATATTAATTACTTACAGTGATGGGTTGTTCCAAGATTTCAGCTAATTGTTTTGCCAATTGTTTGTAATATTCACTTTCAGTTCGACATTCCTGTCTTGTAACTGGATCGTCAATTCCTAGGCTCATTAAGTAAGATTTAAATCTTACAGTCACATCATCTGTTATATCACCTTGTGAATCCTGAAATTCATCACAAAAAACTATCCAATAAAATGAAATAATAATGTATATATAGTCTAATGTCACATATAGTATCCAATGTCTATAAAGATGACTACTGGTTTCTCTATTTCTTATTCTATCAAATTATTTATTGAAAACATGCCAATTTGGATGGGAAATTAGATTCCTAATAGCCACTATGCATTGCTAGATCACTTTTAAATTTTTACTTTACAAGAAATACCTATTAATTCATTCTGTGCATTAATATGTCTTATTTGCTGTGGAATAGCTTATTTACCTTATATAACTGATTGCTCTGGTTTCTCACTTACAGATAATAAAATATGATTATAGTCAATTCTTGAGTATCCTTGGCAATGGAGGGAAATACACTCCAGATTAAATAAAATAGCAATTAATTCAAATGCTGTCATAATTCCTATGGCATGTACTAATGTGGGATATGTTTATAAAGGGTCTTCCATAAAAAGCCTGATTGCTCGCATGGGGTAATTGGGGGTAGTTGGCGTGCCACAGCCTCATACCAGCACTCTGGCTTCACTTCTTAACTCTGTATGTAAAAATTAACAAAATATGTTTTTTATTTTGCACTGAAGCAGCAGTCTCAAATTTATTCACAAGATCATGAACTGAATTTCGGAAGCAGAAATTTGAGCAGGAAACTTCAAAATGAATCCTTCATAAATGTGACAAGTCAATTTGTATTAAAATAACATTTATATCAAATATAGTTTGTCCTAAAGTTAACTACCTTCCAATGTTCACAAATGAAAGTGGGACTATAATGCTAACGACTATATGGAAACTGAACAACAGAAAACCTGGTGTGTGGAGTGGAACAGCTAGCAATCTTCATAGAAACTATACTATGTATTACACTCTATTTACACACAAACGCAACCACACTTCCACTGGATTCATCTAAACCATCATTGTCTATCCCCTTGCACACATTAAAAATCTTCCTTTGTAACACCATGTAACCCTTCATAATAATATATTATTACAATTATTACTTCTACTTTCAATACACCTGTTACATTTTTGACATTGTCTAAATAAGTTAAAAACAAGAAAAGATACAGATTAATATATACAAAATTAATACTTTCAAGTGATAGCATAAAAGAATTATTTACTGGTGAACTATATAATGTAAAGCATCAATTGTTAACGTACACTTTTAATATGGATCCAATTAGTTACTTAATGCCATTTGGCAGTTTATTGTAAAAAATAAAACTTGAATGTTTACATTGTTTTGTTATACTTTCTTACTAACGCCTCTGTTAAATTTATCTATATTACAATAAAAGCTCTCTTTCTCTAACAACCGCTCTTTATTTTTCCACAAACTGATTACATCTGCTCACAAATAAATGTATCAATCACCTATGACTAACAAAGTAAACTAGTTGTGCACATAAGTTTGGCAATTATGGCCACAGGGTATAGTCAGGGTTGATGGTCCCAACCAGCACCATTGTAATGGGCTAGATGGGTGTACCTGATCATGCCTCTTACCCCGGGGCAGCCTCTGGATGCGATAGACGACATCTTTCATCCTCTTCACCACAAGGTAACACCTTTGCCAGTACCCCGATTTCAAGTTCAAAGTCAAGAATCACTGGGCACCAGCAAGTATGTCCAGGGTGTCATTAATTTGGGTTAAGAGGAAACTGTCCTTTCTGTGACGGCATTCAGCTTCCTGTAGTCCACACAGAAGTGTAGCATAGCATTCTTTTTTTTCTTTGCCAAGACAACAGGGAAGCCCCCAAATGAATCCCCCTAGATCTCACATCTTCCAGCATGTTTCATACTTCTGCCTAATTTTCCAGAGGAACACGTCTTGGTGGTAGCCGGATAGGATGGGTATCTGCGGTGTCAATGTTATGATGTAGTTGATCAATGCTCCCTTCACTGAAGGACTGGAATCAACTCAATAGATGCTGGGCCATTTCAAGTTGCGTGATCACCCTCTTCAGCCAGGGCCCCAGATCCTGCGACAGTGCTGGCTGGTCAGATCCTTCGCATGGCGATGTACCTGCTGCTGGCTTGCACTTCCCTAGCTCTGTCCTGACCTGAATGTCCTGGTCGGTGTCCAATGGTGTTATGCCTGGGCAACACAAAATCCTTTCAATGGTATTTCCTGTTCCAGTACAAGGTTCCTTAACCTTCCTTTGCCTTCACTACTACTTCACTTCTTATGGCACAACTACATCATCTCTCAGGATCAACCTGCAGATCTCCATAGCTTTGTAGGGGTATTCAGTACTAGCATCACATTCTCGGCTATTCTCATGATGAATACTTACAGCCTGATAATGCTCTGCATCAACCTCAGCAGCGCCTCCTTCTCCACAAGTAAGATGTTGCCTGCTGCCGTCACCAATTGGTAGGGCCAACAAGCTCTTCGTCATGTCAGGTCTGATTACAGTCATGGCTGCAACTGTATCTACGAATATTCCCTTGTACGTGTAGCTGTCTGTGATGAGTCTTCTACTCAAAGCACATAGCATCACTAGAAGGGGTAATGAAGATGGCCCCGACATGCCCCTCGCCATGCCAGTCCTCACTCGTCTTCTGTCTGATGGTCAGTTTAATATGGACAGTCCTTCTCTAGGTGACCTGGCTTGTCATACCCCTCTCTGTCTCTGTCATAGTGAATACTCATCTTCGAGTTCAGCAAAACTTAGTCTTTGCTACCTCCATCCTTAGTGCTGGCATTAAGGTTTTGTGGGGGTCTCGTAGTTGCCAGGCTTAATGTGCTGTCATAACTCTGCATCATGCACCCCTTTGACAAAGGAGTAGACGGCTTCCTAGGTAGTAGGTTCACCAGTTGATCAATTGCCAGGGCGAATTCCTGCGTCATCTCAACTTGCAGTTGCAGTTTTGATTTAAGTTGACTGTAATGGGCTGCAGCGAGGCAGTGGTTCCTGAAGCAGTTCTCCAGGGCTTCCTAGATCTCTCTGGACATCACAGACATTGGTAGTACTTTTACCGTCTGTTCCTGGAGGCCTTGCTTTCAGTTGTGCAGCTTCCTTTTCTGGTGAGGTTGTGGGTGGTGAGGGCAGTAAACCATTGGCGGAAGACTTCAAAAATGGATATTCCATCAAAATGTAAAATGGCATGTTATTTATGGACGCTCTTTAACTGCTGTGGTTCTCAGCGTTCCATTCTATATTGGGCATGAAAGACTGCTTAATTTTGCTCAGAGGCCTCTCTATCAGGCTTGAGATTTTTTTACGTGCCGTAAATCTATGACTCGGGACCAATGGCTTTACTTCCCTTCCGAAAGAAGCCATGCTAAGGATTTTTATGCCCAAAAAAGTCCATCGTCCTCCATCGGGTTTGAACCAGCGACCTTGGGTATATGAAGTTAGCATGGTGCGCCGTTACACCATGGAGGGCAACGATGTTCCATCAAACTTGGGTAGTTGGATGCATGCAGAATTTGTTTTGTGTACTGCTGTCTTGACCTCCATGTCTTTCAGCCTTCATCTAGCATATTTTGCACCATTGTGATCAGCTTTTAGCTCTTCTGTTAAATCTTCTCTCCAGGGCATTGGTTGCTGCTTTCATTGTTCCACCAAGTTCTTCCACGTCCTTCCATGCCAGCCAGTCATTCATTGATTTTCTTTGCCATCTCCTTCTTCAGGTTTTCCATTCTGCATTTCATCTTCTATTCCATCTTGTACATGCTGAATTCCATTTTAACCCCATCTTCTCCATTTGGGATTCCATCAACATGTCCATCTTTTCTATTTTTTTTGTTCCAGATTTCATTTCTAGTTTCATTTTGTCCATTCCTAGTTGCATGTTTGTGTGCAACTTCTTAATTTCTGCAAGTAAAATTTTCATCATGTCCTCCATTATGACATTAAATTCCTGCTCCTGACACCGGTGTAAAACAAACTCTCACTCTCCAACAATCATTGTTTATTTTTCCACAAACTGATTACAATCTGCTCACAAATAACTGATTACATGCTAATTTTGCTGAATAGTCTCTTTTCAGCATTTGTTGCAGGGACAATCAAGTTTGCTTCAAAATTCCCACTAAGCTCAACTATAATTGTGCACGATGCATTCCCAATGAAAACTGTACCCTTTGTTATTGGTTGGTTATGTCACTGAAAACTTCTAGAAACTGCCGCACGTGCAAAACCACTACAGTGGCATAAACTCATACAGGTTTACAAATGTGTGGCTTTGATATCAAAGAACCTTTTGCAAGAACATGTGTACACTCGCACAGCGATAACAATCACAGCTGCAATGTCAGAAGTACCACAGCAATGGTGTACACTAACATACATATGTAGCAATGAATTCAACAATCAGCTATGATTTGCAAAGCAAGCTGTAACAAATGTTTGGTAAATACAATTGCAGATCGTAATCACAGTATTATATCCAGTATATTGATGGTGGATATTATTGCTTTTTTTCATTTACATTTTCTATAACAAGTATAATTGTCTTATACACATACAGTAAATATGTCAATATGCAATTGTCAATGAATGCATGTTGTATATTATCCTTTTACATTTATTTTGCATGACTTTTGTGGAAAATACTCCATATTTAAATGCTGTAAGTTAGATGTGGATAGATTACTTCAATTTAAAAATACTTTTTCTCAACCAAGAGTCATCTTTCATTTCAACTCTTTTTTTCTTTTGTTTTACTCCTTTAATGCAATTTTGATACCAAGATTTCACCGGAGAGAGAGAGTGAGTGTGTGTGAGTAGGTGAGTGAGTGAGTGCATGTGTGTGTGTGTGTGCGTGCGCGCAGCTCAAAAACAAAAGGACCGTTAAATACCACACTTGGTATTTAGGTTTTGTATCTTCCAAGGATGTGTCACGAAGATTTTCAAGAAAATCCCCCCACTACCAACTACTGTTTACATGCAAAACTTTTCGAAAATTTTGATTTTCTAAAAAATTCTTTTTATTAAAATCCCATATATTAAAGATATTTACATACCAAATAAAATGTATATCTTGAATTTTCTGGGAATAACCTCTGAAGACCTCTTTAGTCTGGATGAATTTCGCCAAATTTTGCTTAACTGCTAAACAGTAAGAGATAGACAAAAACTTACTACACAGAAAATGTAGATCTCATCAAAACACACAATTTATGTCCTTTACATTTTTATTGTAGAGGCAACTGTTTCCGAGATATTCCTTATTATTGGTTTCAGTTGTGAAGTACTTATATTTTTCTCTGAGAGTAAGTGTCCATTTTTCTTTTGTTCTACTTCTGGCCAAGGAAAGAATTGATTTGCAATGACATTGCATAACAACAGCTTTTAAAACATTTGCCTATCAGTTTAGACTAGTGTATTCCCTTATTTTCCTCCTACTTATATGGAACTAGGTAATAAGAACATTCTGCTAATGATAATCTCCATTAGCAAGGTGCAGAAAGAAGAAGAATCTTATGTAAGAAGTTTGTAGGACAGATAGAGAAAGTCATGTGAGTGTAACACATCAGATTTTTTTTCACATTTTGCTGCCAGATACAACTTCTAATGAACAATTTGACCATAGGATCAAGGAATTCCCTATTGAACAGTGAATGCATAGAGAACAATAATATGGAGTAAAAGTGAAAGCTAACTTGGCAAGAGCTACTGTATACTCCTTAGCAAGTCACAGCCCACCGACATACTTTTGAGATATATAGTGCTATAAAATTGCTTTGGAGTGCAAACTACACAAGGTAATGAAATTGGAAATAATAAAAAGAAAGATCCTAAATTAGCTGCACGCAATCGTCAAGGCACTTAATCCACCAGTAAATAATCAAGTGTCCAATGTGCATTTGATTTAAAGCACAAATATACAAATTTAAAATATTATCAGAGCTAGATCTGGTGTGCATGAGTGGAATTGCTATTTTTCCTTACTCTAACATGCATATACAATGTACATAGTAGGTAGATAAGGTATGCCACCCAAAAATTCTATACAAAATTTCACCAGAAATGCAGTTTTGAGGCACCTTGAATCCACAAAGGCATTTTTAGAAAAATATTTGTATGTGTGTGTGTGTGTGAGTGTGTGCGCGTGCGCGTGGACAGCATTACTCAAAAACAAAAAATTGGTTAAATACCAAACTTGGTATTTATGTTCAGTATGTTTTAAGGACATGACACGAAGATTTTCAGGAAAACCCCTCGATTCCCAACCATCCTGTACATGGAAGATTTTTCAAAATATTTTATTTTCTCAAAAATGGCTTTAACAATTTTATTAAATGTTTAGGTTATATTCATGACAAACAATATATATATTGAATTTTCTGGAAACAGTCTCTGAAGACCTCTTCATTTTGGATCACTTTTATATAATTGGTAAATCGTAAGAGATACACAAAAACTTATTGCACAAAAAATATAATTTCCTCGAAACACACAAGGGGATTCTTTACAATGTGTGATGCGAGACGGTAAGAAATTTTCCTAAATCCAAAGGCTCGTTAATGCACATGCGCAAGCTGACAGAACCAACTGAAGATTGCAAGTCATATTGCTTCTCACATAGCAGCCAATCTACACATCATTTCTAACAGTTGTAGTCAACCTCTGCGAATAATCTCCAGACATCTGCACAACAAAGTGTGTAGCACCATCTGGAAGCAATTAACATCTGTCACTTTTGAAAAGTCCTGACCTTACTTTCTCTCTGAGTTTATTGCTTTACAACTACAGGGATGCAGTTGAGCAGAATTTAATACAATGTGTGAAGGGAAGGCTTTATGTCACTGGCAATGTTCTTACAGATCCCAATAGTTTTAGAAATGGCTCATCCAATTAATAAGGCAGATCTGTCAGTTTACCTCAACAATTTGGAGGCCTGTCTTCAATCATTATTTAATGAGGGTCTGTAGCAACCGCATGTGAGATTTGTGGTGGACAAAGTGGCACAGGGGTGGGTTTTCTCTGGGTTCTCCGGTTTCCCCCACCATCTCATTCCACCGGGGCTCCATCTTCATGTATCATCAGTGTCATCGCCTGCAGTGCCAGCACAGTAGAAGCAGACGTTAAACACTACCAAAAAAAAACAAAAATTGAGGGTCTGCCAAGAACAAGAATGCTGTGTGTTCTGAGTACAATGCGGTCTTGCACCCCATTAAGAGATAGGATAGTACATATCCCGAGTTTTGTAAAACAGAGCCCTGCTCTTGCAACTTTTGTTATTAATAATATCTAGAAAGTAACTACTATTTTTTTTAGAACTGGACATGATGTTATTTTTAACTGTTATTCTGATATAATCTGAAATATTCTATTGGATTTTTCTGCTCTTTGTTGATAGACAGGACAAGAATACATTAACTGAAGTTATAAAGCTTCATTTTGTGTATAGGTTCAGTTTGGAAACAAGTACATTTTGATAGTGTAAAACAAAAAATCATTAACTTTCATCAGATTTAATACTGAAAGACTGAATATACGATATAAAGGACAGGTATAGCATTTAGTTGTGTTACACTCAACTGTAGCTAAAAAGTATTAAATTACAGCTCAGAAATACCATACTTACCCTAATCTTTTGCGAGATATTTTTTGATACTTGAACCATATCCTTAGCCATGCTCATTAACTTGCTCAGATCCTGAAATGCTTCAGAAATGCTCTCATTTGTAGCCTTCTGTTTTTCTTGTATACCTCTTTCAATACCCACAATTCCTGTCCTCAGTTTAATGTTCGTAATCTAAACAGTAAACATTAAATAAGCAAGGAATAAAAGAGATAATATGAAAAGTATTTTTGCATAATATATTGTGCAAGTCAACTAAAATTTTCATTTCATTTGGGACAGCAAGAATTATAGTTGCTTCTGTAAAATAGGCTCTTAAATCTACATCTTATGTTTGATTTGTATCATGTCTTGCTGAACTAATCAAATTTGCTGAACCTTAAATAACCCATTACATGTACAGGGAAATAAAGTTATGTGTTAATTATTGTAAATTTGGGCATTAGCTGTGTATTGTTAACAACTTATATAACTTATAAAGGTGCAAGGTGAGATTATTTTGATATCTATACATATAATAAAATTGCAACCAATTTTATTTTTTTCAATTAATGATATAGTGCTCTACTCCAAAGCTATAAATCTCATTTTTAAATATCCTCTTGTGTTTGTGTATGTGCGATTTTTTCACACAACAGCCAAAGCAAGTGTTATAAACTTAGTAAGTCATATGCCATTTTATTCATCCTTAAGATACACAATAAAGAAATGTTAACATTTAAATGAATGTACTTGATTACAATATTTTTTTTATTTGTTGCATTTGTACTCTTCTATGCTATAATATGCATTTTCAGTTAAGTATTTCTTTATTGTGTTATTGAAAACTTTAGTGTTACTAATTTTCTTTATTTCCTTTGGTAATCTGTTATACAGCATTTTTCCAAATGTTTTCCAAGTACCTAGTATTTAACATACCTCTTGGTGCCATTCTATAATAGTTTTCATTGTTACTCAAAATATATTTATGCATATTTACTATATCTAAGATACATTTTGCTCTTGTAAAATATGTTTATATACCAGTATCTACATATAGTACAGTGACTACATCACTTAAAAAGTGTATGTATATAGGTTGGTAGGGCATACATGTATACTGATATGGCTGGTAGGAATTAGGAAACGAACCATAGTGGTAAGAAAAGAACTGTAACCATAAGTAACATAGTCTTAACAACATAAAAAGTTAATAAGTTTTTACAATATATTAATGAAAGAATAAAGAATTTTTGCTATGTAGACCACTTACCAAAGCAGTGTAAGTACTATACTGAGGGAATGGAGAGAACATTTCAAGTCAAAACCAAAAAGACATATGACTGCTTACAATTTAATTCATAAATTTGAAACTGAAGGTTCTATTTTGGAAGCACCTCACAATGGCCAACTTAGGACAGCATGAACTGACAAAATGAACTCAACAGCTGTTTGACTGTTATGATTTTGACTATTATAATTAATCCAATAGAAGTCCACTATACTATTAGCAGCAGCATTCCCATGTATATCATGTACAAAAGTATATTATATTAGCAGAACTTCAAAGTATAAATTGCATGCCTGATACTTGGGTTGCTGGAAGATGATCCAGACAGTGGCTATAATTTTGTGAAATTATGCTTGATCAGTGTTGAATAGACCAGAATTGCTTTCCTAAATTGTTGTGTTTGATGAGGCAACATTCAAATTATTGGAACATGTAAATCAACATAATTGCACTCATTGGTATAAAGAAAACAACCATGTTGTTTTGTAGCAACTGCTAAATCAACCATGTAATTGCATGAGCTGCAAGATCGGCTTGTGGTATAATTGGAACATTTATTGACTGAAATCTCACAGAACACAAGTACTTGGCTCCTCTTCAAGAGTTTACACCAGAAATCATCATGAAAATGGACAACTAGATCAACTCTACTTCCAGCATGATTGAGCTTCCGCGCATTATACATTAGCTTGTAGATATATTTTAATGTTTTCAGTGGAAGGGTGCTTGGACATTGTGCTATAATTGAATCTCCAATCCCCAATATTACCCAAAGATTTCTTCCTTTGGAATATGGTTAAAACTAAGGTCAAGAAAGGAAACCACAAATGTTGAAGAAATGGCAGTTACATTGAGATGCCTTCCACAATATGGATAACATTCAGCAGAATTTGAACGTGTGTCCAAGCGTTCCAGATATACATAATTCTTTCCCCTGCAAGTGTCTCTTCTCCTATATCATTTTTTCATTTCTGCTGCTGTGATATTCCCCACAGTGTTATCAATATTTTATGTGTGAGTATATAAACCCATAGTAAACCTGTTTTACTGTATCATCCATTGTTTTCCTAACTTGCCTCATAATATAGATGCCATTATTGAGTTTTTGTCATATTCCTTATGTATAGCTTTCAGTTTAGGTGTTAATCAATTATTACTTCTAGAAAATATGCATTCTGTTTCAGTGAAATTTGATATAGCTTGTAAACCAGCTTCTGCTGCCCTCAGTGGTGTAGTGGATACCATGCTAGCCTCTAAAACCCAAGATTAGAGGTTCAAACCTGGCAGAGGGTGATGGATTTTTCCGGGCACAAAAATTCTTAGCATGGTTTCCTTTGGAAGGAAAGTAAAGCTGGTGGTCCCATGTAATGTTTATTTGCATGTAAAAGAACCCCATACCTTGAAAGAAGAAGGTTTCATCGCAAATCTGCCATTTTGCATCTGCAAGTCATGATTTCATCCTGCAGTGCCATCTGTCGGTGACGAGCCAATGCCTTGTCACCATGGTGTACAGCATTAAGCTCAAACTAGAAATTCAAATCTGATCAGGAAACATTGTAATGATGCCCTATGTTCCATTAGGTAGCTACAAGAACTAACTAAAACCAGCTTCTAAGTTCAAGATTAATCTATGCCTTTCTTTTTAACAACAGTTAATATCATGTCTAAACTGGAGTAGTTTTGTTTTATGTTTAAATATAGCACGTGCTTCTTTTCCCCCCATTTTTAACACACTGCAACTCCAGATGTGCTGTGTTTGGGAGCTGCCAAGAACCACCTTTCTTATAATATGAATAACTTGATGTTCATTTCCACATGACCTCTGTGCCCATGTTATCTATATCCAGCATCAACAAAGCTGTTGGCACTTAATCATGAGATTGATTTTATGAAAATGACTGACATGGTTGCAACATGTTAGGTCATGTTTGGCAGCCTCTTGTAAATCAAGTATTTTCAATATTTTCCATAATGACACAAATATTCTCAATGTGCATTCATCTAATTATATTGTTCAAGGAAGCTATATGCTATGAACATACAGTTAATTATGCTGATTCAGCAGTACCCAGAAATTCACAACCTATCACATAAAGATTATGACAACACACTGTATCTGGAATGTCTTCAGTAACACTAAATAAGCACCACAAACTATAATATAATGAGAAAATCACTATGATGTGATACAGTTAATGAACAATCATAACATGATAGATTATGCGGGAACCTACCTTAACCACTCTGTCCACAGAAGGTGCCTAATGAAGTACAAACTACTAAATATAAACATCTAGTTTATTATTAAATCTTGACAAATGCTGCATAACCCCAGTTTGTAAGCAAAATGCTTCTAATAAATTTTGTTACTTAAAAACTTCCATAAGGATCAATAGTTAAGTTACAAAAATTTTCCATTACTTTTATTCATGCAATTAAATAGATTGCTTGAGAAATGGCAAATTGCAATTACATTGCAAATCTCGGGGCAAAATTTGTTTATACTGTTAAACCATTTACTTCCATTTTAATATATACTAGTATAAAAGCAATGAACTTTTCTTAGCTATAAACTGGGAAACCACTCATTCAATTTCAAACTTATCAAATGTTGTAAGTTTAGGTGTCTGTAAATGCTTTAGACAAACATGTTGTTCAAGAATCTTATGTTTTACATGTCAATTTTAAAATTAAAGTAAGTAAATCTTCTAGATCCTGCCATTTGCTAATTATTCATATTCCACATGCCATATCACCATATATTAGACCACTTTTACAGTGATTTCTAATCAGGGAATTTCTAGTTTGCCACAACATACACACAGTGATGAGTGTTAACTTATCATCCATAGATGGCACTGTAGGACAAAATCATTATTGCAGACTTTAAAAATGGCAAATTTATCCCAGGAACCTTTTCTTTCAAGGCACAGGTTATTTTACATACAAATAAACATTACACAGGAAACAGCTTTATTTCCCTTCCAAAGGTAGCAATTCCTGTTGATCAACAAATAACTGTATTCTTCCAATTTTGATACTGCTTTGTTTTCTGACATGACCTACTAGTTCTTAGCAGTAGCAGTAATGTCATCTTATCATGGCCATGTTTCAGCACTTAAACCTTTAATGGGTTAAAATAATTTAAATGTGTACAATAAGTTATGCAGAACAGGTTAGTCTTTAAATTATAATAAGAATATTGATTATGACAACCAAAATAGCATGCAATTCCATTCTATAAATAAATAATGTTATGAGATGATATGAGATTTTGGTTGCCCAACTAGTCTGACCAAATAATGAAAACAATTAAAAACTGCATTTTGCTGAAAACTATTGTAATCTGGAAGTTAACAGTTTAAGTGCTAGAAGTGATGATGATGTGAATCACAGGGTTGAATGAAAACAGATGCTATAGGAAGCATTTTGCATGAAAATACCTCCTCCCACATTTTTTATGAAATTATTATGCAATGATCTAGAGGGTTTTATTGTGAATCCTCCCTTTTACACCTTATAATTATAATTTTGCACAGTGCAGACTATTTCAAATAACAAATGAAGAATCCCCTGACATTTATGCAAAAGGATGTGAAACAAGATCCTTAACCCCTTCCCTGACAATCTCCCAAGTTCTGAAAATGCTGCATAGCTTATAAGCTCCTTTTGATGGTGGAAGAATCCTAAGTCAGAATGGTCTGGTAATAAGCATTTACATAATATTGGGTTAAATTTTAATCCTTTGCACTTTTTATTTGATCCAATAGTTATTTAATAATAATAGCTCATAATTTTCACATAATGCAGAAATCCTTAATATATATAACAAAGATTTTGTACCATCAGGCCACAAAACAAACTTTTCATTTTTGAGCTATAATGCCCACAGACACATACATACATTTTTCTAAAAAAAATTTTTTTTATTCAGAGGGTCTCAAAACATGTTAAATCACTGTATTAAATTTTTGCGTGCAATACAATACCTTCTCTGTAAACTATTTACATAATACTGTAGATAAGGTAAAAATTGATGTGTTCCACACATAACTTTCTCTGCAAACTATTGTTAGAAAAGATTATTCCTTTAACTGCATCTTGATAATTGAGATAAGCATTAGCAGAAATGATGTATTAGTTCCAAGTAGAAGGGAAATAAGGGAATATACTAGGATAAAGCGAGTCAAATCTTTTAAAAAGCCAGTCACTATGTGAAACAATTGACATTTGCTTTGCTTTGCACAGCCACGATAAAACTAAAGAGAGACGAAATGAAGATGACCTCCCATTTGAGAAAAATTTAAGTAGCTTAAAATTGAAACCAGTAACAATGAATATCTCTGAAATGGTTAATTCTAAAAAATCATATATGATATAAATTGTGAATTTTAATGAGATCTACATTTTTTGTATAGTAAGTTTTTGTCATCTCTTACAGTTTACTAGTTATATGTAAACCATCAAAATGAAGGGGTCTCCAGAGACTATTAAGAAAATTCAAAATATACATTTTATTGGCTAAGTAAATATCTTTAATACTGAATTTTATTCAAAATCTTTACCGCCAGTTTTTATAAAATCAAAAATTTTAAAAAATTTTCCATGTAGAGGGTAGTTTGGGATTGGGGGATTTTCTTGAAAATCTTTGTGTTGCATGCTTTAAAAATATCAAATTTGGCATTTCATGCTCATTTTGTTTTAAAGCTACACGTGCACGCACGCACACACACACAACCAGAGGCTCATGCATGCAGACACTTACACACAGACCTTTTCTAAAAGTTTGTTTTTGAATTTGGGGGATCAACATTTTCCAGTGAAATCTTTATATCAAATTTTTGGGTTGGAATACAATATCTTCTCTATACACTAAGTTCAAAGTACATGTAGAGAAAGTAAAACTATAATATGATAAATCTATTAGTAAACTCATTTACTGCAAAACTGGACTCTTTTGTGAATATTTTTTTTAAAAATCTAATGTGCTCCATACACATGACTTTCCCTATATTGCTTTAACAAATTATTGTTAAAATCCCCTTCTTCTACTTTATCATAATCGAATTAAACATTAGCAGAAATTGTCTTAATTACTTGTACATGTAGATAGAAGGAAAATAAGGGAATACACTAGGATAAAATAAGTCAAATCTTTTAAAAGCCGGTCGCCATGTGGAGTTTACAACATTACGTATGAAAAAAGTTTGTTTTTTAAATCTGTAGCTAATAAGGAATATCTCAGAAATGATCAATTCAAAGAAAAAAACCTATATGACATAAATTGTGTGTTTTAATGTGATTTACATTTTTTGTGCAGTAAGTTTTTGTCTATCTCTTAAGGTTTACTAGTTATGCAAAATTCATTCAGAATAAACAGGTCTTTAGAGACTATTCCCAGAAAATTCAAGATATACATTTTATTTGCCATATAAATAATTTTAACATATGGTATTTTAATCAAAATCGTTAGAGCCATTTTTGAGAAAATTAAAATTTTTTATATTTTTTCCATGTAAAAGTAGTTTAGGGTGGATGGATTTTTCTCAAAATGAAGTTTGGTATTTTACCAACTTTTCGTTTTGAGTTATCATGTTCACAAACACACATACACACACACACACACAGACCTTTTTCTGAAAATACTTTTTTTAGATACAGGGGACCCTAAAACATTTATTTCCGGTGAAATCTCGGTATTGAATTTTGGGTGGAAAGCAATACCTTCTCTATACGCTATGTACTAGTACATCTAGAGAAAGTAAAAATGCATAACGTGGTTAATAGAACAATGAATACACACAGTAAAAGTTTTTATTTAAATAACCATTCAAGCCAGAATTTTGCTACATGACAGAAATATCGCTATTAATGTAGACAATAACTGGTATAAATTTCAATACCATGACTTATATACTATGGATTTCCAAATTTCACAGATGCAATTACCCTAAGACATGGATTTGCCTCTTGTTCAAATCTTGCCAGAACTATCCACTGTATTAGCGTATTTTCTAGGTTTTCCCTTCATCCTTATAACTGGAAAACGCTGATGTGGTACCCTAAAACTTATGCTGTAATGTTTCCTTTCCAATTATCATTTCATGTATCATCCATGTCCTGTGGTGCCATATGCAGTAAGAACAATCATCAAATATTATTTAAACATTAAAAAACTCACATCTAATGTTTTTCAAACCTAAAATGTTTGAATAATTATCTTACGTATAAACTTAAATACATACATATAACAGTCAAAGTTTGTGTTTAAAGTTGCATTCTGGATAATGCACCTTGATGTGCTCGGATAATAGATAAATCCTTATCAGCAAATTGTGCACGCCTTTCCACTTCCTTCTTGAAAACAGTTACATTTTCTAACTTGATGTCATATTGTCAAATATCTAGACAGCTTTTTCTTACCATACTTTTGTACTAAAGTTTAAGAGCTATAATTGGCACATTAAAGAAACTTTTCAACTCTGTGCCACTTCTGTTAATAAAACTTATTTCAACAAGATAAAATGCCAAATGCAAATGATAATAATACAGACAATTACATAAGCAAAGAAAGACAGAGGGATAAGTGTATTTGATTTCCATTAATACTATACTTACTTAAAACACCTAATCCATTAAAACATATACATACATGATAATATGTATAAACATGAGATGTATCTTGTAAAAACATTCTAGCTCTACCCCCTGAAATGAATAGCAGAGCAAATCTGCTAGCAAAATGCATCTTGTATTGTATGTGAATAAACCGGTTTGTCTCACTGACATCTGATGCATCTCTATACTTCTGGAGTCTGTCCAGTAGGTGACTCAAAGTAATAGAGACAACATGAAAGCACAATGATTGTATTTATGAAGATCTCTATCAGTTCAGGAATCAAAATTGTGGACTAGTTAGCATATATTGATTTTCAAATATTTTTTAATTCATGTATAAGCTGCACCAATCAGTTGCAAGGTGATTTTTTTTTTTAATTACCTAAACTTCATTTACATCTTATTACTCTTCAGAAATATTAGCCAACTGGTTGAGCATTCTGCATCTTTTTCATCCTGTATCAATGTCATCAACATCTAACTGTATTTCCTTATTCCATTAAGCTAACTCATTTTTTTCTCAAATTTAATCTGTTTAGACTGTATATTTGAAAGATTTTTGGGCTCTTCTTTCCAACATATGATACACAATTTTTTCTAAGTCCAATGTGAGCAAAATATGTTTTCAAAGTATAATGTTAGCTGATTACTTTCTTTAGCACATATGTATAATGTACATAGTAGGTAGAGAAGGAATTGTATTCCACCCAAAATTTAATACCAAGATTTCATTGAAAATATATATTTTGAGACGCCCTAAATCCAAAATAAAGGCATTTTTAGAAAAAGATATGTGTGTGCATGTGTAAGTGGACAGCATAACTCAAAACAACTTCATATTTTAGATTAGTATTTCCCTAGGATGCAACAGTAATTTTCAAGAAAATCCCTTCACCTCAAACTACCCTTTACATGGAAAAATGTAAGAAAATTTTGATTGTCTCAAAAATGGCTTTAAAAATTTTGATTAAAATATTATATATATGACATATTCACAGTAGTTGCCATCATAGTACTAGTAATTAGTTTTAAGAATAACTGTCAGTCCAACCAGATCTACTTGCCTTTAAATTATGTAATTGTTAGCCTTAAAATAGGCTGCTTTTCCATTGAAAATACTTGATCCCTAATGGATACTTCAGCATTTTCCTGCCTCCCAATGGGTGTGTTACCTTCACTCCTTTTCCTGCCTTCCTATGGCTGTGGTACACAACAATTCTTAAGCCATATGATTGCATATTTCAGTGTTTCCTACCTTCCTATGACTGATCTGCCTGTACTCCCAAATGCAGATCATGCATGTTTATTTGCCTATCTTCCTGTGATAAATGTGTCTGTGATAACAGTAGTACCAACTTTATAATCTACCTAACCAGGTCATTGCACAGGTTGCCATCTGACATTTCACAGCAAATACACCATCAGTCACCAACATTACTCAAAATTCCTTCCAAATAAAGTGGACTAATCCCAGAAAAATCAAGATTTACATTTATTATCACTTAACTATTTTAATATATGGTATTTTAATTAGAATTGTTAGTCATTTTTGGGTAATTATGCAGAAAAGGGCTGCTCGAAAAATCAAATGAAACTTAGTGCAATCGATGATCTTGTATTTGTGATGATTTCAAAGGTTTTATTTGGTGGCCAAGTTTGAATTTTATTATTATAGACAAATTTGTGCACATGCTGGAACAGTTGATATTTTGCATATATGACAGATATTTACCAAACAATTATATATAGATGAGTATTATATAAATAATAAATGTTTTTATAGTGTTCAGAAATATATTTATTTGCCAACTACTACCACAATAGAACATTAGAAATACTCCTCCTCCAACTACTAAAGTAACAAAACTGGTGAATTATTCCTATGGGTTCTCACAATGGTAATCCTGCCCAGAGCAACATGATATTCTTGCATACCAAGTTTTTTGTATTAAAATTCAGTTTTTATGCCAGAATTTCAGCATATACACATTATATAGCATTTATTATTCATATAATATTCGTTTATGTATGATTATTTGATAAATATCCATCATATATGCAAAATACCAACTGTTCCAGCATGCACAAGAATTTGTCTATAATAAAAAACCAAGCTTGACCAATAAAATCTTTGAAATCATCACAAATACAGGATTAATCAATCACAGTTAGTTTCATTCAATTTTTCAAGCAGCCCAAGTTCTGCATAAAAACCCATTTTTGCGATACTAAATATCAAAAAAATGTTTATATTAAGGGTACTTGGCATGGGGGAATTTTTTAACATTTTTGTTTCACAGATATTAAAAATATTCCAGATGGTATTTACCAGATATTTTGTTTTCAGTTATGCTGTTCACAGACATTTTCCTAAAAATACATTTTTTAAACCAGGATTCCTCAAAACATGTATTTCCTATGATACTCTATTTTTGAGTGGAATGCAATACCTTCTCTATTAATGTACATAAAAATAATACATTACCTGAATTTAACCAGCAATTAACTAATTACTTAATTCTTATATTATAATTATAGAAAAAAAAGAAAAAGCAGAAGAACAAAGAAAGAAAGAAAGAAAGAAAAAAGAAAATTCAAGTACTCCAGATGCTTTATAAAGCAGATCTTGAAAAAAGACATTCATGTTAGTTTGTTAAAAGTAGAAATTACTAAACTTTGATCTGTGTTTAATAAGACTTTACTAACTCCAAATCTAATTTTTCATGTATTAATTTGCAACCAAATTTAAACACAAGCTAAACTATTAAACTTTTTTTGGAAAACAGCTTTTATAGGGAAAACCTTTTCATATTTATTACCTTCTTTGACATTTGTTAGCTTGCTATTTAACAGTTCAAGACACTTGTCACATATGCATGTGGTGGTTCTCCTCCTGCATTCCGAAGATGACACTTTAAAAATATGATTTCAGAATATTCTCATATTACATCTCTGAAATGTTTCTAAATGCTGCACATGCTTAATTAATTACCAAGGTTTTGAAGCAAACTAAACCAAAAGAAATTTACAAAGCAGAGGAGCAGCAGCATGAAAGTTTTAAAATCTTCCTTGTTAGGCATTGTTTGTTTATACAACTAAGATGCCGACTTGCAGATATCAAACCCACATTGTTCAGTTACATCTTTAAAAAGTCAGTATAAAATAAATCTAAAAGTATTATTAGTGAAACCTATGTTTTTTTGTTTTTTTTTAAAGTTGGATAAATAAATTTTATTCATCTACATTGCAAAATCTAGCTCACTGGCACTTGAATCTCACACCTAAATTTTAATCCATTTATGAGATGAATCTCATTTTTATTCATATCACCCATGGGATCAGTTTGAAACAAATTCCAATTCTGAACAAACAGGATCAGAAATTCAAGCTCATTTACAAATTTCCTCATATGATAACCATACTGCGTTAAGAATTTAAATCTCTCTGTGATGAATTTTGAGTGTTATACCACTTACGGAAAAAATAAAAATAATTTCAATATCCCAGTTTTATTACGAACTGTATATGTCATTACTGGCAAAGGCCTTCTTTTAAAATAAATCTTAAAAGAATAAAAAAACCATATGGTAAGAGGTGCACATTTAAAGTACAAACCGGTCTTGCAGAAATATCTTCCCATTTTTTGTTATGTATTGCATCAAGAAGTTTTTCTGTCAAATTGTTTTGCATTCCATCTTTAAATACTATCTTGATATAATGATAACGGCTTCTTTCAAATGGTCCTGGTATTCTGCCTGCAATGTAGAACATCCATAAAACATTTCTTATTAAGTTCTGTAAAGTCAACATATTTCAAAGCTTACAAACCACATATACTGGTTAGTAGGAATGAAACTTTTAACTTCCAAGAAAACATTTAGTTTTCCATAAACAAAATAACATAAAATCATAGACAAATTATAAATAAATTATTAAGTACCATTACACCTATAGGCAAGTTTGTCTATGAACCATTTTAGGGACACATTAAAAAGTTGATGAATGAAACACAAATGCAGGAATTTAGTTAATCTTTACATATGATTTCAACACACTCAGTATTTCTTAAATTACAATAAAATAGCACTTTTATGACTTTAATAAAATTAAGGCTTCCTCACAATAACCTGAGAATCGTAACCAAAACAGAAACGAGAATGTGAAGCCAAGCAGGACACAACATTTTGGGGTTCATGTCAGCCTGCCTGCTAACAAGAATGTAAATGAGTTTTTCTTTTTTATGTAGCTTAACATCCTTTAACCTGGTTGGTCATATAGGACAATGAATGAAATCAATGAAATGATATTCATACAATCTCAGGATCCATGGAGGTTAAAGTTACTCAACGTTCCTGTTCTCAGGATGAGGGATCCCCCCCCCCAAAAAAAAAACCTTATCCAGGTAAATCAACCTAAGCAAGATTTGAACTTGCAACCTGTTGAATGTGAGGCAGACACGCTACCATCACACTACCCATGCAGGTGAAATGCATATTGATAACTATATTAACCTCAAAGTAGAAAGTTGATTTTGCATGTTGGGATTTCATTTGTTTCTAACTGGCCATTTATATTTGTTTCATCTGCTTCCAATTCAACCAACACAATTCAAAATTCAAAAGAATTGATACTAGAGTAAGCTTTAGCAGCTATTTCATGTTAGGGCCACTTAAAATCATCTCTGTAGTGGAGTCTGTTAAGCACAATATGGATCTGGTGCCATGCCAGGGAACAAGAAAGTTAAAGTTTGAACAAATTTTGTTTCCCATTACTAGGACCTAAGAAAGCTTCCTGTCAATTGTGAATGCTTACATCAAAATACATGTATTTCAACTTTGTTGTTCTTGTTCTGGTTACCATTCTTGTTTTTTTTTTTTTTTTTTTTTTGAATCAGCCTTTATGCTCATAATATGTAAACATTTTGTAGTTTAATTTTATTCAGTGCTGCCCCAAATAGCTCACTTTAATCATCTACCATGATTTTAAACATTCTGAATCAATATTGACACATATTAATGCTAAGATTAGAACTGTGTTAGCATTACAGAGAATTGCTACAGGTTAAGAGAATGTTAAAATAGAGATCCACTCTTATGACTTTTAGTGTGATTGATTATCTAGTAATTTAATAGAGTTATTATTCTTTTTAGAGCTGGACATGAAAAAGTTACGCTGTGTTGAAAGTTTCAAGCTGGAAAGCTATTGCCTGGAAAAAAGCTTTTCTTTGTTTACTGCTTTGCTTACAAGCGGTCATATGAGGTAATGGAATGTTCATTGGAGACACATATGTGAGCTCACAAGTATCTAACTGGTTCAGTTACAGCTGTGAAGTGTGCATGGAATGAAATGGCGTTTTATTTATGGACGCTCTTTAACTGCTGTGGTTTTCAGCGTTCCATTCTATACTGGACATGAAAGATTGCTAATTTTACTCAGAAGCATCTTTTATCAGGCTTGAGGTTCTTTTATGAGCCGTAAATCTATGACACAGGACCAACAGCTCTACTTTCCTTCTGAAGGAATCCATGCTAAGGATTTTTACGCCCGAAAAAATTCATTTTCCTCCAGATTTGAACCCATGACCTTGGGTTTATGAAGTTAGCTGGTAACCATTACACCACGGAGGGCAATGTGAAGTGTGCATGGTCTCCAATACCAAATACACTGCAAGAAGGAGAAGATGTCTGCTCATATCATTGAAATCAAGGAATGTAACATAGGAGGTGCAAATTTCATCAGACGCATCAAATGGGGCAATTAGATCCTTGTGATCGAAGATATTTAAATAAATAGGTGCAGATGATGATTTGACAATATTTGCAGTGTAGCGATTATGTTTAGGCTAGGCTTAGTTAATGAGTTAGTGTGATCGTAAAATAGGCACACATGTATGCATAGTTATAATGTTAATGTAACTTAGGGACGAAAAAACACTTGTCAGCATTATGTTCAGTGATGCAAAATGGATAATCTGGCTGCACTGCATTCTTCGGTATGGCTACATGGCGGAAAGTAAATAAATAATTATAAACCTTGAATTATGTTAAGAAAGCATTCTCAGTCATGAAATCAGTAAAAGGTGATTTTAAATACATATTAGATAAGAAAACCTAAAGCCATACTTCAAACAAATATTCCACTCACGTCGGACTAAGAAAAACTCACATGATGTAAAAATCTGATAAGTTCCATTCACATGACTTTCTCTACATTTCTGCAACAAATTATAAAAAGCTCATTCTTCTATTTACTTCATGCTAATCGAGAAACAATTTACAGAAAATGGTCTTATTACTTTCTTCCTTGTAAGTAGATGGAAAATTAGGGATACCATAGGTTAAAGTGATAGTCAAATGTTTTAAAAGCTGGTTGCTATGTGAATGAAGTTCCTTTGTTTGTATAGCTATCAGTTGACAAATTTGTTTAAAACTGAAACCAATAAACAAGGAGTATTTCAAAAATCACAAAAAAAAATGTATATTGCATAAATTGTATGTTTTAATGAGCTAAACATTTTTTGTTAAGTAATTTTTTATCTGCCTCTTATGGTTTACCAGTTATGCAAAATTCATCCAGAATAAAGATGCTTCTGAAGCTATTCCCAGAAAATTCAAAATATTCATTTTTGGCATTTAACAGACTTTTCGTTTTTGAGCTATGACGCCCCCCCCCCACACACACACAGACACAGACATTTTTCTAAAAATGCATTTTTTGGATTGAGGGGATCTCAAAACATATATTTCCAGTGAAATCTTGGCATCAAATTTTTGGGTGCAATACAATACCTTCTGCCTACATTATGAAAATAATACTGTAGAGAAAGTAAATAAAGAGCCTAATAATGCAGATATGTATGTGTTATGCTTATAGCGATTTCCCTTTATGGGAGTATATCCATTCGTCCTTGTATTCCACAAAATTCCACATTTTTACACACTAAGGGCTTCACTCGCAGAGCTGGATATCCATGTTGCACTTGATAGTTGGTTAATGAAATCCAATGTATGAATTAATAAAGAAGCATAAAGCACAAGAAGTTGCTTGAATTACCTACCCTCACTTAAATAAAGCAAATACTGCAATGTTGTCAAAAACTCACTGGTGAAAATGTGGCTAAACATAGTGGTTTATTGGGGTTTGCCTTCTCTTGGCAAGGACCTGCCAATTTTGACAGCACCAGGACAGCAAAAACTATATTCCCATGATGCCTCGGGTGGAATAGGTGTAAGTGTTATGTATGTTAACAAAAGTAACAAACGTGAAAATTTCATGTAATAGCTGAATTAAAACATCCTACATAGAATTGAATTAATGTTATTACCAACAATTTCCTCATAATTTGACAATAACGTAACGTATTACCGCAGATTTATAAGTGTTATGCATACAGCGAAGGTTTATCCTAGTTCTAAACTCATTAGCCGTTGGGGCATATCCGAATCAACAACCAAAATAGAATGTGAGAAATTTGTTTTCACACCTGGTAAAGCTTCAGTAAGATGTAGAACTACAACTCTCCTATTCTTGTGAAAACCAAATGAGGTTGCTGGCGTTTCTTCTTCCACAAAAACAACATAACGCATAGGAAGAGAAAGACAAGTTAGGCCTCTTGGTATTTCTCCTGGCCGACCCCAAAGGACACGATGAGTAGTGAGAAACAATTCGCCTCCTGAAAAAGAGGTCTGAAAGTATATGTAGTTTTAGAGCTTTTAAAGAAGTACGATAAATTAAAATAAGGATCATGTGTAGAAAAAATAAAATGTTAACCTTCTCTTCTCCATCGTATAACCTCGTATTCCACTCTCTTACAATATAGTGCTCACCCTGCATAAACTGTGCATCTGCGTATTCAAAGCGATCCATTTTGGACTCGCCCAAATCTAATTGTCAAGAAAGATTACAAACCAAAATTTCATATTATTCTTCTTAGCTAAATTTCTTGTGATTAAAACGAATTCTACTGACAGTGAATGCAATTTGCTGTTTGTAGTCAAGTGATGAAGTGACTATTGGCACTATCGATTGAAAACTATCGAACAAGGTTGCCAACACAAATATAATTATTTCCGTTATACTAAAGTTAGAATTCCGCTAAATGTTTATTACTGTTACTTGACGTCTTCTTAGAAGTGAAATTCAATGTACTGATAACTTGAAAAATAATAATAATAATATATAAAATAATATATGTAATAATAATAATAATAATAATAATATTATTATTATTATTATTATTATTATTATTATTATTATTATTATTATTATTATTATTATTATTATTATTATTATTATTATTATTATTATTATTATTTATTATTTATTATGTATTATTATTAATTATTATTATTATTATTATTATTACACTTTTAGGTGTCATTCACCATATTAATGTAACTCATGCCATATACCATTCTCCTCATCCTGCAATAGGATATCTTGTGTCCACTGCTGAAGTACTGGGGCCGGGTGGAGATATGTCTGGCGTACGCTCTCATGGTGCCGATTTCTCGGAGAATATCCTCTGGCAAGTGGCAATTTGTTCGTAATCATAGCAACACTTAACCAGACGATTAAGACTAGCTCTTAAGTGATGATGCGTTCACCATAGCATTGGTTAGTAATTATTAATTAATAATGGTATCTAGGAATATATACAGCAGGATTGGGCATACGCGATACACGCAGAGCAATTACATCCACACAATAGCTCGTGCTGCGATAATCATGTGTATATGTTTACTTCATTATACATAAACCCATTCCTCGCAGGATTTGTAGGTATGCATTAATAGTGGTCATGTTTCATTTGGTATTGTGCAATGTGCACATTTCAAGATTGAAATAGGAAGTAGAGAGTTTAATGTACAGTCTCCCCCCCCCCCCCCCCAATTAAATCTAGTTGTCCCACTAAATCTGGTTTCTAGTTATATAATTGAAATATTGAATGAAGCAGAAAAATATTGCTGTTATAACAATCCATAAATCTATTTAAAAAATCCGCTGACTAAATGAGAAATTTCACCCGTTGACGGTGTGTAAAATCCGTCAAATTTAGCGAAAATTCCACTAACTTGACAACCATACTAGCGAATCATTCAATAGTGACAAAACTATCGATTATTCGATTCCATTATACCAAGAATTCGGTCTTTAAATGTTACCAAGTATTGATTGCTTGGCTGTCGAATGTCCTCTTTTCAAGGAGCTTTTATCACTGAACTAATCCAGACATGACCCCAACTCCCATTCAGAGGATAGTGTGATTACGCCTTGCTGGCTCGCAAGGCCCACATGTATATAAGTGTTTCGCTTGGAACATTTATAGCTGATTGTTGCACGTTTCGGTCGGCTTGCTTTACGTAACTCATTGTCTCAAGAGCCTAAATTTAACACGCGAAGAGCGGCGGCAGTACCTCATGACCTGAAATGCGACACCTTGGCACGAATGACACGTGGTAGAACGGCGTCTACTTCTGAAGTTCTGATCACAACATCGACAGCAAACAAGGGGGAGCTGCAAGCCAGGAGAGTCAATCAGTGAGTTTCGACTGGGAATTCAAAGTGTACAATCGCAGCAGCAGCAGCAGCAGCGAGTGTTGAGAGAAAAACCGTAGTGCGGCATTGTTATGAACATATCAGATTAAAGAAACAATTTTTGATGAAATAAAAAAATGTTGTTACACTGCCATCAGGAATGGGATTTGGCATGATGAAGGAGATGATGAAAACTTTATTGGTCGAAATGAAGAAGAGGAAGAAGATGGGCACAAAATTAGAATGCGCAGAGGAGAAGATGGAGGAAAAAATTAAATCCGGGATACAGAAAATAGAATCCGGCATGGAGAAGATGAAAAATGAAATAACGATGTGAATTCCGGGATGAAAACAGAGTTATCGATCAAAATTGACGAACTGCTGACGTGAAGGACAAGGAACGGAGAAAGTCCTTGGCCAACGCGTTAACGCCCTGGAGAACGTTAGCATCCGGGTTAGTGCACTTAATGCACTGCGGGGAAGTGTTGACAGCAGCGCCAAAGAATTAAACAACATGACGGAAAAGATCTTCGATGGAGGGCTTGCGGAATTGACGCCATGAAAAGACACAACATACGCGCGTATCAAGCCACCTCAGTACGACGGGACGGCAATTTTTCGAAATCTTCCACCGAGAGATCCCCGCCGTCGCCACCCTGATGGTCAGCAGAAGAGGAAGCCACACAACTGATAGAAGTCTCCATGGACGAGCGGCAGAAGTTATGAATGCGACCCTGACGTCGGCGATATCCGGAGAGATCTGGGAGGCACTCGAGAACCGGTTCGAAAACCATCACTTAGCTACCTAGCGCAGTCAACTAAAGTCAAGACTGTAACAGCCAGGAAAATAATGCAGGAGTTTGCCCTGGCAATAGAAATCCTTGTGAACAAAGCCCTGGTGAATCTCCCACCTATAGTCGCAGTTGCCTACTCCTACATTGAAGTGTGCGTGACACCGAGATAGTCAGTGCTTGATGCTCACCACTATTAGACAATCTACAAGGCGATAACGGCAGCACCAAGGATGGTGGGGGCCAAGATAAAAGCTGCTCTGAGCTCGACGACATGAAATAATAGCCACAACAGGGAAAGAGAGAGAGAGAGAGAGAGAGAGAGAGAGAGAGAGAGAGAGAGAGAGAGAGAGAGAGAGAGAGAGTGCAGAGATTACGACCTTCAAGTGGTGTATACTGTGGGTGTGACCAACCAGGACACATAGCAGAAGACTGTCCACGACAATGCCGACCAATGGCAGGAAACAATGGAAGGGCTCGAGGGAGCCTTCATCGCCAACACCTTGGGCAGAATGGAAGACAGCCTCATCGCAGACGGCTGAATAGAAGGGAAGCTATGCAGGTATTAGTAGACACGGGTACGGCCGTGACTGTCATCAGACCTGTCTTGGCAAAGAGCTTGCTGACACGCACACCAAGTCGGCCTTAGAAACTAGTGACAATATCGGGCGACATCTTACCCTGCTGGAATTGATTTTGGAATGGAGCTTGTGTATTCATCGCGAGGGTGGCCAAGGATGTGATACTAAAATCGGATGCTCTCAGGAGGCACGAGGCGATAGTCGACATCGACCGGAGGATCTTACAGCTAAGCCCAGAAGAGGTGTTGCTTCGGAGCTCCCGAGGCACAACGTGATAGCGTCCACAAGAAGAAAGGTGGTGTGAAGGTGCGCCTGGACGGCCATCGGATAAGAGCTTTGTTTTGTACCGGAAGACACCAATGAACGGATTATGTGTTGCCCGGGTATTACTGCCTTGTCGGCAGGAAGTGTCCGTAAGACTGCTGAATCCAATGAACACCGACCAGGCCGGTACGGAATTAGGGAAGTGTGGGCCAACAGCGAGTGTATCGCCATGCGACGGATCCGAAAAACTAGCAACGTCACAGGATTGGGGCCCCAGGTGAAAGACTTGCTGAAGAGGGCAGCCGACCTACTGAATGCTTCTCAAGTGGAGAAAGTCTGGTGTCTTCTTAAATAAGCCAGTCTTTCTTCGGCCAAGGGAACGGCGATACGCATCAAAACAACATCGGAGACGCCCGACATTGTTATTTTATTTTATTTTTTTTCCACATTCATTCTCACATACATATTTCCAGACTCTGTGAGGGATTCTCCACCCCGGCCGGGAATCGAACCCGGGACCTCCGGGTGATAAGTTAGCTCGCTGACCACATGACCACGGAGGCAGTCGACCTTGTTATTTCTTTCAGATTTAAAATATTTAAAACTTTTCTCACACAGAAAGTTGTAAACTCCTGACTATGCACAGAAACTGATTTCAACCATATGGCAACCCGCTTTCAAAAAATTTGACATTCTTTTTAGCTTAGTGTATTTCCTTATTTTCTTTATAGTTACAAGGAAGCAAGTAATTAAGACAATTTCTGCTAATGTTCATCCTGATTATCATAAAGTAGATAGAAGAATATGCTTTTTAATAATTTGTTGCAGTGATGTAGAGAAAATCACCTGTATAGAACAGACTTTTTTTTTTTTTTACTTTCTCTACATATACTATGTACATGGTGTATAGAAAAGGTATTGTACTGCACCCAAAAAGCTGATACCTAAATTTCACCAGAAATACGTGTTTTGGGACCCACCAAATAAAAAAATAAAGCATTTTTAGAAAAAATGTCTGTCTGTGTGTGTATGTGTGTATGTGAGTGTATGCAGCATAGTCCAAAAACGAAATTTGGTTAAATACCAAACATGGTATTTGAGTACCTTCCAAGGATATGACATGAAGATTTTCAAGAAAATCCCCCCCCAAACTACCCTTTACATGGAACATTTTTTTGAAAATTTTACCTTATGTTCAAGATATTTCTAAGATAAACGAAATGTATATCTTGAATTTTTGGGGAATAGCCTCTGAAAACCTCTTTACTCTCAATGACTTTAGTATAACTTGCAAACCATAAGAGATAGACAAATACTTACTACATAAAACATGTGGTTCTTATTAAAACACGCAATTTATGATATACACTTTTCTTTTTCTTTTTTTGAGTTAACCTTTTTGGAGATATTCCGAGTTATTGGATTCAATTTTAAGTCCTTAAAATTTTCTCAAACAGGAATACATCTTTCTTCTCGTTTCTTGTTTATTTACTCCTGGCAAACAAAGAGACTAGAATTTCAATTGTTTTACAGAGTGACAAGACGACACTATCACTTTAGCCCATGCATTCCCTTATTTCCCTTCTACTTAAAAGGAAGCTAGTAATAAGACTAATTCTTCTAATGTTTATCTTGATTAGCATGATACAGATAAAAGAATAATCTTTTGATTAAAAGATTTGTTTGCTGAACAGCTAGAAGACATCATGTGAATGGAACACATTAGATTTTTCCCAATAAGGACAATTTCTGATAATGCTTATCTTGATTAGCATGAAGTAGATACAAGAATAAGCTTTTTAACAATAATTTGTTACAGATGTAGGGAAAGTAAAGTGAAAAGAATATGTTCAGAATTTTTTACTTGATGCTACAGCACTGAAACATTTATCTTGATTAATATGAAGTAGGTAGTGGAGTAAACATTTATAAGAACATGAATAGGGAAAGTCATGTGAATGTAATACAATTTTTTTATAATGGTGCTGTAAACTGTGTAGTGCTGCAGAAGGAAATTCTGTGGCATACTTAGCAAGTTTAGTATGGTCCACAAGTGTAATAAATTTCAGATTGTCACAGTCTTGAAATCGGGCTTCTATTTCCATTGAAATGTATCCAAAATTATGAAAAAAAAATGAGTGGCATTCCACCAAGACTCTCAATAAATATGCAACATTTAGATTTAAACTTTGTTGCAGAACCAGTTTTAGTTGAATCAAACAATGCACAAAATGGCTTGTTCTAAACTCTCTTTTGGAATATGATTAAATGACATGAAATTAAACTTGCATTGTTATTGAACTAAGTTATTCTTTTATCTTTGTAGCCAAATTGGTCCAGAACAGAATACAGTGCTTAGAAGATCTGTCTGCACTATCAACTTGAAAACACTGAAAAGGAACTCCTTCAGAAGTACATATCTCATTATTACAGAATGTTGTGATCTCTGTGCTCTCATTAACCTCAATGGAAAAGAAATTTGTCTCATGAATTTCATTTTTCAGATGGTCTCATATAATCTATAACACCAGTTTGTATTGTCTTCGAATCACCCTTCGATACATGTTTAATTTTGTCAAAGTGATTTTTAATTAAATTCGCAATACAATTAATGTCAAACATTTTTTGAAATTTCTTGTTTGCCGAAGAATTTTATTCATTGTGGCCCATTGCAATTGGAATTTCATGTATCATGTATCTTTTGTACTCATTCAGAGCTCACTTTATATTTTTAAAATCTGAGACTTATTCCATATATTATGACTATTGCTAAAACTACAACAAAGAGTAGCAGCGAAATAGTTTCTCCAAATAGGTACTGTTGTATAGCTAAGAAATCTGAAAACCAAGGTCCTTTGAAATTATTTAATGGTGTGGTAGTCCAGTCATCATAACACATCTATCCACTGAGGATAATTTCTCCAGTAAGTTACAATGTCATTGCTTATTTCACTAGGAACTTTTTCTCACAATTGACTTAAGCATTAATACAGCTTCACAAGAAGCATCACACAACAATGCTGATGTTAACAGGCAGCTTTTATCACATTAGCAAGGAAGAGAGTTAACAAATCTATGGCTCTAAGGTGCTGCTGAACAGGTATGGAATAACAGTTGCTAGAAATGTCCCTTAATTTTATAGTAAATACACAAATTTCTATAAGATTATGGCAATGTCATAGCAACTATTGATTTGTGAAGAGATACGTACAACATGATATCTTAATATTCCTCTGTTCAGGTATAGAGTGCAAGGGATACCTTTAAGTTTATCTCTCTGTATCTGCATCCATGTCTCCGACAACCAGTGGGGTCTTCAGATTTAATTGGCCTTTAGCACCAGTGGATTTAAATGTATAATGCCATTATTAGCTGATGTCTAAAAGGGGAGGAGCAGAATTGAACCTTGGACTTCATGTATTTTCAAATTCATAAATAGCATTTTTGCTTCTACAGTAAAATACTGATCTTAAGGTGGAGCTCATAAGATTTATTAATATATGCTTTATGATTTCAATTCTATTTTCAGGTTCTCTCGGAAATTTATTGTAACAATTACCACTATATTAAAGAAAAGGTCAAAAGTGCTCTCATTGCTGGTAATTGCTTAGATTCCTTTGACATTCTGTGTTCCTAACCTTTTTTAATCATAAATTTAAATTAAGTAGCTAACCATTCTTCCTTTCCTTGTGGAAAATAACCATTAAGAAATCAGCGGGAGGGGTTGCAAAAATATATCATTGTTTAAATTGCACTTGCTATTCCTAGCTTAGGGGTCCACTGCAGCAAATACAAACAAAAACATAAATAAAAGTTATGAGTATTTTAAGCATTTATCTTTGATATCAACAGTGAATAGTGTGTTCATAACTTGGTGCTACAATAACTGCTACATTTCAGGTCAAACCTATGATCACATTCAACAAATTAAACAAAATGTAAAGTTGTAAATTCTACTTTTTCCTTTGTGTTGTAAGCTCTGAAGCATATTTGTCAGTGGTATGCAATTATTTATAAATCTTTAAAATCTGCTATATGAAATTGAAACTTTTGGCCTACAAATAATTTGACATTGGCCATTTTCACCCTATATATGGATATGTGTGTATTACATCTCTCTTACCAACAGGCCTTGAATTCTGGAGCCTCCTGTTTGTCAGAAGTCCAAGTCAGACCTTTGTATTATTATTAAAGTCTCACATAATTTATGCAATAGTGGTAAAGGAGCAAAATCACTACGGCTAGCTAGACTAATTGTGAAACCTAGTAAATTTCTGAAGAAAGAATTTCTATTAAACTTATAATAGCGAGAATTTATTCTTAAGTCTGTGGGCTATCTGTATTCCAGCCTGTTGCTATCAGCATAAGATGAGTTCCTTGCAATAAAATTTGCCTGTCTTCTAAGGTGGGAGTAGCATGACTGACCGACATGATATAATAGGCTTACTTGCGAGGAAAAACGTGACGGGGGAAGTCATTACACAAACATCTTAGGCGTTTTCTCTTGCCATACGAAGCATAGCTGAAGAGTCTCGAGGACAACTGAGGCAATTTCTGATACATGTTTGAGTATTTGTTACTGAAGATAAGGATTCTTAATTTACCTAATAGACACAAAATCAGGAGTTATCTATTTCAAAACTAGATGGCAGTCATTATTTTTAATTTTTTTTAAATTTAAAAGTCTAATTAATGAGTGATTATAATTCTATTATTACTACAATTATTATTAATATGTATTAAATTACACTGAAAATATTTACATTATTACAGCTAACTTTCCTTAAATCCAGAATAAAGATGTACATATTATTTGCCAAGAAAGAAAAGAGAGCTAACCCAGAGCTTGGTAACGGCATATGCTCCTGATTGACAATAATAAAGGAAGCACAATAGTTATCTATGCAAAAAGTACATAAACTTGATGGTTATGACAAGAGTGAATGAGATGAATAACAGTGAAATCATAACTCCATGGCATGCCAGACCATAAGTGTCCTTGGCCGACTGCCCAACTCATGCATCTGCCATCTTGGCCTGAAGATGTCATGAATGGGGTGCAGTGCTCGAGGGTGAGATGTGATCAGTGTCTCGAGTCCCTCCCGGCCAGTGAATACAGTCTTCTCGATCTGAAGCTGCTACTTCTCAGTCAAGTATCTCCCCAATTGGCCCCCCAGGGACCTCACAAGGCTGAGTGCACCCTGAGCCAGGTATCCCAGCGCGGGAAAATTCCCCACACTGGTACCAGGAATCGAATCATGTCTCCTGCTTGGCAAGCAGCTGAGCTACCACCTCGCCTAGGACACCACCAAATAACAGTAAATGAAACAATTGTCATAAGTTTAATATTAAGATTATCCATGAGTTAAATGCAACATTTTATGTAATATTAGCATTATAAATTGTAGGAAATAAATTGTGAAATAATTCTGCACCCATAGTTGATAATTAGTTTCTCTCCCTGCATTTCTCTTCCCTGGTGAGAGTGTGTTGAGCCAACAAAAAAAACCAAACAAGAAAAATAATTGTAGTCATCCCCTTCCTGGGAGAGAGGCAGGCAGATGTTACAAACTGTGATATAACCTATTATCAGCACATCATGGTAGGTAATTATAAATTTAGGTCTTAATTATTCTATATTATTTAATAATTTATTTCTGCAACTTCATTGCCTAAAAAAACAATACCACAAAATGGTTTCATCCTCTTTCATTAGTCCTCTGCCATTTGAAATGCTAGTATTATTCATTGCTATTACAGTAAGCATAAGGTAATAAGCCAATTATGCACAATATTGATATTGTATCAACCTGTTTATAATTCTGTTATATTTGTCAGATGACTTAGTTCATGACGGCATGGCCAATCTCCTACCCAGCGGAGGACGATGGATTTTTTTCGGGCCTAAAAATCCTTAGCATGGCTTCCTTTGGAAGGGAAATAAAGCCGTGGGTCCTGTGTTGTAGATTTACGGCACATAAAAGAACCTCAAGCCTGATAGAGAGGCCTCTGAGCAAAATTAAGCTGTCTTTCACGCCCAGTATAAAACGGTACGCTGAGAACCATAGCAGTTAAAGTGTGTCCACAAATAACACGCCATTTCCATTTTTTCCTACCATAATCACACTTAGCGATTTAATTTCTTGCTGTGTTGCCTAGTTAAATATGTACACATTTCAGTTTTAAGTGAAGAAATTGAAATATTACATGCATGCAGAAAATGTTTAATAGGTTCGGAAAAACTCTTTAGCTTCTTTAGAGATCACTCATTTCTGTATATACTAACAAAAACTAAATATTTCTAGCACTGCTAGTTAATTTTTAGAGTGCTTTTAACTTTCATTATGTATAATAAAAAAATTATTTAAATTTTGCTACGCTCAACATTCTTTTAACATTCACTAAATCTAAACTAATTTAATGTCAATATAATTGTCTTTATTGAATTATCAATCTTGCTTAAATTAAATAAGCAGCAAATTGAAATCTAGAATATAATTGTTTTTGGGTAGTTATTCTTTTGGGTGGATTAAAATGGCCTGTATAATTTATAAATTTGTAATTATGTCAACAAGAAAATATTCATACAATTGACACCCTGAATATACTACCTGAGTAGGTCTGTACTTATTCAAACACGATCAGCGCTGAATTTAAAACAGTACCTAACAACTTATTATAAGTGTACAATGCAAAAAAGAATTTGTTCTGTACAGGCTGCCCAAATAGGGTGAATGTTTTCCTCACTATGTACTTTCTTCCACCACTAGGGGTGTGCATAAATAGTATGTTTGCCCTACAGTGACAATGATTGATGATGAGTAACTGGCTGGCAGGCAGCATAGAGGTAGAAAAGGCATGTGGGACAAGTAGAGGAAGCAATCTATCCAGCAGTAATGGTAACTTTCCCTATCAACATTCTTTTCTAAATTGTCAACCTATACTGATCTTCCAGTAGCTATCTCGTGCAGTATTTTTGTGTTTAACATTTTGTGACATACCAGCAATTCTGACAGATGTTGAAATGATGTGTCGTTCTTAATGCAGGTGTATGATTTTGCTAAATATACACTTTAAAAGGTTCAGTACCAAAATGTCAGAACAAGAACTTAGCACCTGCCTGGATAGTGCGGTGGTAGCATGTCTGCCTCATATTCAACAGGTCGTGAGTTTGAATCTCACTTGGGGCGAGTTACCTGGGTAAGATTTTTTTTGGGTTTTCCCTATCCTAAGAAGATTAATATCGAGTAACTTTAAGCTCCAGGAACCCCAGCCTTATTTAAGTTCGTTTCATCATCTGATATGACCAACCAAGTTAAAGGATGTTATATTATATATAAAAAAAAAAGTTAGTGGTTCTAGTGAAAACACTGGCTGTTCCTTGGAGTAAAAACTGCCTGCTGGTAAGTTAAATATTACTTAATTAAAACAAAATGGCACTCTTGTTTAAATAATTATTGGAATATTGTCCCTTGTTATCCTCATAAGAACTTGCAAAGATTAGTTATCAATTACTTCATTAATAGAGGCTGCTTGTAACAGGCTACGTATATTCACTCTCCTTGCATTCATGATAGAATGTGTAACACTGTGTTGCTATTTGATTGGTTGAACCCATGAATTATGCCATACGATGAGGGTAACAGGTTTGCATCAAATAGACCTGCCAACACACCTGCCCACACTTGTAGTTTTTGTTCATTTAGAATATACACAAATATTTCACAGACTATGCTATAATTATATTTCACACATGTTTAAGGAATAAAATAAAACAAGCACATTTAATTGTTAAAGCAATTTTGTATTTCAACTGATAATTTCACAGCTTACTGGGGTTATACACCATATACTTTATATAATCTGAACATAAATCAGGTTGTTCGGAAGTGAAAATGTGGATTCCAGGTGCAATGCATTTGCTAGTTATATCCACTAATGTTACAATTGCAGGTCAGTAAAGAAGGCATTTACAGGTTTCATTTTAATTCTATATTTGCAGCTTTCAACAGTGACTATTTTGATTGTCACACCTTAACAATTAAATATTAGAAAAACTGCAAATATGTGGTTTTCATTAATTATATCTACTATGGCACTAAGAAAATTCACAACAGGATTTCTGTCAGATGATAAGGAACGTTGGCAAGCATTTTATTTAGGTGTCAAAATTAAAACATCTTACAGAAGTATAACCTGAGTGAGCTTTTGCACTTGCACAAAAATGGCTTACATTTTCTGTGAGAGGCACTTAGTTAAAATGTGAAAAGGATAACAAGTCAACATTTATAACAACTATCATGGAAATTATACAAGCTGTATGCTACATAACAATCTCCACTTATTTAAAATATTTTTCGCATTTCCATTTCTTTTTAACAGATTTTTCTTTTAGATTTCAAAGCAGTTAATTCAAGAAATACATGTGCATATTTGCTTTACCATCAGACACACTTTTTCATTTCATGTATAAAAAAAAAAAGTTATAATAAGAGTACACAAAGGCAAGCAAAAGTGTTATTTTAACTGCAAATTATACAACAAATTAAAAATGTATAATAAGACATTAAAATGAGTAAGAGGAGTTTGTTTAAAAGAACTGAAAAATAATAGTAGGATTGTATACCATAACTGTAAGTTTACTAAGTAAAACATAATCATGATATATCTTTAAAGGTTTGTAATCACATCTTCCCAGTTTTTAAGAAAAACACTTATTTGTATGCAGAAGATCTTTTATATAAATTACAAATTTCTTTTCAATAAAGTAAAATAAAAATAAAGAATTTTGAAGTGTTACATTCATATAACTTTCTCTATGTACTTTTTTATTTTTATAAAGCTACAATAATATTCTTCTTACAAAAGCTTATTTTTCTATGCACTTCTTGTTAATTAAGACAGCTTTGCAATAGTTTCATTACACTTTTATTTTAAGTACAGGAGGATAATTATCTATAATGAGATGTTGCTATATGCTGGCATTGAAATAGTGGTCTTTCTTATCATAATAGCAGATTTGTTTCAAATGGTTGAAGTTACAAAAACGTAATTGAAATATATTGTATTGTGATGCAGAGGGTATGGCCTTAGCTTCAGTGCTCCACAATCAGATAGCTAAACAAAGATAAGGAGTGCACTCGCCAGTACAAACACCATTCTGTTGGAAATAACTAGGTGATTTCTCTTCTCCCGTCTCCAGAACGCTTCCAGAATATTCAGAAAAATTTTGTGAAGGTATCAGCTGCTATATAAGAGTGTGTTCCCAAATCATCAGAAGTGAGTTAGTGAGTGCATTTTTAGTGTGAGATTGCAATAACTGCTATGACATGTGTACTGTTACTGCAAGAAATTTAAGAGCGTTCTTGAGTTTTGATTCCCCAGCAAGTGAACGGCCTGGGAGAAGAAGCTAATTTGTATCACTTATAGAAAACAAAACCGGGCTTGTAGGCCGTGGTCCACTGGGCTTCTCCCTTCGAAGGGAGAAGCCCAGTGGACCACGGCCTACAAGCCCGGTTTTGTTTTCTATAAGTGATTCTAACACCGGCCGTGAAAGCCTTCGAACTTTAAAGCTAATTTGTGCTTATGTCATCATGGCAACATCACAGAAACAAGTGATAATAAAAGGTTGTACTGCATCACATTAGTGAAGAGACAGTGAGAAGTGAAGTGAAAGTTAAAAACTGGACAGAGTCATGCTTGTTTCAAAGACATCTGCATTTTTTGTTAACCAAGTTTTTGCTTATCCCTTATGGTTTACCCCTTATACAAAATTAGATAAAATTCACTCCACCCCAAAAGAAAAAGAAAAAAAGATGAGGACAAAAACTCATTACACAAAAAATGTAGATCTCTTTAGAACACAATTTATTTAAACATTTGTTTGTTGTGGCACCAGCCATTTCAGAGATTTCAGTTATTATTGGTTTGAATTTTTCCATATTTTTATCCTTTTTTAATGTGTGGGTAATCTGTTGTTTCTTCTGATATCATGAAAACAGTATGGAGTTTCAGGGCCAACACAGTATAATAACAACTGACAATCTATTGCTTTACACATTCCCCTTGTACCTATTACAAACTGTATAATGAATCTATTTCTACAAAGGTTAATCTCAGGTAACATGAATAGATAGAACATTTCTTGTAGGAATAATATGTGGTAGCAATAAAAAAATTAATGATAGTGGGAAGAGAGAGTCCTGTGAATGTTAACATATCATGTTTTTTTTTTGTTCACACATACAATCCTAATTTTTTTTATTTAGGCGCCTCAAAATATATTTCCAATGAAATATTGACAGTGAATTTTTGGTTGGAATGCAATACTTCCTCTAGTTACTAAAGGGTAAACAGTAGAGAAAATGGTTGTAGAAGAAAGTATTAGTTTGAAATTACAATAATTTAGATTATCTATAAGCTACTTGATTCATCAAGGTGTTGCACTGTATTGATTGATAGCTTCTGCGATGTCTTTTTAATAATTTGCTGAGATAGTTTATTAATGGAAGAAAATACATGTGAATCTCATTACATGTGCAATGATGGTTGTTTGGTTTCTAATGTTGAGCAGTTGGCAATGAAGCCATTTGCTCTCTTGAACTTGGGCATGATAGTTAACAAAATAGCTTATCAATTTGATGGCTAGTAATACTAGTTTCCTGCTAAACTATTGGAGTAATACACAAATAAAAACAGTTAGTGCATCTTAATGCAATGACGGGACACAGCAGGTGAGTGACAAAGTTAAAAGTTCCACAATTATTAACTTAAATGAAAAAAAATTAATTCTTTTGTAACAATAATAAGCTTCTTCAAAGAATACAGAATCAACAAGCAGTCTCCTGGTATGAGAAAAAATCAATTTTAAACAAAATTATATTCACATGGCAGCAAGTGCATGGTCACATTTCATAAAAATAATAAAAAACTAAATTATGGTGTGCATTATGATCTATTGTGCCTTATAGTACAGCAAACATGCAAAAAATATTCAGAGAAAGTAAATTACTGTTACTCAAAATCATGCTGCATCTTAAAAAGCAGAAGTAATGAACAAAAGCTTGGTTTTCTTTCCCCTTTACAAATAAGCAATAAAGAGCCTTTTATAGAAGCCATATATATACACATACACTTACTCTAAATTGATTTCTAGATGTGGAAACAACTTGGAGAAAATGCAAAAGCAACTGTTTTACATTCATACTCAAAAGGCTTATGAAATACTCCTATATATCAATATAAAGCTTTGAATCTGGCAACTAATGAGTTTTGGAGCTTTGATCAAAGAATACTAAAATTTTATACTGTTTTCAGTGCAATGAAGTAGATACTTATCAACATTTTTAAAATGGAACATTATTATTATGAGCAGAAGAAGAGGAATTTGAATCTGCTTTCTTTTGCAGAAAATGGAAGGTTAATGAAAACACTTTATACATGGTAGGGTTGTATTTGAGAGTGTAAAAGCTTTTCTATTATATTGGTAATGCTCCTTACACTGGGTAATGTTTTTTTATTATTAGAACTAGCTGAAAAATGTAATGCCACAGCCAGGATTTGAACCCAGTTCTCCTGCTCTCTGTGCACTTGCTCTAACCATTCAGCTACTGTGGCCACATGTAAGACATTCAATCCTCCAACAACTGATTCATGTGTTTTTACCTGGTCATGTGTGTCTTCTTTCAGAACACCCTAATGGCAACTTACATTCGTAAGTATGGTTAGAGCAATCACCTGTAGAGTGGGAGAACTGTGTTCAAATCCTGGCCATGGCACTAAATTTTTCAGCGGGTTCTAATAATTGTAAAAGCTTGTTCAATAAAGCTCTAAGGGTACCTAAAATATTAGAATGATCATTTTCATGGTTTCATTTTAATATTCTAACTCTTTTCTGTATGGATGTAATGTAATACGTTAAATTGTAGCATTTCAGATTGAGTGAAAGTATGCCAGGCAATCCTGATTTCTGACACTTGTGATTTTAGCATATAATGTAACTTTCTTTTTATATGCTACTAGGATTAGTTGTGACTTATGGAGAACTTTAAAAAGGGCAGTGACTGCATTGGGATTTTCTCTGTAGATAATGAATATACAAAAATTATCAAGGCATATTGTGTTATTTTTCTTTGATAAAAGTCTTGTCTTAACTGTCCTGCCCCTTATTAGCATTCTGAAAACCTGGCATCCCAAACACTCAGGCTAAATATTTTGGATCCTTTTGTTGGATTGTTAAGCGTAGAGTGAATTTAGAAAAATCTATGATATGCAATGTATGAGAAAGGACTGGAGGGTGTATTCACATCATCTTACTTCTAAGGTTTTGGTGAGCTAAAAGATTGCAATTCTTAGGTTATGAATAATGTTCAACCCTGAAAATTGCTGATAGTTTCATATCAATAAGTGAAAAATTGGTCCAATTAAACTCAATAAATAATTTGTTTGTTTCCATTGTATGTGTACGTGCATGTGCATATGTGTATCTTTATTCACCATTGGAAATTTGCAATTTCATGGTTTCATCAAGAATACAGTAGGCATTTAATGTCAGAAGGGTAGAGCAAATGGCATTCTGTAACAATAACAATAGTCATCTTGTGAGACCATGGATTCTGCAGTGTGTAAGGGGAGATTTAGTAACATATTTTTTAAGCAGAGGAACAAACATATTTTAACACATTGTGTAAGACAAATAAATCAATAAAGTAAGGACAAACTGCAAGCCACTCCAATTAATTTATTTGCAACTATCAGAGGCACACAATCTTTAGTGAAAGCCTTTTTCATTTTTAGTTGTATTCATATAACCTTTCCATTTATAATTCTGATATACTTCCAATAATTGTTTTTATTTACTGAGAGACCCAAATCCCTCAAGTAATCTAACACTTTGGTTGTTGGCTGATTACATTTTTTGGATATAAACTGCATCCAGGCAACTTTTTGAATCTTATTTCTCCTTTCATAACTAATTTCTGTAGATGTGCTAAGCTGCTCTGCTTTTGCATTACTGACATTAAAGGTAGGAAAAAGTAGTTACATTGGAACAGTTCTAAAAACAGCATAAAAACAAAATATTACAGGTTTAAAAAGTCAGATGTTCCAGTTGTCATGGTTATTACTTTTTTTCACTTTCTCTATTACAAATAAATTATGTTTTTTAACATTGCCCTATTAGAATCAAAGGAAAGTATTATTAGTTTCAGACAACTAAACATTGTTTAAATTAAATATTTTTGCACAACACAGATGTATGGTGAATGTCAAAACTTACGTGAACTTGTTTCCTATGCAACAGAAATTCCTTGCTCTGGCAAAAATAATTTGTATTCATAATGCCTATCCTAACATATTTGTAAACAGTTCACAAAAACATAATCAGTAAATATTTTATAGTGGTTTTATTGAAGTATGGATGTTATACTTGGTTTAATATCTTTCATTCTTTCCACTTTCAAGATAGCTTTACATTTCTATGATTGAATATTTAGTTGAACTTTAAAATTCTATAATCCAAATAAATACACTACAATCTATTAAAAAGAATGTTGGAGGACACAAAAGTTTTACTGACTCAAATTTATTTGAAAGTGTACAATATAAACCAACTGGTGTGTAGTAGATAACGCTTAGAACTAGTATTGCTGGAACTGTTGCTTTAAAATAACTGATTTTCAATCTCTAAATTTCTGCATCTATGCTAATTATGCATAATTTATGTACTAGCCATATGAATCCATTAGAAAATAAGCCAAGACTAAATCCTTAATCAAGCATTTGTTTATTTTTGTTTAAATGCAAGACAGCATGTATTATGCTCTTGTTAATTACTTCTGAAATGCTATTAGATAAAATTGGTATAAGTATTTAGAACCAATAATTTTGAATATTTGTATGAACATGCTTATGAGCCTCAGTAACCTCTTTCTTGCCCAAAGGAACACCACCTTAAAAATTACAACACTGTGCCTTCTGGTATACTTAAGGCACTATCAGAACTGATTGTCTGATGTTACTGCAGAAATGTTACAAATATTGCTTCATTGCTGCATATCAGTTTGTCTCCTTTTTTTTTTTTTTTTTTTTTTTTTTGAAAAGTTGCTTTAAGTTGTACTTTTACATTTAAAAAAATAACAACATATAATTATATATATATCATATGTGTAGCTACTGATTTTACATCATGTACACAATTAACAGTGGAACATAAATGACATTAAATTTTAATAATATATACACAATGTGAAAGCTTAAGATAAGCAACATAATATTACATCAGTAACCAACCGCTGTCTCTTCCATCTCACTATTTACACTTTACAACCATATATGGAAAGAACTTAATCATCAAAAATTAAGTTTAAACAGTCCTGTATGAAGGAACAAACACAAGTATTCCTATCTGACAATAAAAGGCATCTCATTACACTTGACTATCCTATAGTTATACAATACATACATGCAGTACATATTCAGTTTGCTACTACTCCTGCCTGTTTCTGGTATAAATAAAAATATAGTGCCACTCTTTAATATCTTAATGAAACTAAAGCTCTCATTTTCTCTCCAATAAAAGCATACAGTATTAAAAGAATGGCATTGTATAAATTGCTCATGCTGTCAGATATGCAAAATATGTATAATGGAAAAATTGCAATGTCAGAAACACTGTGATATTCTATGAATGATGTATTATGAAACAAATAATCTTAGCTATATTTTAAGTGTTGCAACACCTGCGCCCTTTCTGGTTTACCTATCGCTAATGGTGAAATCAACATAATTATACTTGGTCACTACTTTAATTTTGAACAAGATATAAGCTGGCCAAACTTGCAAAGTTAAAATAAATAAAATACAGAAAAGGCATTGCTAGGAGAACATTGATTTAAATATTATTCTAGTGAATAATGCAGCCTTCCATTAAAAAATGTGTTTTGAGCTTGTTTGTATCTATATTATTATTATTATTATTATTATTATTACTATTATTACTAACAACAACGTTTTCTGATATTTTATTATATAACAATTTTGCATTATGTTCCAAAACTATGTGTGAATAAAGTTTTATTGTAGTTTATAATATATAGATCTGCTTTACCTTTTGTATTATTAGTATGTACTTCTGAATTAGAAAGCAAGGAAATACAGGGGAATGGAAGTATCACAAATAAAAATAAAGAATGTATTTAAAAAAAAAAAAAGAAGAAAAGAAAAAGAAATAAATTTGATAGTTGAAGGATTTTGACTTTCATAGAGGAAAGACAATCCCCCCCAATGTTGTTATGCACAGCAGCAGAAATTCACAAACATTAACAAATCTACATCTTTAATGATCAATGAGAGAATATTCTTTCTGTGCTTAATTGACAGGTTAGGTTACATTGCTTCATAAAATATGTTTCTGTAAACCATGGTGATATAATGAGTGATATAATACAATGTTGTCCTTAAGACTCTTTAACACATTTTAAGGTATTAGTGGAACAAATTTTAAGAAGTTAGCTGCAAACATTTAAAATCTAAATTGACTACTAAACTACCTTTGGACCCACAGCTGCCTTTAATTACAAAGGTTCATTCATTAAGTTGCAACATGTATCAGAAAATTAATATTCATGTCTAAGATAATGGAAAATGTGGAAAATTAATGTATCATTTTTTTGTTATCATCATCATCATCTATTTGTCACTTCAGGGTGACCTAACTACAACATTTTTAGATTTTATAATGCCTTATAGGCTACAGCATTTGTACTGCTAATGAGTAAATTATTTCTTATTCCCTTTGGTGCTTTATATGTTTATGACTCAGTTTTAAACTGGTGTCCCTAAAAATCATAAAATATTCAACTTTCTTGGGTACTCTTGTCCCTAATTATTTACTTATAAGGTTAACTAACTAAAATCAGTAAGATTAAAGTTTAAATTGTCCAATTAAGGAATGCTATAGAAATAAATAATAAGAGAGTTCAGCAAATAAATAAATAAATGTCACTTTGAACTTTACTGGTTAGTTTTGCTTAAGGTTACTTTACTACAATGTAATGTACACAATTTCCAAAAGTGCAAAGCAAAATACTTATATTATCATATTGAAAATATCATACTGTTTCTGCTGCTGAGATTATCCAAAATTGTACTAAAAAAAAGCAAATATTTACAATATATTTAACATATTTTAATCAATTTAAAAGATTTTTAAAGGTTTATACTATTTAATTTCTTTTTCAGATTGATCCTTCAAATCAACTACACTTTGGGTATGTCTATTGGTTATCAATGAATAACACTGTCATAAAACATGAAAAACTGCACATGTTCTTTTCCAGCACATCTTTTAACAATATATGCTTTATAACCACCACACACACAGGAAAGTTCAATATTAATACAAAACAATAAGCTCTTTGTTCAGGCAGGTTTGAAAACTCAAACCTATATTAAGCTCTCATTAATCATCATCTATTAGGATTTTTTCACCTTACATGTATGTATCTACCTAGTAAACTGATAAAAAATTAAAATCACTTTGTTACAAGCACTGATCTAAATACAACAGGCACATAAGGCTGATATGTACATGATATGCAATCTACAAAGTAACCACAGATTTGCAGAGGTATACATGAAAGAAAATCTTTGTGGTTTAATACAGGAGACTAGATATAACGGCATGTTTCAGAAAAAATATAATTATGTGTGATGCAGTGTTACACAACATCATAAAGTACTTCTTATAAGCTCTGGCATTAAGCATTTATCTTCCAAGATGTGTAAAAAATGATGTATGTAAATCAATAATAAATTGCTCAAAAAGATTAAAATGTAAATTAAATGATTATAAATAAGAATAAAGAAAATTAAGTAAAAACTTTGTAATCACATATTACAATGTTATGGAAAGACTACCACACAAATGTCAGTGTGCTCAGGGACATATTTTCTGTGAACATTTGACCGTATTATTTCAGATTTGACCGGATAAGCCATAAACATTCAGTAATATAAATCAATGTTTTGCCTGCAGTAAGAAACAGTCCTGAAAGGGACCTGAGAAACTCTGTATGCAAGAACAGCAACTGCAACTTCAGATACACTTATTATACAAAGGTTTTCTGTTAAGCCCTATACAGATGGAGACATGTCTTGTATAAGAGCTGGTGCCAGAAAATAACTCTGTATGTGCATGATCTTCCATGTTATTTAACGGCACGCCATGAGATTGCTTCCAAATGGCATGCCAGCGAACGAAGCTATATTCATTCACTGGTAGCCATTAAATGAACATTGTACGTCTGCAATTTGGATTTTATATGTATGCTGGCTGCTTAAGTTTGCTTATTAGCTGCCATATTTAGCTTCAAATTTTTCACGTTATAATATGCACAAATGTGAGTAAAGACCTTACTTCTAGAACCAAACTAGTCTCACAGACATGGAAAATTTAGAGGGAATGCAAGGAAAGTGAATAATCAGTGTAACATATCTTGAGGGAATGTGGATGGTTGAAAGTGAAAGAGAAGACCTTAGGAAAAGCGTAGCGAGAACAAGAAGGCAAGGTTCGATACAAAATAATGAACTTGTGAAGACCTTCAAAATTCAATTTCTGAAATTTGTAGACAATATAAATATAAGTAAATATAAACTTTGGTGGAATGCAACTTAAAGCATGACTGAATAAGGCAAGGAGGCTTCCCCGGCAGGAAAATTGTAATTAGATATCACAATAAAATAGTTTAAATATAACTTTAAACAATAGTAATAAAGTTGGAAGTAGTACTGCAATGAAGCATGCAGCTTTAAAGATAGTTTTTAAAAAAATATTTCCGATACTGGGGAGGATAGGGAATAAAATAAAAATTATTACTCATAACCAGGAAGTGAACCTGAGACCACTTGTAACACAGCCAGGCACTCTACCAAATGGGCTGTGCATCATTCTGGCATTGATGTGATCTAACAGTGACTTCTTGTGGACGCATAGTTAATTTCTTTAAGCTTTAATAAGCATATCTATGGCAACTTTAGACCATTGTGTGTGCAGAAATATGAGGAAATTATAAATAAGCTATATATTACGGAAAGAATAATTATTAGCAGCAGCTACAGTATTTGTAACTAGTCAGCTATTTTCCTAAAGAATATTGCCACTGAAAAGGTGCTGTGTGTATATACATCCATGCCAGATGGCATACAAGCTAGTAGTGCAGGATGTTGTACCATCATATGGTGCCATTTCCTGTATAAGAAATGCCTCGGTCTATATGGGGCTTTAGAGGCATGATGGAAGCTGGGCTCACATGTGCCTTTGGTTGTTACCTCTCTTTTACTGCTAGTGGTGATGAGTGATTGGTATTGTACAGATCTGGCTCAAATGAAATACAACAGAGAACAATGGAGAGATAATTACAAAGCTCTGTAATTTTAGATTATCAACCTTAAATTTCTTGAACAGAAAACCACCAGTTCAAGAGAAAAGATATGGGACCAACTTTTTTTATCTAAGTTGATGCTCAATTTGCAATGAAGTGATACAAGAGTAAATGCAGCAAATGCCACAAGAAGATGTCATACTCAAAAGAAACAAAAATTAAGTTATTGGGTAGTTTAAAATTTTTAATCTGAGTTTCACTTCAAATGTATAAAACTTGAAAAGTAAAATGTTATTTTTCAATTTTTTTAAAGGCCTTTGGCTTTACAAACATTACAACCCATCTTATTTAGAACTTAAATCTTGATTTTCTATTAATGAAGTGAAGCTGAAAAAACATAGTTTCTTTTGTCAGTAATACCAACAGCACACTCAGTGTAGCAATTATCAAACAGAAGATGAGAAGTGATTTGAAAGATGATATTATAACTACTATGCATTTCTCACTTCAGTTTGAGGCTGATGTATAGAATTTCTGTTGAAGAACCGTACTTGCTACTTTTCACAGTAGTCCTTGTCACGCTACTGGTATTCAGCAGTGATTTTGTGAAATGAATTTCCATATGGCATTGTATTATTATACTTCAACAATAGTTTTTTCTTGTTTATTAAAAATATAATTAAAGTAAATTAAGTTAATTTAATATTTTTCATATTTTCTGTATTGTTTACATTTTACTTTCAGTCATCTGTTAAAGTAATGTAATTGGATCCTAGAAAAATGTAAATGAAAAGGATTGATCTGTACGCTAATGAATGATAACTCATTCTTTGAGAGTATTTCTGGTTTTGAAATTAATAAATAAAGTGAACCTGTTAGCAAGAGTTAACATTCTGATCACCTATTTTAAAATTATGTAAACCCCGCTGCTGAATCTTTGCATTACAGCTAAACAGAAGCTGTAAGTGGTCATGTTGCCCTTAGCTGGAAGTGGTCATATTAACTTACCATTTCCACTAATAACATTTCCTACTGTGACATTCAACATTTTTTACAGCATACTTCAGTCTGTGATCTCCATATGCTCAAATTGTTCTTTGATATTATTCCTATATCAAAGAACAATTTTTTTATACAGAGTTAAAGTACGACAATGCCTAAAAATGAAGATCATCGAGTGATGGTTTGCAAAGTGAAAATTCTTTGTGTAAAGGTGTGCAGCTTTAGACAGGCATTGGAATTATTAAGGACCCAGGAAGCCTTTAAACAAGAGTGGTAAATAAAAGTTACTAGACATTCCTCTACTCCCGGTGATAAACTATGCAGCAAACTGCAGCAGCTCTTGCACTAAGCATGCGAACTGTTATTAACAAGGGAGTGAAACATGAGCGATAATGATTATGTTTCCAAAATATGACTAAGATTCAGATGGAACTGAGCCTTTTAAACTGAATGTGAATGAAAAGCACTTTGTAATACTTATATCTGTTTCATTTCTCTCATTGTAACAAGCAAGGCTGCATTAATTTGCTCTATATTGTTCAAAAGTACATTATTTATTCTACATTACACTACATTGCTTTGCTATCTGTGAATCCTGTTTTGAGATTAGACACTCTAGGATGTAGACAAGTCAGAAATTGCATTTATAGATTACTCTTGATAATTATTAATACATTTATTTACAAAAATTAACACCAATATGGAATTTTTCAGAGGCGTCAATTTTACATAATTTACAATTACATGTCTGTTACAAAAAACCAATTTATATTGTATGCATTCTTAGAATATTCATGTACATTATATCCACAACACTGCATCAATTATTGCTACTATTTTTTGATGGCATGAAATCCTCCTCTGTATAGAAGGTGTAATAGGTATATTTTTAATTCTGACCTAAACTTAGTTTTGTTCATATGCAATTCCTTTATATGGGATGGAGGTGAATTAAATGAAACTATACCATTGTAATAAACCCCTTTTTGGAAAGTTTGCAAATTATTTGTTGGTCTATGTATGTCCTGTCTGTGTCTAGTCTCTTTGTTAAGTATGTCTGCATTTTTGATTAACTTTTCTGGGTTATTTATTACAAATAACAATATGGCAGAATATATTCACAAGTTAATGGTAAAATTCTAAGCATTTTGAATAGGGGTTTGCAGCAAGTTGATTGTCTTGCCCCTGTTGAAATATATTATATGTGTTATTTCCAATTAAAAATAATAATAACAAATTAAGAGTATCCATCAGCATTCACTACTGGTACACTGTTTATATGTGACTTTGTCGCAACCACAATATAGCCAACATGAAGCCACCTGAGCTGTCAAGTGCAAAGATTCAATGGCAGGGGTATAAATTTTGTTGTTTGGTTTTTAATTGCAAACTTAGCATTCCAATTACCAATGAAAGGAACTGTGCTATAAGATGCAATGATCACTTGTACTGCAAAGCCCATTGTTAGGGAAGACTTGTTACATAAGTTTTCTTATACAATCATAAAATTCGTGGTCTGGAGTAAACATTATGGTCTTGGTTTAAAATTCCAAAATGTAGCAGACTGCCTAAGTGGATTCTAATACTAAAGTTTGTTAAATGTGAGTTATTCTTCACTGTTGGCAATCAGCTGAGGATGAGAACAATTCTTCTCAAAATATGTCAAAATAAAAAGCAGGTTTTAAAGCCGTACTGCTAGTAAGGGACAATTCATATGATTTAAAATTTAAAGTATTGCCTGAGTGAGTTTTCAAAGTAACTTTTCCTGCTCTTTTGGAAGTGACAGGGTAGGTTTAGTGCCCTAAATCTCTGAGATAACTTCTATATTCATTTCAAACTTACATTCATATGCCTGGATGAATCATATTAAACTTAGAAAACAAAACTGTGACATTAATGTAATAACCATCCCTTCAAATAATGGTACATAGCAAACTTTCTAACTCTGTTTCTGAATACCAGTACAAACTGTGCTGAAATATATATTAGAGCTATGAAATAGTTTGCTGATGCTTTGCTTCTCCTCTTTTTATCTCACCCTTCATTTCAGTTGAGACATATCATTATTTTAAAATGAAGTATTTCATTTTTACAGAATATAGTCTTTTTTTTTTGTTTTCTTTTTTTAACTTTTGTTTTTGGCATTTATCATGATCTTTAAGCATCACAGTACTGCAAGATTCCTATTAAAATGCTTTACAAAAAGGACAAGTGGAATTAACTGAAAGCTGACATGTTCCCAAAATAAAAAGTAGTTATTAAAATTATACATATCAAAAGGCACTAAAATGCTTTTTTAAATACTTTAGGTGATATGTTTGAATTATGTAAATACAATAAAACTGAAATGTGATACAGTGGTTCTAAATTAAATTTATATACATATTTTAACATGTATCAAAATTGTAAATGATAAAAAGAGTGGCATTTTCCAATTTCTCTGGAGAGAGGATTAATTAAACATTCTATTGAAATGCTAAGAAAGCTGCCCATATTAGGGTGAATTTCCACCAATCAAACAGAAACACACACTAAAAGTATGTATTTAATAACAGTAATGCTTTATATTTTGTTCAAATGGTGGAAAACTATACACAACAGCAGTGTCAAATAAAAACATATATTTACTTTTTATGGAAACTTCAAGGTCCCAAGAACTAATGAAAAACAGGACTAAATTCAATGCGTATTAGAGCAGTGCATGTAACAAACTAATATTAGTATTTATATAAATATATATTATATATAAAAAGTTAATATACATATAAACACAGGGTCCGACTCTGACAATTCTCAACTGTCAGTCTCTAGGATCAGAATAAACATTCTGAAAATGTATACCAGTTGAGTACAGTCATCTAGAACATTTGTATCACTGTTACTTTGATGCATCAAAATGAAGTGTGCGTAACTTCTCAGAAATGTTTAGATGTGGTTTGTGTGGTTGTGATGCTTGCATAAATAGTGTATGAAAGTGCAATGATTAAATTGTCACAATTCGCACTTGCATAACATTGAATACTCAAAGCTTCAATTTCTAGAAGCGATGCATCAAAGCACATGTCATGTAGAGAAAGAAAGGAAAGAAAAGAGTTCAGTCAACAAATCTTTATATACAACCAATCGGACCCTGGTTTACTGTCAGCAATCACAGCGGCTACCAGGTGATGGCACTGGAGAAGGTGGAGGAGGTAAAGGGTTAAAATATGTTGAGGAGCGTCCTGCTGTAGAAGAGGGAGACGGTGGGCATGATGAAGGTAGACCACCCCCTCCCCCATCACTATGATAATGTGACCTTGGAGTTGGAGGAGGAGGAAAAGGATCTGAATCATATTCAGAACCAGGTGCTGCATAATAACGATGCCTTCCTCTTGGAGGCAAAGGGTAGTTTGAATCTGACTCATCACACACATCAGTACTACAAGGTGTGGGGGGAGGGGGCTGGTTAATAGTCCTGTAATGTCTATAGGGGCGATATTTTGAGGCACCTGAGGAGGAACAGCAATAGTCTTCGTTGTAGCTGTGGTGCAACTTTCTGTTTGAGTCTGCAGTGGTTGCAGGACTGGGTGGTGGATTAAGTGTTTCTCGTGGATAACATAACAGTGAAGATGAGGACACTAGTAGAGGCATACCATTTGCACCACCTCCTTCTGTGGTAGAACTTGAGGCACCAGTGATATGGCTTCTGTCATAACTGTTGGACGTTGTTGTGCTACCATTTAGCATTGACATTCGTACTGCATCATTGCCTGGCTTTACACCTCCTTTATCTATTCTTCCATTCTTCTGTATTCCTGCTACTGGACAGATGGGCTTTGGGATGCTGTGCAGCTGCTTTGGAGACAGAGGATCACCGGCAGAATCTTCCAGATCATCATTCAAGGTAACATTGTTTCCCCCAACCAAGCGGCGGCGGCAATAGAAGACTAATATTACCACAAATACTATAGCTGCTATTGTTACCAATATGCTAATGAGGTAAGTTGATTTGCTGGACTCTCCATATGGTATGACATCTGTGCTGTGCCTTATAGGTCCTGCAGATATAAAATATTTTATATTATTTCTTTTATTTATTTTCATAACGCAAGTTAGTTTGTGAATCACAAATGAATAAATCTCATCTATTATTTTGCAAATGAATTAAGGACTTAGTACAAAACATTTCAATGGCTATTTTGTCTGATGAAAGCACAGCTGCTAAAACATTTTCACTAAATTCAAAATGATACTGATGTTTCAACAATCACCTAACTTATATATAATCTGCTGTGTTAAAACAATCACCTTAGCTCCTCAGAATCACCATTGTGTACAAAAACTGCTGTACAACAAAACAAAAGACCCTATCCCTAGAGAAAAGTTAGCTGGAATATACCAAATAGATTGCAATGGCTGTAATCTAGTATACATAGGCAGAACTAAGAGAAATCTGGAAACAAGACTAAAAGAACATATGAGATCTTTAAACCAAAAACAGATAGAAAAAATAAGCAGTAGTACATCATTTCTGGACCTCAAATTATGACATCACACCCGGTATAATTTAAAAACAGCTATGAATTAGAAACCTAGGAAAAGATTCATATACATAAACACAAAGACCATGAATGAATTTCGAATTACTGCCACCAATCACCCTTGGGAGATTCATCACCCATCACCAGAGAGCACCAGCAATCTATAGCCCCCCCCCCCCCCCCTGGACAGGAAACAAAAGCAGCACAATCTGTTGGAGAATTGTTGATAATGACAACAATACTCTTGTTTCCGAAACACATCCAAGTAAGTGGAATTTTCAATGATAGTGTTACCATTTACCAACTCACTTATTATACTTTTAACTTATATCAATTGTTGTTGAGATGACAAAAATTAATCCACTGGGGCTAGGAGTTGGACAATATGAATAACATTTTCTCATAAAAGATTAAAATTAAAAGTGCTTACTTATAAGAGTGCACAAATTATGTTTACACTAATATTATTTAGTGGAATGGTCACTAATGTTTATTTTTCAGCAAACATCCTGTTTTTTACCTTATCTATGATATAATTTTTAGCAAGTTCTCTATATGAATGTTGGTCTTTGGATTCTAGTTTTACATTTTACATTTACTTTTTTCATTCTTGAAAATAATTTGCTCACATGCATTACCATTTCCAAAAATGGATAGCATTATCTACATCATGAGAATAAATATGTGTAGGAAAGTTCTAGCCAACTATCCAATGAATTAAAAATTTCTTTGAATGGAAGAAAAAAATTAGAAGATGATACTTAATTCAGAATTTATGAGGGGGGGGGGGGGCTATCAGCCATGGTTACAGGTTTCGCTCACAAAAATCGAATAACAAGCAGATTTCTTTGCAAGACAGTTTTCCAAAGAAGTCATCATTTGTTTACCTTGCATTAGCACTGTAGGTGGTATTTGCTTGAAACTCTACACAGTTGTCACCACATGTATTAGAATTACTGCACACTGTAAGTTCGCTGTGAAAAACGAAATGCCAAGAATATGTATGGTCCTGTAACCTTAGTTTCTGATCATCCCTCCTATTATTGCAGTTTTAGGTTTTAGAATAAACTAAATTATTTCAGATTCTGAGGTTGGCATCCACTGTGAAAAACTTTCTACATCTGGTGATTCGAGCAATGGTCAACTGCCTACCCCTATTCCTTCCTTTCTCCTTTCCCTACATGTTTTCAAATACCATTTAAATGCTCAAAGCATTCAAGCACATTTAAAAAACTTCTTTTGTATCTTCCCTTTGATTGAACTTGCATGTAATTATTATATCTATAACATGATTATATTCTCCCCTTCCGACAACACATTATGCTCCACAATGACACAGCCAGTAAAAGTGGTGGTGGTGTAGCTACTTATGTAAGAACAGATCTCCATCCAACAGTTATTTCTGCCTCACCATCTGACGACACAACAAAACCTTAATTTCTCTTCATGGAAATAAAGAGATGCCTAGTATATGCTATATGCCAAATGTTTCAAGTAAACCATATTAAAGCCATGGAGGATGCATTACACAGTGCAATAACTGACTATAAACATGTCACCCTCATAGGCAATTTCAGTACAAACTTACTGTCTACTAACTCTATTTCAACTGAACAACTGACAACAATGTTCTACTCCAATAACCTAAACTATTCTTCCTTTACAACAACACACCATACGCATATGCCTGCAACTTTGCTTAACTCGATTGTGACCAATAAACTAGACAGAGTACACTGACTTATGGACAACTTCCAGAAGGTGGAGTAACAAAATATTATATTAATCGCTTTTCATTCAAAAGCCCCAGAAATGCGCTCCATATGACTACCTAGAGACCTTAGGTGGATTGATGAAGCTGCCCTGCAAAAAATACCCTGCAGACATCTGGCTACAATTTGAATGTTAACAAATGTAAATGACAAAGTTAAATTATTAAATTACCTCATAACATTATATGTTAAGTTTAAGAAAACTAGACTTGTGAAGAGGAAACCAGCACCTTGGATGAATGGCATTGGTACCGTAATTTGATAACAAAAAGATCACATACTCCAATGGTGACTTACAATGTTGGTTGGTTGGTTGCTAATGCTGAGCGTTTTGGAGTTCTTCCATGCGCCTTCTTGCTTCCCAGTATCGTAATGCTAGATCAGTCTCTTTCAGGTTTCTGCAGTTCTGAAGATGACTTACAATGTTGAAGTACTTTAAGCTTCATAGTTTAGCAGTTTAGCCATTATTAGGTCAATTATTATGAGTTACTCAAAATAATTATTTATGATCTCCTTGTGGTTTACTGTGAAAAATGCACGTCAATTGAGAAATTGAATGCTGTGTCGGCAAGTTGCCAAGACAGCTCAATGATTAGAGATACTGGACATAAACCATAAGATCTATGGTTCAAATCCTGGCTATGGCATCAAATTTTTCAGCCTGCCTCTACCTTTCCAACTTCTGTCCTACACACATCTAGTGTGGAAGAAAGAATTAATTTATAATAATTGACCTAAGAAAATGACACTTATTGTCACATGGCTGGTCATTTACTGCTGCTTCCAAGAGAAAATTAATGTACATCTTTTTTTATAAATTATGTCTGCCAGAAAGCCTAAGACTTTTCAACAGTGAAAGAATTATCAAAATACGTTGAGCGATTTCTGAAGTTATCCTACAAACATAATTTTTCTCTCTGTATAATATTAATAGAGATATAAAAATAAAAACCTCACCTCCAATAGCACAAGCTGGAGCACTTTCATCACTTCCATCATCACAGTTATCCCATCCATCACATACTGCAGATCGAGGAATGCAATTGCCAGTATATTCACACATAAACTCTCCAGAATGTTTGCAGCATCGACTTTCATCATAGTTATCCGGACATTGTGATGTTCCATCACAAACCCAATGTTTGTCTGAAAACAAGCAAGCAATAAGATACTTTCCATTCTCTTTGTGGAGGAGAACACATTTCTGGTTTTAGAGAAACCAATGAAGTTTGGTCTTGTATTACTTCTGCAAATGTACTGAATCAAATCTTCTGTATATGCAGAAGACCACTTACAAACCCGAACTCTAGCATTGCTACCAGTTGTGATAGTACAATTACATTACTGCTTTGCTAACCTCCAGTGGTGAATAGTTTAAAATGGTGTACAACTGTGGAGAAGCTTGCTTCTTCATCAATGAGTTTTCTCAATCTGCATTATGCCTTTTTAATGTGATATTAGAATAACCCCTGTAGAAGTCTTAAGTGAATTATGATCTTTGTAGAGAAAGCAAACTCTGGCCTCACAAGACACAGGTGACTGTAAACTTCTTTTTTTGGAACAAAGCTATGTATGAAATATTTTGGCACCTAACTGACCAGAATTATTATACAATTGATCACTATAATATTAGATTATGATTCAAAGCTTGATGATGATGTGTTATGCATGTTATATTTATATATTTTTTAGCACTGTTACATTTGGGGCATTCAGATATTAGGGATAAACTTGAAAAATATAGAGTAATTTTCTTCTTTCTCATCATCCACAACATTCAGTGACAAAATGTATTTGATAAGGCTAAAAATGCTAGCTGTAAAAGATTGTATTTCATTTGAATGAACATGGCAATAAAAAAGACAAAGCAGAAGGAGGAGGGAAGGTGACACTGAGTGAGTACGAAACTTTGGTGTAATTAAGCTCTTGTGAGTTTAGTTTTTGAAACTTTGTTTTAAAAATCTAAAGTATTACACTCACATGACTTTTTCTACCTATACTGCAACAAATTATTCTTACAAAAGTATTTTCTAATAAGCACTCCATGGTAATTGAGATAACATTAGTAGGAATGGCTTTATTATATATTTCCTTGTAGGTATAAGAGGAATATGCTAATGCACTAGAAATAAAAAGAAAGGAAAAAAACAGAAAAGAAAGAATGAAAAAAAACTAATGACTTCCCATTGAGAAAAATGTAAGAATTGGAAAACTTAAACCAATAATAAGGAATATTGGGAATGTTTAACACTCACTCACTCTCTCTTTACTTCCTTTGCATGCCAAGGGGTAAAACAAGAGAGAGACGAAATGAATGAGCAAGGCCTACATTTTTTTGTCCATCTCTTATAGTTTACCAGTTATGCAAGTCATTCAGAATGAGCAGAACTTCAGAGGTTATTTCCAAGAAATTCAAGATATATATTTTATTTGCCATGTAAAAATCTTTTATACATGGTATTTTAATCAAAATCCTTAGTCATTTTTGAGAAATTAAAAAATTTTGAAAACTCTTCCATGCAAAGGGTAGTTTGGGTAGGGAAATTTTCCTGAAAATCTGTGTGACATCCTTGGAAGATACTAAACTTAAATACCAAGTTTGGTATCTAACATCCTTTACGTTTGTGAGTTACGCATACATGAACACCTTTTTCTAAAAATCTGATGTATTTTCCATCCACATGACTTTCTCTGACTAATCAGCAACAAATTATTCTTACAAAAGCTTATTCTTCTCTGTATTTCATGCTAATCAAGATAAGCATTAGCAGAAATTTTTGTATTAGTTCCTTAAGTAGAAGGGAAGTAAGGGAATGCTCTAAGTTAAAAACGATACGCTAAAAAGCTGGTTGCTATGTGATGCAATTGAAATTCTCTTTTCTTTGCAAGGGAAATGAATAATGACATCTCATTTGAGAAAAGTAAATATATTTTTAAAATGAAATAATAACAAGAACTATTGGAATGATAAACTCTAAACAAATGTATTTGACATAAACTTGTGTGTTTTAATGAGACCTACATTTTTCTGTATATAATTTTTTATTATTTTATCTCTTAAGTTTTACCAATTGTGCAAGTCATCTGAGGATCTCAAGAGACTATACCCAATAAATTTGGAATATACATTTTATTTGCCATCTTAACATGTTTAATATAAGGTATTTTAATCAAAATCATTAGAGCCATTTTTGAGAAAATAGAACAATTTCAAAAAACCTTCTATGTAAAGGGTAGTTTGGAGTAGGGGGATTTTCTGAAAATCTTAGATTCACATCCTTAGAAGACAATAAAATTAAATATCAAATTTGGTAATTTACAGACTATTTATTTTTGAGCTAAAAACATGCATGCATATACATACACATCTTTTTCTAAGATGTTTTATTTGTGGATCTCAAAACAAGTATTTCTTGTGAAGTCTCAGTATCACATTTTTGGGTGGAATGTAATATCTTCTGTACTTATGTACTAAGTAAAGAAAGTAAAAATGTAAGTAGTACAAAAATTGGATTGTATTATTATCTTCTAATGCTTAACTTCCACATTTTTTCTGATACTGATTATATGCAGTGTTTCACCTGACAGAATTTTAGCATGTACTGATAGCTGATTAAAAAGCATAAACAAGAATGTATATCTAATTTTGTAAAATTACCAATGTTTATGTACTCTACCCACCTATACACTGGCCTGTTTGACATCGGAACTGATCTGGCCTGCAGTCTGGACAGTTAAATTCATCACTTTTGTCTGGACAGTCATTCTGTCCATCACATCGCCATGATGCTGGGATACAATCTTTACTTAACCCTGCAGGTGAGGCACAAGTGAAGTGGTCTGCTCCACAAGCAGGTACAGGACTACATGTATGTTTATCATCATGCAGGATTAATGACTGCGGACATGAACATACAGCTCGAATGTGACTTGAGGTTGAGGATGAAGGAGATGCTATGCAAAGGTGTGAACACCCAGCTTGTGGACGATGACTATTACTGCATCCATGGTTCATATACATCTGTAAACATAGAAGCATTATTACTGGTTTGGCTCAGACATGATAAATACTATGCACATGTACCTGTAATAACGATTACGCTGGTTACACACATTGTTCTAGACACAGACATAGACTAAACAGAGATCTGATTTTATCTTAAATGCATACAGTGAGCAAAACAATTTGTGACTTTGGATGGTGAGTAGTGAGGATGTCTTAAGAGTCTACTTTTCTTCTGTTAATTACAGATCTCAAGTAATTTAATCCTTTCCCCACCAGTCATTTAAAGTGGCCTAACTGCTGTAAATCAACCAATATTTGTTTATATTTCAACCAGCAATTTAACTCTACACGAGTTGATTAAAGTGAAAATTATTCTTTTATTTTTTTTAAGATATCTGAATGAAAAAAAAAAAAAACATATTTACTGAAACTGTAACCAATAAAGATAAATCTACTAAAGGTATGCATTGATTGTGCTGTATTTGATATCAGAGAAAGAAATACTGGTTCATATTTTTTAAACTTGGGTAGCTAATTTGGGCTAAATATGCACTTCACTTCTACTTGGACTGTACTTCCTGCATGCTAGCTGAAAATAAAAAGTCAGCAGCTTGAGTTCAGTGTCCAGAAGGGGTTACCAAGGATTTCCTGATCTGGCATACATAGATGTAATTAATCCTTGTTTACTGCCAAAAACATACCTTCTTGTATTAACTTCTGTGAATCATAAAGAGTACCTTACTACGCAAAGATGTAAATAAAAACAAGATCATTCATTCTTTAATTCATACTCTGATAAACACAGGTTCAAAACTGCCAATTAGACTCTAGGCTTCTTTAACCATTGTTTATATTAATATTGATAAACTTCATTTGCAATATATTAGAATATATAATCAGCAGGAACAAAATAAAATGTTCGTATGCACATAAGCCGCAAAATTACATGAAACATTGGTAATAAAGGTACACTTTTAAGCATATTTTAACCGGCTAGGTCATATCACATGATAAATGATACAGCTGAAATGATGCTCAAATGAGCCAGGGATCCTACAGGCTAATGTTCACATGATTCATTGTAAACAGCTCCATTACAATACATATCCTCTATTTTTTTTAACTTTATGTTATTGTCATACATAATTTTTATTGTGGGTGGGGCCTTAGTGGTAATGCTGCAATTTAAGAACTCTCCAATTAAATATACAGGGAATGGTGGGGGGGGGGGAGAAGAAATGAAACAGGTGCATATTTTGAGCAAACAAAATCTCTAATTCAGGAGTTAAAAATATATTAAAAAAAATATTTATTTACATGAATCAATAATCAATATTTGACCTAACAGTCATTTTGCAACTCATTTTGTTATGAATAAATTAGTTCTATACGTAGAGTCAGACTGAAAAATTCAATGCCATAGACGGTTGCTCTACCAACTCTACCTATCCAACTCCTGTCCTACACACAGATTGTGTGAAAAAGCAATTAAATCAATAGATTAGTTCTGTTTAATATTTGCCTACAGCATTTTCAATATTAAAACAGCAAGCAGTAACAATAATATAAATTTCATCACTTCCAATTTAATATTCAGGTACTTTACGATTCATTTCTTTATTTATAACTTTGAAGGATATAATTTTTCTTGGTTCTCATTTAAATTCTTCGTATGCAATTTCTTCCATACAAATAGTATAGTATGCATAGGTTTTTTAACTTCACATATCCTAATGGCAGTACAAACAGCTGCAGTCCTTGTCAATTGCCTGGCCCAGTTCAGCTATTGTACCACTGACATTCTTTACAGCAGCAAATAACAAACACAATAGCTTTGCAAATAAAGTCATTGTGCTATTCACTGCTGTTTGGGTAGTCACTTTTCTAGAACTTTTTGAATTGTGATTTCAACAACCAGAAATTTTGGTAACTAGAAGATTCACTCTGGGCTAAGGGAATTATATAAAGGGCCACATATCTAAAATGTCAATCTAGTGAGCGAAAAATGCTAAAACAGTGAAGTGAGCAGGTCAATTGTGAGCTGTGGCTGTGATATAGTTGTGTAGAGTACTAAGTGTGTGATATCTATGCCACAGTATTATTTATGTTGAATGTCTTAAGAGACCATTGAAGTGAGGTTAGCAGAAGGAGGTGTTCTCATTTGTTGCACTATGTTGAGAGAGGATGATGTTTACATGCAATCTGAGCTGGTTTAGTAAAACAGTTACCCTTATCCTATCCCATATTGGCATTTTCAAAATCTAATCCAAATCACACTTCTCTTTAATAACTATTCCTAGTATTGATCTTACAGCATTTTCAGTGTCTAAAGAGTAAATAGAAATTCATTCTCACCTGTTCTGTTGGAAAGGTAACTCCAAGCAAATCAACCAGATGCCCAATGCGAGTCAAAACAGTTTCTCGTCTACTTCCATCTGTTTTATTAGCTCTTTCAATCTGCTGTTGATCTTTATCTATCCAATATACATAATCTCCATGCACTGTTAAGCTTATTATTTCAACCAGGTGGGTGTTTATAAGGGATTTCCTGTAATATTATAAATCAACATTTTCATATTACTCTTGCAATATTTACAAAATTCTTATTCACTTAGATATCTTGCAACTAAAAACCTTAAAAAGGAGCTGTACTTTCTACTGGACACTAAGTGCTGGTTTTGATTCTCGGAAGTCAAATGACACTGTATTGTTTATTCCTATAAAAATGCTATTTCATCCACACATTTCTTCAGCTAATGAAAGTCAAGAAAATGGTAATGTTTATTCCACGTTTAGTTAACGTTCTATTGCAATGCACTTTAGAGCAGTATGATAATAATAGCATATTCTGGATTCATTTGTTCCTTTGTGTTACTCTCCCAACCTAGAGCAATATATCAGGATTCACTAAACATTTTGATAAAATTTAATGAATGTCACAGTTATCACAATCCCTAAGCTGAAAATAAAGCAATGGCTCCCGAAACTAGTACCTTATAAAGCAGTGTAACTGACATAGTGTTAAAAAAACTGACTCAAATTTACCAGTACAAGGTTCATGAACTGTGGATTTAGAAACCTCTTAAGAAAATTGCTTCTTCTATCAGGATTCTTTTTTATTTTCTGATGCAACATCCCATTTAATTTTCAGATGCAAAGAAAGATGTTTTGGTTTATGATTTACTGTTTTTTATTTCTGTGTTTTTGCACATATTTATGCTTGTCATAACATGTTTATGTAGATTATACTTTTATTTCCCCTTTTGATAGTTCATTTAGCACTATGCAATGTAGCCATAATAGCTGTCACACAGAATCCAAAATTTGTTGCATTTCTTAAACATTGCGTTATAGTACTTTTCCTGATGCCAGTTTTGTACATTATCTTACCTAATGCATGCTTTCACTGATATGTTTTTCATACTTATATGTTGTCTTATTTTTTTTTTTTTTCCTAGGCTCCAGTAAAATGCATAAACAGAGTTTTACATACTTTTATTCTCAAAGAATTAATGAATGTTTATATTACTCAAGATCATGAATGGAAATTTAACAATTTATTAATTTTAAAACTAAACTATAAATTACATAGCATTCAATACACACATGCACATGTGCACACACATATACTTTTTTCTGTAAATGAATTTTTTTGATTCAGGGGACCTTAAAACATGTATTTTCGGTATAATCTTGGTATCAAATTTTTGGATGCAATATAATACATTCTCTACCTACTGTGTACATTGTATGTATGTATGTAACTTGAGAAAGTAATGCAGTTTCTTAGGTGTTGAGTAAAGTAGTGATTATCCTTAATATTTCCTTTGCTAACAAACCACTGTCTTAATATAATTTAAACATTATTAATATTTAAGATAATTAATGTTTTGAAAAACATGTCCATTACTTCGAAAATCAGAATGAAATAAAGAGAGGATTCATTGGAGAGTTGAATTAGAATTCTAAGCGTGGCCAGAAATCAAATTATGGTCCACAGCCATCGAATTAAATTTTTCAAATGATACAACTCTTCAGTTTTAGCCTGTATATGATCAGTATGGAGACTAAAGTACATATTTAAAAAATCTGATGTGCAACATCCACTCAAGTTTCTCTGCTCACCGTAATTTATTTTTGTATAGGTTTTACAAATTATTCTAACAAAAGCTTCTTTTTCTATTTACTTCATGTTATACAGGACAAATCTGTGCAGAGATAGTCTCATTACACATTTCATTGTAGATACAAGGGAGACAGAGAAAACCAAACTGATACAATGTTTACAAACTAGTTGTATAAAACAACTGAATAGTATGAGCACTTTAAAAAATGCAGTATTGAAAAATTCAGACTAATAATGACGGATATCTATGACACAGCTGATGACACAAAAAAGTGTGACTGAAACCTTGGAGAGTGCAGATGGATTAGAGGGACAGTCAAAGCAGTCAGCAGCTAGTGTACAAGCATCAAAGAAATAAAATTGTTTTGCAGCGATTGAAACAAATAGAGCAACTACGAGGGCAGACTGAAAAGTAATGCACAAATTTTTTTACAAAAAGTTTAATAGTAAAAAACACAAATGAACTTCCACCTTTTACCTATTTTTTGACGTAGTCCATTGTACCATTGTGATGCCAGTTTCAATTTACCATGTTTATAGAAGACTATTTCCTGGAGTATAGCCATCTGTGGAACTTCTGAATTCACTTCCGTAACTGTCGCAAGCGTTGGCTGACCAGGAATTTCTTCATGAGACCAAACAGATGAAAGTCTGATGGTGCAAGGTCCAGACGTATGGTGGATGCTGGAGCACCTCCTAACCAAATTTGGCGATTTTCTGACAAACAGTAGCAACAACAAGGCGCAAGCACTGTCATAAAGTTTGACATCGTTAGCATTAATGTTGTGGCATTTGTCACAAAGGTCCAACAATAAAACAACATGCTTATCCCAGAACACTGCCACAAGCACTTTCCTAGCAGATTGAGTCAATTTGAATTTTTTCTTTACTGAAGAACCAGCATGTTTCCACTCCATACTTGCCTGCTTTTTTTTGGGCATGTAGTGCTAGGCCCACTCATCACCAGTGATGATTTCTTTCAGAAAGCCATGCCCTTCTTCGATATACCACAATTAAGTGATCCAAGCTTGTCATCATTCGCTGGCCCTTATGGTTGTCTGTCAGGTTCTTAGATACCCAGCGAGCACTAACTTTACAAAATTTCAATGTATCATGAACAATATCATACACTGTATCCTAAGAAATGAACTGTTGTGATAAGGATCGCAGTGGCACATACCACTTGTTCAAAATTGCCTCTGACATTCTGCAGGGTTGCAGCTGTTACCGGCCTCCCAGAGTGTGGCAAATCACTAAGGTTCACATGGCCCTCTTGGAAAAATAGACACCACCTGGAAACTTTGCTATGGTCCATAAAATCATCCCCATACACACTGCACATGTCCCTGCAAATTTCACTTGGTTTATGCCCTTTGGCACATTAACATCAAACCACACCCCTCTGCTCTTCACACATGCACAACAGTAGCATGCGAGCCATCTTTGTTGCATAGTTCACGTTTCTCTCCCTAGCGCTGCACATGAAACAAAAACTAACCTCTGTAGTGAAAACTTTAAACAATATCTCTGTGAAATTGCAACTGCATTACCAAGGTAGAAAAAAATTATTGTGCATTACTTTATGATTCACCCTTGTAAATGCTAAAAAATGGAATCATCATCCTTGGAAAGCTCAAACTTTGTAATTTTGACTTGACTGATGTCCACAAAAGCCATAATTATACGTTTATAGTATATATCTTATATCTGTTTAGCTCCCAATATGCTATTGATACTTTCCAACTGAAAGACAAAAGCTGATAAGCATAACGGAAGTAAATTACTTCCCATTACAAATCCCCAATATATATAGTGTTTGGTTTCTCTTTTTCCTTTTGTTTTTTTATTCTTTCTTTCTTTCCTTATGATATGTAATTACTGCAGATAAATGTCATGCATACAAAATGGAAGTTTTTTTCTCATCTACAGTTAATATAAATGTTTAACACATCTGCTCACCATAAACATCCAATTAATAACCCAAATTTTACATTTAAAAAAGTACACTTACATTCCTGCTCCATGGAGATCGGCCATATAAATCTGCTGAGGATGTGCCCAATAAAGCATATCTTTCACAGTATCTATGGCTAAAGATGTAATCTTTTCATGATTCTCTACCAACACAATCCTTGATTTGCCATCCATTCTTGCTCTCCAGATTCTTGGCAATGAACTAACATCAGTCCAGAACATCAATCTGGTTTTAAACAAAATTTACATCGTTATTCTTATGTTTTATTTTCATATCAAACAATAAACGAGGCTTCAATTATAGAAATTACAAAGATATTAATTAGTAAGGTCCAATTCACCACATTTAGAAAATGAAAACATTACACAAATTCAGATCACTCCTGAATACAAGATAAAATAATATTAACTTTGAAACCTGTTTGCGAACACAGAAAAAATAACTTATTAGGACTAATGCAAAGGAAAAAATTCTTGTTCACAAAATTCTAAGAATATATGAGATAAACTACATTGACTATGAAAAAAGCTACATTAGAAAAACTAAAAGGAACATTGACTTCTTATCTGAAACATCAATTTGAAACTGAGAAGTACAGGTTACAAAACATAAATTCAAGAAATAAAATAAGCAAAAAGATACAGCAAAGTTATTTACCCTTTCTCAGGATGGAGAGCAATGTTGCGAGGTTTTTGCCCATCTGCTCTAATTACTACACCCACTGCTGAACCATTGTCCAATCTTGTCACATTGATAGAATCTGTGCTGGCACATGTCCAATAAAGAAGCCTTCCATAAGGATCAACTGCCAGATCAAATGGAACATGACTAGTACCAGCTGGCACTAATGGTGGGCTTGTCAAAGTTCCATTGTCAAAAGCACGTTTTATGGATTGTGCTCGACCATCAATCTAAAAGTAATAATTTTAGTTAAATAACAGCAGTGCCAGAAATTAATATAAGCATTTCTATATTATTACTACTATAAAAGTGGACAACTTTGATAAATATTTGTAGATTTTTTATAGCTCAAAATGATTTTTTTACGTTTTCTTTTATTTGGTTGTAATGAATACTTGTAATGAATATATGAGGGTCACTATGAAAGTTTTAAGATACACTAAACTGGATAAAATCACTTTGACTGCTGGAGTTTTTCAAACTATTCACTACCACACTGTATGCACTTTCTCATTCTCTCAAACCACTTTTGAAGAAAAAACCACTCCTGTCACTCATTTTCATGTAGGTGTAAATGTTCACTTTTGAATGCTGCAACAGCTTCCTCTGGGCTCAAAAACCTTGTTCCTTGTATACGATTTTTCACTGTGAGGAACAAAAAATAGTCACATGAAGCCAAATCGGGATTGCAGAGGGGATGAGTCATCCACTTCATCTCTGTGAACCCCAAAAACTGGATTGTTGCATTAGCTGTGTGCGTAAAGAAGTTGTCATGGTGGAGCAGGATTACTCGTAGTCCTGCTCTTGGCTGCAATTCATGAAACTTCTCAAAAACTTGTTGCATGCAAACAGTTGTACTCCATTGCGCAGTAACTGTCCTTTGTTCCCACTAGAGGAATGGTAGCCACATGATGAGATTTATAGAGAACAAAGTGGCCACCATTTTCTTCCTGATGCTGTGTGGCCGCTTCACTTTCATCGGAAGATTGTTGTCTGGAAAGATCCAAATAGCCAACTGTCGCTTAGTCTCAGGGTCAAACTAGTAAAGCCAAGTTTCATCACCACTGAGAATGTCAGAAACCCACCGAGAATTGCCTCCATCGAATCTGGCCAGCACTTTTTCACACCATTCAACACAGGTCTGCTTTTGCAGATCAGTTAAATTGTGGACAGAATGGCACCTTCCTCGCACAAAGATATATATAATACTAGCTGACCCGGCGAGCTTTGTTCCGCCTTAGAGGCAATAAATGAGCAGATTTTGGATTTTATTAAGTTAAACTTTTTATTAGGATAATAAATATAAATAAAAAAATTAAGTATTTTAATGATTCTTTATTGGCCATGTATTTTGGTACATGGGTTGCACTCTTCAGTAAAGCACATTGTGATAGACAATATTTCTTGTTTTATTATCAGGTGCAAGAACAAATAACCCAGATGGTCTTCCGACCCGTGAACATGCCACATATAATTGACCATGGGATAAACATGGATTTTCTAGATTCAGACCACAAACTTTCAAGGATTGGCCTTGTGATTTGTTAATGGCCATGGCGAATGCAAGATGGATTGGAAATTGAAGTCATTTAAACTCAAATGGCAAATTTGTTGATCTCTGAGGTTTGCCCGACGATTTCGCATTGCCAACCGAGCCGTTTCATGGGCTGCCTCGCTTTGCTCTTGTGGTTGAGAAGCATGAAGTTGAGCCATACTAACACGGCACTCTTCAGTTGCAATTTCTTGTTCTTCATCAGTCCTTTCATTCGCAATATTTTGAATCCTAGTTGCATTACGATTCGATCATCTTGGTCACGGCATTGTTAATGATAATATCAGCACAATAAGCTAATAGAAACTTGAAACAAACACATCATCTGATCAACTTCAAAATTTATAATTGTCAAATTTTCAACCATTCTTAACCATAGACAATATTACATTTAGCAGTCAGTTGCTTTTTGTTATTCTGTATCAGTTGCGTTTTGTTATACAATTTTTAACAAACGAATGGCTAGACTGATGTTTTGACTGATAAATTTTTCATTTTTCTGTCTGTTGCATTTTGCTATACTACGTTTTATGTCACGTTCCACGGAAACAGTATAAAAAGTATCCTATGTCCATCTCCTGGTTCTAAGCTACCTCCCCAACGATTTTCAGCCAAATTGGTTCAGCCGTTCTTGAGTTATAAATAGTGTAACTAACACAATTTTCTTTTATATATATAAATTTTCCAAATTGCTGGTGATCCAATCTGCATATTTGCCTCAATTTCCTTAAATGTCACATATTGTTTTCGCGGTCCATTCTTTCCACAGAAGCTACGTTTTCTTCAGTCACTGGTATACACAGACGACCACTCCTAAGCTCATCCTTTAATGAAGTTCAGCCTCTTTTAAACTCTTGAAACCATCGAAAAACTGTGGTATGGGACAGAGCAGTGTCCCCAAAAGCCAGTTGCAAGACTTTAGTTTTCATTTAAAACCCACTTTAAAATCATACAAAATCATTGCACGAAAGTGCTCTCTTTCCACCTCCATGCTGGCAAGCAACTGATTCCACACTAGAGGTGGTTAACCTTGTGCTGTAGACTGCGAGGGGGGAGGGAGGCAGGATGTAAACTGATACATGTTTAAACTTGCAAAGAATGTTGCTATCCAATGGTGCAATCTGTTTAAATTGAATAACCTTAATTTACGTGTATCTCAAAACTTTTGTAGTGACCCTCGTACATACATTACGAGGCCCAACACTGGTGGGAGTAGTGTGTCTGGCTCGCATTCCAGAAGTCCCTGAGTTCATATCACAATTAGGATTGGTTACCCAGATAATGTTTTTGGAGGTTTTCTTTTATCCTGAGAAGACAAACTTTAAGCTCTATAGATCCCAAGCTCATTGGAAGCTCTTTTGGGCATTTCTTAATTGTCCAATATGACCTACAAGGTTAAGGAACATTGAAATAAAAAGTGAGAACATCTTTATCTTGTTGAGATCTCTTATGAATAAACTGCTTCAACATTTTATTAATCCATAAAATTGATTAACAAAATACAATAGTAATATTAAGTTTCATCTGCAAAATGCAAGTGATTCTGGGCATTCATTTGCCCATTCTCATGCTTACCTAGTTTCAAGCCATAAAGTATGTAACCTACTTGTTTTAATTATTTACATGTTAATCACCACAATAAAATGTGTGTATCACAGTTGTCTACAAATACATAAAAATCAGATGTAATACTTCATATGACTTTCTCTATCCATTCTTATACAAACTATTCTTAAACATCATTTGATGACTTGGATTTGATTTTTACTTTCTCTAACACATGAAATGAAATGGAGTTTTTTATTTATGGACGCTCTTTAACTGCTGTGGTTCTCAGCATCCCATTTTATATTGGGCATGAAAGACAGCTTAATTTTGTTCAGAGGCCTCTTTTATTAGCCTTGCGGTTCTTTAATGTGCCGTAAATCTATTACACAGGACCAACGGCTTTACTTCCCTTCTGAAGGAAGCCGCACCCAAGAATTATTATGCCTGAAAAAATCCATTGTCTTCTGCCAGGTTTGAACCCATAACCTCGGGTATATGAAGCTAGCACGGTAACCATACACATAGGAGGGCGACTCGGCTTTAAGGAACCAAGTAGTAAGACTAGTTCTATAATGTTTATTTCATTTAGCATGATATAGGTAGAAAATGAATCATTTGTAAGAATAGTTTTTTTTTTTTGCAGAAGTAGAGGAGGTCATTTGAGTGCAACACATCAGATTTTTTAGTTTTTAAGCTGCTCCTAAATGTGCAAATAAGGAGAAAATATGAGGATCAAAATATAAGGCACTGTGATCTTCACTCCTTAATTGTAATACTAACAGAAGCTACAATAAAGTACACCTTACTGTGGCCACTTAGTTAGCAATTACATAAATATACTGCGCACATAAATGAAATTCATTCCTTTTTAAAAACAACTGTAATACAAATACACACTAATTTTGAAATCTCCAGGGATAAAATAATCCTTAATGCATTAGTAAGCAATTACAATAAAGCCACTTACCCAATAGATATACTGTGTGACAGGGTCAAATGCTACAGCACGTACAATCTTCAAACTGTGAATAGGTAGCACAGCATTTGGACAATCTGAAGTGTCAGGAACCAATTGGCTAATAGAATTTTTTTGGCTAAACAGCAGGAAGGATGTTGGAGCTAAATCATATAGCAAACAAACAAACTATTATACAAATACAAATTAAAAAAAAAATAAAATACAAAAATTAAGCTTCTCATGCTACACTATATGTGATACAGGGTAAAAACTTAAAATTGCTAATCTTCTCAAAGGAGCATATACTAGGTTATGCACTGTGCTATATGCTGAGCTCAAATGTTGCTACGTCATTATTGCCTGTCCCAATTAGGTCGGTTGCTATAATTAACAAAATTAAAATCTGCTATCCATGTTAAATTTTTTTTCAGATTAAAGGCACAAAGAAGTTTGCCTTAGTAAGGGTTCATAACAAAATATGTAGTTTTCAGCTAAACCAATGTCAATGTTTATAAAGTGTAATACTCTTCAAATTGAGACTTAAAATATACCTCCACAAGTATGTCTTTGTTACCAATATACTAGAATAAAGTCATTTATAGAAAATAGAAATAATAATTTCCATTTATATTAAATATTCAATCTTATGGATCCTAATATAATGTATGTAAACAAAAGACACTCTACTGGTGAAACTCATGTGAATCTCCTGGTTTAAATCTTTTGAAGGACCAAGTATCAAATTTTATATCTGAACTAAAGTACCATTTAGTTATTCTTATACAAAAATTATACATAATATTGAGAAATTCATAAATGAAAAACAAGTTCAAAAGTCACATTATGTTTTATATATTGGCCTGCAACCACACTTATCTTAATACTTTATTAATCATTATATAATACTTTAGTTCAAATTCAAGATAGTTATTAACAAAATTTACTTGAGTAAATGGTCCTTTAAAAAGCTTTAAGTGATAACTGAAGTGGTCCATAGCTGGGTCACTGTATTTCAACATTCCCTAGTGAAAGCTGATTGCAGCACAGTATTCAGCAGGGGTGAATTGAGCTTGTGCTAATAAGCTAATAGCAAAATAACAGATTTTCTTGTAGATACAACATGTAAACATTTAAAGCTGAGCAACAATCAAATCTTTAAAGAGCAGGTCATTATGTGCAGGCTTTAAATTCTGTTTTGTTTGTTTAACCATGATAAAGAAAATGAATAATGATTTTCCATTTGAGAAAAGTGTAGGTATGGGAAAACTGAAACCAATAACAGGGAATATCTCAGAACTGGTTAACTCTTAAAAAAAAAAAAAAAAGTATTTGTAATAAATTGTGTGTTTGGATGATATCTACAATTTCTTGGGTAGTAAGTTTTTGTGCATCTCTTATAGTATACGACTTATGCAAAAGTCATCCAGAATGAAGAGGACTTCAGAGGCAATTCTCAGAAAATTCAAATATACACTTCATTTGTCATGAAAATATCTTAAATGATTGATATTTTAAACAAAATTGTTGGTCATTTTTTGAAAAAAAAAAAAAAATAATCAAAATTTTCCAAATATGATTCATATGATGGGTGGAGAGGTTTTCTTGAAAATTGTTTATATCACATACTTGGAAGATGCAGAAATTAGAACTGACTTTTTGTTTTTTAATTATGTTGTTCACAGACACACATACAAACAGATTTTGTTTTAAATCATGGGTCCTCAAAACATGTATTTCCAGTGAAATCTTGGTATCAAATTTTTGGGTGGAATGCAATACCTTCTCTACCGTCTATGTACATTGCATATGGTGGAGAAAGAAAAAAATTATGGCTTGTTGACTACCTTGTTTCTTTTCTTCTTGAAAGCTTCGGCACAGGTGGTCAGTTATGGGCCAACTTAATGGTTAGAAATGTTTGTTGATGTCCTGCCAGAGAGTTTGCAAGAAGTCATAGAATTGAAGTATGATTCAAAAGCAAAATAGGAATTTTGGATATCACCTTGCATTTAATCTTTAAAAAGCCAGAATTTCATGACCATTATTGTGCCATTTTATGTCCATATATTTATGTAAGTCAGGATTCTCAACTTTTATTGTAGTTGAGACAAAACAGTGTGGTCGGTTAGATGTGTGAATCGTCTCTGTTGTGTATAATGACAATTTAGACCACACAGAGGAGATCTAAGTAGTATCAACTATTCCAACAACATTATAATAGTGACATTTTTTACCCTATTTATCCTAATACAAGATGACCTCAAATACAAGCTGTTCTACATTTTGGAATTTAGCATATTATCCATACACAAAGAAGAGAAGACAATTTAATTTTTATATCAACTTTAAAACTACAAGACCTTAGGCAGATTAAGCCCCTTTTCATTTTATTTACTTAATTTGAATTTATGTGGAAATTCAAGTGGTGGGAAAGAGAGAGGAAAGAACAGAAGTGATGTACAACCAGAGAAGGTGATAGTGGTAGCGCAACTGCAACAGTGATAATGGATGAGATTTTCTATTTAGGCAACATACTATTATAACAATTTTGATTTACATTAATAATTCAAATTGGCCCAGAAATTCATATTTTGTATGGGAGAGAGATGCAGAGGGGTACAGAAAGCATTGGCAGCATAGCTGTACTGATGACAATGGATACAATTTTTTTATTTAGACAACATACATAATATAACACAATATTATAAAATTTAAATATACCCAGAAATTTAATTTGAGCGGGAGAGACACCAAGAAAGGAAAATGGAAGTGCACCAGTATGTCTGTGCTTGGTGGTGACAGTGGCAACTTAGCTGTAACAATGATGATAGATATTTTCTATTAAGACTACATATGATTTTCTATTTTACAACAATATAATATATTATTGTAAAAAGTTTTACCTAATTTAAATTTACATGTAACTTTAAGTTGTGGATGCCAGAAAGAGAGAGACAGGGGAGAACGGAAATGTGGAATATATGTGCAGCAGAAGAAGGGAAACATGCAAATAAACCTCCCTCTTTCTGCTTGGCTGGTAGCTCCCAATATAACATGTTCAACCATGAAATATGAAAGGAAGTCCTCTATTTTTATTTTAGCCTTGGAGAAAAACTTTTTCTTTAATGAGAATGCTTATAGGTCCGTTAACATTTAACTTTACAATGTGAAATCAAATGCATAAGATCTGCTGCATACCTCACGACCTTGGCGGTAATCTTTACCATTTCCCTCACTGCTTACCTGCTAAGTTTCAAACTTACTTTTTTCCTGCATGTTATTTGGAAAACAAACATTACGAATTACCCCAGTTCTCAACATGAATATTTTGGAAAAAACAAAAAACAACAAAGCATTGTCTTGTACTGGATAAATATAGAACTAAGTACTAAACTGGAATGAGAATCATTGCTTTCATTAGTTGATTAGGTAAATATTACTTTAAGTGTAAAATTGTCTGTTTAAACGTGAGGTCTTAGTTTACTTTCAAGACTGTGAAACATGGTGTGGGTAGTGGCTTGCCTTATCCCAAAAGTGGGGTGCCAAAAGAGTTAAGCTTGGGAACCCCAGCTCTAAAGGATGCCTTCACTTAATTTAGGCTTTTACTTGTTTTTCTCATTTACCCTGGAAAACATGCTGAATAACTTCTGGAACCAAAAGTAAAAAGTTTTTGCTAATCTTCATTCTTGGCTAACACAGCTCACATTTCAAAACTTAATAGAATACTTAATAGTCTACATGAAAATCTGTCTCTTAGTTTTACCTATGCAAGTCCTATTATCAGCTGACAATATGTAGTGGGTGGGACAGGCACAGCGAAAGCGATGGGTATATGCCTGTCTGGTAGCATCTTTAATGGGTGAAGAACCCTTGTCTGGCAAGGCCAAGCACAGATGGGAACAGCCTCCATTAGCTACGGCACATTGATTCCAACCTGACTGCCTGGAATTGTGAAACACTAGAATATCTGTGATGTACTCCAGATGATCATGTATCAGTGTGCGATTTTCTCCATTTGTTTTATTGGCTCGTTCTATATTACCAGTCTTCCAATCTGTCCAATAAATATAATCCTGTAAAAATATATAAACCAAATTAATATGGACTTCATTATAACAAATGATAACATTGAAGTCCCGCATTATTATCTCTCTTTCTCTATAAGCTCACTCAAATTTATGTGCTGTCTGCATATTTTTTAGAGTAGTTCAGTTTGCACATCTTCGTAGATTACTACTATATGGTATTATCATCTGGAGATATTCTAAAAGTAGCATTTAAGGTCTTTAGTATACAAAACAAAATAATAAGAATTATGGCTGATGTTTAAAATAAACTTAGCTGTAACTATGTTTTTAAAAAAATTGAACTTTTCCTTTATCATACATGTTTATTTATGACACACTTAACTACACAAAAGAAAATTAAATCCCTTCAAAGCAAATTCTAGACTTCATACACATAACACTAGAACACAACAATTTATTTATAAACTTGCACAGAACCAAACTCTATGAAAATACTTCACTTATGCTGGTCTACATTTATACAACTACCCCAATGTACAAAAGAACATTGAATTCCAGCTAAAATTCAAAAAGGTTTGTTTAATTTCTTAATAGATTATAGCTTTTATAATGTAGATAAATTTCTCTGTCATAAACTACCATAAATTGGCATTTGCAGATAATTATTTAAAAAACTTAATTTTGTATAGTTGTTTTAAGCTATAGTCTTTTTGTTTTATATTTTAAATTTTTGCTGTATCTTATGTCTCTATATTTTTAAACTTTTATGCATCTTGTTATATTTTTATTAACATGTCCTATAACATAAGAATCATTTTCTATGAATTTCCAGAGATGTATCATTATACTAGCAAACCTTTCTTCATTGTGTACATGGAATAACAATTTATTATCAAAAGTAAACATTGAATGTGACTGTTCTCTTTAAACAACACAAGCATCTAAGTATAGAATAAGTTTTAGGGGGTCTTTTGTCCTGAGACTCCAAGTTGCAGACTTACCAGATATTGTGTCAATCCATATGGTTCATCTATGTTCTGGACAATAACTTGCCTACGTTTACCGTCCATATCCGAACTCTCAATTACACGTGAGTTGCGTTCTGTCCAATAGAGTCGATTCTGAATATAATCAATTGTTAAACCATTGGCACGTCCCACTTTGGCAATTAGTATAATTCTTAATGATCCATCCATAGATGCTCTTTCTATGCTGCCAGCACCTCCCCAATCACTCCAATACATGTATCTGAAAAATTATATATTTCTTTTAGAGTATTCAAAATTAATAAATATCCAGGCATGTAACATGAACATAATATACATAAATATATATACTTTATGGGTGGTTTACTATATATAAAATGTTTTACTCTATTTTGGGTTTATTAATATATACAGTTTAAATATTTAATTTTTAATTACGCTGGTGCAAATATTTTCAAACTCTGTGTTTGAGCTGATGTTATTGAGGCGTTATTTTACACATTTCACAGAGTATGAAAGTCCCAGTGATATATTGTAGAAATCAATGAAATTACTTTCACTATCTATAAATTTAAACTGAATTTCAAGTAACTATCATAAAACCTTATACTTAATAATCTTCATAATTATTATTGACTTTCCATTAGATCAGCAGGGCCTTAACATCTGAACTGTTGTAGAACTGGGAAAACAAAAGCAATTCTTTTTTGTTCTAAATTTCACTTAGCTTTGTAGCACACATTTTGGTGCCATACAGTTATACTCATTTTTATGATAAATGTGCCACATAGACACATGCCTAGAACAGATGTTGCAGCATTAGTCCTGAAGTAAGGTAATTGGTTATTATACCAGAACAAAATGCAAATACAATGGATGGACTGAACATAATGAGACTTTCAAACAAAAGGTTGAGATAAAGTGCAAAAAATTCTTGCATTGAGATGGATTGCAACATTTACAATCGTATACAAAGCCTTAAAAATATGAAAGCAGTTTTACATATCAATGAATAGCTCACCCTTCTCCTGGCTCTAAAGCCAGACTTCGAGGCTCATCAATGTCTGTCCAAAGCAGTACTTTACGTGATTGACCATCCAGCCGGGCTACTTCAATACGTTTACTACCCATATCAGTCCAGTAGACATTACGTGCCACCCAATCCACAGCCATACCTATAAAACAATTTGTGTTGCATTAAACACTGTTCCAAATCCTAATATTAAGGCATATAAAATTTCTCTGAATTCGCTTTAAGAAGGCAAGTTACATTCAGTAGTTATATAATTCTAAAAGAATGTAGCTGAGATGTTTAATATTTGAGATGGGTTATACAAGTGAAATCATTTATGAGAGGGCGAAAATAATTTTGACATAATTTAGACAGAATTATAAGGTATAAAATGTAAATAAAGCGCATTCTATTGCACTTATGGGCAATTATCTGAAAATGTTCACCTATAAAATTTAAATTTTGCCATTTTGCACCTACTTCCTGAACATGGTAGTAAATGTACACATCAAGCTGAACATTTATAAGAGAAACTACTACTCTTGTTCTTTCAATTTCAAAACAGAAAGCATTAAGTTACTAAGCGTCAATTCCCAATGCTAATATCAGTCGATCAACTATTCTATTAGCTTAGTTCTGGGGTAGAAAAGTACACTTCTATGCATATGTATAATACATATAAATGCAGATGCTAAAACTGTATTTTACTGAACTGTTACATGAACATATTTCTTCACCATATCATTAATTACACAACTTCTACTTATCCCAATCTGAACAGTAAGGTTTAGAAATATTTTAAATAATATAACATATGTACAATTTATTATTAGAACCAGCTGAAAAATGCAATCCCAACTGTGGCATTGAATTTTTCAGCTGGTTCTAATAATAAGAAACATTACAATTATACATAATGCATCCAGTACTTCCTTTCTGAAGCAAGCCATTCTAGGACTTTTACACTCAAAAAACTTCATTACTCTATGAAGATTCTGTTTTAAAATTTTGGTAGCTGCATATAAAGAGCATAATGAATGAGATAGAATTATGACAAGAGAGGATTCATGTTTTGCTGTAAATTGGCATATTACAAGATTAACTTGCAGAGTTTTCTTTAACTCTGTGCAACATTATGAAAATTATTAAATAATTAAAAGTATAAATATATCATACAAGCAAGAAAAAAATATCTTACAATTATTATTACAATTATTAAAAGTTGATTACCTTCTGGGGAATCCAAACCAAATTCCACAATTTTTTCTAGATCAGATCCATTCATAAATGCCCGGCTTATAGCTTTCACTTTTACATCTGTCCAATAGATACGATTATCATTGATGTCAAAATCAAGGGCACTGAAATAAAGATATTCATCTGATTATGTTAATGCCTCTAGTATGTAAACAGCTAATTTTCACACTGAATTTTGAATTACATTACAATATAAGGTGTCTACTAATATCATGTATAATTCTTAATAATCACCTTGCATCTTTTACTCCAGTGACAGGTATTGTGACATCATTATTCCCATTCTCGATACTTATACGGCCAATATTTCCCTTCCGAGCAAACAGGAGAAAAGCTTCTGGCACAAAGCAGGTTCTTCCATCAGCTGATAGTTCATAGCCTGGAAAATACATTATACTTTTTTTTAAAACTAGCTATAGTCATACTTACTTTGGAAATTATAAGCTAGGTTGGTTTCTATGATGTTATGCCCAAAGTGTCTTTGGTGATCTGAGAGGGTTTGGAAGCCAAGGCTTAATCTTAGGAGTCAGTAAAAGAATCTGATTGAAACAAAATTTATAAAAATTACCCTTTCATTTTTAATTCAAAGGGTAAAGGTATTATTAAATGAACTGCTTAAAAATGTACTTCCAATTTACTTTAGATAATTTTAAATTTTAAAGAAGATTAATTCACTGTGATAAACAAATTCACAATTGTGAATATGTGGAGTTACATCCTTTAACCTGGCTGATCATATCAGATGATGAATGAAATCATGAGATGATGCTCCAATGATTTCTGGGTCCATGGAGCTTAAAGTTCCTCGATATATGTCTTCTAAGGATAAGGGAAAACCCTAAAAAAACCTTATCTAGGTAACTCGCCCTTAAACAAGATTGGAACTTGTGATTTTTGAATATGAGGCAGACATGCTACTCCCACTCTACAGAGGCAGGTAGTGCAGTGTTTGTCGACAAAGTTGTGTATGGGTGCAACAAGCCTGTCTTCTAAATGATGGCCTGAGTTTGAATCTTAGTGGGACAAGTTGTTTAGATAAAGTTTTATAGGCTTTTCTCTTATTTTTCTGAGATAAATTTTAGATAGCTTCCAGCCAATTGGAACCCTAACTCATTTTTAAGCATCATTTCATCCATTCTGTGTTCAGATCTCTGTATCTTAAGCCTACAGAAAAAGTTATTTATATCAGTTTTCTTCCTCAGCTGTGTAAAATCTGATATAGAGATAAAGCTGTACATATCTTTAATTACATCAAAAAACTCAATGTCTTTAACTGCTCTTTGCCCATAGAAAATTAACATGACTATTTGGATCTTGAAACAACTAAAATATCAAAATATCACTGATGTAAAAACATCAGAAATTTTACCCAATAACAGCTGTCTATGGCCACAATTTTAGTGCTTTTGTTTTATCACCATTTCATCACATTATTTATACTTATTTTTATGTAAATTAAAAAGAACAGCAGATTGATATATTTTTGTAAATTCTTTGTCCATTTGATTAGCACTTTATGCTATCAGATTTAATTTGTTTTTGATAATGCATCTTTTATCACAAAGTTTAAATGAAACAATATCGCAAACAAAAATTTTGTTCTGCAAAAGATTACAAGCAGAATTAATTCAACTACACTGATACAATGAATGAAGCAATGGCAAGTTCCTATGTATTTGATTTGTTTCCTGTTAAACCCATTCTTTTTTCTCATTATTTTCTAACTTTGTAGTTATTTGTTAGTCACAAGTACAATTTGAGGTCTAAATTCTCTCACGATAAATGAAGATCTCCTTATAATACCACAAGAAAATAAATGTATTAAGAGAGACAAAAGAAATAAACTTACCTATCTGGCAGGCACATACATAATTGTTTCCTGGTCTGTTAAGGCACAAATGACTACAATTTCCATTGTTATCTGTACAAGGATTACGTCCTTTCACTTTACCAAGTCTTACAGCTTTAAGTCCCATTAAATCTGGCATCTGATCTACAATGGTTTCTCTGATACTGTCTGTAAGGTTCACACGCTCTATACTTCGACGTTGCCAGTCAGTCCAATACAAGTGATCACCAAGAAGAGTTAGACCAAAAAGATGGGGCAGATTGTCACTTATTAAAACACGGCGATCTTCTGCATCAGCCATATTAGCAACCTTTAAAACAGAGAAAACCATTTCTATGAAACTTCACATATTATTAATATTAATGAAATTAAAAATACTGCATAAATACTGAAGCTGGTAACAGCAAAGCAACACAAATATTAATATATCATTGCATTTTTTAACTTTATAAATCAATTCTAATTAATAAAATAATTTAAAACCCTCTGATTACATCTCTAGCTCCTGCTTTCTTGTTGATTTGTTAGTTACAACTTTGTAAGTTACCATTGGGGTATGTCACCTCAAAATAATTTGGGGTCACTTTGTGGTTTACCGGAAAGCATGTGTCAGTAGAGGAATTTAATGCTTGTCAGTATGTTGCTATGGTAGCTCAGTGATAGAGCAAGCAGCTAGAGACTAGGAGATCCGTGGTTCAAATTCCAGCAATAGCATTGCATTTTTTTAATCTGACTCTACCTATTCAACTCCTGTCCTACACACTGCCTTGTGTGGAAAGAAACAATTAACATGTAATTTGTTAGCAAGATATTTTAAATTTTATTTATTAGTGAAATCTCTTTCAAAACACAGGGAGAAGTTGCTAATCTTTTGAATTCTTCTGATAATGAGCCATGTCAAATAGGTCTAAAGGATGATGATGGTGGTGATGATGATGATGATGATGATGATGATGGTAATGATAATAAAATATAATAGCAATAATTTTTATGTAACACTTTAGCTATACCAGTATTAACCTAAGGTAGAGAAACATTGATGCTAAAAAGACCACATGGAAACAGAATAACAGCTTCTGAAACAAGATTCACATGAAGATCTGGCAGATAGGATCAGAAAAGGAACACAGACTTCTTGGATGAACTGAAAACTACACCAATGTTAGAATATGTCAAACAATACCAACTAAATTGGAAACACCATCTTGAAAGAGTGTTATTTGGATTGGATCCCCAAAGCTGCTTATAAGTACCAGGGCATCCCATCACTGAACTTGTAGGACTAGGCTAATCCCCTAAGCATCATCAGCTTATATAAACTTTATTGAAAATCAGTTAAAACCTAAAAATTTCAAGACATGACAGCATAAATCTCTGTCCAGTGCTGAGCAAATGAAACATTCTAGCTTTCCACTTGCTTCCAGCAAGAACCATCCACTCACCTAAGACTAACTGAAATACACGTGTTCCTCCTGCTACAGTACAACTTCTGTGTACCCATTCTTCTTGGAAAGAATATGTTAACACATTTTTTATTTTTATATACTACAAGTAGTGCTTAAAGTGTGCCTGTGAAATGTCATGTAGATTAACAAAATATTATACTGTTTAATAAAAATAAAGAGGGATTTGGCTGAAAAATGAGTCCTTTGACTTGTGGATAGATTCATACAATGCAGAACTGCTTTGTGCATCAGTCGATAGTTGGCATACTTTGTAGCTTCGTTTTCAAACCATAAATATGTCACCTCACAGATTAACATTGTCAGTTATTTTGCTAGCAGATGATTTATCCTTGTATCATAAGTGCAATAATAAGTAGTGGCATTGTTATGAAAACAAAGTATATAAATAAGAATAATAAATAGAATATCAATATAAATACTCAAGACTGCCACAGCTGTTCCAAAATGTAATGAGTTTTCAAGATTATTTTACACTGGTATTCACTTAAAACTTATATTTTGTTGCATTTTCATGCCAGTTCATTAGTCTCACTGTTTTAATTACAAACTTAAGTATGTCTTTTCAAAATAAATTTCGGTATTAAAAAGTTTCAGCCCATGGACAATTTAGAGGAAGGGGTATCACTGCACAAACAAATGTCCCCACTATTGTAGCAACAACGAAGCACCAATAACTTTTTGTTTGCTCTCACTGAGTCTTGGTACTGATGAGGAAAACTTTTTCTTGGACTTGAATTGAACAAATCCGCCTTTGATGCTCAAATTTAATTTCTTTTGAACTGACAAAAATGTGATTCTGAAGAAAGAGAACTTTTGAGTTTACTAACTGTTCATCACATCAAACTTTGTCTAAGATGTTTTTAAAAATGTTAGTTATTTAGCTTTTTTCTATTCCAAGTTTTCATTTGGTCATGGTATTTGTTGAAGCCTCCTTAATTACTGCTTCTTGTTTAATATCCTTAGGAAGTTTTTCTATAGTAAAATTGTTTTCATTATCTTCCTTATTAAGTTCTGGAGGACTCCTGTTTCTTTTCACTTGTATATATGTTTTCAAATATCAAATTTTACGGCACTACAAATGCACATTTTACTTCAGCACAGACAAATCACAACCACATTTACTTCATAGATTTCACTGCCACTCGACTATATTTTCCATATATCCTCTTTCACACAATATTTTTAATTCAGACCTTCAGCAATTTCCTGTGTTGCTAACAAAGCGCAACAATTTTGCTCCACAATTTACCTCTCATATAATTTTATAATGTATCCCTTATAAATGTCACTAGTGCATATAATGCAACAAATCATTTTGGATTTTCTCCATTCATATAACATTATGTTAATATACTTTGTGCATACTCTCCATGTGCATAATGGTATTAAGACCTGAAAGTAAATGATAAAAGAACACACCCAGCTTTCTGCAGAATATTTATATTCTTTTTCAAAATATAACTATAATTCTACTAATCTCCACATTAGTACATACATTTACCAGTTTAATACACATGAAGAGTTATGTATGAAACACTCCAAGTGAAGACCGGCTTTCTCGACTTTGAACTGTTATAAATTAAAATAGTCCAATGCATAAAATGCATAGCCAAAGACATTTTCATGATCATGACATAAAAAATCTGCCTGAAAAGGAGAAAGGGGAATTCTGCTAATGTACAGATAGAAGTAAGCTTTATTTTTATTCTAATATGTATTACCTTTAGTAATATTTTTATATTTTTTTCTGACCAGATTTGTTAAATAGATTGTGACAGTTCATAACTGCTGGTCCCTCTCCCTAAAAATATCACCACACATCACTAATAAGTACATACCAGGGGAATGGATTATCCTGTGAAATACTGGAAGGAACATTTTCTACAGGATCAAAACAGCCTTCCACAGGCCTAATACTTTAAACATGATTATGATAAAATACTTTAAAGTAATATTTAAATAACAAATAAAATCTAATAAATAATATTACTTTGATTTATTATTATTATTATTATTATTATTGCCTAGGGATTCTACTTTGATTAATTGACTGTAGCAGTAAAATTAAGTATTTCACAGTGGTGATTACTTCATGATTACTCCATAAAAGTATAAAAAATACCCCAACCGAATTACAATTTTGATTGCTAGAGGCTACTTTTAAGCTATGGATTAATTATTTTTAAGATTTGTACACAAAATATTTCAGCTCAGAGAATTCAAGTTGACTGAAGTGCCACAAATTTTGTAATATTTTAGAAGGAAATTACACTAATACAAGGGATTTTTCTGCCCTTCAAACTACACTTAGTAAAACAAAAAGGTAATATCACAGTCTTCCTCGCTACACACAACTTCCTTCAGCTATATATATATATATAAAATATAGAACAACTACTACGGAAATGCTTTTGATTAAGAAATGTTCTGTATAAAGCCACTTCATTTCTGCTTCTCAACTAGTATAATTTTAAAGTTTACTAACTATACAAAAAGTATGCACACATAGAAGTATCCTACAATTAATTAGCAGTTATCAATAAATTGCCAAAATTAGTGTCCCTAAATATTATTTATGTTGCAGTTCAAAAGTGGGATCCTATTAATATTTTCTCTTCTCAAGGATAACTCAGATGTGGACATATGAGAACCACAGATTTAAAGCAAGGTATTTAAGAAGAAAAATCCCCAGATTTGATTTTAATTCTAGTTTCTTACCTCAATTTTATCAGTTTTTGCATCACACCAGTAGACTTTATTTCGATCCAGATCCAGTGCTATACCATTTGGCCAACCAAGATCTGTGTTTACGAAAATAATACGGTCAGATCCATCAAGAGCAGCTCTTTCAATCTTTGGATTATTGTCATTCCAATCTGACCAAAACATCCAACCTTGTTCTGGAGCTAGCGCTATTGCTCTTGGTTCCAGCAAATCTTCATTTATTAAAATCTAAAAAATCAGTACACAGAACTTTGAAATACACTTATTTTTTGGCACACATATACAGCAAAACCTCACCACATATTCAAAGTGAAATGACTAAAATAATGCATAAATTTATTAGATTATCACTCAAACAAAATGTATTATTTAATACAAGAAAGCCATAAATAAAAAAATGTGTAAGTAATAAACATAATGCACCATTTTGAAAACCAAAAGTATCAAGAAGACTGGTACTTCACACTGGATTTTTCTTTGCTCTTTTATTTGTCCATACAGTCTTCCACTAGTAGATTATGTGTAGAATTATACACTAATTACAGAGGAACTGTCATCATTTAGGCTCTGTAATGATAAAAATAGTGTAATTGCTAGAGCTTGAATTGCATCCAGCACACTGCACACTTTCATTATTTAGGTCTACTTATTCATCACTGGTATCATCAGACACAACCTGGATAAGAATGACCTTCCCCAATTGTTATAGCCTCTGGTTCCCAAGGTTCAAACTTGGCAGAGGGTGATGGATTTTTTAGGGCATAAAAATCCTTAGCATGGCTTGCTTCAGAAAGAAAGAAAAGCCAATGGTCCTGTGCCATGGATTTATAGCACATTAAAGAATTTCAAACCTGATGAAAAGGCCTCTGAGCAAAATTAAGTGGTCAATCATCAATATAGAACAGGATGCTGAGAACGGCAGTGAGTGTCCATAAATAAAACTCAACTTAATTTTTGAAACAGCGGGTATATATTGAAGCGTTTATTATTGGCCCCATGTGATAGTAGCCAAGTATGAAGCACTTTCGTTGTTGCACCACGTTAAAGAGCCACTACAAGATGAGTTAATCTATGTACCTTTTGTTGTGAAGATCTACTACCGTTGAGGTGCCTCAGCTAAACTCAGCCTGCATGCTGGTTCAACTCTCTCGGGGTGGTAGCGAATGAGGATAGTTTCGGGAGTGATCTTATAAAGTTATGTAAACACACATTAATTTTACTTCAATTTATTGCCAACTAGAAGATGTGAGACAAGCACTTTGCTGTACAATCTGCTAAATCAAATAATCATTAGAAACTTCCTTAATCGATGCTGCACACATATTTTATTTAATAACCTTGTTTCTTTAACTTAGCTGTATTTAACTAAGTCCAGATGTGCTTAACTAACTTTAACTATTCCTCACTAAGAGCGCCGATAATTAACTAAGTATTGCTGAGTATTACAGTGTTTAATTTGAATGACGATATGTAACAGAGTCAGCAGCGATGTTTAACTTTAATGCCCCAATGCCACTAAAAGACAGCCTCAACGTAACTTTTATGCCCCGATGTGCTGTATGTAACCTTCTACTTATACTGACATGGCGGCTTCTTTCCGATTGGTTGTAAAGACCACAAACCTGGAGATGTTATTACCCAAAATGCATTATTTCCTACTCAGGATGCATCATAATGCCTACGTGACAAGTGTTACACAATGGAAAAAAAAAAACTCTTCTCTAAACTAAAAGGGTCTTACCATCACTTGATCTCTATTGCACTCAACGCTACTCATACATGCTATGACAATAGAATATCTCCTAAAAAAGAAAGTTTCTCTTTCCACTTTCCAAGTTTGGAGTAAACAACTCTGAACTGCTCTTGCTAAAAGCTAATTTTTATACTCTTAAATATATGAAATAATTGAGTATTAGCACTCTTTAAATATAAACTTATAAACAATTAATAACTGACAATGGTTATTATAGAGACGCCGACTAACTGTCTCAATGTGTAGTACACAGAAATCATGCTTAATATATCTTAATGTAGTATAAATGTTATGTAAATGAGTAAGTAAATTAGTATATTATATATGGGGACCATAAAAATGTGACAAAATGAGAAAATGTACAACAGAGCCAAATATTAATACACAAACCTAATGCCTTAAAAGTGTAACACATCTGCAAATAACATAGATATGAATAACTTGTAAGTGAGGTTCAAATATACTTGTTTACCAAATGTTCAAAACAGCTTACCTTTCTAGATGCTCCAGTGAGTCTTGACACTTCAATTCGGTCTGTACCAGTATCAGTCCAATATAAATTACGTGCAACCCAATCTACTGCTATTCCATCACAATGTTCCACTTCTTTTACTATGAGATCTTCTTGATCTGATCCATCCAGTCGAGCTCTTCGGAGCACTTTTGCCTGTGTTAACAAGTAGAGGATTGTAATCATACTTATGTCGCTATTATCATTACTTAACATCTACTAAATATTGAAAAATCACAGAATAATTTTTTTTTTTTTTTAAATAATTCTAAATTAAAATGTTAAAATACAATTTCATCTCAACTGAGACATAATTAGGTAATAATTCTAACAATGTGAAGAACATGGATCATAACCAAAAATTGATGTCTTCATTCATATAATAAGTTTCTGTACCTATTCTGCAACAAACTATTCTTCAAAAGTTACTCAAGATATAGTGAGAAAATATATTTTGGAGCATTTAAACCAATAACAAGCAATATTCTTAGAAATGGTTAATTCTACCACAAAAAAGCATCTGATGTAAATTGTGTGTTTTAATGAGATATATCTACATTTTTGTATAGTAGGTTTTTGTCTATGTCTTATAATTATACAAAAGTCATCCAGAATGAAGAGGACTTCAGAGGCTATAACCAGAAATTTTGAGCTATACATTTTGTCATGAAAATATCTTGAACATATGGGAACTATTTTAATCAAAATTGTTAGAATCATTTTTGAGAAAATCAACATTTTCGAAAGTGTTTCCAAGTAAAGGGTAGATTTGGGTTAAGGTGTGGAATTTCTTGAAAATCTTCATGATGGATCCTTGGAAGATGCCGAACTTAAGTATCAAGTTTGCTATTTAATAGAGTTTTTGTTTTTGAGTTACGCTTGTCACAGACAGCCACAGACTTTTTTCAAAAAAAATATATTTTTTTTTTTATTTAGGGGACCCAAAACATATGATTTCAGGAAACCTTGGTATTGAATTTTTGGGTGAAATGTAATATTTTTTCTATCTGTTATATACGTGGTAGAGAAGGCAATAATACTTGCAACTTAATATCTGCGTGATGTAGGGGAAAAAATAAAAACAAGAAAAGGAGCTCATAATTTGGACTAACCTATTAAGATGCATTAAACTAACTGCCTCACCAGATGTTAAATAATGTGTATCATATTGGTAATAATACCCAGAAACAATTTATAAAATCAGAGGAAAAAAAAAAGAAAAAAAAGTTCACAATATATTTTCTGATGCAAATGAAGATCACTCTGAAAATTATGAGAATAAACGCAATAACATTTTAAACATTTAGATCTGATCATCATTGTATCTTTTCAAAGTATTTTCCACTGCATTGTACTGTCTCATCCTTTTAAACCATTTTTCAAGTGCCTAGCGCCACTCTTCTCTGGAGAGAGTCCAAATATATCATTCATAAGCAACAACTGCAGTTTCAGGTGATTCAAATCAAGAATTTTTCTATTATTTTGGGGAACAGAAAAAAGTCATATGAGGTCAAATATAGACTGTAGGGAGAATGGGACTAGTATTTGACTCCTAATTCCTGCAGAAATTGATTTTTTCTCGTGCATTATGGGCAGAAGCATTATCATGATGCAACCAAACTCCACTAAGACCACTCTTAGGATGTTTTGTTTTCAGTTCACTGAAAACTTGTGCCAGACATTTTGTAGTGTACCATCTGGTAGTAACAGTCTTTTGTCCCTCACGCAGAATTGCCATAACATGGCTACTAGCTGAGTAGAAAGAACACCATTTTCTTGCCAACCCTTCTTGCTCGTCTCACTTTTGTTGGGGGACCCTCTCATGGTAACACCCAATCTGAGACTGTCATTTAGTTTCTGGATCATACTGGTATATCCAGTTTTCATCTCCTGTTATGATGTCAAATAAGTTTTTGGATCTTCCCCCATCAATTTTTCTATAATTTCTTGGCACTATTGCACACGTGCCAGTTTCTGCTCATTTGTGGTGTTGGGAAATCTAATGACTGCAGACCTTTTTGATGTGAAGATTTTCTTTAAGGACTGTCCTTACTGCTGCCAATCCAATTTTCAGGGATTCTGGAATCTGATAATATGTAAAATGAGCATCTTCCTGCAATATGTGCTCTACTTTCACCACATTTTCATTTGTTGTTGTTGAAGCTGGCTGTCCTGAGCATTCTTCTTCTTCTTCTTCTTCTTCTTCTTCTTCTTCTTCTTCTTCTTCTTCTTCTTCTTCTTCTTCTTCTTCTTCTTCTAAGCTCTGCCAATTCTCTGATAAATGGTGGATTGTAAAGGGCAAAGATCTCCAAATGCACAATACAGTCTTTCAAGGCATTCTCCATCCGCTAAAAAGACTTTAAAGTCATAGAAATTCATAGTGTGGAAATGCTCTTGCTGGATATTCATCCTAGTGTCTGGCATACACCTGCATGCACATTCACAGCAGTGCTAATTTTGTATCTTGTTGGAGCGTACCCAGGCTTGTAAATGTTTCTTTCTGAACTTCAATCTAAAGCTAGGAAGAATTGTATTGGCTTACCACAATTCCTTGTTGTCGATTCTAAAAACTTTCAAAGTGATCCTCATACTCCTCTAAGATCAGTCCTAACCTTTGTTAAAAATATGGAAGTCATCGTTAATAGAATTTTCTTTCGTACCTGATCGTCAGTCCAATATAAAAAATTTTCCACAGGATCAAAATCTACAGCTATTGCATGTTCAATTCCTTCCAATGGCAGTGCAAAGTTTGTGTAGTCTGGAGAATCTAGGGATATTTTACAGATATCACTTCTTCGAACCAGCAGCAGTAGTTCCTGAGCACCTGCAATGTGGAACATTTACATATTCAATCAACTGCATCTCACATTTTGCAAAACAAACATTTTGTATTTCATACAGTGAAAACTCACATTCATATCTAAATGATCTAAAGTTAGTAGTTTTTGGAAATTAAATATTAGGAACACTCTTAAATACATTTTGTTGCTGAAGAAAATGCACATTAAACTACATCACCATCCAAACGATGCAAGGTGAAAGAAAACTCAGAATCTGAAGGTTAATGCCAGGCAAAAAATGGATTGAAAGTAACTAATTTAATACAATTCATCTGACCCAAAATTTGTCCAAAATTAACATTTGTAGTTTTGATGGATATTTTTTGATAGCATGCTTTCTAGTTAATCCACAATGATTGTGACATAATCTACATCGACGGAACAAAAAGAGATATAAGTACTTTTAAAAAAAACTTAAGTCATTTAGTAAACAAACAGCCCGCTTCTGGAATGAACAATATAAAATTGAACACAACATCTTCCAAAAAGAGTAAAACAGAACAAGTGAGCTTGACACTTGGGAAAAAAATCTACATGGATAAATTTAAAATACATTTCATGAATTGTTATCTTCCAACAGAAGAAAACCCACTTTTGAAATTCATCATTTCTATACCAGAGGGAAAACAGCATTCAAGGTGATCCTCCAATTGCATCCAGCAGTAGACAGCTGATGATGTAATAAAGGTCCTAAGATACTAATTCTTTGTAAATGTTAATCTTTTGTGAAGCACTGCAAGTATACTTGACTCCAACAGTGAGCTTCATACTGTACTACTTGTAGTTTATGGAATTTCAATTACATTTTCTATTTTATTTTTCCGTGCATTATATATCATAAGCAATGCCTATGCAAATTTGTTAATGAATTTATATAAAAAACTTTAATTGATAAGAACTGTAAAAGCGTTGTTACCTTTATGTTTTTTTCTATTCTAATTTTATAATAAAATTTATGATATATGGCTAAGATATTATCATACTGTTACACAAAATTATAAAGAATATATTCTTTTTTGGAAATGATATGACAGAAATCATAACACATATTTTTTCTTCTATTTACAGCTTTGCTAACTTTTGACATATTTCATTCCCATTTCACTCCATCTGTAAATCTAGTAAATAAGTTATTCCCATAAGGAGCAAACTATGTCAATTTCTTCATTTTTTTCATTAATTTTGTTTGCTTGCAATGTCCTGCTTTGAAAGCAGAGCTTAAATCTCAAATCTCCTAAGTGGAAAAAATGAATTTCCCTTCAGCAAAATAACTCTGAAAGAATTTGCCAACTCCTAATACAGAAGCAGACAAAATGACTTACTTCTTTTTTTCACAAGATGATTTACATTACTTAAGAGTCAATAAATACCTGCAGTACAAAAAGTTCTACTTCAGAGAAAAGTATTATTTTCACAACAGATCAACTTATTGCTCCTGTAAAAGTTCACTTTTATACAAGTTAAGAAAAATACATCTTCAAGGCAAATGGAGAATCTATGGTTTCCACAGCTCATCTGTACACAGAATCAGTAAATAAGGACTCACCATTTGCACAAGTCATATTATTAATAAGTTTGACTCCCGTAGGACAGGCACATGAATATCCAGGAGGATATGGAGCTAGAAGGCAAAGATGTGAGCAGCCTCCATTGTTGTGATGACATGGAGTGTCTCCTGCAGGCTGGCGTTTTGCATCCCAAACATGGATGTCCATCGGCACATAATCACCTCGAATTATTTGCTTTGGTTTTGCATTAGTTGACTTATTTGACTTATCATACATGTGAATAGACCTGTGAACACCAGATATGTTCTAATGTTAAACAATGGTATTGACATCCAGATTGTTGAGGTAATGATACATAATGAAAAGGAACATCAATGAGTCTTTGTTTTCACAATGAATCATATTAATAATTACTCTAATGTTTATCATGAATTTAAACTAAAACTTTAACTATAAACTAGCTCACCACTGCACGAGTGCGACCAGATAAAAATACTGGGTCAAAAATTGAGTGTTGTGGGGAAAATTTTATGTTCTTACTTTATATTTAATTTTTACTGTTGATAAATTTATAATATTACACTTTATTTAAATAGGAAAAAAAAAAAAAAAAACCAGCAAAACATTACAACTATTGTCCCCATGGGGGGGGGGGGGGAGGAAGAAGAAGAAAAGAAAACTAAGGCATAAACCACAATGAGCCCAAATTGTTTTTTTTTTGTTTTTTTTTTTAATGAAATTATATTTAAAAAAAAAAAAAAAAAAAAAACCTATGTCTTAGAGTTCTCTATTATAGGTCCAGTTTTACAAGAAAAAATTATTTACAAATTACAATAATCCACTAATAATATCTAATGCCTTGCATATATCACTGTTTAATAATTATTAAACAAAATAACTTACATAAGTGTGCAATTTGTATCTCTTCTGTACATTTCTTGAGAGCACCCATTACTGGGAAAAATTTGAAACGTAATTGTGGCCGATTTTATCTACTAATATGAAAGCTTGATTGTAAATCTAACTTTAGTGGCCTTGTGTACAGATGTTTGTAGCCTCAGTGCAGGTTAAGTTCACTGTCAGCATCTCATCTCACAGACTACAAGACAGCTAATCGATGGACAGAAGACAGACATAATGGCAACCATTACGACTTAAAACTTTGAATATTTTTCCACCAGTTAGGGATTATATTAGAAAGGAAGTCGAAACAGGGATATTTTTGTTCTATGTATTTTTCCTATAACAAATTGCAGCTCAATCTGTGACATCAATGTGACAATGTTCCTTGTCAAAGTATCCAACAATTTTTCATAAAGTGTCTTTATGATAGAGACACAAAATTCAAAATATAATCCCAAGCAATAATTTGAAATTGTAGGTGATAAAAGCTTCGACTTAAGATTTGGAGCATCCCAACCCTCTAACATCCCACAAGTCATGCCCATGCCTTGCTGTAACAGTCCAAGATCTGTTTCACCTTCTGTCTCTTGTCAATACTGGATATCAAGAGAAATGCACAGTAATGATGGGACTGTACTGCATGCAAGCTCTTCCTTGTCATTTAGGCACTTATACTACCAAACCTAAGACTTTTCCAGCAAGTATCACCTCAAATATTACCTGAAAGGACCATAGGTCATAAAGGCTTTTATGAGGCTGAGTACTTTGTACCGAACCTCCCAGCAGAGTAAAACCACTTAAGCTGGTGCTGGGAATTGAATCCAGGTTTCCTCACACCATATGCTACAATACTTAAGTATATAATATTGCACAAAAAGATTGAAATTTGGGCATTGCATTTAATAATGAATTATGCAAAGTGTGTAATTTCTAGAAGAGCTTTGTTCCATGTACACTCAGAACACATTAACTATTGCTTCATCATCGTTATCAGTATCATTAGCTATAAATTGGAAAAGAATGAATGACTTGCCCGTCTGTATTTTTAACTTGTACACAGCAGTAATGCATGAAAATATTAAAGTCTTGCCCAGCATGCTTACAGTTCTGTACTGTGACAGCAAGGATAAAGTGTACAGAAACCATGCCTAATAATGTTAACATAGCATAAATATAACACATAAAGAGTAAGTGAATTAATATACTTTGTACATGGAAATCAGTAAAATGTGACATATCATGGGACTGTATTACAACAGAGGCATTATATTTGTTGCATTAGGGAAAGAAACTAATATAAACTTATTTGAACCTACAACAGAAGCATTATACAAGGGCTATGACATAAGTCATCACTTTTTTTTAGAATACCAGTGCTTATGGAAAATATGAAATACACGCATGATAGGAACTGTATGTACAGTGAAAAAGACCTCAAAACTGTGCTTCACATAATATTTAGATAGTTGACATGACATTATTGGCTTCATGTTTTTACACTCATTACAGCACTGACATCAAAGTAGCCCCCTGCAACATTCACAACATGCTGCTAATGAAGTGGGAGGCAGCTGAAAACCATCTGCATCACTATTTTCCTCCCATATGAAAATTGATTATCTGTAACTTTCAATACCCATCTATGTTGCAAACTGCCTACTACGTAAAGGTTCTTCTCCTTGGAGACAGATTAGGATGATGGTGTTTCAATTCTTCCCATTCCCTGTAATTCAGTAACTGTCCCACGTACTGTGCTTTACCTACCCACATGTCGCCCTCCATGGTGTAATGGTTACCGTGCGAACTTCATGTACCCAAGGTCGCAGGTTCAAACCTGGCGGAGGACGATGGATTTTTCGGGTGTAAATCCTTAGCATGGCTTCCTTCGGAAGGGAAGTAAAGCCGTTGGTCCCATGTCGTAGATTTACGGCATGTAAAAGAACCTCAAGCCTGATAGAGAGGCCTCTGAGCAAAATTAAACGGTTTTTCACACCCAACATAGAATGGGACGCTGAGAACCACAGTAGTTAAAGAGCGTCCATAAATAACACGCCATTTACATTTTCCATTTACCTACCCACCTTGCGATATGGCATTATGGCAGGGCTATATTACCACCAGCTTCCTGTGATATTGTCTCCCAGTTCTCATTTGGAGAATGGCTGATTTGATGTATGAGTGGGGTCCAATTCAAGTTATATCCATCTTGAATAGCAGTTTCCAGACAACTGATTTCACATTGCTCACTGCACTCCTACAAGCCATTCCAGCACCTTCTGATGTTAACATGCATTCGGATGGTCTTTCTTCCCCGCAACACATACCATTTTGTGCTCCAATAACAATTTGTCACAAAACAAAATAATTGCCATGACTTATGATCCAACCCTCTAATTTTCTGCATTTTGGGGAGGTGCCAATATAGCCTTAATCTATTAAAACCTACAATTTTTCCTTAGTGTTAATACTCTATTGTAACATTGTAACAAGTATCAACAACTTATTTTATACTACACTTTTCTGAACCTCAGAAATCATACTATCATCCTATCATATTTCATCAAGTATTAGATATCAAATACCTTCTGGGGCAAATTTAGAAACAAGTGTTCTCCATATAATAACACTAACACATCAGAATAATCTTAAATAAAGAAACACATAAAAAAAAACCTGAAAGCCATCCGATACCAAATAATTTCTACATGTCTTGTAATGAATTTTGGATGTTCTCCAGAACTATTGAAAGTATTTTCATATGGTGACAAATATGAAGGATATAAGAACATTCTGTCCTGTTATGAATGTAAACATATGCATCAACAATTGATCATTATAATCCTTTTTACAACACTTATTTTTTGTTGAAATATGTTCACAGACACTTTTTCAGAAATTTAATATGTGCTCCTCTTTGACCAGTGAAAAGCCTTATCAATTTATCAACATAATGTTTACTAGATTACAAAGGGTTGCCAGATTGTATTCAAATGAACAAATGCAACACCGCATTCATGGTTTTATTTCACATATTGCTAGGAACAAATACCTTGTTTGATCACTTACCAAGTTTGCCAATCTGTCCAGTACACTTTATTTTGAAACAATGTAAGAGCAAATGGATAATCCACTCCATCTTTAATGATAGTTTTTCGATTACGGCCTTCAAAATCCATTGATTCCACAAAATGCAATCGCCCATCTAACCAATATACAAGTTGAGCATCATAATCAACTGTCAAACCATTTGGCCAGAAAATGTTTTCTTCAACAACAATTTTTCTTGTGCTTGGGTCACCATTCATTCCAGCACGCTCAATTTTTGCAACTTCACCCCAGTCAGTCCAAAACATAATACTAAAAGAAATGAACAAAACACACATAATTAAACATGATTTTATTTATGTGAACATCAGAAAACACCACATAATTCACAAAATCTACAATATATTCTAATGTATACCTTTTCATAGGAACGAGTGCAATCGCTCTTGGTTGATCTATGTCTGTCCAGAATAGAACTTTCCTATGATCACCCGTGATGGTAACCACTTCGATACGATTTGTTTCTCCATCTGTCCAATACAGTTTTTGTGTAAACCAATCACATGCAAGCCCATATGGTGAGATAAGGCCTGTGGTTACTACTCCTTTCTGTAAACATCACAAAATATGCAAGTTTATAAAGTTACTACACAGGTTTAAAAAATGGCATTTCTCTATGAAAATGAAATACAAATGCTTTTAATACTCATATATATAGATACTGGATTTAGTTTATTTTTACTTGTGATATGGAATTACGTTTTCATTGTATTTCATGCTTTTCTGTGCTTGTATGTAAAGTTTTGCACAAAATTGTATATTTCCAATGCTAATACATGTTAATTTTTTTTTTTTTTTTTCCATGCTTCAAGAATTTAATACACATACTTGTATATTTGTAAATTTTCTCAATGAGGTTTAGAGTCAATTCAAGAGTGCTTCTTTAAAGTAGGTAAATTAAACTGTAAATTGTCAGCATTTCAGAGAGAAATCCTGAGGCTAAAGTTTTGTGCTCTGTGGTTCTTCAAGGTGAAACTATAGTGCTTTCTGAACAAATTTCCCCAGAACTAGTAAGTGCTTTCAAATTTTGACAAATAACATCTGTACACACACACAGATTCTTTTTAATATATACAATTTTTTTGGCCTCTCCACATCCTTTAACATCTAAGGTTATGTGGTGGCCTTGTCTTTGAAACAACTGCTCATTGGCAATGATTCACTAATTTACTTTTGAGCTATTCTTTACACAAACTCTTGTGTTAATGTTTTTGATACAAAATTGTGTTAACCAATATACAATGACCACGATGATGTCTAAGGAAGAATACACAGAGTAAATACCAAAAAGTATTAGCTTAAAGTTAAAAGTTTTAGTGCATATTTTACAAAATATAGAGTATATTTCAAAGATTTTGACAGCAAAATGTTCACATATTTTAACCCTTAACATCACCCATAAAATATTGTAGTGCTGTTGGATAAAATATTTTGATGGGAAAAATCACACAGTTTTCTCCACCCATACCAACTTGCTTAAAAATTATACAGGATTTATCTTTATTGGTGTCAATATTTTATAGAAGCCCTCCAAACATCAAAATGCTAAAACAAGGTTCATATACACATGGGTCTGAAAATAACTGATCGTTGCGCTACAATACAAAATTGAAGGTTACCAAAATTGCTCTAAGTGACTTGGTCAAATTCCTGTGGATACCCCCCCCTCTCTCTCTCTCTCTCGCTCGCTCTCTCTCTGAGTGTCAATATCCAATAGAGGAGTTGCATCAAACAAAATAATCCATTGTTTCTAAATCTGGAGATCAAGCAGGCTGCACAGAACTCTCTTCGACCAATCCATCTGAGCACAAATTTATCATTCAAAATATTACATACGTTCTGATTGAAATGAGCCAGCACATTGTGTAAATACCACATTCTTTAGATTCCAGAGGTGCATCATCAATTAAATGAAACGACTCATCTCTGAGAAACTGTAGATCCTATATTCAGACATGGAGAAAAGAAATGGGGTTCAATAAGATGAATATGAATGAATCCAACCCTATTATGTTTAGGCAGAACATCTGTTGTCTGTCCAGCCATACATCATGCAGGTTTTCATAGGTTGAGTAATGAGATTATGAATATAAGAAGACACCCTAACAAGCAAACCTAGCCTTGCCGGTGAATAAGGTGCATACTAAGAAATTCAATTCTATTAAATGTGATGGTAGAAAGTTGTTCTTTACTTAAAGTTCACCGCATTTAATTCTTGTATCTGGTGAAGGTGATATACTGATATGGTTACAGAAGATTTGCATGCCAAAATGTGACTAATGTCTTCCTTTACAATAAGTCTTGTGCTATTTGATGGGTTTGCATCCATATCACAATGAACTTGTTCTTCATTGTCAATGCCTCATACCTCTCTTGGTCTCTCAACCTTCTCAAATGAGCTACTCTCTATCTCAAGCGTCGCCCTCTGGGGTGTAGTGGTTACCATGTTAGCCTCATACACCCAAGGTTGCAGGTTCAAACCCGGCACAGAACGGTGGATTGTTTAGGACGTAAAAATCCTTAGTATGGCTTCCTTTGGGTGGGAAGTAAAGCCATTGGTCCTGTATCATAAATTTAGGGCACATAAAAGAACCTCAAGCCTGATAAAGAGGTCTCTGAGCAAAAATTAAGTGATCTTCCATGCCCAATATAGAATGGAATGCTGAGAACCACAGAAGTTAAAGAGCATCCATAAATAACACTCCATTTCATTTCTATCCCAAGCATTGATGATTCATGAGAATGTCCATAAACAAAGTAACTCCCTCTTGCAGTACCATTGTGCATAAAGCTCATGTACTCATGATACTTACCATCTGCAATGCTGGAGAGTAATGCATATCGGTCTGTTCACTCATTCTAAAAGTGCCTTTTTTGGATCTCAAAAGATGTCTGTAGTACAATGTTTGTGTAAAAGTTTTGGGTGGAACACAATACCTTCTCTACCTATAAAGATGGGATAGTAGAGATAGTAAAAATGTAGCTTATTACATTTAGCCTCAATAAAAAATAAACTTTCTGGTATTTCCATAGATGTTTATAATGATTCTAGCAGGTTTAAAAAAAGCATATTCATTTTGTTTTATGGTTCCTAAGATAATCTGTCAGATGTATTCTTGTGATTTTGAAGTAATTCAATACAATATGAGCATTTATTAATTCAACACAGTTAAAAATATTTGGCTGAAAAATTGTTCTTTCTATTGTTGTAGTACTGTGTTAAAGGCAACACAATTGAAATTGGTTCAACTTTTATCCCATTCTGAGAAATATTGACTTTAGTAATCATTGTATGCCTCTTTTGCTAGCATGCAATTAAAGAAAAAAAGATGACTGAGTACTGGAATATATTCCACAGAAAGACAAGGCAAGCAAATTTAAAACATCGACAAACAAGATTTAAGAAACCTAAATATTGTGACTACTAACCTTAGCACCTGTTGCTGTGCCATTGTATGACACACATTGTATCATCTCCAGGCCAAGATCTGTCCAACAAATCAATCTGCCTTCATAATAGAAGTCCACTGCTGCTCCTTCACCAAGATCCTGCATTTTAAACAATAATTAAAATTATTTATGGACACTTTACATTTCACAAAGTTTTAAAACCACAGAAAATGAGAGTAGTGTCTAATAGTTCTCAAAATAGAGCATGTATGTCCCAAGAAGAGGGGGAGCTTTCCAGAAAAGGCTCTTAGAAGAAAAGAAATTATTCTTTAAATAGAAATGATGATGATGATGATGATGATACATATTATACATACAAGATTTTTGACACTGTATGTTACAAATCATTTAAATAAAATTATATTAGAAAAATCTGATATGTGGCACTTGCATGACTTGATCTATTTTGCAATAAACTATTCTTACAAATTCTTATTCTTTTACCTACATCATGCTAATCGAGATAAACATTAGTAGGAATGGTCTTATTACTAACTTTCTATGAGTAGAGGGAGAATAAGGGAATACATTGGATTTAAAGCGAGTAAAATATTTTAAAAGCTCGCTGCTATGTGATTGAAATTTAGTTCTCTTTCCATGGCCAAGAGTAAAACAAAAGGAAAAGGAATGACAAATTCCTGTTTGAGCTAAGTATTGTAAAACTGAAACCAATAATAAGGAATATCTCGGAAAAGGTTAGCTCCACAAAAAAGCTGTATATGACAAGCAATATGTTTATAATGAGATCTACATTTTTTGCATAGTAAGTTTTTGTCTGACTCTTAGAGTTGACTATTTATATAAAAATCATCCAGAACAAACAGGTCTTCAGAGGCTATTCCCAGAAAGTTCAAGATATAGATTTTATTTATCATGTAAATATCTTTAATATACAGTATTTTAATAAAAATCATTGAGAGCCATTTTTGAGAAAATAAACATTTTCAAAAAAGTGTCCAACTTAAAGTATAATTTGGGTTGATAGACTACATTTTCATGAAAATCTTTATCACATCCTTGGAAGATGCTGAATTTATTATCAACTTTTGTATTTAACCAACTTTTTGTTTTTGAGTTATCATACACATGCACACATACACAAATACATTCACACTCTCATTCGTACTTCCAGATTCTGGGTAGGATAGGGAATAACCTTAGAGAAAATTTTCCATCCAAATCCAGACCCTTTGCAGAGTAGGCAAGTGGTCTATCAATTGTTGAGAAATTATTGTCATGTATAGGGTAAATATAAATTCTAACTACACAGATTCCATTTTGTAAGAAAGAAAAAAAAATTGAATCTGTGTACTATGAAAAAGTACTAAAAGTATATTAAAGAGCACCAATGTTTGTAACATTTTTAAAAATCAAATTTTGGGCAAACTACCAATCTTTAATCTTTTTAAAAGGAAAGACTCCTTTTTTTTATTAACACAATTCACCCTTTACTAACTGATCCAATTCAATTTACTATTGCTATTTTATTTTCAAATTAAGAAATTGCACATGAACTGGGAACAAGTGAGCCTATAAAAAGGATTGGGGGGGGCTCTACCTGCAGGGTAACTTTCAAAACCATGATTAAGCTAAATTTTAATAATATTCCTCCTAAAAATGAGTATTTTCACTGGTTTTGGAAACAAATTTGCCAGATGAGTTGTAAAAATGAAAGAAAGAAGCCAAAAACTCAGCTGATAATGAGATAATCTATGCGAAGTGGTACAGCTACTATGCCAGTGGAATCACAAAAATAACTTCAGTCATAACAACTTCAGGGCTTAAGTCTAACAATTCCACTTTGCATACAAAACTAATTTGAACCCAAGGCAAAGGCATGCAGTAAAGAAAGCTCAAACTTATAACACCAGTGTTTACATTTTTTCATGTAAGGGATTGAATATAACAAGCTAATATAAGAGCCAATTTAGTATGCTGCAGCTCTTTGTGAGCCATAACTGGTACTGAATACATTGCTGATTTCTATTTAAGCCAGAGGGTAGAAGGAAAATACAGATGATAAAGAATGGGGAAAAGAAGCAAGGGAATAGAAAGAATGACTTATTCATGTACTCATTATGCTTCAGGGCTTTTATCTTATTCACTTTGCTTCACTACTTGGGTTTTCTTTCCATTTCAAAGATAATTTAATCTTCAGAAATGATTTTTTCTTACAGACTAACTACTAAGAAGGCAAATGTAGGAGTAAATGTTATGCAAATACACAAATGTATATTTAAAATGCACCATGAAATTTCTGGTTTACAAACTTATAGTTCATTATAATCTTATACTTTATACTTGCATCAAATCACTGACATTTAGTGAGTCAAAATAAATAAACAAATAAATATATCTCTCACATATGATATTTATGTTATTTTTTAGGATAGTCATCACATGACCCAATGCTAAATTGTTAGAAAGATGGTTATTTGAAGTTGATGAAGTTTGGTATTTCACCAAAATACAGAACACAAGAAAACAAAAAGTTGTGTTATTAGCCAGTAAATTCATTTTGAAACATTAATAAAAACAACTCAAAATAAAATAAACAACAGTTTTATACAGACAATTCACTAATGTAGGCATTAAAGCCACTGATGTCAATTATTCATCATTTTGAATGATTATAATGAAATTTGCCTGCATCTATGAGGAATTGGAAACCTTATTCGGATGTTCCATATTGAAGCGCTTTTATTTCACTATTTACTGAAAGGCTGTACTATCTGAAGCACACACATTAAGTAATTTTATCTGCTAATATCTTTTTAGTATTTTGAGGCTAGCATTTTCACCCAAGCCATTGGAGAAAATTCCACAATTCTTCAGAACATTTCAATTGATTAAAATAAAATGTATCACAGATAACATAGGTTAAAAACTCATAAATTCTGATGATAATACAAAAATTCAAATCTCATTAGTGTGTACCCTTAAGGTCAGTTGGAATATAAGTATTCAATATTTTTAAATTTTTTCACAAAATGCATCAGAATGATTTGGGGATGTTCTTGTACTTGTACAATGTGATATAATTTTTAAAATTATATGCAGCTTTGAAATATCCTCAATACTTACATTCACAGGTGCACAGAGTAAAAGTATGCTTTGTTTTACAATACTGTAGAAGTTTTGAACCACATTTAACAGCTTTTTTCTCTCCCCCTCCTCCCCAATACTGATATAGACACTATGGTTGCTGGCAGAATGTTAAATTATATATGTGAGAAAAAGTAAAACATTTAGCAAAAAGATCACTGAATTAGCTGTTGCATTAAACTTTTTCTAACATGACAATGAAGCACTTTAGCATAATTACATATCTTAAGGCAATCTTTTTTATTGTGAAGCAGTTTGTATAAGCAGTTACAGTGTTTATCCAATTTCTGCAATCTGTATATGTAAAAACAAATAAATAAAATAAAAAATAAATTTAAAAATGTATGATTTATTCCATTCACATGGCTTTCTCTGTCAGTCCTGTAAACAAACTAGTCTTACAAAATATTATTCTTTTATCTACATCATGCTAATCAAGATAAACATTAGCAAAAATTGTCTTATTTCTTGCTTCCATGTACGTAAAACAGAAATAAGGGAATACAACAGGCTAAAAAAGATAGTCAGATCTTTTAACACCAAGTCACTATGTGAAACAATTGAAATTAGGTTTCCTTTGCAGGGTCAGGGGTAAAACAAAAGAGATATGAAATGTAAGATGACTTTTCATTTTACAAAAGTTTAAGTAGTTTAAAAATGAAACCAATAATAATGAATGTCCTAGAAATGGTTAACTCTACAAAAAAGTGTACGCCATATAAACTGTGTATTAAATTTTTGTCTACCTCTTATGGTTTACCAGTCATACAAAAGCCATCCAGAATTAAGAGATATTTAGAGACTATTCACAGAAAATACAAGATATCCATTTAATTTGGCAGAAACATATGGTATTTTAATTAAAATCGTTAAGACATTTTTGAGAAAATCAGTTTTTGAAAAATGTCCCAGCATAAGGGAAAATCTTTGTCATATCCTTGGAAGATACTGAACGTTTTTGAGTTAAGCTGTCTGCATGCATGCACACGTTCTCCCCCCCCCCTATCTCTCTCATTCACACACACACACACACACACACACACATACACTCGGACCTTTTTCTTTTGCTGCTTTTTATTTTTGGATTCATGGTGTCTCAAATCATGTATTTCTGGTAAAATCTCAGTATTACATTTTTGGGTGGAATATAATATCTTCTCTATCTAGTATGATCATTATAAAAAATGTGACCACAGTTTTCTGGTTCCACTGTACAATAAACTAAAGTGCAAAGGACACACTTTAAAATGGAAATGATGTTTTTAATAGAGATGTCCTGTAATCTTTTGGACATTTCTGCAGATAAAATAATTTACAAGTATCTGACATCGGTTTACAGTATAGCTTTAATCTTAAGCTTTAATCAGTATAAAAATGTCAATAAGGAACTATTTGCAGACACATAAAAACATGCTATTTGTGGGAGTAACCTGTAAAATAAGTCATCTTTCAACTTAATCAGTAAATCCTGCAGTTTACTCTCAACATTCTCAGGGAGAGGAAATAGAAAACTATGAAGATATGTTTTTAATACAAGTACTATCCTCCCTTAGCTGTTAATTACAATTAAGAACATTAAAAGAATGATGCTTTTGTGCTAAAAATATGGGAATTAGCATAAAGATTTCAGCTAATCAGAGTCATAAGCTTTGGTGATTTAGTTGGTGTGCTACTTGTAATAATGTTTACCTTTGTCAATCAAAAGTATCTGAATTTTAGGCATCTAGTTAATCAATTATAAAATAAAATGTTTTCAATTACATACCTTAACAATTGTCACTACCTTATTGGGCTTTGAAACATCTGTAATTCTAATATCCTTAGCAGTGGCATACAGCAAATTTGGGTATGCTGAAACAAAAGAAAAGGAAATACATATTAGCATACTCGCAAAGACATGGATGTTTGGTCAACTATGACTATACACATTTATATTTTTCAGCCTTTTATTTTCAGACTCATAATTCTTTTGGGCACTGTTGAGCTATACAAGTAGTCTACTTCTTATGTACCTTACTTTGCTGTAAAAACTCCATCAATTTTCACTATATTTCTCTTCATTGCTCAATGAATACAAGTGAAGCATCCACTTTCTGATCAAAGATGGCGGGTGTGAAGTTAAAAACTCTGAGTTATCATTGCATCATTAATTTGGATTGTCCTATGAATGATTGAATGTTCTGTCATTTTTCAACATTTTTTCTTACATTAGTTTTATCTTTATTAATAGCACCAATTTTTAATGGTTTTTTTTCAAATATCTGAAGTTTGGTGAAAATGGGTTTTGATGTTGCTGACAAAAAATATAAGTCAGGTATCATCAATGTTTCTACAGAACTTTGTAATAAATAAGTTTCTATTTCGCAAATTTATTACCCCAATAGTCTGAATAAAATAAAATAGCCACTGATATTGTTAGGCATTATATATAACTAAATGCAAATAAAATAACTTTGTAAACATTAACCATAAAAGATTTAAAAATCTATGAATTATCAAAAAGTTACAAAAGTAAAATAAAAAAAAAAAATAGAAAAATGCCAGAACTTGTAAATCCAGAATAATGCAAGTTCTTTCTGCATGATAAAAATGATAATTCTTTCGACCTTTATTAATTTGGCTCCAAATATTTTACAAAGTGATGACAGACATCACTGGACAGATATTATCATATCTGTAATTTTGCATCATGTTCCACCTTCCATATTATATTACATAATTGTTGTAATCTTCTATGTATGTTGAGTAGGCTACACCCTATATGAATCTTCTGCTGCTCATTGTAATTGCGAGAAATTTCCAATCACTGGAGCGAAACTTATGCATGATGGATAGGGTATTTATCAAAGTTAAACAAATATGTGATTTCCTTTCTATGATATGAAGATATCTTATTCAAGATAATAGGATCAATGATTCTCAGGCATTTTCAGGCCCTTGGTTCCTAGCTTTTTTTTTTAAGTGACCATTATTGCAGTCAATGTCAAAATATTGCACAACATTAGCCAAAAGAAAACAGTAAACTACCAAATTCAATAAAAGGGGGCTTGAATGTGTCCTGCCAAAATAATTTTTATAGTTTTAATTGTATTTTCAGTGTTTTCTTCTGAAAAAGCATTATTTCCACTATTTTACTAAAACCATTCCAGAAAATGGGTAGTACTATAACTCATAACATGAAGAAAAGCATAAAGAAAACAGATTTTAATTAAAAAGATAGTAGTCAGCTCTTTAACTGCTTACTATAGTTTAGAAATAATTTGGTTCAAGGTGACCATTCCAGTTTAACTGTTTATCAACATTGATGCCATGAGGTTTAGTTTCAGAAAACGAAACTACGGAGGCGGTTTTTGGGACCTATAAAACATGAACACTTAAATGTGAATATGTGGAATGCTGAATGTATATGCTTAAAAAAACTATCTTATGTAGCTTAAACTGACCTTAAAGAATCATGATTATTATTAATAGTTTTTAAACTCAAGATGCTCTATAAATTTATTATTTTTCCTTGTCGATTTGAAGTTATTTTAGTTTTTAACTCTTAAACAAAACTTGTGGCCCTTACGAGGTCTTCCAGCTTTTAGCCCGGGATCGCGTTACACGGTTTAAGAACTGCTGGGCGAAATACCCACTTACTGCAACTAGTTTATATTCTAAACACCATCAGCGACGCATGTCAGTTGAAATTATTTGTGATTAAGTCCGAATCGTTCCTTTACCTACATTTTAATCGCTTTCTTTAACACACAAAGGATCGTTCGTGGTATGCTGCTCTCAGCCAGATCTCCCCTCTGTTTTGTTTAACGTGGTACATATCTGGTTAGACTCCGCCTTCAGCACCATAAATTGTTAAATCTGTGGGACTTATACAAACATCCACATCCCTTGGGAACTGAGCTAAAATTACATTCCGGAAACTCCTTCCAGTAATCTTATAACTGAGGAGTGACCAAGGCAGAAATACGCCATTCTCGCGCGCGCTCAATATCAATAGAGAGCGAGAGCAAACTCCCATTAGCCTACGAATTACATGTTAATACATTATCGCGTTCTATTGCTAATGTGTTAATGTACGTCTAAGTCAGAGCCAACAAGTCCTCTTTACATCCTTGAGTAACGGCGTGATTGAGCATCCCACGGAGGAAATTCAATAAGAGATATTCAGCATTAGTTCACTGTAGGGCTTCAGAAACCAAAACCAACAATTTTACTTTGGAAGAAAATACTCTTTCTAAGTGTTACATAAAGGATAAGAACCGCTCAGGACGACGATCAACACATCCAGAGTGTTGAGGTTGCAGCGTCCGTCGACTTTTTGCCAAAGAAGTCTATTCCGTGTTCGATATTACGAAAGATAAAGGCATTTAAACCGTCCTTCACAATGAAACATGCAAAAATGTTATTAGGCTCGTGGACGATTTCTTGATGTCTTCCCAACTCTCACTTTAAGGGAAGAAGTGCTTTTATCCGATGAGTGTGCAAAATGACTTCTATGCCGCAAAGCAAACTCAAGAATCGTGTTCCGGAGTAAAGAAAGATCACCTTTTAGAGGAACTCCTAAACAATGTCTGCAACCACCTTTGATGGTGCTGTGAATGGAGTAAGAGAATCTCAGCATGTTAAGTGACTGATTAGTTCTACAACTGTAAGATCTAGAACTGCCGGGTCGAGTATAATACCAGCAGGATGGAGCACCCTTCCATTATGTTATTGCCGTCAGAGAATATCTCAATAAAACATTTAATTATCAGTGAATTGGACATGGTACTGCCCATTTTTTGCATCTCTAGAGTGACCACCCCGAAGCCCTGATCTGCCATTGCATAGCAATGCTTTATGAAATTAAGATTCTATATGGATACAGGGGCATTATATAAGTAGTAACGGGGCTTTATTAATCGGCCGCGTTATTAAACATCACTGCGCTTAAGAAGCTACAACAAATATAAATCTGTGAAGTTAAAAAAATTTCACAGAAATGAAAATGAGAGTTTCAGCTTCCCCGGAATGTAAGGCCCAATATAGAGAATTCTGGCAGTTATGTTACTTTAAATGCTTTCTAAGAATGTCTCTAACCACTATGACATTTCGATTAACATTGTTTTATTCTGAATCTCTATCTAGGCGAAATTCTGACAATATGCAAGATAGGACGTGTTATCATTTCAAAATTTGGGTGTTTGACCCTTTTACCAAACATTAACTATGATAACGAATGGGCCTCTGAGCAAAATTAAGCGGTCTTTCACGCCCAATAGAGAATGGGACGCTGAGAACCACAGCAGTTAAAGAGCGTCCGAAAATAAATACTACTGTGTCAAGAAAGTTCTGAGAATTTGCCAATAAAACACAAAAAATAAATTATTCATCCAATTTTATTTTATCGCCTTCAAAGTAGGCCCCTTCTGAAATTATACATTTATGCCAACGAATAATCCAAACATCAAAACATTTTTTGTGGGCACTTTTAGGAATCGATGTCAATTGTCGCCGCGAATTTTCCTTTATGTCTTCTATCGACTGAAAACGGATGCCTCGAAGTGGTAACTTGAGTTTTGGAAAGAGAAAGAAATCAGCAGGAGCCAGATTAGGTGAATACGGTGGTTGTTCGATGAAATTTGTTGAGTTTTGGCCAGAAATTCGTTCACAATAATAGCCTTGTGAGCTGGTGCGATATCGTGGTGCAGAATCCATTAGTTGTCGTTCCACAAATATTGCCTTTTTCGCCGTATTTGTTCTCTCAAACGCTGCATAACGCTCAGATAATAGTCTTTATTTACCATCTTACCTTCTGGCAAGAACTTGAGTGCACGATACCGCGATAATCGAAAAAGACTGTCAACATGACCTTCAGTTTTGATCGAGTTTTACGTGCCCTTTTAGGTTTTGGTTCAGTTGGAAGGCGCCATTCGGAAGCTTGTTGACTGGTTTGAGTGTCAAACTCATAAACCCACGTCTCATCACCAGTTACAATGCGTTTCATGAATGTGGGGTCGGAACTGGCTCGTTCTAGCATGCCTTCAGCAATCCTTACGCGATTGCGTTTGTAGAAAATTCAAGTCTTTCGGAACTTACCGAGCTGCAACGCGTGTCATGCCCAAACAATCGTTTAAAATGGTACGAATCGATTCGTGAGACACAGAAAGTTCAGTGACAATCTCTCTCAGACCTAAATGACGATTTTCAGACACCATTTTCTTCACTTTAACCATGTTCAGTTCAGTTGAAACCGTTGATGGCCGACCAGAGTGAGGCAAATCTTCCACCACATCTCGACCACTTTTGAATGCACTGTACAACTCATATGCAGGTGTTTTTGATAAAGTCGATTCACCGTAAGCCCTCTGTAACATTTTTAGTGATTCGGCACACGAAATACCATTTGCAATGCAAAATTTGAGACCGATTCTTTGTTCAATATTTGTATCCATCGTAAAATCGCAAATCACCTTTGAGATGAACTAACAAAATGGCGTACTGTAAACAAACTGGATGACGATCAAACTCCGCGTGGGTATAGAGGAAAGTTGTACCAATTTAGCGACAACAATAATTTCGAATCCCCTTTTAAACAGGATTTTTAAATGATCAATTCCCGGCACTTTCTTAACAGAATGTACTCCATTTTTTGTATAACGAATGGATTAGCCATGTTAAATAAGCGGTGATTGGCTTCAAGAATATTGACATCACTTGGACAGCACCGTGGTAGTTAAACCGCTATTTTACAAAGGCAGAAAGCAAATCAACGACGTTTTTGTCCTATAATAGTATTTATTAAATTTGCCTAAACTCACAGATGTCCAATTAAAGTTTTGCTCAAATATTATTATTCAGTCATAATGTATTTATTCCATGATTATTTAGGGATTTCCCATTATAACGTAGTTCCCCTTCAACTGAACGCAATTTCTCAAAAGATTTCTATCCTTCTCATCATCTTCTGTTAAAATCTCGCTTATTTCTACACGCATCCATTGTTCTGGTGGTTTCTCTTTTTCTCCTTCTACCTTTAGATGTCCATTACAATATTACCTTCGGGATTCTTCCTTTTCCCAGTCTTTTTACTTATCCAAACAAGTTTTGTTCTTTCTTCAATCACTTCAGTAATGTTCCTTTCAACTTTCTCTAATTCTTTCTTTTTTCATCTTCTCCCATCTTGATATTCTTGCTGCTCTTCACCAATAATTTACAGCCAGTAATTTATTTGCACGTTGCCTGTCTAATGTCCTGGTTTCGCTCCATATATTACTACATGTTACTGCGACAACTCGGCAGTAGTTTCTTAGACATTGTCATTCCTTCCATCCAGCTTTCTCCCTTTCCATTATCTTCCATATACCCACTACCCCCCCCCGGTGCCGAGTGTATGCTATGTACTACTATTTCTAGGATTTAAAACCATTTATAAGTACAACGTTTAACAGTACTAGAGTTATGTTGTTTTTAAGGTAACTACAAGCACGAATAATAGTAACGAAACTTATTAAACGTCTTACATTTTGTACGTGTTATAAACATAATAGTTACATATTTTTCGACGCGGTACTTAATTAGAAACCACCTTTTGGATAAAGTAAATGCTCTTTATTTTCACAAGTGAGACCTACGCGCACACACAAAACGCAATTTTCTGGTTTCAAGGTAGCCCGTTATTCACAGGTGAGTTATTCATCCAGTTACGGATGAATCAGTTACGGTTTTATTATATGCATACATTAGTTAAGTTGTATGTTGTTACATGTTTATGGTTTGCTTTCCATACAATAAACGTTTATAGTGAATATAAATCTTAGTGAAACATCAAAGATTTATGACAGAAGCTTAAGGAGAGATTAAAAGCTCTGATCACATTAATGACCCGTTATCTCAGAAACTACTAAAATACCAGACTGAAATACTGTCTTCTATGTTCACTATCTACTTTTATAATAGTATTTCTACCAAGAAAGATAGAATTTCTTAACTACGCTTTGGGAGGGGGTTTAAAGGGCTGAATGACTGATGCTCAAACGATTTCGGGGTCGGAGTCCATGGAGTTTAAAGTTGCTCGACACTCGTCTTCTCAGAATAAGGGAGCACCTCGAGAAAAGAAAAGAAAACAACTTATTCAGGTAACTCATCCTAAGCGAGATTCGAACTCTGCCTCACATTCAACAGGTTTACGACACGCTACCACCAAACTACCCAGGTGAGCAATTGCGTTTTATCATATAATAGGTATCTGCTGTAGCTCCTGAGAAAACGGCTCATTTGTATCAGGAAATGTCACTCACGAAAAATGCTATTCCGTGTAAAAATGAAGCAAAATGCGCATACATTTCAGAGGTGTTGCCGATTTGTAGAACAAACTTTATCCTAAAATATAAGCTAAAATCTAGCTCATTACTCCAAGGAGTTGTTCCTTTTTTTTTCTTTTTTTTTTTTCTGTGGAATGGTGCAGAATTTAGAGTGCAAAATAGCAGACGAGTACTGTTCTTAAAATATACTAAGATATAAGCAGTGTGCCTACAATGACAACATACTCATCAAATTAAAGAGGAAATTGCAATTTATAGGCAAAAACTAAAAACAACATTTTATGGCAATTTTCGCCATTTAATCTCCTTAACTAATGAAATGGGTGCGTATATTTCGAAATTGTACAAATCTTTGGTGTTTTACACTTCTATACTATAGAATTAATTTAACTTGAGCTCAAATGTATTTCCGACACTAAGTACGGATCCCGTTTTACATTAGTTATGGTTAACATCTTCGGTGTCGGTAAAATAGTAACCAAAATAATCCTCGTCCAAATGTTACGCTTTGGCAAGAAGGCTTATTTTTTTGGGTGGTCTTTGAATTCCACTTTGGCAACATGGTGGTCCAAGATGACAAATGATCTGGAAGACACCGTGAACGTAGTGAACTTGCGGCTCAGTGGTTCATTTAACTGCGCGGCCAATAACCTCTGCAGGGGCCTAAAGGTCACATTTCAAGCCTTTGGACTATAGCATCTTCTATAAACTGCATGAGACTACTCGATAGCTTCATTATTAATGAGAAATTCCATACAGTATCAACGAGCCATGTTCAGCGCTGCGCATAGGAAGGTTAGATCCTGGATGATTTTTACTATTCACTAAAATATTAATTGAAATAGGGACTGCTAAATTTTTCCATTGAATATCAAACAAACCTCCTTTGAAAAAGATGTTATTACATTATAAATAATGAAAACAGGAAAACAAGAACTCAGATGTCCCGGTTTCGATTTCTAACTGGGGCGGAGGAATTTTCCTTTAATTAGAATCTTTCCCTATTCCTTCGCAGAGTCCGAAAGTACCATATAGGAGTGAATGTGTGTTTAATGTTAGAAATTATTAAAACTAACGTCAAAGAACTTGGAGCCAGCGAGTTATTACTAAAGTTCAAAATATAAAAGTCAAAAATATATGTGCATATACAGTGTGCTTCAAGAGTCCCACATATTTTCTTCTACAGTTAAATGGAGATGTTTTTCAAACACTTTTCGGACACAGAATTGATTCATTTATTCCAATTAAGAAGATTGTAGATCGAATAAAAGCTGCTAACTATGAAGAAAATAAAGTATAAAACAGTAAATGAATACCAGCTTAGGAGAAATTGGTTTATTACATAGAATAAAATGTCTTTAAATGTAAAACGGATGGGAAGGAATTTTACCAGTCTTTCTATTTAGACCGCCATGTCAATCAGTGTGTTTAAAAATGTTTAAGATAAATAATTATTAATATTATTATTGTGAAAGTTGTGAAATTATCGGAAACATTTTTAAAGTACACACTATGTTTTTTTTTTTTTTGTTTTTTTTTTTATTGTTTCATTTATATAGCCCCCTTTAACACCTAAGGTCATATCGGGGGCTTTGCGCTTGAAACAACTCGTCTGTAGCATCTTTTACGTACTGTTTTTTTTTACTTTCTCCATATGCATTATGTACATAGTGTATAGAGAAAGTATTGCACTCCACCCAAAAATTCGATACCGAGATTTCACCGGAAATATATGTTTTAGGGTCCCCAATATCCAAAAAAAGCATTTTCACAAAAAGGTTCGTGTGTGTGTGTGTCCGTGAACACGATAACTCAAAAACGAAAAGTCGGTAAAATACCAAACTTGGTACTTAAGTTTAGTATTTTCCAGGGATGCGACACGAAGATTTTGAAAAAAATCCCCCCACCCCCAACTACCCTTTACATGGAACTCTTTTCAAAAATTTTGATTTTCTCAAAAATGGCTCTAACGATTTTGATTAAAATGTCGTATATTAAACATAATTACCTCACAAATAAAATGTATATCTTGAATTTCCTGGGAATAGCCTCTGAAGGCTAGTTTATTCTGGATGAATTTTACTAAATTTTGAATAACTGCTAAACCGTAATAGATGGACAAAAACTTACTACACAAAAAATGTAGAGCACATTAAAACACACAATTTATGTTATATACATTTTTTTTTTTCGTGGAGTTCGTCGTTTTCGTGACATTCCTTATTTTTGGTTTCTGCTATGAAAAACGTATACTTTTCTCATACAGGAACTTGTCAACTCCTATCCATATGAACAAAGGAACTTTATTGACATAGCAACCAGCTTTTGAATATCACTTTAACCTACGGTTGTCCTTTATTTCGCTTCTACTTACAAGGAAGCGAGTAATTAGACTATATCTGCTACAAAGTAAATAGAAGTATGAGCTTTTTAAGAATTATTTGTTGCAGGGATATGGAGAAAGTCATGTGAATGGCACACAGCAGATTTTTCTATATGATCTGAAAGGTTTTATTTTGTATATCAATTGTTTTATACACAAGCATTACTATGGTAGCCAAATCGTTGAATTTACTGATGTTACTGAATGCAGTTTATTTGTAGAACTTCCAAAATAACAAGAGGCCACGAGTGTGAATCTGCTTAGGATGTTACCCAGATAAGGGTTTTATTTCGCAGATTTCCTTATCCAAAGAAGACGAATATTAAATAACGTTATGCTCCACGGGTCCCCCGAAATCATTTGAGCACCATTTCACCGTTTTCATTCATCGTCCGATGAAGGACGTTAAACTTTAAAAAAGTTTAAAAAGAAAATGAGAGATTACATTAAAGTTTTCTTTCAATATTTATTTGGTTACCATTAAACAACTGATAGTTTGTACAATCATACACAAAGAAGGGGTCCCGGGATCGATTCCTGGCTGGGGAAGTTTTTTTTAGCCAAGATAATTTCCCTATTCTCCCCAGAATTTGGAAATATGAATTAGAACGTGAATGTGTGATTTAATGAATGCAATCTAAAGAAAGACAAAAACTCAATGACAACAGTGCTCGAGTTAATACCATGGGCGATAGGCAACATATTCCAAAGGGAAATACCGCCCATACAACCAAGCATGCAGTAAAGATATAAATGGAGTGAAACAAATTGAGATGGTATCAAAACATACTGGATGTGATTTACAAATGACATTAAAAATGATTTCTTTCTATGAAAAAAGTCTATTTTAAAATATACTGCTTGACAAGTCCGCGTGTTTTTTGAAGGAGAAAAAAACAAACAAAAGGGAAAAAAAAAAAAAAAAAAAAAAAAAAACACCTTTCATTTAGCTACAACAGAAACTAGAAAGTATGCGGGTCTTTTGAAACGCACTGTATAGGTTCTATGCGCACACCTTTTCTTGGGAGCTAGACTCTCTAGTATCATTTGATAGGTTTCGTGCAATTTCGGAAACAGAGCAGAGCGACAACTTTGATATATGAAGTATGTTAAACATTTTTAACATCTAGTGGCTTCAGTGCTGATTTTTCATTCTCTTTGTAGATCCCAGAGTCCACACTCATGCAGTGCGCTGTGTTTCGTTCAATAGTTCAGCTAGTTCGCAGTAAATTAGATAACCTATTCCCATAATCACCAACGGATTCAAAGAAAGAAACTTTCTTTAGTTGACAACACTGCAAAAAGGTTGGTGGAGAGCTCTCTTCTTTCTCCCGGACTTTGCTTTCCAGTAATTTAACGCCAAGGAAAAGGTGCGCGCATTGCACATGTTATTTGAAGTGTGGTCGCAACTTGTTATGTCTGCGGGCGATACAAAAATGTTTGTTTGCTGACACTGAAATTATCATACCCATTGCCACCTATAAAAGCAGTTCAAGTTTGCCAAGGATAACTTTGTGTTGTAGAAAAACAGGGCTAGATGTTTTCTCGTTATTATTATTGAGAAACTGCTCTAGGTATATTTGCTTATCATTAACTACTGCAACAAGGCAATGAATAACGAGAGGGCTTCAACCCCTGGCTCTTGTAGTTGGATGACGCAGTTACCGATGCATGCTCCAAACACGATTGGATGGACAATAAAGTACTCGTCAGGGGTGTGATTTAACTTTGCACACCCCTGCCAGCATTAGATAAACGGACGTGATATATTCCCCAAACACAACAACGAGTGCAGCGAGTAATGGATAACAAAGCGGTACTTGATGAGCGCTCATAACTTCTGGAAGAGGCCCGACTCTAGTGCTCCAGCTTTCGCTTCACCCCTCCAGAGGGAACAACCACAAGCTGTCATGTTCTTCACACCTGGCTGTGACATGAGAACAAAAACTCCTTTTATCAGCGTTTTCGTCTTTCAAAGCAGGGGAGAAAAAAACTCCAGCATTCTCTCTGTAGGAGGTTCTATTTGATAATTCAGTACCTGGTCGAGCTCGTTTAAAATGATTGAAAAGATTCTGTACTCCCGCGAGGGACAGAAAACCCCGCATTTACATTCAACTGTCATATCTCGTTTATATTTTATGTAACTTAAATTCTCAGCTATTTCACGGTATAATACCCACGAAACAAAACAAAAGCGAAATGGAATAGCACTTATAAAGTCCTTTTTCCTTCCTTTTCACAATGAACGTTTTTGGGCAAGGGAAGTGCTGATTTCCATTAATGTGAGGTGAGAACACGGGCATTTTGGTTCATCCTGCCTCTGTAAAGAGGCGTTCTTTAAATACAATTGAAGTGGTATGTTATTCAAGAACAACGTTTTAACGCTTTAGTGAAAACCCCTTAAGAGGGCGAATGGGTTTCAAATTTAAAGCTATACTACATGAACTATGTATAAATCTATTGAAGCTCCAACATTGTAGCCGTAATAGTTTTTAGTTATTTTGTCTTTGTGTTTAAAGACATCTTACATGTTCCATTCACATGACTTTCTCTACATTTCTGCAAAAATTTATTCTTTAACAGCTTATGCTTCAATTTACATGCTAATTGAGAAAAATTAGCAGAAATAGTCTTATTACTTGCTTCCTTGTAAGTTGAAGAGAAATAAGGGAGTACCATAGGTTAAAGTGTTAGTCAAAAGCTGGTTGCTATGCGAATGAAGTTCCTTTGTATGGACAGGAGTCCTATATAAGAAAAGTACAAGTTTTTTAAGGCTGAAACCAATACCAAGGAATATCAAAAAACGAACAATCCATGAAAAATGTAGATAGAACCATGCAATATAACAAAAATCAAATGCTTAGTTTTCTAATTTTTTCTTGGACATCGAGTGTGAAAAATGCAACCTCTTTGCATAAAAATTGTAGGTGATGATAGCGTCTGAATGCAGCAAAATGCTTAAAAAAAAAAAAAAAAAGTAAAGTAAATGGGGGAAAATTAAGTTTAAAATTTGCATGCGAGAACTTTTAAATCACTCAGAATTTAAAAAAAAAATGGCGTAGTTTATTGAATTTACATGTAGTACTTTCAAACCTCGTAAACACTTAACACAAGGTCGAGACACTTGAATTTTGGGGATTTGTTATACCAAAAATGACAAATTGACATGCATTATGATTAAAGTTCCACTTTCAACAAAATAACGAAACACCACTTTTTACTCAACTGGCACTAAAGGTAGGACTTTGAAGATTATAACACCGGAATGACATTTTTAACACACTATTGTTACAATACCAAGCGGAGGTCTTGTATCGGTTAATGTAACGGTGAAATATTTGAAGGAATCGAAAATGGATTCGATAGAGAAGGATAAGTTGGCAACATTAACACAAAAGTTGAAGAGCATACACTTTGTTTAAACAGAAGCTCGCCATATAAATATGCTGTACCTGATTTTTAATACTTCTTGCTTAGGCTAATGATGGCAATGAAAAACAAAGGCACGGAAAATATTTTAAAAACGTGCATCTTTTAATAGTGTTACGTTACGATCCACAATAGTTCATTAAAGGCTTCAAAAATGAAAAATAAAATAAACAAAAGTGTTTTGGGCGTTCCATCGGTGAATACGTATGGTGTACAATTTGTAGCATATAACATTGATATTGTAAACTTGAAATTCGTATGTTCATAGGAGCACGACCATAACTTTGGTTCCAAATAAATATATTTTTCTATAAGAGAATTTCAGCGATTTCTCAAAAATGCCACTTACAATGCACGGCTAATTGTTGCGTTTTGAGGTCTCTTGGACAACCCACTTGTTCAAAAACATTTGGCCCACGCGTTTGCTTTACCTAAGAACATCATAAACGAAAAGTCGGTTAAATAATTTGGTTTTCGAGTTCAATTTCAAAGATGAAAGATATGAAGATTAAAAAAAAAAAGCCTACACTTAGCTTCTTTACATCGAAACATTTTATTTTTCACTTTCTCAAAACTGGCTCTAATTGTGTGCATTAAAAACCATATGTTTAGTTAGATAACTTTATTTGGGATGGAAGGTAGCATCTCGAAATACCTGTTACATATTTAATATGGATGACAGGAGATTCTACTATATGAGGCAATCAAATGAGGGAACCAGTTAGCCAAACAAGCCTAAAACTCGAACCTAATGAAGAACTATGTTAGCGTCCAGTAAGCCTTTGTTATTAGAATCCTTTAGCACGTTCACCAGATGGAATGACCTACGAAGTACAAAGGGTTGATTATTAAAGCCGTTATCCTTTCCAAATGTATACACCACGTTAAGATGAAATTATGTAAACATATCGTTTACTTATGCCAAAAGTAACATTTTCATGGTAAATTCAGAAGTGTTTTGAGAGATTCTAACTTGTACCTGTTAGCGAATCACGCGTTTGGCTTGAATTGTACAACTGTTTAATTTCACCCTGCCTTTACCAAATATCAGAACGTTTCTATCTTGTATCTACACGTACTATGCATAGTGTATAGAGAAGGTATTGCATTCCACCCAAAAATTCGATGTCGAGATTTCACCGGAAATACATGCTTTAAGGTCCCCGGAATCCAACAGAAGCATGTTTAATTTCTCTACATAGTACTTTACTTTCTCGTACATGGTACGTAGATGAAAAGACAATGCATTCCATCCTAAAATTCGATACCTACTGAGATCTCACCGGAAATACACATTTTTGGTTACCTACATATAAATTTTGTTTAATAATAATAATAATAATAATAATAATAATAAAAACGTCCGCGCGCGAGTGTAGTTCCATGTGTCTGTGAACACTATAACTCGAAAACGAAACATCAGTAAAATATCAAACTTGGCATTTAAGTTTAATATCTTCCAAGAATGCGACACGAAGATTTTCAATAAAATACCCCCACCCCAAAACTTCACTTTACATGGAAAACATTTCGATAATATTGATTTTCTCAAAAATGGCTAACGATTTTGATTAAAATATCGTGTATTACACATATTTACATGACAAATAAAATGTATATCCTGAATTTTCTGGAAATAGCCTATGAAGATCGCTTTATTCTGGATGAATTTTATTAAATGTTGCATAACTGGTAACCTGTAAAAAATAGACAAAATCTTACTACACAAAAAATGGAGATTTTGTTAAAACAGCTAATTTAAGTCATATACACTTTTTTCGTGGTTGACCATTTTTGAGATATTTCTTGTTAATGGTTCCAGTTTTAAACTTTTCCCACGCGCGAATTTGTCATCTCCTGGCAAGGGAAACAAACTGATTTCATCCACGTGGCAAGCAGCTTTTAAAAGATTTTACTATCGCTTTGGCCTAGTGTATTCTCTTATTTCCATTCTACTTACATTCCCATATTTCCCTTCTACTTACAAGGATGAAAATAATAAGACAATTTCTGCTAATACTTATCTAGATTAGCATGAAGTAGAAAAAGGAATAATTTTGTAAGTAAAGCTTGTGTGCAGATTACTTTATATGACACTTTAATAAAAATCGTTAGAGCAATTTTTTAAGAAAACCAAACATTTCAAAAAAAAAAAAAAAAAAAAAGTTCCATGTAGAGGATAGTTAGGAAAGGGGAAATTTTTTTGAAAACCTTGATAGCTACTAAATTAAAATACCTAGTATGTTATTTACTTGACTTTTTGTTTTTGAGTTATGCTGTTCAGACGTGCGCGCGCGCGGATATTTTTCCAAAATGCTTTTATTTTATTCAAGGGACCTCAAACCATACCATTCATGGTAAAAATTCGACATGGAACTTTTAGGTGGAATGTAATACTTCCCCTACTTACTATAAATATGTAATAGAGAAAGTAAACACTACCACATACATTAACAGAAATGACGGGCAGTGTAACATGGTTATTAACCGATTCGGCATTCAGTTTGCCAGTTACACTGGTTTGTACTTTTTTGTGTAGAGCTGGACATCACGTATTTGTGCGTTTATCATCAACAGGCATACGCTTTTTTCGGGGTGGGGGGATAAATCAAAATAGGCAACCATTTCTCATGGCACCATCAAAATCTGGTTTATAAGAGAAAGGTATAAATGTGAACAGGTTAACCAAGAAACAAAAATAAAAGCCACCAGTTTGTTTCCCAATCTTACACAGTAGTTAACAGCTGAACTGAAAAGATTGTAAACACTTCCTGGAATTAGTGCTTCTGGACCTCGCGTATCCATTCAAAGACAGCCACTGTTCACAGCAGTAGAGGATACAAGCTCGGAAATGACCTATGGGATTTCAGACCAGAGGCTTCCCAAGAGCATACGTTTCGGATATGCCAAAACATGTCAAGCTTCCGGATTGAGAAAGCAGGACAAGAGTAGCTTCTTTTTTCTCTCTTTTTCTTTTTCCTCTACACGTGTAATGCACATAGTGTATAGAGAAGATATTGCATTGCACCCAAAAATTCGATACCGAGATTTCACAGAAAATATATATTTTGATACCCCTGAAACCAAAAGAAAACAATTTTTAGAAAAAGGTCGTGTATGTGTCTGTGGACAGCATAACTGAAAAGCTAGAAGACCATTTATTGGTATCTTCCAAGAATGCAACACGATTTTCAAGAAAAATCCCCCACCCCAAACTACCCTTTACATGGACAAAGTTTTGAAAATGTTTTTCTCCAAAATGGTTCTAAGGATTTTGCTTAAAATACGTATATTAAAGATATTTGCATCACAAATAAAAAAATCTGATGTGTTCCATTTACATGACTTTTTCTACATCTCTGTAACAAATTATTGTTAAAAAGCTTATGCTTCTATTTGCTTCATGCTAATCGAGAAAAAATTAGCAGAAATAGTCTTATTACTTGCTTCCTTGTATGTAGAAACGAAATAAGAGAGTACCATAGGTTAAAGTGATAGTCAAAAGCTGGTTGCTATGTGACAGAAGTTCCTTTGTATGGACAGGAATTGACAAATTCCATTATGAGAAAAATACAAGTTTTTCAAAGCTGAAATCAAAACAAGGAATATCTAAAAAATCTTATGTGTACCATTCACATGACTTTCTCTATATCCCTGCAACAAATTATTCTTAAAAAGCTTATACTTCTATTAACTTCACGCTAATCAGTAAAACATTAACAGAAATAGCCATATTACTTGCTTCCTTGTAAGTAGAGGTGAAATAAGGAAGTACCATAGGTTAAAGTGATAATCAAAAGCTGGTTGCTATGTCACTGAAGTTCCTTTGTTTGTATGTATGGACAGAAGTTGACAAATGCCTGTATGAGAAAAGTATAAGTTTTTCATAGCAGAAACCAAAAATAAGGAATGTCACAAAAACGACGAACTCCACGAAAAAAATGTATATAACAAATTGTGTGTTTTATCGCGCTCTACATTTTTGTATAGTAAGTTTTTGTCTATCTCTTACGGTTTAGCAGTTATTCAAAATTTAGTAAAATTCATCCAGAATAAACTACTCTTCAGAGGCTATTCCAAGAAAATTCAAGATATGCATTTTATTTGTCAAGTAAATATCTTTAATATACGAAATTTTAATCAAAATCGTTAGAGCCATTTTTGAGAAAATCAAAATTTTCAAAAAAAGTTCCATGTAAAGGGTAGTTGGGGGTGGGGGGATTTTTCTCAAAATCTTCGTGTCGCATCCCTGGAAGATACTAAACTTAAATACCAAGTTTGGTATTTTACCTACTTTTCGTTTTTGAGTTATCGTGTTCACAGACACACGGACACGCACACACACACGGACCTTTTTCCGAAAATGCTTTTTTTTAGATAAAGGGCACCCTAAAACATATATTTCCGGTGAAATCTCGGTATCGAATTTTTTGGTGGAGTGCAATACATTCTCTATATACTATGTACATAGTGCCTATAGAGAAAGTAAAAAACGACCAACTCAACGAATATATATTTTTTAATGTGCTCTACGTTTTTTGTGTGGTGAGTTTTTGTCCATCTCTTACGGTATAGCAGTTATGCAAAATTCCGTAAAATTGATCCAGAATAGTCTTCAGATGCTATTCCTAGACAATTGAAGATACATTTTATTTGTCAGGTAACTATCTTTAATATACGATATTTTAATCAAAATCGTTAAGAGCCATTTTTAAGAAAATCAAAATTTTCGAAAAAAGTTCCATAAATGTAAATGGCATGTTATTTATGGACGCTCTTTAAGTACTGTGGTTCTCAGCGTCCCATTCTAAATTGGGTGTGAAAGATCGCTTAATTTTGCTCAAAGGCCTCTCTGTCAGGCTTGAGGTTCTTTTGCCATAAATCTACGACACGGGACCAACGGCCTTACTTCCCTTCCGCAGGAAGCCATACTAAGGATTTTTAGACCCGAAAAAAATCCATCGTTCTCCGCCGGGTTTGAACCCGCGACCTTGGGTTTATGAAGTTAGCATGGTAGCCATTACACCACGGAGGGCGACTAAAAGTTCCATGTAAAGGGTAGTTGGGTAGGGGGATTTTCTTGAAAATCTTCGTGTCGCATCCTTGAAAGATACCAAAGTTAAGTACCAAGTTTGGTATTTTCGTTTTTGAGCTATGCTGTCCACAGACACACACACGAACGTTTTTCCAAAAATGCTTTTTTGGATTCAGGGGGCTCAAAACATGTATTTCCGGTGAAATCTCGGTGTCGAATTTTTGGGTGCAATACAGTACCTTCTCTATACACTATGTACGAGGGCCGTTCAGAAAATAACCTCCGATCGGTCACAGTGCGGGTAGTGGGGGGAGTAGCGACGCCATCTGTGCATTCACGCACTCAGCAGGTCAGTCGGCATCAAGCCGTGGTCGAGTGAAAGTCGTACCTGCGCTAGTTTAGTGTTTGTGGCCGTTTGAAATGTGTACTGCAATAGAAAACCCCGCCAAATGTGAAGTGCGTGCTGTTATAAGGTTTTTTACAGCCAAAGGATATTCTGCAGCAGCTATTCATCGTGAGCTTTGTGCCGTGTACGAACCAAGAGCTATGAGTGAAGGAGTGGTCCGTGAATGGGTACGTTTATTTAAAAGTGGACGAGAAAACGTTCATGATGAAGAGAGGAGTGGTAGACCATCATTGGTCACGGACGAACTCGTTCAGACAGTTGATGCAAAAGTTCGTGAAAACCGACGTTTCACAATGTCGGAGTTGTCTACTGATTTTCCACAGATTTCTAAGACTCTCTTGTACGAGATAGTGACAGCAAGATTGGGTTACCGTAAGTTCTGGGCACGATGGGTGCCCAAAATTCTTACCGACCACCACAAAACTCAAAGAATGGCCTCTGCATTAGACTTTCTGTCACGTTATGAGGCCGAAGGTGAACCATTGTTAAACAGAATCGTGACCGGGGACGAAACCTGGATTAAGTACGTGAACCCTGAGGCAAAAGAACAATCAAAGATGTGGGCACATTCAAATTCGCCTACCAAACCAATAAAAGCCCGGCAAGATTTTTCTGCCCGAAAATTGATGGCAACGGTGTTTTGGGATGCAAAAGGGGTGTTGTTGGTTGAATTCATGGAACGTGGGACGACCATTAATCAAGACGTGTACTGTGAAACACTAAAACAATTACGACGGGCTATACAGAACAAACGCCGTGGTATGCTGACTTTCGGTATCGTTTTTTTGCACGATAACGCCCGTCCTCACTCTGCTCGCAGAACAACAGCCCTTCTTGAGTCCTTCAAGTGGGACGTTGTCAACCATCCACCTTACAGCCCAGATCTGGCGCCAAGCGATTATCACCTCTTCATGCATATGAAGAAATGGCTCGGGTCCCAGCGGTTTGATGACGACGATGAGCTCAAAGATGCGGTCACAGGCTGGCTCCAGGCACAAGCGGGTGATTTTTATGCAGAAGGAATTTCAAAGCTTGTGAACAGATACGATAAGTGCCTCAATCGTTATGGAGACTATGTAGAAAAATAGTGCAAAGATGTAGTTGTAAGATGTATATATTAACATATTTTTATTTAACTTGGTGAATTTCTTGCAATCAACCGGAGGCTACTTTCTGAACGGCCCTCGTACATAGTACGTGTACAGAAAGTAATATGTCTTGAATTTTCTGGGAATAGCTTCTGAAGACCTGTTCATTCTGAATTTTGCCTAACTGATAAGCCGTAAGAAATAGACAAAAAATTACTGCACAACAATTGTAAATCTCGTTTAAACACACGACTTACATCTACACATTTTTGTTGTAGAGTTGGACGTTTCCGGGATATTCCTTGTTATTGATTTTAATTTTAAACAACGTAACTTTTCTCAAAACGGGATCACCTATCGTTTCATCTCTCTTTTGTTTTCCTGGCAATGCAAAGCGAACCGAACTTAAATTGTTCACTTAGTGACCAGCTTTTAAAAGAATTGGCTGTCGCTTTATCCTAGTGCATTCCCATTTCCCTTCTGCTTAGAAGGAAGCAAATAATAAGACAATTTCAGTTAATATTTTTCTCGATTAGCATGATGTAGATAAAAGAATAATCTTTAGTAAGAATAGTTTGTTTGTAAAACAGGTAGAGAAACTCAGTGAATGAAACACATCAGAATTTTTTTGGGGGAGGGGGTTAATAGTTAAGCATAACAAACTTGAGGCACTCAGGAAGTAAACTGAGATAGTGGTCATTAAACAACCAAGGAAAATACAGTGGGAACTAGCATTAGACGCAAAAAAGAATGCTGTTACATTCACACGACTTTCTTTACCCATTAACAAATTATTCTTGCAAAACTTATACATCTATTACGTCATGATAATCAGATACACATTTGCACAAATGGTTTATTATAATAGGATGTACAGGAAGAATGTGAGAATACAGTAGGTAAGCGATGATCAAAGATTGGGTTTTGAAATTCCGTTCTCTTTCCACAACCGAGAGAGAGAGAGAGGGAGAGAGAGAGAGACACACACACACACTTCTGCGATCGAAAAGGCAAACTTTTTGATAATTCAAACCAATAATAAGGAACACCTTGCATATGAACTTCATCCAACACATATACCCACACCTCTTCTTAAAAATGTTGAATCCAAGTGTCCATGTATAGGACCGAGCTTTAGGGTGCAATACAATATCTTCTCTACCTGCTAAGTACAAATATCTAAACACTTACCGGAATCCATGTTCACCACTGAAAACACTTTTGATCAGCCATAAGACCTCTTTAAAATGTACTGATTAAAACAGACGAAGTATAAGAAACTTACTTTATTAATACAGTTAAAATGCATTCTATATTGACATAAAGTGAGAACTTTTGTGCATTTGTGTGTGTGTCAAAAATCACCCAACCGACTTAGACAATTCTTTCACCATTAAAAACCCTGTTCTTTGCAATGGACGTTGGCTATAAGACTAAGTTGAACTTCTAATAAAGTACTAAAAATGGTTTAAATAGCCTAGAGCAAGTTGGAGTATGGCCCGCCTGGGTAGTGTGGTGGTAGCGTGTTTGCCTCACATTCAACAGGTCGTGAGTTCGAATCTCGCTTAGGGTAAGTCACCCGGATAAGGTTTTTTTGGGGGTTTTACCTTATCCCTTTACTCGACGAATGTCGAATACTTTAAGCTCCATGGACCCCGAGAGCATTTGAGCATCATTTCACCAATTTCATTCATCGTCCGATATGACCAACCAGGTTAAAGGACGTTAAGCTACAAAAAAAATTGGAGTTATTATACAGGATATGTATTTATTAGGATAAATGGCTTTTCAAGTTGTTACTCCACAAAGAATGCGCCGCCTAAAACAAAAGCCCGTTATTTCATAATACTAGAGTCGGCTGAGGTCCCGGGCCTCACAATGAAAACATTTGTTTTTGCTTTATTTCTCAACATAATCCCCAGAAAGGGTAATACATTTGTCATATCGGTGTTCCAATTTAATTAAACCACCTCTGTAGTGCGATTTATCAAGGTCCTCAAAATAACTATTTACCGCATCAATGACCTCGTTGCTGTGAGCTCTTCGTCCTCCAAGACATTTTTTGAGGTTTGGGAATGGGTGGTAGTCACTGGGTGCTAGATCTGGCGAATAGGGTGCTTGTTCAAAGCAATTCAAACTTTAATTCTCACATTTTTCCCACTGCAATGACTGAACGATAGGCCGGAGCATTGTCGTGATTAAACAAGATGTTTTATTTTGCCAAATTAAGTCTTTTTCTTTTCGCCTCATTACTCAAATGTTGCAGTAAGCTTGCGTAGTAGTCACCAGTGATACTTTTACCCTTTTCCAAGTAATCAATAAAAATAATTCCCTGTGCATCCCAGAAAACACTCGCCATAACCTTGCTAGCTGACAAAATTGACTTTGCCTTTTTTGGAGTTGATTCACCTGAATCCACTGTTTTGACCGTGATTTACTTCCTGGAGTGTAGTGATGTATCCAAGTTTCATCCACGGTAATAAGTCGTCTCAAAAATTCACTGGGATTTTTACGGTAGAGCTCCACATTTTTAACAGTAACAATTTTTCTTTGCAACTTTTGATCAGGTGCCACAAAAAAACGCAGCACCCATCTTGTACAGACCTTGTGAAAGACCAAAACATTACTTGAAATATTACTGCACGTTCTTTTGATATGTTTACAGTCTCAGCTATCTCACTTTAATCTGCGGTCTTCCAGTACTAAACGATGCATTTTTTTCAATGATCTCTGGAGTTGTCACTTCTACAGTGCGTCCAGAGTGAGGCTCATCACTAGTGCTCGTACGTCCCATTTTAAAATCTGCAACCCACCTTTTAATCATTGAATATGAAGAGGCAAAGTCTTTCAATGTACTGTCCATTTCCTCCTTGATTTCTTTAGGAAATGGAAGTATTTAGTCACTGCTCGTTTTTTCCAAACCCTCCATTTTCGTGAAAACTCTAAAGTTGTCTTGTTTAAAATGCCGTCATTCGAAACTAAACAAGCAATTGACCTGTAACTATGCATACAAGCTTGTCTAGAGTTAAACTATACGACGCTATCGTCTAACTGGCCTAGTGGCGCCATATCTGTGTGAGGCCCAGGACTTATCAGCCGACACTCGTAATATACACAATGGCCACACTGTATCAGGCTTTGGAAGAATATTAATCAAACCGAAGACAGAGCGAAACAAGCGACAATCAGCTTTTGCATAAAATATGCATATGATAATTTCTTTAACTGAGATTTTATAAAACACTGCAGATACGTGTGTGTAGTGAGGTATCTCATAGCCTCCGAGTAACCTTTATTGTAACCCTACAGAATGCGTACATAAGTATCTGGAATCAACACCTAAATAATTTATATAAGCGAGTTTTGCATATTTCTTTTGAATACGTAAACAAGTTAATTTCCAAAGTATACTAAATAAGAAAGGCAACTGGACCCGAAGCAACATACTTATAAGCAAGTTCACCTATATTCGTAATAAACAACTGAAAATACTATTTTCATCCAGGGTTAGAGAATACGCAAAGTACTAAATGGTGGATTCTTCTTCTATGTGTTTCAAGGCCTTTTCGTTAGATGTGGTATCAAGGGATTCGTGAGAAAGTTGTGCAGTCTATGTTGTTAAAGATTTACGGAACCAAAAAAAAAAAAAAAAGTTTAAAATAGCTTCTACTGTTATTTAAAGATTTCTGGACCAGCTGTATAATTCGTTTACTGCTTAAACATTGTCAGGGGAGTTTAAAAACGTAAGAAATATCTACGTATTATCTATTTTTTCAATTCACTACCTCCTGTACCGAATATACATTACGATGTGCCGAAGTAAATAAACATACCTAAAAAAAAAACGCGTGATTGAAAGTTACCTATTGCTAGTCCTTTTTATAGACAGCGAGTTATCGAGAACTACATAGTACCCCGGTTAGTTGTTTTCGGTTGTGTAATTCTCTACACCAGAAATACTATATCCGCAAATGCTTCCATTTCGGTGAATACCAGAGGATTTAGGTTCATTACTAATATCTTGGGGTTTGCAAACTTCGTTTTAACGGGTACGGCGTAGGATTCGGCAAAAATCTTAAAAGATGGTTGGACAATTGTTTCCTGAAGAGTTGAAGAAAATTAATTACATCGAGATTAATCCGTGCGACGCCGAGTAAGCCAGCTAGTTTTCATCGCTTGGTCTCCTTCAGAGTCAAATATACTGGTTAAATTTTACCAAAGATTATTGAAGTACCATGTGGTATTTGAGTTGTTAGGTCCCATTCATAATATGCAACTCTTCTTCGAATAATCACATGTTAGTGTAAACTGGCATATTGTATCTGTTATTTTGGAGCTTTTTTATAAACGCAGGAGTTCAAATTTGATTCGCCAATGGTTTAGAGACTAAAATTTGCCTCTCCAATATCTTAACCCCTTTAGACCCATTGTTATGTATCTCAATTTTCTAGGTATAAGAGTTTACAGGAACAAAGAAAATTGCGCTAGAATTTAAGGGTGTTGTACTTATTTATAGTTATATACTTATTGAATATAAAGCAATTCAAAAACTAGTCGTATATGATTCTATTTGGTCCAGCACTGCAGTTTCACCACTCCTGTAAAATCATTAACACTAAAATGTGGTACAAGCGACTACCCATCCTTCGACTCCGAGCCGGGTGGCATTCTGGTACTGGCATTCGGGAGGTCGTGGAATTGGCTCCCCGCAACCAACCTCTCTGGCCCATGGGTTTTTCGTTTGTTTGTTTTCTTTTTTCTCCCAGGGTTATTGGGCGAATACCGGGGAGGATTCTTATTTCCCCCGACATTCCTATCTGTTCATTCCATCCCAACCTATCTTTTTCAGGGTTGTAAGTGACGATGAGAACTATGGTAGATGCACCATTTCATGAAGGTGACTGCGCTATGCAAATACAGCTCTTGGCGGAGGGATGGCGTTAGTGGTTGTCTAAGGACTCCGGTGGTTTACCCGTAACTGAATGCTCCTGGCATTCTCCGCATCGAGATGAACTGTTAGGGATCCCCCACGACGGCTTTCTCCATGTCCGGATGTCGGCCGCCCTCAGAAATTATTCATCTCATAGTTCCTCCAGGGCTCGTGCGAACAATAAGCTCACGGCTGCAGTATGGAATACCCTCCGTAACGTACACACACGCATACATCCTTCGTTTCAGCAAATACAGGAAGGAAACTACAGAACTAAGAACATTTGCCTGACATATATGTGAAGTATTAACATATATGTGAAGTCTTAAACATTGGGGTTCTTAAAAAATTATGCTCTAAAACGGTCGTGTGATGGTTTTATTTGTATATATGTACCAAAGAACTATTACAATTATACATTCGCAACACAAAAATGACATGAAATGTTTCTCATAATACTGATAAAAATAATACGTCTCTATAAATAGGTTTTCTGGTCATTTCTCTGGCTATGTAAGCAGTGACTGGTTAAAATGTTAACATATGCGGCATCAGTATTATTATTGTTTTTTTTTGGGGGGGGGGGTTAACCTGATTAAAGTTGCATTTCCATAATGCAAAGCCAGAAATCTTCTCAATGTTCATTTCAGCCATCCTGTGTCGCAGAGGACACTTTTTTCACGCGCATTAAACTGCTTCCCAACGTATGTACGAACACAGTAAATGATGTCCGCTTTGGAATTTGCTAATGGTACGCTTATCTGCCTCTTAGCTGCTACCAGCAAGTCCCATCGATGCTGCACCAAACAAAAACTGCGTCACTGAAATTCCTATCGTGTCGCGAAATTCCTGTTTTCCTTTCAGTTCGGCCTGCCGACTGAAACAAATGACGAGCACGCGCTTGGTGCAAGTAGTAGTTCCAAAAGAGCGATGGACGGAAGCCCTGTTAATATAATCAAACTGCATTCCTGTAATGCTTACTCCTCCTTCTGGTGACAAGATAATTTCTTTATTCGGGATGTTGCTGTCATCCGTCTGACCACTGAGATGATATGCTTCTGATAGTAACAATTATTGAACTTGCGTGTCCATATTATTAGAATTCTGCACACGTTTCATAGCCAAACGCTTATCACTTTCTCCAAAAAAGAATCAATCGTTCCAAATCCAGCCTTTACGCGGAACAATTCTCAAAAACGGGTACCAACCATTTCTGAGAAATTCTCTTTTTAAGTAATATTATGCATTTGTTGCACCTGTGCTGTCACCATTTCGCTTCTCCCGCATTTCAAAGCCAACGTAAACTACAGCTTCAGCCTCTTGTGGAATCAGTTTTGTAATCAGATACTACGAAATGTGAAATAAAAGCATTTCTCCAAACGCTCTTGGAAAAGAAAGTTTTTTGTCACGAAACTGAAATTCAGTTTTATTTATGGACGCTCTTTAACTGCTGCAGTTCTTAGCGTCCCATTCCATACTGGTCTTAATTTTTCTGCCGGTCCCCATGGCCGTGCTCGCCAAGGCGTCCCGCTTTGGTGCTTCGTAGCGCTGGGGATCGTGGGTTCGAGTCCCGCCTTGGGCATGGGTGTTATATGTTTGTGTATATGTGTGTGTTGTAAACAAGTAAGAAAACAGTAATAATACGGCAAAACAAAGTAAAAAGAAAAAGGTAAATAAAAGTAGGGTATACAGTGCCGGAGTCCTGACCAGACTCCGGCACTGTATTAAAAAAAAAAAAAATTCTGAGGCCTCTTTATCATCAGGCTTGAAGTTCTTTTACGTGCCGTAAATCTACGAAACGGGACCAAGGGATTTACTTCCCTTCCGAAGAAAACCATGCTAACGATTTTTACGCCCGAAAAAATCCATCGCCCTCCACGGGGCTTGGACCGCGACCTTGGGAAACAGAGATAGCATGTTACTCCCAAGAGCACGGAAGATGATAAACTTATGTAAGAATAGTATGTAGGGGAGATATAAAATAAATAAGAGTGGATAGAGAAAGACTTCCGGTCTTTTTCGGTACCTTTATTATGTGTTAGTATTTAATGCAATAAAACCGTAATATTTTTACTTTTATCTAACAAGTATGTATATACTAGGTATGTACATAACAATATCGAGATTTCACCGGAAATACATGTTTTCATGTCCCCTGAGTCAAACAAAAATGAGATAAAGGAGTGTGTCAGCGTTTTCTCAGCATGGCTGAAAAACTAAACGATCGTTGAATACCAAACTTGGTATTTGTGTTTAGTATCTTCCAAGGACGCATCACAAAGGTTTTCAAGAAAATCCCCCACCACAACTATCCTTTACACGGAAACTGTTTGAAAATTTGGCGAAACTCAGCATACTTTACAACTTCAAAAGCTACCCCAACTAACATTTTCCTTATGTACAAGAGATTTTCACCATTTACAAATTTTATCTGGACAAAACTTTGGATATACTTATTACAAAACGCAGAAAAGGTACACACTATGTGCAGCTTCTTTGTAACAGTCCATAAACGCAAAAGTTCCGTGTCATGCCGCTTCTTTGTTATAGGCTGTATTGTTTGACCGGGAGAAAGTAAAAACAAATAACAACTTCCCATTTGAAAACAGCTGATAAGCATTGCAAAATTGAAACCAATAACAAGGAATATTTTATACATGGTGAACTCCACTGCGCTTTAATGAGATCTAATTTTATGTGTAGTATGCTTTTATCTATTTCTTACAGTTTTCCAGTTACGCAAGCGATGAAAATATAAAAAACAATGTTATTTTAATCAAAATCATTAGAGCGATCTTTGAGAAAATTCAAATTTTCGAGAAAAAAAAATTATGTAAAGAATAGTTTGAGGGGAGAAATTTTATTCAAAAACTTCGTGCGGTATTCTTGGAATATCTCAATTTAAATGTCAAGCTTGGTATTAAACCGACTTTTCGTTTATGAGTTAAGCTGTTCGCAGACAGACACACATATGGACCTAGCTAAAAATATTTTTTATTCAGGCAGCCCTAAAAAGTGTATTTGCAGGTAAATCTCGGTATAGAGATGTTGGGTGGAATGCAATATCTTTTCTACCTACTCTATACGTGGTAGAGAAATTAAAAAAATCTAATGTGTACCATTCACATGACTTTCTCTACATCTCTGCAACAAATTGTTAAAAAGCTTATGCTTCTATTTACTTCATGCTAATCGATAAAAAAATAGCAAAAATAGTCTTATTACTTGCTTCCTTGTAAGTAGAAGCGAAAAAGGGAGTGCAATAGGTTAAAGTGGTGGTCAAAAGCTGGTTGCTATGTGACTGAAGTTCCTTTGTTTGTATGGACAGTATGAGAAAACTTAAGTTTTAAAAAGCTGAAACTAAAAACAAGGAATATCTCGAACAAAAAACGATCAACTCCACAAAAAAAAAAAAAAAAAAAAAAAAATGTATATAACACAAATCGAGTGTTTTAACGCACTCTACATTTTTTGTGTGGTAAGTTTTTGTCCATATCTTACGGTTTCGCACTTATGCAAAATTCCGTAAAATTCATCCAGAATAAAGTAGTCTTCAAAGGCTATTCAAGATACACATTTTTATCTGTCAGGTAAATATCTTAAGTATAGCATATTTTGATCAAAATCGTTAGAGCTATTTTTGAGAAAATAAACATTTTCGAAAAAAAGTTATGTGAAGGGTAGTTTGGGGTGGGGGGATTTTTCTCAAAATCTCCGTGTTGTATTCCTGGAAGATACTAAACTTAAATACCAAGTTTGGTATTTTACCGACTTTTCCTTTTGGAGCCATCGTGTTCACAGACACAAGGACCTTTTTCTGAAAATGCTTTTTTTTGTTTTTTGTTTTGTTTTTATACAGGGGACCCTAAAACATATATTTCCGGTGAAATCTTGGTATTGAATTTTAGGGTGGAGTGCCATACCTTCTCTATACACTATGTACATAGTACGTGTAGAGAAAGTAAAAAGCTAGCAACTAGAATCTAATAATTGAATGTTATATCGCTGAATCGTTGTGATGAAAACACTCCAAGTGAATTTCATTTGTTTAATCTGATCCATATTTATTCTAGTTTTCCTAAAGGCAATACCATAACTCAGATGTATCGGGTACATTCTAATCTTCTAGTATTTGATTCATACGCCAACGTACAATGGTGTGTATAGATTTTTCATTTCTGATGGCATGTATTTAATTAACTCAATATTTATATTTGCTTCATCCATTCATATAAATTGCAGTATTATATGTTGTATATATAGTACGAGCTTGTGTTATTCGGAAAGTATGGATTTTTCTCAAATCACCCACGAATTGCTGAAGATGAAGACGAAGATCTCTGAAACATGTCCAAAGGTTAAAATACTGTGCGAGTTGGACTAAAGTGTTTTTATGCGACTACAAACTTAAGTTGATAAATTAAACATTATCATTGGACAAGTTTAGGAAAGTAAAATTGAATAGTACGGCTAAGTTTATAAGACATATCTTTGTGCACAATCAAATTTGGATTAAAATGTTTGAAAAGCGCTCCACAAGAATTTTTTCCTGCAGATAATCCCCCCCCCCTCAGGAATAGAATTTCCGAATATATAGAATATTTAAAAAATCTCATTTCTTAAGAAGTAGCAGAACTTACACATTTCATCGTTCGGTCTCGTTAAATTGTACTAAACGCACGGATGTTGATGTTGAAATTCGCGTATCAGCAGACTATCTGCATTTCCTTTCAGAGACTTCCTTGGACCCAAGATAGCACGCCTTAAGCATCCCTTTCCATGAGGATTCAACGAACTTCCTGAGATCGTGCAGCGAATGTTAGCTACGTGGGCGCAGGATGTACGTCAACACCCACGTTGTTAACGCTGCACTGTCTAGTTGGTAACGAAAACAATCCATCAATTGCCTCCACATTGAACAGGTGTAAAGTATCACTCGCTAACTTTTTATTCTATGGTGTGCCTTGAAGACTTTGACATCATCATCTGCACTAATATTATAGACAATGGAGCTAAAAATATAACATTTGTTGGCGTTTACCAAGGACACCAAGTGAGGATTTTAGAGAATTTTGAAGCTCAACTAGCCCTTCATCCAGCAAAGATATTTATTTTCTATATAACTGATAGACATATTAGTTTTTCTTTCGTTTCTTTTTTTCTTGGAGGGATCCATTTCTGTAGTAACCTTCATTTATTAACGAGTATATCCGGGTGGTGGGACTAAAACATGGCTGGTGTTTTTACTCTCTGAACTTTTTGATTATTTTGATGTAGATTTTCGTCATTTTAAGTTATTTTCACATGCACATTCACTCTCACATCCACAATGTATAGTGTAGGGAATAATTGAAATATTACAAATATATTTCCATTCCAGGCGGAAATCGAACCAGGAGAAGTAAGTGTATTTCACCAAAAACGATGATATAGAGATTTCACCGAAAATACATGCTCTGAGGTCTCCTGAAATCAATATATAATAATTTAATATTTCCTCACCTTCGCCTTCGAACACCATAAACCTGTCTTTCCTAATCGAGTTTGCTCCGCAATAACTTGCGAGGCTCGCATTCGAGATATCCCAGGTTCGATCACCTTCGTTTCAACCACTTACGACGTTTTTACCGGTTTTCCCTGGTTGGTAGGCGAATGCTGGGGGTGTATAATGTTATGAATGTTCCTGCCATTTCACTCCCATGTCATATTTCGAGGTCGAAATCAGGCAAGTGAACGGCAGACAAGATGGGGTTTGCTTTTAGGAACCGACTGCCATGGGGAATCCTGCCTGGTCTGGCTGGAGACATTAATGAGCCCGCCTATGTCCGTGCCTGCCGCTCCGGATTTGGTCCCTGCGTCCACTTCAACCATTCCTTCTGGAAATTTCCATAAGTACAACAGACCTTCATGTACGTTAAGTTCCGAAATCCTCCTCGTTTCCTGATAATCATAACCATCCCCCTCTATTACATAACTTCCAAGAAAATAGTAATAATCACCAGCGACAAAAAAGTATCGGTTTACTCTGTGCGACATGTCAAGAGTGATGTTAACGATGGGGGGAGCAGAAACTTGATTCTTTACAACAAAGAGAAATATCACTAAGGCGGTTTAAAAACACTGGGAAGAAAACGTGCATCATGGAGTTAGAAGAAGGAAGGATCAAATAAGAGGAGTGCTAAGATGCTGCTTACCGATGGCTTACTGCTGCAAGTGATAGGGCGGTAAAAAAGTTAGAATGCTCTTGGAGACTTTACTGCAATGTATATTGATTGTTTTAGGGTAAGGAATAACACTAACATCTGCACAATCTGTAAAGTAAAGAACGTTTGGCTGAAAGTGTTAAAAAAAAAACCCTAATGTGTTCGTTCCATTCACATGACTTTCTGTACATGTCTGTAACAAATTATTGTAAAAAGCTTATTCTTCTATTTATTTCATGTTAGTCGAGAAAAAATGAGCAAAAATGGTCTTATTACATGCTTCCATGTAAGTAGAGGGGAAATACACTAGGCTAAAGTGATAGTAACATTATTTAAAAGCTGGTTGCTAGGTGATTCAAGTTCCTTTGTTTATATAGACAGGAGTTGATAAACTTCCTTATGAGAGAAGTATAAATATTTTAAAGCTGAAACCAATGACAAGGAATATCTCAAAAACGATTTTATTTATGTATGTTTTTTTTTTGTTCTTTTTTTTTTTTTTTTTTTTTTTTTTTAACTACATTCTGTAAGGAAAGGTTTGAAAATAAGCATTGAGTACTCTAAACGATTTTCAAAACTGCCCAAATAAAATATTTGAAATATCCGGTTTATTGCTAACAATTTTTTTAAGAGCGAAAAATCGTAAGTTTTACAAAATACCGGGTTTTTAAAATATGAACATGTTCTCACAATATTATGAAAAGTGAATTTTTTATGTGCATTGAATTCTACGCACTGTAAAACATAAAAAGTTCTAGTTCCTTTAATGATAATTTCGAGTACATAATATGATTATCTTCTACTCCAGGGGCGAACTTCCATTTAGTTATCGACGAAATCCTGTCTTTCTTTGCCATTCCCCGATTGAAGAAATCTTCAGATGATTTTCCCAGAAAATTCAAGATATACGTTTTATTAGACAATGACAGAAATCAATGTGATATGAACTACTACAAATCCCCAGGTATCAATTTGTAGATATTCCAGCCGTCATTGTAGTACCTACATGTAAAAACGTATATGACAAAGTGTGGTTCTAACGAGATCTACTTTATGTGTAGTATGTTTTCTTCTATCACTTACGGTGTACTAGTTATACAAAACTCATCCAGAATAAGTCTTCAGAGACTTTTCCCAGAAAGTTGGAGATAATACGTTTGATTTGTCAACGTTTAATTTTTTTAAGAAATCGAAATTTTCCAATATTTTCCATGTAAAGGGTAATTTGTGATGGGATTTTTCTGAAAATCTTGAATTGTTAAGATTATTAAAAATAATATGCTTGTAATTATTCAAATTATTGTTTCAGCAGTATTTTTAATTTAGTTACCAATAAACTGGATATTTCAAATATTTTATTCGGGCACTTTTGAAAATCGTTTAGAAATTTCAAGCCCTCTTTCCAGGAGACACGTAGGGAAAATCCACAACGCCCGACCCAGCAAGTCCGTTAAGGGTAATATTTCCTCTATGTGACATTGCGTATGAAATTAAACTAGTTTATCAGATTTTCGTGAACCGGCCTTTTAGCTGTATATTGTAATTTGCACTTAGCAAGGACAAATCAACGGTAACTTCTCTTCTTTTTCCTCCTTCCTCTGAAGTTAAAGGGTTTTAAATTGATTAAAATTGACAAACAACTAGAAATTCATTTTTAAGCTAACGAAGTGGATTTGCTCAAAACCCTTAAAGTATGAGAAGTTATGGTTTTAAAATATAGAAGTCAAAATATTTTAAGATTTTTTCCTTACATTTTCATATTTTTACAAGTTTTTCTCCATATTTTACCTGCCTAATAATCTGATTATAGGAGACAGATGTGCATATTATTCTAGTCTAGCATCCACTCCTTCAGGTATGTTATAATAATTCTTGGTTGGAATAATGGTTGGAAGTTAACAATAAAAACTCGTTAGTACCCATAGTGAAGGAAATGCCGTGAGCTCCCCCTTCTGTGGTAATTTGGAGTAGCATTCGGTTGACCCCAAAAACGTGATGAGGAATCCAGGAGCTGAAGCAGAAACAGGGTAAAAGGTAGGGACTATCGGAAGGGCACAAAATAACACAGAGCACTAGCAGAGCACCGAACGTAGGCCACATGGCATTTTGTGCTTCTGTCGGAATTCCTCGGAGGGAGAGACAAGGGTAGACCAGGCCCGGATGACGGGGTCCCTAATGTTTCCACGGTCCCTCCTGGTTGGCCCACTTGGAGGCGGGTCCTATGTATGTAATGACGCCAGGGAAGTTCCACTGACCAGACGAAACCTGCCGAACACCGTCACTTGGTCCTACATCTTGAAAAAAGATGAAGTAATGTGGTGTACGGAAATGATTACCACTATAGTTGGTAGAACACGATAATTGCAGTGTTGGCCGACCGACCCGGGAAAACTACGAAAAACCCATGGGTTGGAGTGGGGGGTCGCCGCGGATTGAATCCAGGTACTGCCAATGCGAGTCACACTAGTCACGACGCCACCTCTCTTGGTAGCAACAATGGATAGTCCTATAGATAATTGCTGCATATTACCACTTCCTTTGGAGTTCAAATTTTGTTTCTAGTACGTGCCATGACAACAGCCACGTGATAAGGTCGTGTTGTTACCTTAACGGTAGAGTTATTCCTGGAGAAACCTAGACAGAGACGTCAAGATGCCAAACATTATACCAGGTTTGTTCAATGCATGCTGATGTAAACGTCTAAACGACACACTATAAATAACGACAACGCTGCCCAGGGAATGCTAAATCCTCTTTGACACATTAAGAGTCAAACCCATGCTGTCTCCATCCGTGTTTGCACGAGGGCGTCATCGATGTGCAAATTGCGAATGCGACACGCAGGGTGGTAAGCCCATAATGTTGCCTGCTCATGGCTGTGTCTCGCTGATTGTTTTTCAACGTGACTCTACTAGCAAATCTGCTCTTCGTCTCGCTTCTTTCCTTCGAAAATAACAAGCTGCTAAACATCGTGTAACTTCTCCTAACATCATGCAATGTAGACTGCTAAACAAAATATAACGCCTGACGTCTCTGAATGTTTTGCTTAGCGATACATCACTCAACATTCTATTTTCTAAAGTTCCCGGTCAATTTGGCTGAAACTGTAATCTGTAATTTTTCTTACGTAAACCTTGAATAGTTATAAATTTCGTTTCAGTATCTTATTTTCAAGCTACCGAGTTTCACAACAAAATTGCCTTATGCTTAATTTTTAAAATATGGAAAAAAAAAAAATTAAAATAGTTAAGCAACTAAGTTCTGTAAATTTTATAGCGTACAAAATGATTATATAAATTCTAAATCCTAGTTTTAATTCAAAATAAATGATTTAAAAAAGTAATTCATTGTATATTTCTATTATTTCTTTTATATCTCTTTTTTTGCATTAAAACAATTTTAGTGAAAACAACGATAGTTCTAAATTCTGGAATGAGCAGGAACATTTTCAGAGGAAGTGGATGAAAACTCGTAACAAAAACGCCAATGAGAAAACTTGCAAAAATTTAACAATTTAAAATGAAAAGAATATTAATTCCAATTTGTTACCTTGTTGTGTATAACATATGATTTCCCAAAATTTCTATCGTGCAGTCTCTTAATCGGGACAAATGTTTACTAAAATGCTTTCTATAAATACTTTGTAGTAAGTACACAGTCATGTGTTTTATATAGTACATCTTCCTTACATAAAATCAGTAAAAAGAAAATAGCGGTACTTCTATTATTTCAAATATCGCAAAATGATACGAAGAATTACCAATATTTTCCAAATTCCTAACGCTACGAAAGAAGTAACTTATTTTACACAAATTGTACTCTTTATTTATCCCTGAATAATTTTTGTCCACCTCTCATGATTCTCAATAAATATTATATTAAATTTCATTAAGAATTGGACACATCATAGATCGTTCACATCAACATTTCATTTATCATGATCATATACTAAAAGTTGTTAAGAGGCATTTTGAGAAAATAAAAAATAAACAAACATTTCCCTTTGTAAAGTTTAATTTTAGGCAGGCATGCCGTTTAGTGTCAGTGACACTTCTCTTCCCCTAGCTCTGCGCCTTGCGTGTGGCCAGAGTTTACGGCGACAGAGTGTTACGAATAGAAACTCCTTGGACGATAAGCAAACCGAACACCACAATGCCTGGGTTAAATCCTGTTTCCCTCCTGAATTAGGACAAGGGTTTTTCTTGATTATTCCATTCGTATGCCGCATGTATGATACTGACCAATAACGTTTACCAAAGCCTCGAACTACTGCGGTCGTTTATGTTATAACATGCTTGCTAGGATGCGATTTTACCGAGAAAAAAAAAACAAACAAAAAACGTGAGCTCGTTACTAAGCCGTGAGACGTTCGCATTCAGGAGGTCCCTGATTCGATTACCGTCGACAGCCCACTCTGGCTTTGGTTTTCCCTGGGCGGTTGGCGCATGCTGCTGTAATTTCTATCAACATTTTCTTACCATAATTTCCCTTTTATTCTGAAATGGCAGGTGTTTTCTGGCGGTGCCGGACAGATATCGCAGGTGCTTGCTCAAAGGAACGGGTAGATTAAAGACGCCTAATTCCGTAGTACTCCTAATACAATATTGCAAAGTTCAGCCTCCTGCCATGGTGTTATTCTGCACAGTTTAGTTATTCTGAAGTATCCAAAAGACACTAGAAAACATAACTCCAACTCCTGTAATTAAGAAGGAAGTTATAGACCCTCTTAGCCCAGAGCCCTGAGCGCGTCTTGGATAGAATCAAGCATGACAGGAACTGACGCACAGTCGGGACACGGTAGGTTACATGGTCATAAAAACGACATGATACGTTAGAAGCACAGTAGGCTAAGTGGGTACCTGGTCGGAACGTGGTAGGCTATTTTTTTGTAACTTTTATAAATATTAACTAGCAAGATTCATTTGGGTTTTAAGAGGCAAGCACAAGCAATCAAGATATATGTTAAAACCAAATGTTCGCGAATAAACCTCAATATAAATATAAGTCATCATTGGCTAAATTAAATGACATTGTACATTCCAAGTGGATGTTAAGATACTGGATATTTCTTTAGGAATATTGCACTATATTTTGCACTGCTGTATTTTGTACATTCAGTGAAAATATTTTAATCAAAATGATGTACCGTGCGACCAAAAACCATCCGAACCGCTGCGCAGTGTTTTTTCACTGCGCATACGGAAACATAACACACAGTTGCTGTACACAAGATCAAGGTGCTGACTTGTTTTTCTCTGCTCTAAAAGAGCAGTATTGAGCTGACGGTGATATCGTGTCGTTGAGTTATTACCAGTGTGCTTTATTATTTTGTCCTGTACTTAGTCACAAAATGTATTATGGCTCAGCATTTGTTTTCTACTGCACAGCATGTATTTATTTGTGATTCGTATGCGTTAAAACATTTTGAGAGTGGACTCTCAATAGTGTAAACAATGGTGAAATTAACCCACATTTAATATTTTTCACGAACTAAGCTTGGTTCCCCCTTTATGAATATTGTGTAATCGTTATTGGAACTCTGAGAAACCTAATATTGTTAATGAAATACATCTTCGTGATGAAAAAATTGGTGTATGTTGAGTCATTAACGAAGAAAGAATTATAGGCTAATATTTTTTGAGTCAATAGTTGACGCCCATACATACGTGAATACAATTTTGCTCCCCACCCCCATCTTTTTAGAGAATAAACAGACCGGGGACGTGATTTTGTCTTTTTTCAACAATACAGCTCATACAGTCATTCTTTCGACGAGAAAAATTTAAATGTATTGCAGGACAGGGCTTAAAGCGTAAAGTGTACAAGACAAACCAACACACCCTGAAAGCACTAAAACAAAATATACGCTAGGAAATTGCCAGCATTAATTTCTCAAAGTAAACTACGGCGAGAGATGGATAGTTTTTTAAGAGGAGCCAAAAATGCATGGACAACGGCGGTGGCCAGTTTCAGTATCTGCTTTAACGGTACGTATGACTGAAATTTCATGAAAAATCACAAAAATATAGAATTTTTAAATTTCAATTCCATAAAATAATTAAACATTCCTAACTATAACAAGTATAATTGGCCACCAAGCGCCATTTTTAAATGCCTTAACTGGAGCTACAGCAAAGCAAATTGTACTGAAACTGTGGTGAAACTACTGAATTCGACAAGAAAATCTTCAGTTCAACGAGATCCTATTCACATAATGCAAAGTAAAAAACGAAGTTGTGGAGACGAAAAGGAGCAATGCATGAAGAAAACAGAGATAAAAAGCAGCAGCAGAGAATAGGAAAAGGAAAGCTGAAAGTCCAACCTGTAACCTGGTGGATTTTAATGTGAGCAATGTATTCAAATCTTCCCTTGTTTTCCCGCTATTGATATTTTCAGCATTTTCCCCCTGTAAAATGCTCTTATTCTGTTACACAAATAAAATTTGTTGCACCTGTTCATAGAGCCACAATGAATAAGAATAGCCCTAGGTTTTACTGTATTCAATTTTCAAACAGAAATATTATATTTTTATGACAAAAAAGCACATTCATAGCTTTAAAATTGTTGGAGCCTAAACTAAAGGAGTTAAGGTAAACCTAGGACAATTTCAAAAGTAGATATATTGTTAACGAAGGGTTAAAATATTAGAAACAATTTTTAAATTTTCTGTCACAAGGGACCTTTAGTGTCACGACGAAAACATAAACAAAATGACCATAACCTCCAAACCATTGGAGTAAAATGGATGAAATTTGCACTGAAACCTATTTGCATTACCTATATTATCTACATCTGTGGTATAACTTTCAAAAATCTGTCATCATTAGACAAACTTTCAATCATCCATATGGTAGACAAAGCCTTTAAAAGTAGTTTTAAAAATGTTGCATGGTTTCACCCGCGCCTTTCTATGATAGCGGCAAACGACGAGCGCCGAGGACGCGGACAAGCAAAACACCGCACAACTGGCTCGGATGTTTTTGGGGCACCCGGTATAATCGCATCCTTAAACAATGCCTTCAAATGCAGCGATGTGAAGTAGGCCTTCTATTTTACCTTTTGTGTTGACAATATCGAGTTCAACAACGGCGATAAAAAGATGTAACGTAGTAAACAACTTTAGATCCCAACCACAGTGAAAATTACAAAAATAAAGCTAGATTTACTGTAATGGAACCATTCAAATGAATTAAATAAAGACAATAGTAAGCATTGATAACAGCCCCCACTCACAATGGAAATTATATGTAAGTGTAATGTAAACTTACAAACGTTATTATATTTATTGTCATGAAATCATTTCCAATGGAAGTATAAAATAAACTTTGCATTAGTGGTAACTTGGCTTAGAAGCTTCAAGGTCCATGTTTTAATGTCTACAACAACATAAGAAACTAGCCAATTAAAGAGAGATTCCCAGTACATGATCATTCTACAATCTCCCATCGAATTTTTTCTTGTCATGTGTTGACTCGCTAACACATTTTCTGTTTAAAATCACGCCCAGAGACAATTGGGATATCTATAACATTTGCAGCAAAACAAATATGATTGTAGGCGAAGCTTTCTGTTTATTCGTGAGTTTAACTCTTAAACTGGGTAATTAGAACTTGTTCATTACCTCTTTTAATGGTAGTCACTCACAGACCGCCATATTAAGTCAGCTCTCTTGCGATTACGTACTACTTAGGTTTGAATTTGTTGATGTGAATGACAATCTATCGCGAAGTTTATATTTAAGCTATTCGTCGTTACTGTTAATTGGGGCCTTTAACGTTGCAACGTCCAAGCGTTTAAGTTTAAATCTGCGTCAAGCATAAGAAGCTAGTCAATTCGAGAGCGATTATCTTCACCACGTTATCAGTCTGCTATCTCTCATTTGATTTTCCGTCACTATCTATTTACTAAAGTCGGAGAGATACATAGTGATCCCTGACAGCCAGCGCGTTGTTCTCAGCTGATTAGGCGTATCTGCTCTGCCAATAGATTCATGCTACGTAAGCAATGATGTCATCCTTGTTACAAGATGTAACAAACTGCAGTTTCAATTGGCGCCGAGTAATCCTAGTGTAATTGTAAATATACGCAATGATAATGACAGTGACAATGACAGTGACTTTGACTTTAGTGACAACATTGAAGATAAAGTTGACGACTGAGCGATTGAGAGGTTTGGTGCTGTAGCCCTGGACGGGACAAAGTGGCAACAGTGTGACGGCGCGGCCACGAGGTAAGACAAGTGTCAGGGATCACTGTGGATCTCTCCGACTTTAGCAACTGACTATGTGACCAGGAATTGCTGGAATATCTATAAAAATCGCAGCAAAGCATTGTGACTGTAAAGATTCTTTTTTTGTCAGTCAAAATCGTTTAAGGAGTAATCAGTTCTTATTTTATGGGGCTCAGCTAGTAAAACACAAATTCATAAACTTCAGGTTATTCAAAATAAACTTCTTCGAGATGTAACTAATTCTCCTTGTTTATCAGAAACATTAAACTGCATCAAGAATTTGACATCCTACCCATCAAACAGACAATCAGACTTCTCTCAAAGATCTTCTATTCTAAAATGCCCAACGTTTTAGACGCTCTGGTGTACAAACTGAGAGAAAGAAGCCGTCAACAACCAAGACTAAAGAAAAAATTACCTCAACACAACTTAGTATCGGACACCAAAATTGAGGAACAAGACTGATTCAACCTAATTTGTATTAATTATACATATTTTATTCATGTTAATATTGTTAATAATACATATTTATATTCCAACTCCTAGTTCACAAACTTTGTTATTATTTTAATTTCGAATTTACCTGAAATTTGTATTCTTAAGCTTGTTATAAACTTCACCGTAGTCATCGTTTATTTCTTTTAACCTCTATACTTTTCAGACAATGTAATATGTTGATAGTCTCATATGACCCTATTTCAATATTATTTAGTTGTTATTTTTCTGTTAAATTATTATAAATGGTCTGTACAGCTTTTAGCTGGTCGGTCAAAATAAATAACAAATAAAAGAAACTAATTCATTTCAATACATAAGACATAACCTCTTTTCTTGACGGACGCTTCGTCAGCCGCCAAATTACGTCAGCTCTTTAACCTATTTTGAGATTGCCTACTCTATTTGTCATTAAGCCAGTGCTTAATTTTATTCTACCTACGTTATTAGTTAACATGATAAGAGACTATACATTATACCATATCAAAAAAAAAACATGCTATAGCAAAAATTCTTTATTATTTTGCACACGTTCCAGAACCAAGATCTTTAATTTTATTACTTTTCAAGAAAGCAGAGTTTGATCTTGGACCACTTACGGTTTAAGTTAGGTGGAAGTTGGGTTGTTTGGGCAGCTGGAACTTCTCCAGGCTCAAGGCTATCCATGCAAAGCAAAAGCTCGTTTAGTTCGCTGGAAATAGTTCCTCTTGCAACGTGCATGTGTGCTATTAAGTAACGATTATTCCATGTTTGTATGCACCGCACGGTTCTAATGTAGTTCTCGATGCGTGGACACACCTTCTTTTAATGCGCAGTTTAATTTAAACAGGCGTTGCAATTGTATGGTAACGTGAAGCTGAAGTAACAGTATTAGGCATAAGGATATCGCCTAAACCATTCAATTATACTTGTAAAATAGCGTACACTGTAACAACTTGCTCATTCGAAAGTCACGCAATCCCTTTACAAATACGGATGTTTCCTACCTTGGAAGAGATTAATTGCAAATCTTCTAGCATTTCCAAGGTCAATTCGCAGCATTTTTAGTGCGTTCGCTACTGCAGAGTAGTTTTTAGACTCATGTAATACGAAGCTAAAATTGAAGTCGAATTTTTATTTATAGAGTAATATCCTTGGCACATTCCAAATATGATTTAAATCAGTGACATAGGGTAGCATAAATGCAGAACTAACCTCCTACAGATTTACGAATTTTAAAGGCCACGCAGCATGTGATGTTCTGTCATTCAAATATTTACAATCTGGTTAGAGTTCTAATAAAGATTATATGTTTAACTTCTCAAAATGCTCATTTGGAAAACCATTCATAAAAATATTGCCATCAAAACTGCTTTCTTTCCGCCATTAATCCAAGGTATCTGAAATTTAACGCTATGTCTTCATATACGACGGAGTTAAACATTTCAAATATTCCTAGTGATTGGTTTCAAATGTAAAATGCTTATACTTTCCCAACACTTTATTCGTTCCATATCTCTTTTGTTTTACTCCTGGCCATGTAAAGAGAACCGTATTTCAATGGCATCTTTTTTTGTTGTAGTGTTTAACGCCCGCTTTTACTGCTCTGGCACCACAGGCGATGACACTGATGATACATGAAGATGGAGCCCCGGTGGAATGAGACGGCGGGGAAAACAGGAGAACCCAGAGAAAACCCGCCCCTGCACCGCTTTGTCCACAACAAATCTCACATGCGGTCGCTTGGGATCGAAGCCGCCGTCTAGGTGAGAGGTGAGAGGCGAGAGGTCTGACTACTCGGCCACGGCGCGGCCTTCAATGGCACCGCATGGAAAGATTTGACTACCGCTTTAGCCTAATGCACTCCCTATTTCCCTTTTAATTACAAAGAAATAAGAAACAGGGCAATTTTTGCAAACTTTAATCTCGATCTGCATGAAGCAGAAACAAGAATAAGCTTTTTCAAAAATAATGTGCTACTGAATAGGTAGAGAAAGTTATGTGAATTGAATGCATCAGATTGTGTATTTCATTTCTTTCTTTCCTTCCTTCCTTCCAATTTCATACAATATTTTTATAAATTTAACCTTGTTTTAGACATTTTCCTATAACTTTAGGTCATTTTTTCATAAGTTTAAGATCATTATATAGGTAATTTTAAGTAATTTTAGGTCATCAACTTCCAAGCATTTGGTACTGCATTCAAGAGTAAAACATACACGTTTATGTTACAATGTGTTATTCATCTTCCCTTGAAATATGTTTTTATATAATATATGCACTATCAAATACGCTGTAAAAGAGTGCTTGTAAAGTACATGATTTCCGCATTCCTTAAAATGTATATAAAAAAGAATATCTATTTTGCATATCCGATTTGTGTATCTCATAGAACCTATTCTTATAAAAGCTGAACGAGATAAACTTGGACGACCTCCTGTTTGAAAAAAATAAACCTATTTATCTTAAAATTGAAACCAATAACAAGGAATATCATGGAAACGGTTAACTGTACAAAAAAGTGTACATGACATAAATTATATGTTTTAACGAGATCTACATTTTGTGTAGTAAGTTTTTGTCTACTTCTTATGGTTTACCAGTTATGCAAAATTTATCTAGAATGAAGAGGTCTTCAGAGGCTATTGCCAGAAAATAAAAGATTTCATTTTGTTTGTCATGTAAATATTTTTAATACACGTATTTCAATCAAAATAGTTAAGAGCCTTCTTTGAGAAAAACAAAATTTTCAATAAAATTTCAATGTAAAGGGTAGTTTGGGGTGGGGAATTTTCTTGAAAATCTTCGTGTCGCATCTTTGGAAAATACTAAACATAAATATCAAATGTGGTATTTAACGGTCTTTTCGTTTTTGAGCATGCTGTCCATAGACAGACAGACACACACAGACCTTTTTCTAATAACGTTATTTGGGGGAAGAGGGTTTCAGGGGATATAAAACAAGTATTTCTGGTGCAATTTCGGTATTGAATTTTTGGTTGGAATACAATGCCTTTTCTATACACTATACACATAATACGTGTAGAATAAGTAAAAAGGATAAAGAATAGTAACATTCAAACCTGTCGTATCCTTTGAAGATAATGAACTTGAGTGTTGATATTTAACTCTGATATTTCTTCGTAAGTTCGAATTTGAATTACGCTTCTCTTTTTCTCTCTCAAACACATTCACGCGCGCGCGTACGTACGTGCTTTTAGATTCAATACAGGAGTTCAAAACATATGCTCCCAAATAAATATCTATACTGACTTTTAGACCCAATTCAACAAACTCCTCTACCTTGGGTGTGATAAATTCAAGCAGCATATATTCCTGGCTAAGCACGCATTAGAATGCATATACTTTACCCTCCAGGCAGCAGGAGACTACATGCAGGAACCTTTTATTTAACTTTTTACTGATATTATTCCTCTCTTTATTGAAGTATCAAGCTTCTTTTTGCTTATTCATCTGCACGGAGTAGTTAGCTTGCTCTGATATATCAATGTGCTACTTTTAAAGCTCACTAAGAAATTCAACACATTTGTACCCATGATCCATATTAATGAAGTTGGACTGCCCAACACGGAACAAATATTTCGTCTTGGAGACTCCCTGTTTTCGATTGACTAATCACCTCTCTCTAAGTTAAAACATTGCAGTTGAGCAACAGACACCAACCAATTTAACTACTCGATGAGTCATACTATTTGACAATCTTGCTGGACATTACATTATTACTTGTCCACGAATTCGGTCTCCAGGATCATATTTTACGGGAATTGGAGATAAATGTTGAAGAAATAAGTTTCTTTGTGTGAAACATTTCATTTGTTCATCACTTCGTAGTATGCTGATGTTTACATACAGTCCCGAGAACCCTCTGAAGGTTAACAAACTCAAAATGGCCCGGATGAAAAGCGAGTAGGTGAGCGGAAGCTGGTTTGCTCGCGCTGGAGATGAAAAAGTTGTCGCCCCTATGATGCCGGGATTGCTGATAACAGGAATCAGCAGGTACAGCTTTCAACTGAGAACTGTGTTTGGATCTAGAGAAATGCTGCAAAAACTAAGCAAAAACAGAACTAAAACGACGGGTTGTCTCCGGTGAATATGCTCCAAAGCATGTATGCAAAGACGGCCCCATCGATCGGAAAAGCGATGGCACACATACTCATTGACTTCGTGGTTAAATACTCCCCCCCCCCAATATTCGCCCTGTGATTTCTTCATGTTCCCAAACATGCTCCCGGAAACACAATTTAGATTAAACAAGGTCTTCGTTGAAAGAGAGACATATTTTGACAATTCTTATTTTTGGAGAGGATAAAAAGATGCCAGGAACATTGGGATGTGTTTACTCGTATTCCTTTAAGAGGACTTACTTTGAGAAATATATAATTTGTGTTTGAAAGATCTGGTGTCTTCATTCCTAATACAAGTACTTATCGAACCACCCTCATACATCTCGAATGATGACAGCGTACAATACAAGGATTGGCTAAAAGAAATATAAACAATGTCATGATGTAAAGGCTTTCGTCATCTTGAGGCTGGTTTAAAACTCGCGTCTATGTAATAATAACAATAATAATTTACATTCATGCAAGATGCATTAACTCTGTTATGTAATTCGTTTTATTCATGCAATTATGATACTGTTCATCTGATAATTATCTTCCAATGATCATGTTAAATAGAGAATTACTTTGTATTAGACAACATATTCCACAATAGCAATCAATGAGAGGTGAATAGTGCACGCGACAGCACGTCTAAAGTTATATGCAATAGACTTTAAGTAAGCATATTATACAGGTAGTGAAGTACCTTGCACATTCTAATTGGTTATACTATATACGATCATAATTTCTGCAATACTACACTACAAAGGATATGCACTTTAACATTTTTGTTTCAGATTTATACACAGAATAAGATTCTGGAGACCAGACTTTATATACGAACTCTTTGTAGAATTCAAGAGAGGTATCGACCTATAGTAGCAGCTGTCGGTTTCAATTGCAGGGATCCGAAATCGAGCTTAAACTCTGGTTGGGAGCAAGAGTGTGATAGTGAAGCAAGCAGCGCTCCGCTTCAAACGAGGGGGGCCACGTGCGTCGGATAGAATCAAGGCTTCGATTCAATACCTTGCGTTTTAAATCGTTATCTAACTTATTCCCCACGTCTTTCTCAAAGGAATTTTGAAGTATAGTTATACAACCTGTGATAAATAATTACAGTGAACGAATGTCCGGCGTGGGCGTAGCTTATCCTATTGATTGACAGTCAGTGAGGCGAGTTTTGTTTATCGCTTTATTAGAATTGCAGTTAATCTAACATATGAAATGCCATTAAACATTTATGTTTGACTTCAATTCTGTTATGGAAAAAAAAAATTGATGTGTTCCATTGACATGACTTTCTCTAGCTCTTCCACAAACTTTCCTTGCAAAGATTACTCATTTATCTATTCTATGCTAATCGAAATAAACATAGTGGTAATGGTCTTATTACTTGCTTCCTTATAAGTAGAACATACTAGGCCAATTTTAAAAGCTATCGCTATGTGTAACAATTGAAATTCAATTCTCTTTTGTATTCCTGGGATTAAAACAGAAGAGATGAAACGAAAGTTGGCTTCCCCTTTGAGAAATGGTTTAGTTTAAAATTTAAACCAATAACAAGGAATATCTCGGAAACGGTTAACTTTGCAAAAAGTGTATAGGACATAAATGTTTGTTTTAATGAGATCTACAAGTTTTATGTAGTCAGCTTTTGTCTCTTGTGGTTTACAAGTTATACAAAAGTCATCCAGAATGAAGGTCTCTTCAGAGGCTAGTCCCAAAAAATTACATATCTACATTTCGTTGGTCATAAAAATATCGTGAGTATATGGTATTTTAATCAAAATTGTTAGCCATGTTAGAAAATCAAACATTTTAAAAATGTTCCAAATATAGGGTAGTTGGGTTGGGGTTTTTCCTGGAAATCTTAGTGTTGCATCCTTCGAAATTAAAGAATTTAAATACCAAGTTTGGTATTTAACGGACTTTTCGTTTTTCCTTTCTCTAGTCCAAATGTACATTGCTGATAGAGAAGGTATTGTATTCCACCCCGAAATTCGATGCCGTGATTTCACCGGATATATGTTTTGAGATCGACGAGTCCGAAAAAAGCATTTTTAGAAAAAGGTCTGTTTGTGCGTTTGTCTGTGGACAGAATAGCTCAAAAACGAAACATCGGCAAATACTAAACTTGGTATTTAAGTTTAGTAGCTTCCAAGAATGCGACACAAAGATTTTAATGAAAATCCCTCACCCTAACTATCCTTTACATGGAACATTTGTCTAAAATTTTGATTTTCTCAAAAATGTCTCGTAACCATTTTGATTAAAATATTGTATATTCAAGATATTCACATGACAAATAAAATGTATATTTTGAATTTTATGGAAATAGCCTCTGGAAGAGCTCATTATTCTGGTTGAATTTTGAAGCATTTTTAATAATGGATAAGTCGTAAGAGATAGAATGACCATTTTCGAGAAATTCTTTGTTATTCCTTTCAATTTTAAACTAATTAACTTTTCTCAAACGCGACCATGCGAAGCGAACCGAATCCCAATTGTTTCATATAGGGACCAGCTTTTAAAAGATTTGACTATCCCTTATTTACCTTCTATTTACAAGAAAATAAATAATAAGACCAATATTGTGCTGTTTATCTCGATTAGCATGACGTAGATAAAGAATAATCTTTTGTAGGCAAAATTTGTTTGTGGAGCAACTAGAGAAGGTCATGTGAATGGAACGCATCCCATGCAGCCCACAGGCACACACGGATATTTTTCTATAAATGCGGTTTTTATTTATTTTTATTCAGGGGATCTCAAAACATACATTTCTGGTCAAATTTCTATATCGAATTTTTGGGTGGAATGCAATATCTTCTCTATCTACTAAGTATGTTGTACATAAGTCTGAAGAAAGTAATAAGATTAACAACGAAGATAGTCGTTTATATTGTGTCTATTCTTCGACGATGTAATAACGACTTTCAAGATTTAAGAAGCGCAATCTTTGAGGTTGTGCAGTAACTATGTAAAATTAAAATGGATAAAGATCTTCATTACAAAACTGTCATAGTACGAAACATAATATGAAATAAAAATCAAATTCTGAATTTTAACATGTACACACTTTCTTATTAATTACGATACATCTTTGAAATGTCAATCTTATTCAGCGTGGTACGGCCAAGAAGATTGCATAGGTTGGTTGGTCTTTAACGATATGTGCCTTAAAAGGCTGCTTAAGAACACTTTTAAGTTTTATACGACAGAAATGTAAGTACACAACTTATTATTACAGACAGTGGGTAAATGAGTGGGATTTAATGAACGAACGTGTAATTAAGCACTTACGTGCATGCCCTTCCTTTATAATTCAAAGAGCAACGTGCCTTCATGCATTAATCCATTTTAGATTTGGTTCTAGAAGCGTTGAAACGACTCATATAATGGAAAACGTCATAAAGACCTTAAAATAGCACACGAATGAAATGTGGAAAATAAGCACGTAAAAATAAAATTAAAAAAGGAGCACGAACCACAAGTTGTGAGGAAGTTGCAGACTGAAAAAGAGTGGAGACCACTTAGAGGCATGTAACTGTGTTTATTTCAAGTATCACTCACCCGATTCCTTCCCCTCTCTTCTTCCGTCTATGAAATCTGAAAGCAGTTACAGTGTACATGCCTTTCTGGCGAGTGGCCAACTATATTTTATGCGTAATAATTTATGGTTTTTTTTTTCTTTCAGCCTACTAACTGAAGTAGAAACATGCAATTCAGATAAAGTGCAAACGTCTGTGGCTCATTAAAAGCAAAAAAATGCAGATAATGCGAGACATTTCTGATTTAATTAAGCAAAACATTCTGGAAAAATCAATTAAGGACAGCCAGAGACATCAATTTCATTTCGTTTTTGCTTATAGATCCTGAACTATTGTCTGCGTAAGAACATATTAAATAAACTGTACCATGTTTTACTTTTCCCTAAAGGAATTGCGACACTAGTAATTTATTATCTAACTGATAGGATCCTTAAACAAATAATGAAAGTATTTCCACAAAGTGAAAAATATGATGTGCTACATTCACATTACTTTTTATATCTATCGTTTATTTTTATTCAGGTTCTACATATTATTCTTATGAAAACTTGTTTTTCTGCTTCATGTTAATCGAGATAGGATTTGCAGAAAAAGATGCATTACACATGCTGTATTTCGTTGAAGGTATAGGGCAGATGATGCTGACTAGAGATGGGCAACCTTCGTGAGCGCCGCTTATTAGTTTGCTCACTTAAGTAAACCGGATCTTTTGAGCGGATCAATGATTCACCAACTTTTTACTTTCTCTAGCCCGCATGTACAATGTACATAGTGGATAGAAAAGGTATTGTATTCCACCCAAAAATTGTCGAGATTTCACCGGAAATTCATGTTTTGGACCCCTTAAATCCAAAAAAAGGTCCATGTGTGTGTGTGCGTGTGTATGTGTGTGTGTGCGCGCGCGCGCCTGTGGACAGCATAGCTCAAAAACGAAAAGACCTTTAAATATCAAACTTGATATTTAGGTTTAGTATCTTCCAAGGATGCGACACGAAGTTTTTCAAGAAAATTTCCCCACCACAAACTACCTTTTATATAGAAACATTTTTCGAAAATTCTGATTTTCTCAAAAATGGCTCTAACGATTTTGATTAAAATCCCGTATATTAAAGCTATTAACATCCCAAACAAAATATATATCTTGAATTTTCTTGGAATAGCCTCTGAAGACCTCTTTATTATGGATGATTTTTGCCGAATTTTGCTTAAGTGCTAAACCGCGAGAGATGGACAAAAATTTACTGCACAGAAATGTAGATCTCGTCAAAATATACAATTATATCCTTTACATTTTTGTTGTGAAGGTAACCGTTTCCGAGACATTCCTTGTTATTCATTTCAGTTCTGAAGTGCTTGTACTTTTCTCAGACAGAAAGTGTCCGTTTTTCTTTTGATCTGCTCCTGGCCAAGCAAAGAAGCGATTTGCACAATCGCATAACGATAGCTTTTAATACATTTGACTATCGGTTTAGCATAGCACATTCCTTTAGTTCCCTTCTACTTACAAGGAATTAAGTAACAAGAACATTCTACTAAGGCTTATCTCGAAAATTATGGTGTAGAAAGAAGAAGAATCTTATGTAAGAAGTTTGCACAATCGCAAAGCGATAGCTTTTAATACATTTGACTATCGGTTTAGCATAGCACATTCCTTTAGTTCCCTTCTACTTACAAGGAATTAAGTAAAAAGAACATTCTGCTAAGGCTTATCTCGAAAATTATGGTGTAGAAAGAAGAAGAATCTTATGTAAGAAGTTTGTGGAACAGCTAGGGAAAGTAATGTGACTGTTAACACATCATTTTTTTTTAAATACTGGATACAATAAGAGCTTGAGAAGGGAGTGTATAAAGGGAAAATAACATGCATTTGGAATCAATGCACATTTTTATTCTTAATGCAAATTCACATGAAAATAAAAATTACAATTTTAAAGTAAAACTACAATATTAATTTAAATGCAAATAATAATTACATATTGGAAAACGCCACTTAATCAAATAAAATAAACGGTTAAATGATGTATAATGTCTATGGTTAAACCACGTGGAAATTATTTTGCATAAACATCACGTAAAGTTAAACTATTCGATATTATTGTTTAATAGCATCACCTTTTCACTGGAATGAACATTTTAAAATCGAATTAAAATTATTTTTGTGAACAAAATTAAATTTAGACAAAACGCAAATTATTGTTGAACACACTAATTTTATTGCTATTTAACCTGCTCCTTTTTCTGTGCATATTAGAAAATATTCTCTCACAAGGAACAGTAGCTGCTGGTATGCAAAGTCATTTTTCTACAACTGAATATAAATTAGGATAAGTACATTTTCCCCATCAGTCAACTGAACATTGCGATCGAAAGATCCGATTCGTTCCTGGGCGATACGTGATTGCCCGTTCCGAACATTCAGGATTCAACCATGGTTCTCCAATCTTGTGTTCATTTCTGATCCAAGGATTCGCGGTTCACTTTTGCCGCTCACCTGCTCACTAAACTGAACCGCTCAAAAGATACGGGTCGTTCCTAAGCGACCCATCTCTACGTAGGAATTGCATCACGGGAGAAACCATAACCCAACTGCGGGTTGAATAAGTAGAATGGCACTTGATTTCCTTGCATATAGCGTGTGTAGTACGACAATACAGTGAAACCCTACATGTTCTCATGTATGAATTACTATGCTTGTGTATGATGATGATGATGATGATGATGATGATGATGATGAGGGTGGACAACCCGACGGTTGGATCCGGGACGGAATCATGGAGAGACCATAACCTGACCGCGGCGACTAGACAGAGTGACACCATGGAGATTTACCATTTCTAGATACAGGAAACCGAATTAACAGTCAAACCGGATAGGTATACTATGTTAGCCAAACAATTCCATTCTCTTTGTATGATATCGCGACAAAAATTGCAAAACATTATACTTAAAATGACTAAAGTATTGAAGACTGAAATCAACAAAACGAATATCTTGGAAATTGCTAAAGCGACAATAAAGTTATTTTAAATTATTTGTGTTTTATAGGGATCTATATTTTTTTTCTATTATGGCTTACCAGTTACACAAAGTTGTTTCGAATGAAGAAAGGGCTTAACTGACAATCCCCAAAAGTTTGTGAAGTAAATACTTTAAAATATATTTTAATCAAAAATCGTTATAGTCACTGTTGAGAAAACTGAAAGTTTCGAAAAATGTAAAGCGTAGTTTATAGTGGGAGGGCATTTTTTGTTGTTGAAATATCCTTGTCGCATCTGAAATTTCTGAACTTACAAGTTTGAGATTTTTCGATTTTTCGTTTTTCAATTATGCTGCTGCTCTCTCTCTCTCTCTCTCTCTCTCTCTCTCTCTCTCTCTCTCTCTCTCTCTCTCTCACACACACACACACACACACACACATTTTACAGTGAAATCTTGACGTCACAGGGCGAAGGTCATACCAGTCCTGTCAGTTCGTTCCAACATCGTAAGCTGATTCTATGTCCACGTTCACTAGGCAGGATGATACCGCGATGGTTTGCCACTGCCTTTTACACGATGAGGACACAATGTCCAGACCTGGTCAAAGAAAAATCCTCACGCTCCACCTAGAATCGAACCCAATAGTCTCGTATCAAAAGTAGGCGCTAGGACTGCTTACCTATAAATAATAAGCAAAATTTAGAGATTTCAGCGGAAATACACGTTTTGAAATCCACTTAATAGCATTTCTTTTTAGAGAAAAACCCAGCGCACTGTCTTTTTTTAATAGGACTTAACGCCCGTTTTTACAACTTCTGGCACCGCAAGTGACGCGCGCTATGTGAACATAACCGAAAAGTCAATTAAGCAACAAACATCTATTTTACTCGCCAGTTCAGTATCTTACAACAATGAAACACAACATTTTCAAGAAACTCCTTCACCTCTAATTACCCTTCACATGGAAATGCTCATGAACATTCAAGGTTAAGGTTTGGACGTTTAGGATCCGTTCCATCCCCATCAGTCGATGACATCTCTCCAGCTTTTCTCGGTCTTCCTATGTCTCTTTTAATGATTGGAACGTAATCAATCATTCTCCGCCATCCATTCTCCCCATTGCACCATTATCATATTTCCTTTCATCTATTTCGCTTATATTTCATAGCATCTACTTCCTCGCGTTCATACCATTATGTGATGCTGAGTGGTATTTAAGAGCGCTCAACTTCGAGGTCATTAGCGCCCTCTTAATATGCGTGGCTAAAACCAAGAAATATAATTAATAAAAAAGCAATCATAAATAATATACCTCAAACTAGATATAAATCCAGTGTAAATAAAACTACCCTGGGAAAAACCAGAGGTGAACGAATCCTTAAAACTACTGGAAAAAATCTGAGGTGTTCCATTCACAAGATTTTCTCTACATCTCTGCAACAAATTATTGTTAAAAACTTCTTATTCTTCTTCTTACTTCATGCTAATCGAAAAAAAAAAATAACAGAAATAGTCATATTATTTGCTTCCTTGTCAGTATAAGGGATATAAAGGAGTTCCATAAGTTAAAGTGACAGTCAAAAGCTGGTTGCTATATGCCCGAAGTTCCTTTGTTTGTATGGACAGGAGTTGACAATTTTCCGAATGAGAACAGTATTTTAAAGCTGAAACCAATAACAAGGAATATCTCAAAAACAATCCATTCCACAAAAACAAAAACAAACAAAAAAAAAAGTATATAACATAAATTGTGTATTTTAACGAGCTCTACATTTTCTATTCAGTAAGATTTTGTGTATTTTAACGAGCTCTACATTTTCTATTCAGTAAGATTTTATCTATCTCTTACGGTTTACCAGGTATGCAAAATTCCGTAAAATTCATCCAGAATAATTCAACATACACATTTTATTCATGTAAGAATCGTCATTTTAATCAAAATCGTTAGTCATTTTTGAGATAATCAAAATTTTCGAAAATTTTTCCATGTAAAGGGTAGTTGAGTGGGAGATTTTCTTGAAAATCTTCGTGTCGCATCTTTGGAAGATACTGAGCTTAAAACACACACACACACACAAACACATGGATCTTTTCCCAAAAAGTTTTTTTTTAATTCAGGGGGACCCAAAACATCCATTTCCGGTGAAATCTTGGTATCGAATTTTTGGGTGCATTACAATGCCTACACTATGCACATAGTATGTGTAGAGAAAGTAAAAAAAGCTAAAAAGGAAGAAACATTTTCTGACATTTTCAGAGGCTCCACAAAAACTCCAAATGAAATTATTTGTTCTATAAAATTATATGAACATAAAATGTTCGAAAGAAAGAGGTTGGAAGTTTCTTAAATCACTGCCTAAGGATTCATTTTCCAAACTGCGATTATTTGCATCACATTTAATGACAATGTTAATGGCAAACGCTAGATGCAGATGCGGAAGGTCTTGTGCTTAGAAACATTCCATTACGTCGCATAGCAGCATGTTCCAATGCTTAAATGGAGTGGAATGAGTCGCTGCGCCTTCCTCTCTGTTCCTTTAAACAACCGGACAGAAACCGAAATATCCGTGGTTCAAATCCCGGCTACAGCATTGAATAATTCAGTCTGGTTCTACATTTTCAACATTGTCCTATACTTGGCTTCTGTGAAAGAACAACTAATTAGCTTGAAAGAACAGTTTGTAATACAGTGTAGAGAAAAATCACATGAATGTATCAAGATTCTTTCTATAAACGATTCTAGCAATACAGAAGCTGTTCATCAGTCCCCAAAAGGAAATGCTCACGCCCCCGGGCGACAATTGAAGCTTAAATGGACTTGTGCCAAATGGCAGAATGTATGATACAGAGTTAATACTTGTAGTGCTTACCCTCGTGACCCAGTACGGACAAATTGTTTACTTGGGTGTGAGAAGAAAATCCTTTGTGCGGCTCCGATTAACAAGTTAACAAATCGTGTTCATGAGTGGCTCGCATATGATTAATAGTCTCATTTTACTTGCAGAGCGCGAGCGACCTTAAAACAACCGGTACAGGTTATACAGAGTTCCAAGAAAGTCATCCTACAACCTCTGGCGAACACAATACGAATGCTGATGAGGAAAACAACCATTTTTACTTTCTCCAACCCATATGCTATGTATATAGTGAACAGAGAATGTATTTTCACCCGAAAATTCGATGTCGAGATTTTACCAGAAATATATGTTTTGAGGTCTCCGAGTCCGAAAACATTTTTAGAAAAAGGTCCGTGTGTGCGAGTGGATAGCATAGTTCAAAAACGAAAAGACCGTTAAATACCAAACTTTGTGTTTATCTTTAGTATCTTTCAAGGATGCGACACCAAGCTTTTCAAGAAAATCACCCCTCCACTACAAACTACCTTATACGTATAAAACATTTCGAAAATTTTTATTTTCTCAAAAAATGGCTCTAACGAGTTTGATTAAAATACCGTACATTAAAGATACTAACATGACCAACGAAATGTATGCGTTTCTTGATTTTTCTGGAAATAGCCTCTGAATTCCTCTTCATTCTGAATGACTTTTGCGTAACTGGTAAGCCGTACGAAATAGGCAAAAGTTTACTACACAAAAAAAATATAGAGCCCATTAAAACATAAAATGTAGGTCATATGATCTTTGGTAGAGTTAACCATTTCCGAGATATTCCTAGTTACTGGTTTCAATTACTTTCTCTAATATGTATAATAGGGCAGACAAGCAGTTTCAGAAAAGCTAGTGTGGGCGGTGTGTGTATGTGAACAGCAGAACTTCAAAACGAAATATTAATACCAAACTTAATAACTACAAAGTTCTGAATGGCCCAATGATACGAAATTAAATTTTCAAGAAAATTCCCCCCATACCAACTGCCCTTTACTTGGAACATTTTTATAAAATGCTATTTTCTCAAAAAGATCTCTAACTCTTTTAACTACAATATCATATGTTTAAGATACATTTATAACAAATGAAATACGAGGGTCGGCTGATAAGTCCCGGGCCTCACACAGATATAGCGCCACTAGGCCAGTTAAGACGGTAGCATAATAACTCTAGACTAGCTTATATCCATAGTTACATGTCAATAGAGTGTTTAGTTTTCGAATGACAGCATTTTAAACAAGACAACTTTAGATTTTTTCACGAAAATGGAGGATTTGGAAAAACGAGCATTGATTAAATACTTGCATTAGAAAGGCTTAACGCCTAAAGAAATCAAGGAGGAAATGGACAGTACTTTGAAAGACTTTGCCCCTTCACAATCAATAATTAAAAGGTGGGTTGTAGAGTTTAAAATGGGACGTACGAGCACTAGTAATGAGCATCGCTCTGGACACCCTGTAGAAGTGACAACTCCAGAGATCATTGAAAAAAACATCGTTTAGTACTGGAAGATCGCAGATTAAAGCTGTTTGAGATAGCAGTTACAAAGAAAAACTGTTCCCGTTAAGAATGTGGAGTTCTACCGTAGAAATTCCAGTGAATTTTTGAGACGGCTTATTACCATGGATGACACTTGGATACATCACTACACTCCAGAAAGTAAATCACAATCAAAACAGTGGATTGCGCCAGGTGAAGCGAGTCTACAAAAGACAAGGTTAATTTTGTCAGCTAACAAGGTTATGACGAGTATTTTCTGGGATGCACAGGGAATTATTTATTCATTACTTGGAAAAAGGTAAAAGCATCACTTGTGACTACTACGCTAGCTTACTGCAACATTTGAGTGACGAGGTGAAAAGAAAAAGACCTCATTTGACATAAAAAAATCTTGTTTCATCATGACAATGCTCCGATACATTGTTCAGTCATTGCAATGGGAAAAACGTGCGAATTAAAGTTCGAATTGCTTGAACATCCACCACATTCGCCAGATTTAGCACCCAGTGACTACCATCTGTTCCCAAACCTCAAAAAAGTTCTTGGAGGACGAAGATTTCACAGCAACGAAGTCGTTGATGCGGTAAACCGCTATTTTGAGGACCTTGATAAATCGCACTACAGATATGGTTTATTTAAATTAGAACACCGATGTGACAAATGCATCAGCTTTTCTGGAGATTATGTTGAAAAATAAAGCAAAAAAAAAAAAATGCTGTTTCCATTGAGAGGCCCGAGACTTATCAGCCAATGCTCGTATATATATATTGAATTTTTTGGGATGAGCCTCTGAAGTCTTCTTCATTCTGCATAACTTTAGTGTAACTGGTAATTTGTAGTAGTGACAAACTTACTACACAAAAAACACACAATCCACGTCAAACGCTAAGTCTCTGTATTTCCTTAATACCTTATCAACGTAGAAATATGTAATAAGAACATTTCTGCGGATGTGTATCATGATTAACGCGAAATGGAAGAATCAGCCGTTTTAAGATGAATTTGCTGAAAAATCAGTACAAAAATAGCACATCAATTTTTTACATGGCGATTTAAATTCTGTTAGTCTTTATTTGTTAGCCGTAAACAGTTTTTCAAGTTCCTGAAAAAATCTCATTTTGTGACAGCCCCCTTTCAAAATAATCGATTCAATTCATTGTGAACTTAATCATTATTCTTGTACTTCTATACTCATGAAAGAAAGTAATAAAAAGTGTGTTTGTGTATGTGTGTAGGGTAACTCAAACCCACACAACTGATTTTGATAATTCTTTCAATGATGAAAAACCCTACTCTTTCCGGCACCTTTCCTTTCCTTTATAAAGCACCTTCTAATTTCAATTCATTGATTACCCACTGAAAGATTAAAAAGGATTTAGACGGCCCTCGTGGAAAATATCCTGAGTAGAAAATATATAATTGGGTGTACTTCGCAGAGAATGGGGACTAAAAACACAGTTACATTTATTATTATTATTATTATTATTATTATTATTATTATTATTATTATTACATTTATACCCTGCCTTAAACTGCAATGGTCGTCGGCGGCATTTTTGCCTTAGGAACATATACAGCTATCATTAAATTTCTAGTGTTTCTTTGTGTCTTGCACATATATCGCCCCTCCCCAGTCTGGATTCTAACCTAACTCCCCTTTAAACAGCGGCCGGGCATTCTACCGACTGGGCTACATTTTCTTCTAAATAATAAACATATGCACTAAAGTCTCTTTTTGATAAAACGTTGCACAGTTAGCTAGAACAACGAATTAATTTCATTTTCTCTCGCGTTTTATCTGAAACTGTTGTACAACGATCTGGAACGCTTTATGTGAATTCTCCCCTCTACCTCTTATAATCATTGTAATTTTATACACCCCCACAAATACTATAATAACGAATGAAAGATTCCCGGATATGCACGCAAAAGGATGTATAACATCAGCAGATCTGTTTAACCTCCTTCCCGTTCCGCAGTCTTCATCACCTTTCCGTCCCTTTTCCCGTTAGAATCGGTATTATTATTGGTATTATTATTATTATTATTATTATTATTATTATTATAGACTTACCAAAAACCAGTTTACCATTAATAAAGTTCCTCAATGACTGTAATTTAACCATAGAGCCTCCCTCACTGTATTAATTTCCTTTTCTATCCTGATGGCTAAATAGTTTGTAAATGGTACCGTTAAAACATGTTGTCGCGAAATGACTACCTTGTAAGTTAAAGCGACATTAAATAAATAAATAAATAAATAAAAACAAATAGTTTACACCTGAAGGCTAATATATAGGGAAAAAAGGGGGGAAATGCGCGCGCACGCACACAAAATGGAGATTTTATTTATGGACTCCCTTTAACTGCTGTGGTTCTTAGTGTCCCATTCCTTGCTGGGAGTGAAATACCTCTTAATTTAGCTAAGAGGCCTCTTTATTTTTTTTTTTTTTTTTTACGTGCCGTAAATCTACAACAGGAGACCAACGGCTTTTTAATTTCCTTCCAAAGATGTTTACGCCCAAAAACCGCAACCTAGGGCACAAGAGGCTAGCACGGACACGGACACACACACAAATGTAATTTCAAACTGAAATCATAAAGTTGTGTAGCCTCGTGTCCGTCAGAAGGAATATGAAATTACCAAAATCGATTGAGTAGTGTTTGAGATTACCCTACTGTCTGAGCATGAGGAGCATGAGGAGTGTGGTGCATAAACATTTTCTGTCCTTATGATTGTTCTTGCTCGCTCGCACTGATAAACGTCAACATTATGCTAGCAATGAGAACCTTGAAAAGCACAAATGTGAACCGGTCGCAGCAGTAGTCAGATGTGGCAGAATGGGTTGCTGTTACACACGTGCATACTTAGTAGTAAACAGATAGCCGCCCCATCATACTTAACAACCCACTCGTCTTCTCGTGGTCCAACAGTACATCTGCACACAAAACATTTGTTTCTTGTTACAATATTAGTATCGACTGCCTCCGTGGTAGAGTGATGAGTGAGTTGACTTCTCACCCAGAAGTCCCGGGTTCGATTCCCGGCTGGGGCGGATTTTTTTCTTTAACCGGAATCATTCCCTATTACCCACAGAATCTGGAAGTATGTATCTGAGAATGAATGTGCGTGTGTTTGAAGAAAAGAAAAGAATTAAAAACCAGCGTTCAAGAACCTACGGTCAGCGAGTTGTATCTTAAGTTAAAGCCTCCGATATGACCATAGATGTTAAATAGCAATAAAAATATGAGTATAGATAAAATTCAGCGTTAATTGAATTTATTGTATGACGTGTTTTAGAAATGCAATAAACTATGATAGCACTTAATAACTTATTCCAATTCAGAAGATGTGTTGATCGAATAAAAGCTGCTAACGTATTATTCAAGTGGTTAAAACCCATTTACATCTTACTTACTTATATAGTTTAAATAAAACATTCATTTTTCATTTTTTTTTTTTTTTTGAAGGGGGGACTCACTGAACCTCGTGTATTTACAATGAAATATAGATATCGTATTCTTGGGTGGAATATAATACTTCAAATAATCAGGCCACAAAACAAGGAAAGCAACTGGTTTTTGTTGGATTTCTTCCTACCAACAAAATGTCTGGCAATGAGAAAGCAGACAAAGCTGTTCTTCTGAATCCTACTCATAACACTGGCGTGTCAATACGACATTCAGACTTCTCCATTTACATTCGTACTAAATCAACGAAGTATGGAAACCTTAACAAGGAACCAAGCTTCACACAGTTCAAAGCTTCTTCCTAAAGTTTTTTGAAAAACCTAATCTATAGATCATCAATCGGCCAGATAAGCTTGATCTCTCACGCCTGATTAACCAGAGGTGTGCAACCACAATGTACAGCGTGCAATACCCCACTGTCAGTATGTCAGTATTTACACACTGCCGCTGCTTTGATCCCCAGAGGAAAAATAAGATACCCAGTAGTGATGGGACAATACCACTGTTTCTCGATACCGATACTGATTTTTAGACACCAATACTCGATTGCCTAAATTAGGTAATTGGTAAGTAAACAATTTTGTTGTATGTACTATTTTATTTGATGTGGCTCATGTTGAAGCTACATAACTGCAAATACACATATAGTCAAAAGCTCAATCATTTTCAGACGCTGTGGCATCATGTTCTCAAAGTGTCCGGAACATCATGCATCGCTTTTTCAAAAGAGGTTCTGTAAACTACATCGATGTATAAATTTAACATGCTTCTTTAAATATGTTGTATTGTGCTACTTACTACCGCGCAAAATTAATGCTTTTCTATATACTTTACAGACTGCTCTTGTTATTGATACTTCCTAGTTCAAAGCCCACTCACTGTATATTCAATATCATTGTTGTACATTGGTAAAACAATATATTTATTACGAGACGTGCCGGGTTCCATTCCTGGCTGGAGATGGGAACTGTTCTCTAGCCAAGAATATTCCCTATCCCTTATTTATATATTAGAATAATTTTAGCTTGTTTAACTGAAAACGTAATTGTTTTGGGTTAGAATTTTGTTGCTTGATGAATTAAGATGGCTCAAATAATTTCGGAGCAATTTTTGTATTGACAAAATAATGAATCAATTTATTCATGAAAATCCTTCAACCGAGAACAGGAAGTATGAAAGAGAGTCTGTGTGTGTGTGTGTGTGTGTGTGTGTGTGTGTGTGTGTGTGTGTGTGTGTGTGTGTGATATATTTAATGTAGAACAATTTGAAACCCAGTGACACAGTACATAATGTTCTAAAGGTGAATGTCGCTGATAGTTAAAGGCGGGGTATAAATAGAACCCCCACCCAAATTATTTATATATATATTTATTTACGTAAATTAGTACTGTTACGCAGGTACATGTATACATACTCGTATATGCTCCGCTCGAGGACTGAGTTGGAATTGCGCACACAAAAACTATCAAATGAAAGGAAAGATCATATACCAAGCGGTGTAACCATCTGACTTCGTAAGTTCCGATATGTTTCTACTGGATTTACAAATTTTCGTAACCGGGGGTAGGTAAATGTATTAGCTGAGAGCGAGTCACTAACCCAGGCTATTGTAGAAACGCGATTTAGTTGGTGTGTAACATTCACAACCCAATAAACGTGGACGTTACCTGAACATTTTCCACTCCTTCCCCCATTGTTTTCCATGTTTTCATTTAGACATAAGTCTATGAAACGTTGTATTCATTAGATACCTACAGGAAACGCAGTCAAATGTATATCAAGAACTGAAACCCAGGAACTCTTTGGGAACACGTACGAGGTAATAACGTGAAGTCTCGACTCCTTTCATTCCTTATCTAGATGAAATTAAACTTAACAACTTTCAATAATGGAAAACCTAAAAACTTCAAAATATCGAATGTTTATATCAAAATACTAGTCCTACTTCGACACCGCCAAATATCGAGATCCTATCCTTAATTCCAAGCAATATAAAATCATTAACATAAAAGCCTATAGGTATAAAATGTTGCTTTTAAACTATGTTCTCTAATGTATCATTTAAAAGTAGGACATGCATCCATGTAGCTCATAAATGGTCTTCATTAACCTTCAAGATTTATTTTGAAGATGTGTTTAATGTTAAACATTTCTGTGCAATTAATTATTATTCTCTGTTTAACTGCCAGTCAGAAATTGTTTGTATTTGTTCTTATTTTAATTGTCAATAATAATGTTAATTTGTGCAACTAAATCGTTATGATTATTATGTAGCTTATTAACGTAACCATTATGTCGCCGTGTCTGAGTGCTTAAACCACTCGCCCGGGTTCGATCCCAAGCGACCGCATGTGAGATTTGTGGTGGACAAAGCGGCGCAGGGGTGGGGTTTATCCGGGTTCTCCGGTTTCCTCAGGTGCTTCATCTTCATTCCATGCAGTATCATCAGTGTATCGCCTGCAGTGCCACAAGTAGTAGAAGCGGGTGTTAAACACTATCATGAAGAAGAAAAAACAACAACAGAACATTATGTTACTTATGTATAAATGTTACGGTCAGGATAAGACTCTTACCGAGGCAAAACTGAAACAAATACCTTAAACATACGTTCTCTACCTATTGAATACGTGGTTGAGAAAATAAAAATTATCCTAGACACCTAAATTATGTTAACATGAAAGGCATTTACAAGCGTTTCCGAGAATCGTCATAAATTATTCACATCTACACACAGACAACGAATATTTATTTAGTTTACCTATTTCAATTACATTTCTGCACCGGTCTTTTAGGAGGACCACATAAGAAAACACTTGGATGCATAATTTTAGTAACTAAAATTCAATGGATGATGAGGCGGCATCGCAAACTTCAGATACAGGCCTCAGCGGTTAAGATTATGGCAGCAATATTCTGGGATGCTTAGGGAATTTTAATGGTTGACTACACGAGCAGAGGTCAGGCGACAAATGGGCGACATTATGCAGCATTAATCACGCGCCTACGGAATTGCATAAAAGGAACATGAGAAAATATGTCTTCTGGAAATATTCATCAAGAAGAAAAATTTAGCTGTTGCGAATGTCATGTACGCTGGGTTTGAATTTATTGAACATCCTGCTAATGCCCTCTGGACTCTATTCCTCAAAGGTACGTTGCTGTACATTACAAGTAAATGCTGACTACCACCTTGGTCGAGTTGACTTCTCGCCCAGAGGTCCCGGGTTCAATTCCCCTCGGAGTCTAGTAGTGTGTATGTGAGGGTGAATATGCGTATGTTTGGAAAAAAAGAAAATTGTTAAAACCCGAACATTAAAGAACCTATTGTCAATGAGCTATTTCTAAAGCAAAGTTCCCAGTATAATAGTAGAGGTTAAAGGGGGTTGTATAAATAGTAACAAGGGGATATAGAAAAGTAAATGTTGAGCTTCTGGACCATTAGGTTTTCCATTTGAATACTCAAAAACTTACAACAAATTACCAAATAGTTTCTGCCAGTGGTGAAAAACTAATACTAGTATGTTTATTCGTATTATTGAGATTTCTGGACGGGTCGTGCGGTCTAGTAAAATCACATAAATGGGCGTAAAAAAGAGAACAAAATATATGATGCACATATTCTAATGACCTTATCTGCCCTCTATGATTCACACTGGAATACAAATTATAGGCAATAAAGTTCATTTTTCCATCTATTTCATTTTAATTGAGATAAACTTTACAGAAATGGTTATATTACACATTTTGTTATACGAGAGAGACAAAAGGAAATAGCTACAGTAAAATGTTTAAGGACTGGACACCTTAATATTTCCTACTATTTCCATGAAATCTCAAGAAGCATATCAATGACGAAAGACTTGAAAAAAATTATTTAGAACACTTTTTTGTGTAGTACGTTTTCGTCTGTTGCTTAACATTTACTAGTTCAACATAAAAAGAAAAGATAACATAAAATTAATTTCGAATGAAGTCGACTTCACAGGCTATTCCCAGAAAATTTAAGACATGATCTTTGTCATGTAAAAATATGTATCTAACAGCTGTGTGGCATTTTAATACAGATTGATAAGAGCTACTTTTGATGAGAAAATCGAAAAAAACTGAAAAAAATATTCAAAAAATACAGCGGTAGTGAGATTTTTAAATAGAGTTAATTTAAATGGCTGTTCTATGCGATGAAATCCTATGAAATTTTCTGTTCTTTACATGACCACTAGAGAGAGAGAAGAGAGAGAGAGAGAGAGAGAGAGAGAGAGAGAGAGAGAGAAACGAAAAAGTATAAGTGAAAATTCAAACTAATAAACACTTGTTATATCTTAGACAAACAATACTTTGATCAAAACCTTAAGAGTCGTTTTAGAGAAAATTCGAAAAACCTTCCATGTAAAGGGTGGGATATTCTTGATTATTCCACTTTTGTGATGTCACCAGAAAATGGACCAATGAAATAAAACAGATTATTAAATGTTGAAGATCAGAGTCGTCTTAGGAGAATATACCACACTAGAGGAAGCGTTTTATCCGATAAGAGTCTCGTCGATGCTGAATATATTAACTTAATTCAGCATGCAGTGATTACATCACTGTTAAGCGGCAAATTGAAACATGAATTCACGATTCGGCCAATCTTCAATAGAGGATATTCATTATTTTATAAATGATTCCAAAACCAAAAACACGGAAAATACAGAAGATATATTTCATCAATTTCAACAATTTTGTGCAGTGCGTAATTAAGGACTAATAGAAAAAACTTCAGTATCACGGATCGCACACATTTGAAAGATGGGGGTTATAATAAGAAGAGAGAGAAGAAGAAAAAGAAAAAAAAAAAGCCGACGGCGATGACTACAAAGAAATATTATGTGAAAACAATTTGAAACATTTTTATATTATCAAACTTTCTTGCCTTCATTCTGTTAACATGTAGTTAATATGTGGTTACTATATCTTAGTTATCTTACAGAAGTCTCTAGGTTAAACAGTGTTCATTATTATTTCCGTTCTCAATAGTTGGCAACAGTTACACCTATAGTATTTTTCATTTAGTAGGTCATGATACATAGAGGTTTAACTAACTTCGCAAGAAAACAATAATATGCTTTTCATGTGTTTATAATAAATAGGTATTATAGTTTTACGTAAGAAAGTTTATTTTGTCAGTTTCTTAAATTTAAGCGTGAAATAGTATATTATCCAATTGCGCCCCTGCGAGCTCGCGAAATTATCAGTAAGATGAAACACCACTCTACAATTATCACAGAAAAATCTTATTGCCCCATCCTTGGAAGATCCTGAATTTAACAAGTTTGATATATATCCGATTGAGCGCTCCGGCAACTCTTGTGCCGAGGGCGCGAAGTTTGATTCCCAGCTCTGGGGTGGCGATTTTAAGCCGGCCCTGTCCAAGTCTTCATCTTTGACTACCTCATGTGAAATATCCCCAAAACCCAACGTAGGCGAAATCCACGGTAAAATCTGAAGATCTTCTCATACCTCCTCAATCTACCATCGGAGGTAATGGGCACCGTTAGCTGGAGCCTCCACCTCAGAAATAGTCCGATCATCGTTTGGTGGAATGATCATATGAGGATATTTCAAAATAAGATGCTTATCTGATTTTCGTTTTTTTACTTTCTCTACAAATACTACGTACATAGTGTATATTAAATTTAAAATACTTAAACCTTTCTCATACGGGAACCTGTCAACTCCTGGTCACGCAAAGAAACGGATTTCAATCCCATAACAACCACATTTTAAAACATTTGTTTGTCGGTTTACTCTAGTGTATTCTCTTATTTCCCTTCTACTTATAAAGATAAAGGAACTAACTAATAAGACCACTTCCGCTAAATTAAAATAGAAGAATAAGCTTATTAACAATAATTTGTTGCAGAGATATAGAGAAAGTCATGTGAATGGAGCACATCAGATTTTTTACTGCTTTTACTACATAGGCACCGCAGGTGATGACACTGATGATACATGGAATGAAGATGCAGCACCGATGGAATCCGATGGCAGGAGATCGAACCCGGGTCGCCTAGGTGAGAGGCAAGTCGTCTAACCACTCGGCCACGGGCGGTCACATTTTCGTTTTTGAGATATGCTACTCATACATACACAATACCTGTATTAGAACTTAAAAACCTGCATTTCCGGTGACATTTTGGGTGGCATGGAATCCTCCCCTATCTACTAGACGCATGATACAGAAAGTAAAAACGCTTTTTATTGCTAAAATAATCCAATATAGAAAACAAAAGCGTGGTATTTTAACGCATGCAAATACAGAGCAACGAAACAGAGGAGCTACTCTGCCGGTTTTCATTAGGTCCCGCAATTTTAACTTATATTTTAAATTAACACCCTTAGTCCGCTGGGACTGCACGAAATAAGTAATTATGGCCCAGCGTTTCTAAAGGCTCTTTGAACTCGGGATCGTGGCGTGTTCTCTCCCTAGCGGGCGAGTGGCCACAGCTTCACACATTACAATAATAAATACACCAAGCCCCCAACAAGCCACAACACATCCCACGTCTCAACAAAAGCCTCCTGCTGCACTCTTCTCGCCCTTCTTCCGTTTTAACAACCCTTCCTTCCCATCAAGTCTCCGATGAACTGGCTGGTTGGCTGATGCTCCCGCTTAAATAATTGTTCCTTCGCAGATGGGAAGTAATAGGGCTTTGCTCTCTCTCTCTCTCTCTCTCTCTCTCTCTCTCTCTCTCTCTCTCCATTTCCACAATATCAAATTAGCATATCCACTTGTATAGTTCAATGCATAAACTATTGATTTTTAAGTGTACTCGTTGCAATATCTATTGATATCGATTGTCCTTTGTACACAAGGAACTTATGGAGTTATTATTTACTTCCTCTATCACGAACCTAGCAAACAGAGAAGTATTGCATTCCACCCAAAATTTTGAAATTCATATTTCAACAGAAATATACACTGGAATGATTGTTTTTTCACACAAGCCGTGTGTAGGACAGGAGTTGGATAGGTAGAGTCAGTCTGAAAAATTCAATGCCATAGCCGGGATTTTTTACCACGGATCTCCCGATCTCTAGCCGGTTGCTCTGCCACTGAACTACCATGGCAACATGACGGCAGTTGAGAAACATACGAGTCAGTTGAGAAATTCAAAGCTATGCCGGCATGTTGCCATGGTAGCTCAGTGGCAGAGCAACTGGCTAGAGATCGGGAGATCTTTGGTTCAAATCCCGTCTATGGCATTGAATTTTTCAGTTTGACTCTACCTATCCAGAAATATACGTGTTGGCGGTCCCCTGGAGAAAAAAATATTTTTATTTTCACCACATTCCAAACAGGTATTACATATCGAGATTTCCCGGAAGTTCACCTTTTGGGACGCCCTCAATTTAAAAATTACATTTTTATAGAAAAAGGTCAGTGTGTGTACCAGCGCGCGCGCGCGCGCGCGCGCGCTTATGAACCTCATAACAAAACCTGAACCGATACATACCAAAATTTGTATTTACAATAAGCATCCTGCAAAGATGCACGAATACTTTCAACAAAATCTTCCAACCCCAAATTACCAACCACATCGATAAAGTTCTAAAGTTTCATACAGATACAATGATTTTGATTAAAATAGCAGCACATCATTCTGATAATAACAAATAAAATGTATATCCTAAATTTTCTGGGAAACGCCTGTGAAGCCCTCTTCATTCAGAAGGAATTTCTTATAATATAAGTAACTGGTAAATCATAAGGAATGACAAAAATTTACTGCACAAGCAGTGCAGACAAATCGATTTCAAATACATTTTTAGTTTACTTAGACCATTTACAAAATATAAATTTGCTACCGGTATGAATTTTAATTAGTACTGTAGCTATTCAGTTGTTTCACGTGATGCTACGGGAAGAGTATGGAATTTCTAACTCGGCCTATAACGACCTGGATTTTAAACATCTTACTATAAATTCGACTTTCTCTACAGCTACTCCTTGACCTCTAATGAAATATATCATGAAATTAATTTCTGCTACAAAGCCTAACATGTCCATTCGCATTCTTTTCGGTTAGGGTTTATAGGATGGGGAAGGGTACTACTTGATGCAGAGAAATCCCCCCCTCTCCCTCCTTCTCTCCCGACTGCTGGTAGAAAACAATGCGAATAGACTATAGACACAAAACTAAATTTTTGTAAAAATAGTTTGAAGTTACATAAAATAAACGGTAGTTAACAGAGAAAGCCGTATGAATGTAGCATATTTATTATTTTCAATATCACCTAGCATAGGTAAAGGAAGTACTGTATTCCACCAAAAATTTAATAACCGAGAATTCAGCTGAAATATATGTTTTAAGGTGCACTAAACTCCAATCACCATAATTCAAAAACGAAAAGTCGGATAAACTCAAACTTTGTATTTAAGTTCAGCAACATCCAATAATCTATAAGAAGACTGTGAAGAAACTCCGTACAACCTAAAACTCCCCTTTATCCATTTAATGTTTCGTTATTTATTATTTGCTCAAAAATGGCTCGAACGATTTTGATCGGGACGCCGGGGGATCTCAGTGGTTTCATTGGCGGGTTTCTGGGATAGCGATTTTAAGTGGCCTTATCCAAATCTCACCTCTAACATGTGAAATGCACCCCAAGGCGGTTCGGAGACCATGGTAAAAGCTGTAAGTCCTATATTTCCACTGCTATACCCATTATCACCCTACCACCCACTTCGCTGCATACATCCAGCTAATAAACGAGTTCAGACGAGGATTCTCCGAAGTATATTGACCATAATAAGGCAATGTTGAAAAAATCTTATGTGTTCCATTCTCATGACTCTCTACACGTACATAGTGTATAGAGAAGGTATTGTAATGGACCCAAAAATTCGATTTCACCGGAAATACATGTCCAGGAAAACCAAAATATACGTTTTATTGGTCATGGGAAAATCTTGGTGTTTTAATCAAAATCATTTAGCCATTTTTTTTAGAAAATGTACATTTTCGAAAATTTTTCCCATGTAATGGGTAGTCTGGGATGAGGGTTTTTTTTTTTTCTCAAATTCTTCGTGTCGCATCCTTGATAGATAGCAAACTTAAATACCAAGTTTAGTATTTTGCGAACTTTTCGTTTTTCAGTTATCGTGTACCACGAACACACACACACACACACACACACACACACACACACACACACACACACACACACACACACAAACCATTTTCTAAAAGTGCTTTTTTTATACAGACGACACTCAACGTGTGTCTCCTATGAAATCTCGACATCGAATTGAGTGGGATATGTAATACCCTGGTACGTGCAGAGAAAGTAAAAACGATTTTGATTAAAACTCATAAGATTAGGATATTTACAGGACTAATAAACCCACTCTTTCAGTGTAAATAACCAGACATATGTTCTATTATTTTAAATGTTTGAATACCTTATCATAATTTGACAATATACGCAATTCTTTTGTTTCTTGCGATGGCTGAAAAGACTGGAATTTCAAAGCCAGAATATAGTGACAACCGAGCGGGATGACCGGGCAGTAATGGCATGGCCCGCACTCAGGTGGTCCTGGGTTTAAATTCCGTGGGCCGAGCAATCTCGCTGTTTGTTTGTTTGTTTTTTTTTTCCCATTGTTTCTCTCAGTCGCCAAGGTAAATACCGGATCGATTAATATCACGATATGTATGACAGATTAGGAAACAAAAGGGACGGAAAAGGAACTAATATACATCAAGGGAGAGAATAGAAATGAATTGCAAGACGTAAGAAATGAAGTAAAGAATACAAAAAAAAAAAAAAAAAAAAAGAGAGAGAGAGAGAGAATTGTTGGAAGAGATATGCTAGATTCAACCCACCTTCAAGCTAAAACAATCGAAAAAATCGAAAATAGATGGTAATTGCGACTGCGCTGCCAGCTTCCCAGATAATGAAAGCAGTTAGACTGAACGACACCCTAACTATCTATTTGTCATGGAGCTAAATGATATGGTGTAAATAGATGGCACCTCGTAGGCTAGCTTCACTTCGCCATCTGACTACGGATACTAGTGCAGCTAGACTGGACGACACTCTTGACACCATTTGTTGACGTGAAGCGCATGATATGGCAAAGAGATGAGACCTTGAAGACTAATGTCTACATGTTACTGAGGTCCCCGTAGGGGAGAGGAGAGGTTCCGACCTCTTCAGCTGCTCCGGTGAGAGCGCTGCGGATCCCAAGCACCCGTTACTAGAAGAAGCCAGGCCGAACCTCTGAGCTCTTCCCGAAAGGGAGCTGTTCGTATTGGGTTGGACTCGGAGTGACAATGGTCCAAAAACCCATGGGAGATTGGATACGCCTGGGCATGGCTATGAGTCGACTCAATGTCCTCCGGCCACTAACCTGGAGAATTTAGTAGACAGAACCTGGTAACTGTCGCCCCCAACGATGTATTCAGTTGTCATCCCTTCTTGAGGTTGATGCGATAAGCGGCGTACCTACTTCCGTCCTTGCGGAACAAGGGTTTCAGCCTAATGGAAAACCCCACGGAACTCTCTGGGGCGCTTGAAATGTCAGGTTACTGCTGTGAGGTTTATGTCAATGAGGTATCTTACCGAAGGGATCCGTTGCGATATGGCCAAGTTGTTAAAGGTAGGGTGAATTACCCGGATAAGGTTCTTTTCCGGGGTTTTCCCTTATCCTGGAAAACGAATGTCAAGAAACTATGCTCCATGGACCCCGAAATCAGTTGAAAAAAAAAAAAAAAAAAAAACTCTTGTGATCCAATCACATGCCTTTCTCTAGCTGTAACACAAACAACTTCCTTACAAAAATGTATTTTATCTACGAGGTGCTAATTAAGGTAAACATTAGCGGAAATTGTTTTAAGTTCTTCCTTGTAAGTAGAAAGTACATAAGAGAATACACTAGCTAGGCTAATCGATTGTCATTTCTTCTAAAGGCTGGTCTTATATGATTGATATGAAACAACAGAAGTTCGGGTCGCTTTGCATGACCTGCAGTAAAACAAGAGAGATGAATCGAAACGTCACTTCCTGTTTGAGAAAAGCTAAAGTAGTTTAATATTGAAACCAAAAACAAGGAATATCTCAGAAACAGCTCTACATAAAAACGTAAATGACATTATGTGTTTTAACGAGATCTACATTGTTTGTGTATTAAGTATTTGCCTATCTCTTATGGTTTAACTTTATTCAAAACTCATCCAGAATAAAGGGGGTCTTCAGGGGCTATTCCCACAAAACTCAAAATATACATTTAATTTGTGTTGTAAGTATCTTTAATATACTGTATTTTAATCAAAATATTTAAAGCCATTTTTGAGAAATGTTCTTGAAAATTTCTTGAAAATCTTCGCGTCGCATTCTTGAATATACTAAACCTAAATACCATGTTTGGTATCTAACAGCCTTTTCCTTTTTAGCTATGTTGTCCATACACACACATGCGCGCGGACGTTTTTCTAAAAAAATCTTTTTTGGACTCAGGGGACCCCAAAACATAATTTCCGGTGAAATCTCGACATCGGATTTTTGGATGGAATACAATAACTTCTCTATTCACGATGTGCATTGTACATATGGGGGCTAGAGAAAGTAAAAATGTTCTTAAATCGACTTAACATAGAATTAAAATATATGATCTCACTTTTTTAAACAAACTTGACTATGCTTTAGTCTCGTGTATCCCTTTTGAAACTACACTAAATGAGTAGTGACAGACACTATTTCAGCTAACATGAAACAGTTAGGGAAATAAATGGATGTTGGTAGAGGAAGTCGTGTGAATGTAACACATTAAGTTTTATTTAGTGCAGTGGACCCGAGTTAGTGATTTGCCAATGAAAGTTCCATCTCAAACGTATGGGTGGATTGCACTGCTTCCTCTGCTCGCCACATGTAAGAAGTAAAAAGGGGCAGAAGAATGGTGAGAAAGCATGTGCACGCAAGCACGCTTGAGATACAGACCGCGCAGGAAGCAGGCTATAAAGACAAACACGCCTCAACACAATACGTGTGATGCCGTTTTTCCACTTCACACATGCAGGCAGGGAGGGAAGAAAGAGACCTGTGTACCGTAATGATTTACGGGGATGACGTGATCCCGCTTAACCAATTTACAAAGCAAGCTATGTGTGTACCATCAGCCTACCAGACTAGTTAGCACTGAGTCAGTCACCTCATACTTGCGTGTAGGTATTATTATTTTTTCTTTCTTTTATTTCAGTGGGCTTGAAATCTATTAACGTGCAAGTAATTAAAACTGCAACGGTCCGAGGGAGTTTGGCACTGTTGATTTTAATCTCTCGGTCACTTACAGAGGGACTGCTACCGAAATTCCAGATTTATTTCTGGACCTGGCGCCACAAGTGCAAACTCGAGACGATCCGAAATTCTTCTCCCTATTGGACTGACTGTTCAAGGCATACCAGTTTCTATTTTCTAATCATAACTCTAAAATCATGGCGACGCCGTGAACGAGTGGTTAGACCACTCGCCTCTCACAGAAGTGCACATGGGATTGAAGACAAACCGACGTATGGGTGGGTTCTCCGTTTCCCCCGTCATTCATTACACCATTTGCTACATCATCACATTCTTTTTTTTTTTTTTCATCCATTTCGCCTTCATTTCATATAGCCTTCTTCCTCACTCTCATACCTGGCTTTGGGCCGATCTCCCGTTCTGGATTCTTCATTCTGATTCAATGTTCCTCTGCTCCTCAACAGGCTTCTGACCCTAGGCATTCGCGTGTAAGTACTGGGACATGCAAGGAGGATAAAAGTAAATAACGCAAGTCAAGTCTTTGATTCTAGTTTTCCACTACTTTCTGTAAACTACACATGACTGTCAACAATCAGAATACAAAAATAGGAATATTCCTTGCACTATAAGCTCACTAATGAGTTTAATTCCAGACAATGGTGAGTTCTGCAACAGCTATACTAATTTATTACTCAATGGAAAGTTAACACAGTGTGTGTGTGTGTGTGTGTGTGTGTGTGTGTGTGTGTGTGTGTGTGTGTGTGTGTGTGTGAATAGTCGGAAGTATACAAAGCATTTTTCCAACGATGAAACACGAAGGTTTTAAATAAAATCCTCCACACCAAGCTTCCCTGAAACCTTTGTACTACGTATAATAAGTACTGCATTCCATCAAAAAATTCGATGTCTAGGTTACACTATAATGTTTTTGAGATTCCCTGAATTAATGACTGACTGACTGACTGAATGAATAAATAAATAAACAAACTAAGTAAAAGATCCGTGCGCGCACTTGTGTGTGTGCGTGCGCGTGTGTATGTGTGAACAGCATAACTAAAAAGCAAAAAGTCTATCAAAGACTGGTATTTATGCTCAGCATCTGACAAGGATATAACACGACATTTTTCAACATTTTTTATTTTCTCAAAAATGTCTCTACCAAATTTGATTAAACTACAATGTAGTTAAGATATTGTCTTGACAAATGAAATTTATATTTGAGTTTTCTGGGATATGTCTTTGAAGTCCTCTTCATTTTCAATGACATGCAAAACTAGGAAGCAGTAAGAGATGAACAAAATCTTACTACACAAAAAATAGATCACATTAAAGCTCACAATATATGTCAAATGCATTTTCTTTACTGAATTAACTATTTCCAAAATATTCCCTGATATACATTTGCATTTTTAAATGCTTTTTCTTTTCTCAAATGGGAAGTCGTTATTTGTGTATCTCTCCTGCTTATGCATAGATAATGGAACTTCAAAGGCAGCATGTAGCGTCCAGATATTAAAAGATTTGACTACGGCTTACCATTTCCCTATTCCCATTGTACCTACAACAAGATGTGTATTAAAACACTTCCTTAATCATTTACCTCTATTAAAATGAAGGAAGAATACGTTTTTGTAAGAACCGTATGTTGAAAAATGAGTAGTGATTAATATGAATGTAACAAGAGAAATGTTACCCGTTATTTTCTGCAATAATGGATCTTTATTTTTCTTACGAGAACTTAAATATATACGCTTTTTGCAGGATTCTCTATAATGGAAAACCATAAAATATTTACTGAAAAAAGGAAGAAGAAAAAAAAAAAGAGCTGAGTCTGATGTAATTTTTCGCAGCACTCTTCATTCTCCAAATACTCAAAATACCAGACAAACTGTTTTACATAATCTTAACGTGATTCCTTCTATTACTCCCGATGGGTTGATTTGTAACAGAAACTGAACTACGGTATGCAAGAAGCTGTTTTATTTATTTATTATTATGTTACCATCACAATATCACTGCTTCATTTCAATAGCCGTTATCTTCCATAACGAGAAACAACTGATAGTGGTACTGATCGTGTGGGGGTTCCTTAGTGTTGGTTTGTATGCTTTTAAATATTAAAACACATTCACTCCTAAGTTCATACTTCCAGACTCTGTTGGGGATAGGGAGTGATTCTAGTTAAACAATAATTCCCCGCACCAGCTGATTTTCTGCATTGTGTACGCAATCAAGCCGACCCATATTGCTTAATTTAGGATGAATTTCAGGCATAAAGTGTGGCCTAGACGGCCAATGTTATTGTGAAATATTAGATTCGCCCCAAACAGTTCAATAATAGTTATGCACAGTGACAAAGACACACATTTTGTATCATGAATACAAAGAAAAGGATAAAGATTGGTACAAGAAAAAGCAACTGTACACCCGTGAAGTTATTGAATGAGTTTGGTGACTCAAAATATTTTAAAATGTTATGTGTTAATAAATATAATTATTTAAAAACCAATATTGTTCATCCGAATTTGCTGTATAACTACGGTTACTGGCACAGCGTTTAGCAAACCTTTCTACATTTACTAAATCTAATTATTATTACTATTATTATTGTTATGTTGTAATGTATTTACTAATTTATTTTGTAGTTTAACTTTCTTTAACCTGGTTTGGTCATATCGGACGATGAATGAAATTGATGAAATGATGCTCAAATGATCTCAGGGTTCATAGAAGCTTAAAGTTACTCGACATTCATCTTCTCAGGATAAGGGAAAACCCCGAAAAAAAACCTTACCCCAAGCGAGATTCGAACTCACGACCTTTCGAATGTGAGGCAGCTACGCTACCACCACACTACCCAGGCGGGCTCTAGATTAATTTAATATCAATAAAATCATCTACTACTACCCCCTGAATCCCAAATTCCTTTTAGCAATTGCAATCTACATAAATTTAAGATTCTAGACCACACCTGAGGAGCTTACTTTCATCGGAGAGTAAACATTGCCACCCCTTCAATACCCACTCCACAGTGCTTGTAGAACTATGTACATGACGATTAGCAATAGACGGCGAGCAGACGTTTCAGTAACAGACATTATCAGCAAGGAAAAATATATGCGACTACTTTGCAACCTATGGTCAGTCAATGTAGCAAATGTCCCATTGCAGTTACGATTAGAATTGGCAGAGAAGTATTATAAAATAGGGAAACGACTCGCAACTTCACCAACTGTTGCCAGATTGAGAGATTTTTCAGTTCGTATTGTTGCAATTGGTTCCACATATACTATATTATATACTATACATTTTGTACATGTAATGCTTTTCTGTATTGAGTTTTATTCTATTCTTACAAAATATTCTATTTTTGTTATTTTGTATTAATTCTTGTCTAAGTTTAACATTGTTTAACCATTCATCGACGACGAATGAAATTGTTGAAATTATGCTCAAATGAGCGTCACGGTTCATCTTCTCCGGATAAAGGAAAACTCCGAATAAACCTGGTAAATAACTCACCCTAACCGATATTCGAAGTCGCACTCTTGAATCTGAGATAGACACACCACAGTGGCAAGTTCTCTACTGTTTGTTAATACAGATATGGCTTCATTACTCATTTACACATTTCGACGAATAACAACATACTATGATAGATAACTTTTTCCAAGTCGGTCGCAGATCGATAGCTTTGAAGTTCTGTTCTTTTTGCATGAACACGCAAGAAAAATCTGATGTGTTATACTTACATGACTTTCTCTAACTGTTCTACAAACGGACTCCTTATAAAAGATTCTTCTTCTTTATACACCGTGCTAATCGAGATAAACATTAGCAGAATCCACTTATTACTTAGTTCCTTATAAGTAGAAGGGAATGCGCTTTGCAAAAGCGAGTCAGCTTTTTTTAAAAGTTGTCGTTATGCTTGGCCAGAGGTAGAACAAAAGAAAAACGGACACTTCCGGTCTGAGAAAACTATATTAAAATTGGTACCAATAACAAGGAATGTCTTGGAAACGGTCAAATCTACAAAAAAAAATTCAAATGACATAAATTGTGCGTTTTAACGAGATCTACATTTTTGTGTAAGTTTTTTCTATCTATTACGGTTTAACTGTAATGCAAAATTCTGTAAAAATCAACCGAATAAAGTGCTCTTCAGAGGCTATTCCCAGAAAATTCAAAATATACATTTTATTTGAGTTGTAAATAATTTCAATATACGATATTTTAATCAAAATCGTTAGAACCAGTTTTGATAAAAACTAAAATTTCACCTTTATTTTTCACGTAAAGGGTAGTTTGGGTTGGGGGGATTTTCCTGAAAATCTTCGTGTCGCATCCTTGGAAGGTACCAAACTTAAATACAAGGTCTAACGGTCTTTTAGTTGTTGAGCTATACTGTCCAGACACATACACGGACCTTTTTCTAAAATACTTTTCTTGGATTTAGGGGGTCTCAAAACATATTTCCGGTGAAATCTCGGTATCGAATTTTTGGATGCAATATAATACCTATCTACACACTATGTACATAGTACGTGTAGAGAAAGTAAAAAGAAAGAAAGATCAGAAAATTAGCGATTTGGAATCGAGAGAAATGTATTTGAAAATTAAGAGATAATTACAAACTGTATCTCGCAAACATTTTATTTGGCAGATATTCTGTACTTTAACCTCTTAATGTCCCATGTCCTAATTTGCATAAAACCAATATTTTATATTAATTATTTATTGAGCTGTTTAATTTTCAAAATGTTTAAGCGAGTAACCAAATGAAACCATTGGAATTAATGAAATCAGTTTTTTTTTTTTTTTTTTTTTTTTTTTTTTTTTTTTTTTTTTTAAATTAACGTCCCTTAATCTGGTTGGTCATATCAGATGAACAAAATCGATGAAACGATGCTCAAACGATTTTGGGGTCCATGGAGCTTAAAATTACTCGACAAGGGAAACTCCCAAAAAAACCTTATTCGAGTAATTCACCCTAAGCGACCTCTTAAATATGACAGACACGCTATTTTTAACGTGTGTAGCATCTCAAACTATAACAAAATTTAGGGCCTAGGAGCACAACAATCCCCCTTTTTAATTACACTTGAAATGAGCTCAGATCAGCCTAAATAACATGATAACTTTTTACTTTCTCTACACGCGCTATGCGCATAATGTATTGACAAGGTTTTGTAATTATCCCAAAAATTCGAATACTTTTAAATATTCTGCTCTAATCGCAATGATACGGCCCAATTATTTGACATGTGGAGCACGTTATTATTGGTTTATAAGTCTTATAGACATTTAAATTATTCAGGTACGTAGCGCTTGCTTCTCCTTTAGCGCTATCTTTCAGCGGTGGACTTTACCACCTGCCACCATGTGCACTTAGCGGTGAAGTCAAAGCCTGTAAAAATTCACCGTTTACAGAAAATAGCACAAGGATATCTCTAAGTACGAACAACACGATATGAAACTGATAGGCGTTTATTTACAAGAAAACTAGATTAATTTAAGTTCTCTAAAACTCCTCAAATAGTGTAATATAAGCAGATAACTAAATAGAAGCGAAAACTTTACATCCACAAAAATTGTCCAGGCAAGTGTACGTTGGTAAGACGACTCCACCAGTCTTCGACTGTTTCACGCTTCTCGCTTCTGATATAGTGAAAAGAGTGTGTTGAGTGATGGAGTAATGGTTAGCATTGTTGAAGAGTGTGTAATTTGATGTCTGCCGTGCGCACATTATGACACACCACAAGTTGCCACCTGCACGAAAAGAGGTGGCCAATGTGAAAGAAAGAAAACAGAATACTAAAAACATCTTGGAGAAGGTGAAATTAAAACCCCGAGTTGTTTTGTCTACGCGGTCAGGGTGCTTTTGTTGGCCCTGCGGCAGGCCGTAACTGGATGGACCGTTAAAAAGCGATAATGGGAGATTCATACGTATCTAATGAAGTACTCGCCGTGAAACGATTAACTTCTGTGATCACGTTCTTAGTAACTCTTCCATTTGTGGCACAACACTTTCTTCGGTGGCTATACAGAATTTTACTTTGAGGAGGGAATCCAAAGGTGACTAACCTGTATGAAATTAAAAAGTTGTCACACAAATGAGACACAGGCACAAAACTAACATATAGACACAATTGCCAAAAGTTATTTTGAACAAATATTTATACTATTTGGATAAGACATAAATCTGCATCTTCTAATAGCAAGATCGTGAGCTCCATGTAGACTTATTTGTACGTAAAAGAACTCTTGCGGGATGAAATTCCGGCACACCGGCGGCGCTTATATTATCCCGGCAATTGACAGCGTTAAAAAAAATTAAAATGCCCATTGACTGTGTGGTGTGTCTAAATAAGTATAGTGATTCCTATAAAATGGATTTACAAATGTTATATTTTCAATCTAAAGTTTTAAAATTTAAAAGTACAAATGCGTTTATAATACATAAGCAAGTCTTTTTGGTGATCTCGGAGAGAGAGAGAGAGAGAGAGAGAGAGAGAGAGAGAGAGAGCAAGTCTAGACGTACTTCTATAGTGTTCTTATTGTCCTATGTGGAAAAAGATCTCTCCGCAAAAGCAGAAGAAACTGACAATATGGTCAATATCTTATAACAAAGGCAGCTACCCTTTCTGAAATCAAATGGAGTTTTATTTATATACGCTCTTTAACTACTGTGGTTCCCATCGTCTCATTCTATATTGGGCGTGAAAGACGGACTAATTTTGCTCAGAGACCTCTTTATCAGGCTTGAGATTCTTTTACGTGGCGTAAATCTACGACCAACGGCTTTACTTCCCTTCCGAAGTCAATGGTAAGGACTTTTACGCCTGGAAAAAAATTCATCGTACTCCGCCGGGTTTGATACTATTTCTGAAGAAATGCTTCCCTCTGACACTGATTTTAGCTATGTTTGTAATTGCATTGCCGTATCAAATAATCTTCATTGTAGTAAAAAGAAAACATTTCGGGGGCTGGGCCCTCTTGCCCCCCTTTAACCTTTAATCAATAATAATTAATTAACCAACTCCTCCACATTAATTGCGTGACTTTTACACTTTTTTTCTTTAAATTTTGTGATTTTTTCTGGAAAAAAAAAGGAACTGAATGGAAACACAATTTGGGTAGAAAGAGCAAATAATATTTTTTGATTTACAGAGGGTGGTGTCATTAATAAAGGCACAACGACAGCTATAATGGTTTCGTTTCTTAATCGGCTTACCCTCCCCGTATTCATAAGACTGACACCCCCCTTGGACTTACAAGATAAGCCTGCAGGGGAGCCAACGGCACGAAACCACAGAATGGAGAACCTGTTACGAAGGATCGGTCCGTAGTCAGGCATGGACATGAGAAAGTGAATGTGATACGAAATGGAAGCGGAATTGGTGATAGGAAAGGTGATGATGGGGCAATTGATGGAATGAGTGACGGGGAAAACCGGAAGACCCGGAGAAAACTCGCCCAGACGCCGCTTATGCACCACAAATCCCACATGCGGGCGTTGGGATCGAAAAGGGGTCGCCTAGATGGGAGGCGAGAGGTCTAATCACTCAACAGTGTCGCCTCCGCTTTATTTGTAATGCCTCTAAAAGTAAAGAAATGAGTCACTTATTGCGATTTGTTTACCAAACAGTACCGGATGAAATGCGCTGGCCTAATAGCGTGGTGCGACGTGTCGTCTCTAATCGGGTTCTCGTAATTATTATTTTTGCTGCCGCTTCCGCCACTATGCACAGTTGGTGTTTAAAAATGCAATAATCCAGAGGGTGCTTAGACAGCAAGCTGATTTCTTTTCTTCTCCAAAATATAAAAGCGACAAAGAATGTTGGAACTGACCCAGATGGCTCAAGCAATAACAAAGACAGTTCAAATTCAATTTCCCAGACACTCAAATACGAATCCTCTCCTCCTACGGAACAAAATATATAGGAATATAACTGATATAGGAGAGCGACGCGCAGCTGGAGTCAACTGCCACGCATCGCGAGATTACAAAACGCCATCAAATCAACAGCATGGAGGGCGAATACGTAACTATGGCTAGTTAGCAACAAGTTATTCAAGTAGATGGTACAGAGAAGCGACTACGCAATAAGGCCATCTGCTGTCATGCACAGAATCAAATAACCAAAGAACCTTAAAATCGTCGCATTATTATTTAGATGTTTAGGCGATTAACGAACAGTTGCTAGAATAATTCATTTTTGTAAGAATAGTTTGTAGGAGGCTATTAGATGTATCAGGCATTTCAAAATGGAACCCCTGTCTATAAATTCAATCTTGCTAACTTTAAGGCATCAAAGCCTTTGAATGTGATGATTGACGTGCGCTATACTGTCAAACCTTCATCCACAAGAGCATCACTCTGTGCAGTAAATTACAAAAGAGCTTCAAATTGTCAACCTACTACTTGATTAACTGATTATAGAGCCTTACTCCCTATCAACTGCATATGTTAATGCAGTGTCACATATCACAAAAATCTGATGCGTTCCATTCACATGACTTTCTCTACATCGCTGTAACAAATTATAGTTTAAAAGAATATTTTTCTGTCTACTTTATGAAAATCGAGACAAATATTAGCAGAAGTTGTCTTAATTACTTGCTTCCTTGTAAGTAGAAGCAAAATAACGGAATACGCTAGGCTAATATGATAGTAAAATACTTTAAAAGCTGGTTGCCATATGGTTAAAAATCCATTTCTATGCAGGGCCAGAGTTTACAACCTTCCATGTAAGAAAAATTCAAGTATTTTGAATCTGAAGAAAAAAAAAATAACAAGGAATATCTCAGAAATGGTCAATTCCACGAAGGAAAAAGAAACATATATGACAAAGTGTGTGTTTTTACCTGATTTTGTGTAGTAAGTTTTTGCCTATCTCTTATGGTTTACCAGTTATGCAAAAGTCAGCAAAAATCATTCAGAATAAAGAGGCTATTCCCAGAAAATTCAACATATGTATACATTTTATTTGCCATATAGATATCCTTAATACACCGTATTTTAATCAAAATCGTTTTTGAGAAAATCAAAATTTTCCAAATTTTTTCCACATAAAGGGTGATTTGAGGTTGGGGGGATTTTTCTCAAAATCTTCGGTCGCATCTCTGGAAGATACTAAACTTAAATACCAAGTTTGGTATTTTACCGACTTTTCGTTTTTGAGTTATCGTGTTCACAGACACACACGGACCTTCTTCTACAAATGCTTTTTTTGGATACAGTGGGCCCTAATACATATATTTACTGTGAAATCTCGGTATCGAACTTTTGGGTAAAGTGCAATACCTTCTTATACACTATGTACATAGCACGTTTAGAGAAAGTAAAAAAACAGCATTAGGATGCGCACCTTGCACTCAGGCGTGATAATGTTAACTTATTCTACGTCATGCCTGTATATTTCATTTAAGTATAATCACAAAAAAAACACAAGTATAAAGTTTGAAACCGTAGTTGAATTTTGTTCAAATGACCCATACTTTGGTCAGTTTTCAACTATTTCTCTAACACGTACATATGTAGAACGTTAAAAATAGGTAAAAAAGATATTGTAATCCACCCATAAATCCGATACAGGGATTTCACCGGAAATATACGTTTTAGTGCAGCCCCGTAAAAAGAAAATAATTTTGGGAAAAGGTGCGTGCGTGCGTGTGTGTGTGTGTGTGTGTGTGTGTGTGTGTGTGTGAGGTCAAAAACGAAGAGTCGGTAGAATACCAAACTTGGTATTTAAGTTTAGTATCTTCCTAGGCTACAACACGAAGATTTTAAGGCAAATTTCCTACCCCAAAACTACCCTTTATATGGTAACACTGTCGACAACCTTTATTTTATAAAAATGGCTCTAACCATTTTGATTAAAATACCGTAAAAACACTTACATAACAAATAAAAAATGTACTTCTTGAATTTCTTGGAATAGCCTGAAGACCTCTTCATTCTTGATTGTTTTTGTATAACTGGTAAACCTAAGAGATATACAAAAATTTACTACACAAAAACACACACAATTTTACAAGATATTCCTTGTTATTGGTTTCAGTTTTAAAACGTTTCTCATACGGGAACATGTCAACTCCTGGTCATCACACAGCAACCTGCTTTTAAAAGTTTGACTATCGCTTTAGCCTAATGTATTTCCTTATTTCCCTTCTAGTTACTAGGGAGCAAGTAATAAGACCACTTCTGCTATTTGTTCTCTTTTTGTTACTTTCTCTATACGTACTATGTACATAGTGTATAGAGAAGGTTTGCATTGTACCCAAAAATTCGACACCGAGATTTCACGGGAAATGCATGTTTTGAGACCACCTGAATCCAAAAAAAGCATTTTAGAAAAATGTCCGTGTGTGTGTCTGTGGGCTGCATAGCTCAAAAACGAAAATACCGTTAAATACCAAACTTGGTATTTAAGTTCAGTATCTTCCAAGGATGCGACACGAAGATTTTCAAGAAAATCCCCCACACCCAACTACTCTTCACATGGAAAATTTTTCGAAATTTTTATTTTCTAAAAAATGGCTCTAACGATTTTGATAAAAATATCATATATTAAAGATATATATTTGACAAATATGTATATCTTGAATTTTCTGGGAATAACCTCTGAAGATTACTTTATTCTGGATGAATTTTACGGAATTTTGTGTAACTGGTGAACCGTAAGAGATAGACAAAAACTTATCACACAAAAATGTAGAGCACAATAAAACACACAATTTATAATAAGAACTATAGCTTTCCTGGCGACGTGTTAATTCAAAATCTTCTCGGGCTTCTAGGCTTCGGCTTACCTGGCTAGAAGCCCGAGAAGATTTTGAATTCACACAATTTATGTTATATACATTTTCGTGGAGTTGATCGTTTTTTTAGATATTCCTTGTTTTTTGTTTCAGCCTTAAAAAAACTTTACTTTTCTCATACAGGAATTGTCAACTCCTGTCGATACAAACAAAGGAACTTCAGTCACATAGCAACCATCTTTTGCTACCACTTTAACCTATGTTACTCCCTTATTTCGCTTCTACTTACAGGGAAGCAAGTAATACGATTATTTCTGTTAATTTTTTCTAACTTAGCATGAAGTAAATAGAAGCATAAACTTTTTAATAAAAATTTGTTGCAGAGATATAGAGAAAGTCATGTGAAGTCAGATTTTTTTTACGTGGAGTTGATCGTTTTTTAGATATTCCTTGTTTTTTGTTTCAGCTTTAAAAAAAAACCTATACTTTTCTCATACAAGAATCTGTCAACTCGTGTCCATACAAACAAAGGAACTTCAGTCACATAGCAACCAACTTTTGACTATCACTTTAACCTATGGTATTCCCTGATTTTGCTTTTACTTACAAGGAAGCAACTAATAAGACTATTTCTGCTATTTTTTCTCAATTATCATGAAGTAAATAGAACAATAATTTGTTGCAGAGATGTAGAGAAACACATCAGAATATTTTTTTTTTTTTGTATTGTTTCATTTATATAGCCCCCTTTAACATCTAAGGTCATATCGGGGCCTTTGCATTAGAAGCAACTCGTCTGTAGTTTCTTTACATTGGGTTTAAATCGCTTTTATTTTCCTTAAACACATACAATTCCAGAACACTGTGGGGGATAGGGAATAATTCTGGTTAAAGAAAAATTCCCCGTCCCAGCCAGGAATCGAACCGGGGACCTCCGGGTGAGAAGTCAGCTCGCTGACTATTCAACCACGGAAGCAGTCATTTCCGTTACTGTTTATCTTGATTGGCACGAAGTAGAGAGAAAGATCTACTTTTGTATGAATAATCGGTTACAGAAATTCATGTAAATGGGACACATATGTTAAACTCTTAATGCTTTACTATGTCACTGAAAGCTAGCTTGTAGATCTCAGTTTCTGAAAAAGGTGACACCTGCTAATACATTCTAGCCACATATTTAGGTTAATTACTTGGGGAGGAAATATACGTGCAAAGCCGGCAATAATGAGCTAGAGAAAGTGAGACACTTGTATAATAGTATATACAAGAGACACAAGCATAACAGGTCAATCGCTTACTATATTTTGTCTGTGACCGATTAAACGTTTGGCGGGTTTTTATCGGAGTTGCCACGTTTACTTGGTCGTAACGCAGCATGTAAAGACGATCGACCGAGATGCGACAACATTGTAACACAACACGCGACACTCAAGTTACAGTATCTGATCGCAATCAGCGATCAAAGAGATTCCGACTGGGGATGTTGGAATAAAGATCTACCACAACGTTTAGATGTTGAGGATCGTGTGCTCATTTGCGCCACTTTCTGGTTTTACATCTTCCAGATATCGGGCATGGTTATTATTCGTAAAAGCTGCTAATATGAAATACACCCGTTTTAATTTGTTAGAAAGCTATCCGGAAATTACTTTACTTAAACTAAGCTCACTTAAATTTGTAAAATAAAAAAAATAGTCCAATACATCTTAAAGCTTATTTAAACGAAAATTAGGGATTACTAAAGAGCTAAACACAAAATAGATGCTCACATTTATATTTCTCTCTTCCCCCTCGAATACCAACATATCTTTAAGAATAGGCTTATATTTGTATTCATTACCTAATATTTCTTATACATTTAGGTCAGAATTCACCAAAAATATTGTAATACAGCAGTAATGGAATTTGCTTTAAAAAGACGTAAATTAAAATCCTACCATTATTTCTAGAAAGTTTTGAATACTTGTAAGACATCTTATGTTAATAAACAGCACATATTGTATAGTTTTAATACGTATTTTGTTAGGATCACATATTAGGCATATTAGGGGTCAAATGTTTAAAAACCAGCTTGGCATATTTTGGTCATGCATAATAAAAGAAGCTGATTCATTTTATTGCAGTATTGCTAGCTCAATACATATTCACGTTACTAATTATCTCCAGGCTTGAGGAATAATGCTATCTCTTTCTAAGAGTATTCACCGAGCAGATGGATATAAACAGTGGGTCTGAACTGTTAAAATTTGGACAGAAAAATAGACAAGAAAACTGGAAAAAGAGATTGATCAAGTCGACCAAAATGATATAAAAGATGATCGCTGGCTTTCCGTGCCCATGGGTTGAAGAATCATAAGACAGGGCTATCTAAGCGTGGCTTAAATGCAACAATCTCATATCAACATATTTACTGACCACAATACAACTTTTGTAGTAAAAATTCTGCCATATCTGCGACACAGATATGACCTAACATTTGCTGATTTCAATGGATGTAAAGAAAGGTGATTGACAACATATATGTAAATATCAGCTTCCATATTTAATAAAACTGTTATAAAATCGCAGGAAACAACTACTACATATTCTAGAGGTTTAAATTACGAAGGAAAAAAAGTGTTCATATCAGCGCCGCCGATGCACCGAAATTTTGTTCCGCAAGAAGATTTACATGATAGTAAATCTACTGACATGTGGCTGTCGTTTTTAAGTTAACTAAAAAATCATCGGTCTGGGCCGGGTTTGAACCCGTTTTTTTTTTTATTTTATTTACAATGGATATAAAATGAACTAGAAAGGGAGAAAGAAACTAAATAGACTATTTCTCACAAATATGAGAATATGCATGGTAATTGTATCTAAAGAGTAAACAGATTTATACTCCAATAAAAATAAAACATTAAAATTAAAAAAATAACGTTGAATATAACAATAAGGTCTCTAATTGTATCAAAATAAGTACGAGAGTTTTCAATAATATGAAGAAGTACATCAAACGTGAACGTTGTATCTGTAAAATTTACCATGTCATAGGAACGCACTAATCCCATGGCCAAGGATTCAAGCCCGGTCCAGACCAATGGCTGCTAAGTGTGCTTAAAACTGACAACCCCATATATATATATATATATATATATATATATATATATCTTTCTAACACGTGAAAAAACTGCGGTACGAGATTCCCGCACACGGACGGCTCGATATGATCCTGGCAATAGATTATATTTGAGAGCAGCTTCAAAATTCATGTTTTCAGTGCTATTTATTTGAATAATAATTTTAATAGTTTTAATTTCTTACTCCATACAAGGCCAAAGAGGAAACCCGAGAACAAAATGGCAGTAATATTTTACAGCTACATGATAGCCTTTTACCCGCGTTTCACTGCCTCTTAATGCGTCACACGAGAGGCGGGACACAAAAAATGCAGTTAATGTACCATGCGTTCATGTTAGTTGACACTCTCGGGAATTCTCCTTTCCACTTGACATAATTAATCTATCTTCTGTAATTACTATGGTTCGAGAAACATAAACGTCGTTAAGACGGGAGGGAGGGACATAAACAGATTAAAAGTATACATTTCAGAGGAAACGGAACACATGGCAGGAAGAATACGTCATCGTCTTTAAAATAAGTATGTAAAGAAGGAAGCCATAGCAAAAGTAATTATTTATTGTCTTAACTATATCTTCTATAACAAACTTACACACAGATCAGATATCAGGTGCTTTCATTGGTTCGCATATTCTGAGGAAACACCTGAAAACCCTACATTTTTAGGAGCCTGTTCATACAGGATATTAAAAAAATACTTTTACAAAGTTTGGGGACAGGTTCCTTACATCAAAGAAAAAGAAAAACATGTTCATATAAATACATGTCCCTTCGTTCTCGATTTATTGAGATTCAAAATGCTATTAATCAAAACATTTTACAGTAACACATTATTCTATTTTTGACGTTTTCAGTTTGTTAGGAGATCTTCCACACAAATACCAATTATAGCAAATGATTCAATTGACTTCCTCTTGCGTCTAGACACGCAAGCGCTCGTCGAAGCATGGAATATCAGAATGTCAAATTCTCCCAGTTGATGTATAATTTCCGAGTCTTCCATGACCGCAGATTAAGAGTTTCTTCATCCGGGAGGTCTACTGCATAAACCAATGGTTTAAGGTGCCCCCAAAAGATAAACATCCAAAGCATTGAGATCTGGGGAACGTGTAGTCCATGGAACAGGTCCCCCTTTACCTATCCATTTGTCATGTTAGATACTAGCCAGTGCATTTCGAACAATGAGATTAAAAAGTGCTAGAGCATCATGCATAAACCACATGTTTCTTCTTATTTGCAGAAGCACATTTTCTAATAAGTCTGGGAGAGTGTCTGAATGAAGTGCCTGTAGACAACATTTGCAAAGCATACTGGAGGAATGTATCACACATATGATAAATGACAAATGTTAACAAGTAGTTATGGAACACAAGGCCAACTCCGAAGGGTAAAGGGGTCAAAGCCTTCTATGAATGAGTGCATAAATAAATGAAGTCATTAGGTTGGACCCGGAAAGCAGTTGAAGGTAACTTTCATTAATAAATTGATAACGCGAAAACGAAGAGCATATTTTATATAAACATATTTTCTTGTTTCGATGTCAGGAATCTATCGCCAAACGAGAAGTATTTTTCAATCACTTAATTCCTCTTAACACCACCATTTGTATGAATATTTTTTTAAAGTCATATCGATAGTTTTGTCATTGGAACAATTGCTCATCTGTAATTACTCACTCGTTTAGTATTCTGATAATCTTTGGGTTTGTTTAGTTCGGTTTTCTTTATAAACGTTAAATTTACACACATATTTACACTCTCATTCTTACTTTGACTCTACTCAGGATGGGGGAATAATATAAGTTTAAAAAATGTACTCATTTTCCAGTAGGGAATCCGAACCATGACTTCTAGATTTGTAAGCTAATGTGTTAATCACTACAGAGAGGTACTTCTCTTAATTCTGTTTCAATTTCAAATATGAAAGTGTTTTAAATTATTTTGCAACTCATGTATAAAATGCAACTCGGAAACGAATGCACCTAAGATAATAATACTTAAGGTAATAACACAGATACTAGAGATCTGCACCAGCCGATATCCTTAGGCCCGGCCCAGTCTGACCCTAAAATATATTGTGCTGAACCAGCATGTCCGGTTGTAATTGCTTAGTTTTGTTTTAAATAAATATGTTTGTCGTTTTTACTTTTAGCAATTTAACAAAACCTAAGAATAAATTAATAGTTAAATATTACAAATCAAGTTGCGTAGAAGGAAATAAATACCAGTGAGGCGTGCGTTGAAGAGCCAGAACGCTGACGAATCTACCACGTTATATGAAAATCATCCACTTCTAGGAGAACTGTGCACGGGCTTAATTTGAAAAGTGGTATCGGGATCAGCCCGGACTTGGGTTTGAAAATAAAGAGGAAGAAACTTTAACTATGGCGATCAATAAAGAATGAGATGCTAACGAACCACAGTAATTAAAGTGTCCACAAATAAAACCAATGTACATTTCATCCCATTTCTTTAATGCGTGCAATAATTATAAGTACAGTTTCCATTAAGCGGTTTTCAGAATGTGTCGTACACTGGTATTGATAACTCCTGTCTCAGTGATACTTTGTGTGGTAGACCTCGGAGACAGCATTGCATATTTTTAAGACTATAGCCGAAGAAGCTGAACTTGTAGCTGTATGAGGTATTCCAAAGCTTTGCTTATGCTCGCCACAAGTGATACCAATTATTGTCTCCTAGAGTCAACACAAATCCGTTAACCATGTTGAAGACTGTGTTGTAAACTCAGGCCTTCACAAACGTTAAACTTCAGCGACATTTTCAATTCTGAACCACCGCTTTAAAATGAGCTTCCGTTGCTCAAACCTAAAGCGTGCCCTGACCATTTGATTCACTATCATAGTCATATATTATTCTCACATGACCCACGAAAGAAAAAGCGGGCAATCCTGATAGCCGAATGGAGGTTTGTGTTTGGTTTCAGCATCATTTTGGTAAATGAGGATGATGAACTTATAACGAAGATTGTAAGAACTGAGGCCCAATTCCAGTTTAAACGGAACCATGAATCCTCATCATAATTGTGTTTACTGGCCCCCCCCCCAAACACACGTTCATGTCAACAAAGCAGTCATCTTATCCCGGGTGAATGTTTAATGTGGCACTGTCATACGGGGGTTTCAATAACCCTTCTTTATTGAAGGTACAATAACTGGCGAAAAGTGGACTTTCTCAAACATTGAGCTTTATCAACAAGGTGGGGTACCCTCCACAGTAACACAGAGGCGCCAGGTTTTCCTGATTTCCTGGACGATAACCTGTAGGGACACTGTATAGGACGAAGAGATGCATTTTGAGTTCAGCACGTTCACCAGATTTTTTAGACTTTTGGGGGACGCCGAAGGGTGCAGTGTATCGCAGGAAACCACTGGAAGCATGCGCAAAATAACACAACGTTTACCACCATTCGCTATTTCAAGATATGTCTGGCCACTAACGGCAACATTATGAGAACCAAAGTGGACGAACAGATACAGGAATCTTCCATTAAACAACATAACTAAGTTCAGTACACGCAAAAAAGAACGTGATTTGTGTATGCATACATGTTTGACGGACCATTTATTTGCATTCCTCTGAGTCAGAGTAGATACTCTTGGGTACTCAAACACAAACCTCAGAGCCCGGCTAGAGAGAAAGGCAATTGCCAATACATCACTGGGCGAAGGTCATAGCACAACGATTGCGTTGCATCCCAGCATTTGATTCAGCGTGACAATAGGTGTCCCTCGATGATGAGGCTATTGCATACTGCAAACATACCCTAGTCGTTGGCGCCAAGCTGGTACAGTCTGTTCTGTGGAATGAAAAAGAGTAGTTTCTACTCCAAGACATTCTCAATGAAATATTAAACCTTTTACGAAAGTATGTTCTTTTATGAATCCAGCATGTCCCAATTCTAGTTCTCAGGCTTTGTCGCTTCTTTTTAGTCGTTCAGTATTTTCGATTACCTCCCCCCCCCCCCACCAACACACACAGATTTCTTATTTTATTTATGATGTCAGAAAAGATAATCAAACCAGTCATTACTGTTTCTAAAATATGCAATAATAATTGTAACTTTTTAAAATGAAAATGTGTGGATATTTCAACTCAGTAGGAGCAGTTATTTAGGATGCTCACCATGTTCATGTGAACCGTTTTGTTTAAGTTTCTTGGAACTCTAATGTGTAGAATCTTAACTCTGTGTTTACAGCAAATTCATTCCAACAGTAATTTACTCCTCCTAATCATGGAGGTGTAAAACCTACGTCAGAGTGAACGCACCTAAAGTGGTAGAAGCATTTTTTGTATCTACCATATATGTGGTTACTGTACAGCAGTGACTCCAAGTGTGACATCTGCTAAGGGTTTTTTTTCTCCCCTTCCCAGAACCTCAAATTTCTTGAGCAATAAGAGGTAGAGCCATTTCTTCTGTCCTTTATTTTTTATTCAGTTTATTTTGGGTCACAGAGCATCCTAGTTACAGAGGTCAAATGTATTATCTAACTAAAGGAAATATTTTGGTAGCTTATCCTCCTTTAACCTGGTTGCTCATATCGGACGATGAATGAAATCCGCGAAATGATGTTCAAATATATCAGGGTATATATATATATATATATATATATATATATGTGTGTGTGTGTGTATGCAATATTATTAGAAAATTAATTTCTGTGTTCAAGATGAATAAAGTACTGAAAGTAAGCTACACAAAAGTAAAAAAGCATAATTTGAATTGCCGAATCAGTGCTCAAATCCCTTACGTACCTGTACAATATACATTTGATATGGGCAGAGGGTCTTACAAAGTGCATCTGACACTTGGAACTGGAAACACAGCTAAGGAATTACGTGCAAAGGACAAGCAAAACCCGCTTTAGGAAATTCGATCGCTGAAAACTATAGGAAGGCTAAGTAAAAAAAACTGAAGTACGGCTGGCGTGGCGAGGCGACGGTAAAAAGTAAACTCAGGTGTTGGTGAGAAGTCACAATTCATCTTCCACTCCTTTTGCCTGTCACATTTGTTTATTTTACGTGAGTCCTTCCTTACCTGTACTGGCCTAGAGTTTTAAGTTTCCATTCAACGGCGACAGCGACACAAGTCCCAGTGCATTCCCTCCAACAAAGAACCTTGGGAAACTACAGGTCAAACAAATGAAGCGCATCACAGTCCTTGGCATTCTGGTTTACACACGAGTAGAGATGGTCAATTTCAGCATTTATTGTCCGAAAGCTACAAATCCAAATTCGTAACTAACTACACGTTCAAAAACTAGAGAGGATATACGGGTATAAAAACTAGTTTTACTTCTTTACAGCGGCGTAACCGGGGGTGGGGGTTGGAATCCACCCGTTGCTATATATATATGTACTATATTCACTAACTTTTGTATATTTCTTACAGTTTACTAGTTTGAAAAAAATCAGCAAAATGCATCCAGAATGAACAGGTCTTCAGAAGCTATTCCTAGAAAATTAGATATAACACTTACTTCTGATATAAATATCTATAAATTACGGTATTTTAGTGAGATCGTTTGACCCATTTTTGAGAAAAACAAAATCTTCAATTTTTTTTTTCATGCATCTTTTTCTGAAAATCCTTTTTGTGGTTTTAGGGAAGCCTAAAACATTTCCGGTGAAATCTCAGTATAGAAATTTTGGGTGGAAAGCAATACCTTCTGTATGTACTATCCTAAAAAATCTTGTGTTCCATTCACAAGACTTTCTCTACATCTCTGCAATAAATTGTTAAAAAGCTTATGCTTCTATTTACGTCATGCTAATTAGCAGAAATAGTCATATTACTTGCTTCCTTGTAAGTAGAAGCGAAATGAGGGAGTTCCATAGGTTAAAATGATAGCCAAAAGCTGGTTGCTATGTAACTGAAGTTTCTTTGTTTGTATGCATAGGAGTTAAGAAATTCCTGTATGAGAAGAGTATAAGTTTTTCACAGCTAAAACGAAAAACCGGGAATATTTTAAAAATGATCAACTCCAGGAAAAAAATGTATATGACATAAACTGTGTGTTTTATCGTGAGCTACATTTTCTGTGCCATAAATGTTCCCCCATCTCTTACGGTTTAGCAGTTATGCACAATTCCGTAAAATCCATCCAGAATAAAGTAGTCTTCATGGGCTATTTCCAGAAAATTCAAGATATACACTTTATTTGTCAGGTAAGTATCTTTAATATACGATATTTTAATCAAAATCGTTAGAGCCATTTTTAAGAAAATCAAAACTTTCAAAAATTTTTCAATGTAAAGGGTAGTTTGGGGTGGGGGGATTTTCTTGAAAATCTTTTTGTCGCATCCTTGGAAGATACCAAACTTAAATACCAAGTTCGGGCTTTAACGGCCTTTTCGTTTTTGAGCTATGCTGCCCACAGACACACACACACACACACACACACACACAAACGGACATTTTTCTAATAATGTTTTTTTTTATATTCAGGGAGTCTCAAAACATGTATTTCCGGTGAAATCTCGGTATCGAATTTTTGGGTGCAATGCACTATGTACATAGTTCGTATAGAGAAAGTAATAGAAAAAGTAAACAAGTGTAAATAGTTTGAAAGCATTTAGATAAAACATGCAAGACTTATAAATTTCTCTTGTGGGTATCCTTAAGTCCCTAAACAACGCGCCAATTTTGAGTCTGTAATGCAGTATATTGTTCCTCGTTAGAAGCCTTTTCCAGATAATTATTTTAAAAATTCATATGTTACTCATTAGCTAGTACGAATCTGGGTGTACAGGGAATATTTGTTTACAACTGCAAGAGCTCAAGATAAATAAGCAATAAGAAATCATGCCATACATTAATAAATTATCTAAAGCGAGGTTTCCAACTCAGGTGTTCTGAAAGGAAGAAACCTGCCTGAAGGCCGAATGCTCAGGGTTGTTTTATCTCCCTCTTTGCTTGTTAGTCCATGAGATATTTGTATGCTGTGAACACATACACGCTAAAAATATTCCTAGTGCGTGAAAAGTTTTAATTTGTTAGACATCCGATCCATGATCATACATTATCCCGGGCGTGCACACGTTGAATGGCTAAACACGTTTCAGCGCGCTTGCTGTTGATGTATGCAGGCGAGTTACAGAAGTGCAGCCACATGACAGCTTCGTCTTTCATCCCACTTTATGTACAAGGAGAACCAAAAATACTGGCGCTTTTAATTTACCTTATCATGTGATCGGTAATAGAATTGCGCACATAAATTCATCACATGGTGGACACAAATATTTGTAGCTATCCGAAATTTTGTAAACAAAAGCGATCAGATTTATGAAAAGACTGCACAAACTATGTGTAGTCTAACATTGGGTTCATTTTCTCGAAAACCTTTTGTAGTATTTATCTTAATGGTCATTTTAGATAAGAGGTTAATCCGAATTTCTGCAAAGCATTTAATGCATGTGCACTACATTTTTCTTCACCACAAGGTACTAATAGAAATTCTTACCGATTGTAAAATTACTGAAAACAGTTCAAAGCAGTATCAATGTCTCACCGCTACTTTAAATGTGAATTGGTGGTCGATTAGTCACTCCAGGTAGTGTCCACCGAGCCATCATAACTGAAGGTGAAATGGCTGCTTTTGCCGATAGTTTCGTTTAAATATTGCAAGAATTAAATCGTAAATAAAACAAATGAAGGGGAGACGGTACGATTTATATAGTAACATTCCACTTCAAATATTATTTATATGAAATATATATATTGAAACTGTAGACACACACACAGTTGGAGGATTAAATGCATTTTATTAACACCTGCGGTAAACATGCAAAACGCACGGTGTGCAGGAAGGGGATAAAAAATCACTATCGTTAAAAAAAAATGTAATATTTAGTGAAACGAGTCTTGCTGAGGATGATACCTTTCACGAAATTTTAAATGTATTTCAATCTCGTGTATACAATATTTTCTCCGCTACTAGAACGTAAACCAGAGTAACTATTTAAATTAATTATACATATTTATTATTTTAGATGGAAAAGCAGTGGCACTAATATATATGAAAAAATCGAAGCTGGTTTGGCTTCGTAGCATTTGAATAGATCATTCATGATAATGACCAATTATTAAAATTATTAACAAGACCATCAAATGTCTGGGCTAGGTAAATATATTCTGCTAATTTAACAGATAGTTATGAAAATAATATTCTAAAATTAGAAATTCAAAACTCCAGGCCAGCACATATGTACAGCACGTTTCTTACAAAACTTGGCCGCCGGGGGTACGGCCCATGTGACCTTCCTTCACTGCATTTTCCCTGCACGCGCGTCCTACATCTGTTCTGTCATCACACGTGCGTCAGTCTTTCTTCTGTTGTAGTCCAATGAATAACTTCAGGCTCCCCCCCCCTTAAAGTGCTTAAAAATGCAGTATACTGTGCCACAAAGAGTGTTTATGTATGTACGATACATATGCGCTTACATCATCTTGAGGGAAGGTGTAAGGCAGTTTGAAACAATTTCTTGGTACGCGTGTTCCGAATAGAGAGACCAGGAGCATTGTAAATAAATTCAGGGAGACGGGATCAATTTGTGATAGGAAAAGAAAGGTAAACAGGTGCGTGCTTACGGAGCAGAAATTAGAAGAAATCGGTGAACGGTTAGAACAGTCACCTCGAAAATCTCTTTGGTGCCTTGCACAAGAAACTGACATTTCGAAAGCTTCAGTATGGAAAGCAACAAAACATTTAAAACTCAAACCATACAAGGTTACTGTTGTCCAGGAATTGCTACCCACAGTCGGATACATTTCTGTAATTGTATGGAATGTTGATAATGGAACAATCGATCCACGATTTATTAATAGTGACGAAGCATGGTTTCATTTACATGGTCATGTGTCACCACAGCACAGCCGATATTATGCCACAAAGTCAATTTCCTCCTTGACACTCCCTTGCATGATCAAAAAATCGGGGTATGGTGCGCAATAAATGGATACAAAATAAAAGAACCTATTTTTTGTGAGTGTACCATAAATGCAAAAAAGATACAGAGATAATATACTGGCCCATGTTTTGAACAGCTGACGACATTGAATGCCGGTCTGGATCTTTCCAGCAGGATTCTGCCACCACGCATACAACTGATGAATCATTACAGTTTATTGCAGAAATGTTTTTTAGTTGACGTCCACGCATGTGTGACTGGGTGACGGGCCGTGCGACTACCAGCCAAATGTACAGCAAGTACGTGACCGGGAGACAGACCGTGCGCCTGATGGCCAAGTTGTGTGGCACATTTGCTGTACTAAGTGCACAACTTTTCTTTGGCGCCCCATTTAAGGGGAAAGCGAGGCCGAGGGGAAGAAATGATTAGCTTGTCTGTCTTTCTGCAGAGTTATCAACCGAAGAAAGTTTCTTTCTCTGACGTCATCAGCCATTATGTTAAATAGTTTATATTACTTTATCGGGAACTAGCTGGATTATTAAACACAGCGCACATGCAGGTGCGTGAACTATGGGATCTCGCGACAGAATTAAACTAATATGGCTAGAGAACTAGAATGAAACTTTAGCATAGAAGCCACTGGCTATCAGGGTGTAGAGTACTTCGTGTCTCAATGTTGTCTATGCTCTGCTTCCGAAATTGTGCGAAACCTACCGAATAAAAACGAGCTGAGCGCCCAAGGTACTTTCCCATTTGAGGAAATGGATCGTGAAGGTTTGTGATTTTATTTGATTATGTTTTTCTTAACCTTCTTTAACCTGGTTGGTTGTATCGGACGATGAATGAAATAGGTGAAATTATGCTCAAATGATCTTGAGGTCGATGGAGCTTAAGTTATTCGACATTCGCCTTCTCAGGATAAGGGAAAACTCCGAAAAAACCACATCAGGTAACTCATCCTAAGCGAGATTCGAACTCGAGACATCCTGAATGTGAGGCAGACACACGCTACCCCACACTACCAAGGCGAGTTGTCAATTTGTCAATATTTAATAAATACAAGTTTTTCAAAATCCGTAAGATTCTTAGAACAACCAAATTTTCAGTCATCCGAAAAGGTATAGGTATTCGCCAACGAATTTCTTCGGTTTAGAGAAAAGATGAAATATGATGATGCTAAGTCAGGCAAAATGTGAATGCGGCAGTTAATCACACCTCATTTCGTTTATTTTCTTCATTGCAACAGCACACATGTGAGGGCGAGCATTGTCACGATGGAAGATTACTTTCTTCTTTGGCAAGCACCGTCTTTTCTCGAGTATTTTAGTCTTCAATTGATCCAGAAGGTTAGATATAACGCTACGACGAGAGATTCTTCAAGGAAAAGATAATCAATCAGCAGCTCAGCCTTGAAATCCCAGAAAATAAACGCTTTCATCTTTTAAGTCGATTTCACACAGTTTGCCTTCTTGGTGGTGGAGAGAGAATCTCGATGCTTCCATTGCTAAGACTACCGGCTTGTTTCAGGTGTTAAGTAGTGCCCCTATGTTTCAGCACATGATACAAAGCCCTATGACCTCTGAAAACATGCGAAACTTTGCTTAGGGATTTGCCCTTTGATTAGTTTTAGATCCAGAGTCAGCAGTCCCGGCGCCAATTTTTCAGATACTTTTATCATTTCCAATTCTTCTCTCTCAAAATATGAAACACATATTCTCCACGAAATACCCAGAGCTTCGGCCACTTCGGACACTTTCAAACTCCTTGATCTACTTGAAAATAATGGTGCAGAATCCTCCCCCCCCCTTTGATAGTGTTTAAAGCCCCGCTTTTACTACTTATGGCACTGCATGCGATAACACTCATGATACCTGCATGGAATAAAGATGGAGTACCGGTGGAATGTGATGGCGGGGGAAACCCGAGAATCCAGAGAAAAACCTCCCCTGCGTCCACCACAAATCCCATATGCGGTCGTTTGGGATCGAATCCGGGCCCCTAGGTGAGTGGTCTAACCATGGCGCGGCCCTAGAATCTCCAGGAGCAACTGTTCCAGGTTGGCTCCTCGCCAAAGAGCAGCGAAAGAAATTACTCACATGGTATCATTGAGGGAAACTTTTCGTCACGGTTGAATCAAGCGTTGCAATGCAAGCGCAAGTATTGTGCTATGACCTTCGCCCAATGACCTTCCCTCTAGTAGGGTTCCGGGGTTTGTAGTTGCGCACACTAGTACTCTAGTACAGACGAGTATAGTGGAACAGGTTGCCCTAAGGTGTTTTGTCATTCCATTCCAATCCTTAATTATTATTTAATAGCCGCACGATCGCATTTTCCATATTTTCTTACGCTTTAAACGAGAAAAGTGGTCAGACTGAAAAATGCATTGCCATAGCCGGGATTTGAACCACGGATCTTCCAGTGTCCGTCCGACAGGAGCTGAGGTGGCAAGAAGAACCAGACGGAAATCGGACTCTACCTTCCAACTCTTGTCCTAAGTTTAATTCTAATTATAGACATGGAATATCAATAGTTTTAGTTTAACTTTTATCATTTCAAATATTTATCAACAAAGTTCCCCTCCCTTAAAATGTATTTAATTAGCACATCATGTTGATTATAGCATTAGAATATCAAGCGAAACTAGCCGAATGGCACCTAACCACCGTGATTTTAAGTATTACCAATACCATGCTTCTTTAATTTCTGACTCAACGCTACCCCCAATGATAGCAGCTTCTAGGTGTTTTCCTAATACCAAGCAAAAGTGATTGATGGTAATGAACTTGCGTGACTTGACTTCAATCGAACTGGTGATTTGGAAATAAAATTGGTCATCTAACAAGCATCATTTATGCAGAATTGGATGGTACTGCACAGCCATTTTGATATTTCATATTATTATTATTATTATTATTATTATTATTATTATTATCATCTCCCAAAACTAGTATGCAATAAAAAATGTAAAGTGAACAAAACAATGGTATTTTCAAACTTTTCCGCTATAAACCACTTAGCTACACTCATATCGCAATATAGTATAATAAAATCGTAGATATGCTCTAAAGTACCCAAAAGCGCCTTCATATTTAATATTTTCTTGTTCTCCTGCAAAAACATTTCCATACATTTAGTTTTGCCACATTTATATGCGCGCTCTTCCTCAAGCGTGTTCTCGCACTCTACAACTTTATTAACAAAATGTTAACTACCTGTACAATTGCTACACGCTGCTCTTTATAAACGCTCATTAACATATGTTTTATAACAATTTTCAACAAGAAAGACGCGAATGAGAGAATCCCTTGCTCTCGAGAAATCCATCCGCTCTAGGCGCCAGACAGTACTAACATTGTCGAGTGGCTTCTTCCGCTAAAGTGGAACGTTACTACTGCATGCCCCAGCACGTTGGTTAACAACCACTTTTGTTAGCGTTCCCAAGCGCGGATATGACATTTAAACACCGAGAAATCGATGTTCACTTTTGACATTAAAACATATTACGTGCAAAAGTATTAAAATCTTCTCTAAATATTGCCTTTTGATACGGATCCTATAGGATGTTGATGAAAAGCTAATTCTTCCATCCGTTTCAAGTTAATGATGACAACAGCAACAATTAATAACTGCATAGAAATGGTTTCAATTCAGAAATACTGACGCCGTGGTAACCCTGAGAAACTGGAACAGCTACGTCTGCCTGCAGTATCTCCATGGCAGCAAGATGGATGGAACTAAATCAGGGAAGCCAAAAGTCTGAAGTAAAGAGAGTGGAAGGGGGGGGGGGATTATGAATTTAAATCCTATATCTATTTCAAATTTCTTCTTCTTCCTTTGTAGCACTTAAAACCCCAAAGAACCAACCAGTAAGCAAATGCTTGGGTCAGTTGCCTGTCGAGGAAAAGGCAAACTTTGGACCACAGTATAGGTATCCAGGACAGGATGCGTGTATAATCTGGTATGGCGGTGTTAAAGGAAATGAAATGTAAGAATGAATAGGATGATAAGAAAATTCGCGGATCGCACTATTCGGCCCAGCACTCGCCTAACGAGAGGAAAACCGTAAAAAGTCATACACGTTACCGCGACGCCACTTGCTCGGTATTCTAAATTTCAATGTATTTTAAACGCACTATTTCTTTTTTATATTCTCCCAGTGGGAGATTAGTTTTTCTACACAACGGTCATGAATGAAAACGGGAGTTTCTATGTCTTTACTTTTACTTTTTCGCAATTTTGGCGGTATTTATGTGAATTAGAGGGTTTAGTAATACAATTATTACTGTAATATAAAGGCTTAATAATACACCAAGGTTTAATATTACCAACAGTAACATCGCCTCAGAAACATGGACACATAATTTAACAGTAAAGGACATTTAAGAGAATCTTTAAGGGGTAGAACAAGAATGAAGATACAATCATGAGATCTACAGCCTGTTTAGGAAACCGGATATAGTAAGATATATATCAAAATCAACATGCATCACAATCTCTGATGTGAAGAGAATGAGTGACGTCTGACAAGAAGATTGCTAGCTCTAAGATCAAGGATGGATCTGAGGATGACAAAGACCGATATTAAAATGGGGGGGGGGGTGGAATAGAAGAGGACTGTAAAATTCTGGGTAAAAGGCACTCGAATAAGGCGGCGCAAGAAATATGAGATGATTGGGAAATTATTCTGAGGAAGGCCGGGCTTAATATGCTTGTTTGAACGGAATTTAAAAATATTCATATTTAAAAGAGTACCATGTGCTACTTTTGAAAAGTACAATTGGGATAACGAAAGGCTAGTTCACTTTCTGAATATCACCTTTGGAATTGTAGCCTTCAGCTTCTAGAGGCAGAATGTAACTTTCACCAGTATCTTTCCCTAGTTTGAGTATTAAATATAGCTAATATAAGCCAGGTCAATTTATTCTCTTTCTTTTTTATTTTTTAAACAATACAGTTCCGGAGTCTGATCGGGACTCCGGCACTGTATACCCTACTTTTTATTTACTTAATTTGTTTACTTTGATTACTGTATGATTACTAAATTTCTGTTTTTCCTTTTACACACACATACACAAACATATAACACCCATGCCCAAGGCGGGACTCGAACCCAAGGCGAGACGCTTTGGCGAGCGCGGCCATGAGGACCGGCTTCTTGGGTAGAACTCTTAACATCAGCATATATATATGGTCTACGGACTTCCTAATTAAGCATTTATTAAGCATTTTTTGGTTCTAAGATTTGTTCCTATTAGTAACGACAAAAACAATTAAACTAACTCTCTGGTCCAGTGGTCAGTGTTCTGGCTTCTCAACTAGAAGACCCGGTTTCGATTCCCGGCTGAGGCGAGAGTGAATGTATTTGTGTGTTTAACAGTATAAGGCTGAAAAAAAAAAAAAAAAAAAAAAAAAAAAAAAAAAAAACTAACGTCATTAAACTCTACAGCTAAACGAGAAAACACCAGCATTGTTTCTAAAGCAAAGCCCACGATATGGTCATAAAAGTTAAGGTGATGGCATCTGTGAAATTTGGACAAAAATTGTGAAAAGCAAAAAAGTATTTTCAGAATAAAGTGATTAGAAGTGCTTAGATACCATTCTTAGCTTTAAGAAAATATATAGCTTTGCTCACTTGGCAGAGTTTAAATATCACTTAACTAACGTTACAGATGGGTGGGCTCATTCTTATTAATAGCCACTCCAGCTTTAAACCTTATTTTCTCACATCTTTTTACTTTCTCTACACGTGTTACGTACATAATGTATAGAGAAGGTATTGTATTGCACCCAAAAATCGATACCGAGATTTCACCGGAAATACATGTTTTGACATCTTCTGAATAAAAAAAAAACATTTTTTAAAAAATTACCCATGTGTGTGTATGTGAGACTGGGCAGCATACTTCAAAATCCAAAAGACCGTTAAATATCAAATTTGGTATTTATGTTTGATACCTTTCAAGGATGCGACACAAAGATTTTCAAGAAAACCCCCCACCCCCAACTACCTTTTATATGGAACATTTTTCGAAAATCTTGATTTTCTCAAAAATGGCTCTAACGATTTTGATTAAAACCTCTTATATTAAGATATTTACATGACAAATAAAATGTATATCTTCAATTTTCTGGGAATAGCCTTTGAAGACATGTTTATTCCGGATGCATTTTTCGGAATTTTGCACAACTGGTAAATCATAAGACATGGACAAAAACTTAACACACAAAAGTGTAGAGCACGTTAAAACTCATCATTTATGTTATATACATTTTTTGCGTGGAGCTGACCGTTTTTGATCCTAGTTATTAGTTTGTCTTAAAATACTTATACTTTTCTCATACGGGATTTTGTCAACTCCTGTCCATACATGCAAACAAAAGTACTTCAATCACATAGCCACCTGCTTTTAAACTATTTTACTATCGATTTAGTCTATGGCACTCTCTTATTTTCCTTCTACTTACAATGAAGCAGAGCAATAAAACCCTTTCTGCTATTTTTTTTCTCGATTAGCGTTAAGTAAATAGAAGAATAAGCTTTTTAACAATAATTTATTGCAGATATGTAGAGAAAGCCATATGAATTAAACACATCAGATTTTTTCCAACACTTTTCCATGCTCAAAATGTTCCACATGATAACATTTTGCACTTATTTGATTCAAAAATGTTATTCTGCTTCTTAAAAGTACATTAAAGGTAATGGACACATTACTTGTTCAAAAAAATGCTCCCATTTTCATAAATAAACTATTCAAATTTTGAAAAATCAAAAGTTTTGGAGAGTAGGAAATGTCACAATTTGTCTACACTAATAATTAACATCAGAGTCAAAGAGCGCGTGAAAATAAGTTAAAAACAAAAACTCTGCCGTAATCTAACGTAAAAAGTTCAAAGAGTAAAATCAAATGTATCAATCAAAATGATCCCAATATGACCATAGGAGTTAAAGAGGTCTAGAGAAATGAATCCCCATAGTGGTAAGATGTGAAGGTCAAAACCGATGTAATAGTTCAAGTTTTGATTTTCTTAAAGCTGCGATTTTAGAGGAATATGCTAATGTCCTGAACTGCTTCACTCAAGCCCGAACAAGCCGGTATAAATCAATTTGCCATGGTTCTCCGTCAAGTCACGTCTATTTTAAACCCTACAAAAAGACGATTCTAATCCAAATAAGGCGAAGCACTGAATGTTACATTTTATCATTGTAGTAATCACGTGGTTTTATAGGCGTACACTGAGAATGACTGATGTATGCAAAATAAGAATCGCAAATTGACATTTATCTCAAGAAAGAAAGAAAGAAAGAAAGACAGAAAGAAAGAAAAAGAGTACGAGACGTTACCAGTTTAGCTGGCGTTTCATAATGAGATTTCAGTAAGCTCCATGAGTGTACAGGAATACAAGCATCAAATTAATATGCCTAAAAACATTCGGGGAGAGGGGGAGAGAGAGAGAGAGAGAGAGAGAGAGAGAGAGAGAGAGAGATATCTGATGTTACACTCACATGCCCTTCCCTACTTTCTACGTTTCTTAATGGGTATACAAATTATTCTTAAGAACCCTTCCCCCGCCCCATCTATGTCGTTTAAATCGGTATAAACCATTGCAATACCTACGAATTTTATTGTAGATACAAAGGGAATAGCGATATTTAGAACCAGATGCTATATAACTGTCCTTATTCTTTGGTCAGTCTTTTGATAGAGTGGAAGGGGGACTTAGGTAACCGACCTGGCATCAGTTGCCCTTCGTGGTATAATGGCTACGATGTTAACTTAATATACCCAAGGTCGCGGGTTCAAACTCGACGGAGGACGATGGATTTTTTTTTGGGCGTAAAATCCTTAGCATGGCTTCCTTCGGAAGGGAAGAAAACCCTTGGTCCCGTGTCGTAGATTTACGGCACGAAAAAGAACAAGTCTGATAAAAAGGCCTCTGAGCAACATTAAGCAATCTTTCAGGCCCAGTATAGAATGGGGTGCTGAGAATCACACCAGTTAGAGAGGTCCATAAATAGAATCTCCATTTCATTTCGACTTGGCACCTCTAACCTGTTTTATAGCTTTGCCCTTTGCACTGATTCGAACTATTCTAAGGATAACATTCCATAATTTTTCCATGCAACCCCGGGAAACGAATGTTGAAAGGACTCCAAAAGAAAGAAAGTATTAAACAATTCGAAACATTAATGACGGATATCTGCGAAACGGCTTATGGAGCATAAGACAGATCTGTATACTTTTTTGTGTAATATGTTTTCGTTGACTGCTTAACATTTGCCAGTTATAGACTAAACAAAATTCCTTCCAAATGAAAAGGAATTCATAGACTATTCCCAGAAAATTCAAGATTACACTCTGTCATGTAAATATTTACGGTATATCTAAATATCTATATCCTATAAAAGCTAATTTTTCTAATTCACGCCAATCGAACAAAAAAAAGTTTTTGTTACTTATTTTCTTGTAGGTACAAGGGGAATAAGGGAACACACGAGGCTAAAGTGATAATCAAATCTATTAAGAAGTGGTCGCTATGTGATAAGTTGAATTTCGGTTATTTTGCATGATCACGACAGAAAACATTGAGATTTTACAGTTAAAGAGTACAATAAATGACAATTTAAATCTATAACAAAGATTGTCTCGGAAACGGTGAATGCTACAACGAATTTTATTAACATACATTGAGTATTTTAAAGATACCTACCTCATTTGTGTAGTAAGTTTTTGTCTTCGTCTTACACTTTATAAGTTATACAAATTTCATTCAAAATGAAGACGATTTATAGTCTATTCTCAGAAAATTCAAGACGTACTTTTTGTAATGCAAATACCTTTTTAAGAAAATAAATGATAACTAACTTGACAGAGGACACTTTCCTGAAGATCTTTGGTCGTATCCTTGGAAAACACTGAGCTTATACGCCTTTTCGTTTTTGGAGTGTGCTATTCATACAAATAATCAGGAACCTTTTTCTAGAAATAATTTAACACAAGGGACCACAAATCACGTATTTTTGTGAAATTCCTATGTGGAAGTTTTGAGTGAGGTTCAATGCTCCTTTGCCTAATTTATGCAGCTGATAGAGAAAGTACAAATGGGCAACTCACAAATGTTGGGTTATCTGTTTTCGCTGACAAAAAGACAAAAATGACGTCTAAGTAAACAGAATCCTGAGGTGAGCGATGCCTTCTTAAAAGATAGTAACATTTTTAAGAGGCATATTTACCAACAATACAGATTTTTTTTAATTGGCACCTAGGTGCCCATTTTGCAAGTCAGCTGAGTTAAAACTTCAACTCCCAGGTTCTCGAGCCCGATTAACTTGACTTAATCCCTCTTGTTCCTTCCGGAACATAGTGCATCCGTGAAACGTCGCCATTGTGTTCTCCGACTTGCCAGCGCCTTAACTTCCTTCCAACTTTTCCCCACTTCTAGTGCCTCCTCCTCTATGGTCCTCTTCCATAGGACGACCTCTTTTCCGTGCCCCTTGTGGGTTCCATTCTAATGCTGTTCGTTCTATGGATCCTGCTGACTTCCTCCATGTGTGTCTTATCCATTTCCATTTCCGTCTCTTAATTTTAATTTATACCTGGATCTGTTGCTTTTCAAAGCTCTTCATTGGATATAATTTCAGGCCATCTGATGTTTAAGATGCGACGCAGGCAACGGTTTATGAAGGTCTGCAACGAATTAGTGATACTTTGGGTAGATTTCCATGTTTCACATGCATACAGGAGAATGGATTTCATATTTGTATTAAAGATTTTGATTTTTGTCTTCCTAGAAATGTTCCTATATCTCCTGCATAACATATATAACTGCATAAAGGCCCCATTTGCTTTTTTAATTCTGGCTTTCACATCTTCTGCTCCTCCTCTTCTTGTTACTACACTTCCCAAATATATAAATGTATCGGCCTCCTCTATCTCTTCTCCAGCCACGACTAGCTTTTCATCAATTTTGGAGTTTATTCTCATTTCCTTGGTCTTAGCAACATTTGTATTTAGTTCTGTAACCTCTGCCTCCTCTTTTTGCTCCTCATATCACTAACTCTTGAAGCCAGTAAACAGATATCGTCTGCGAACTCCAGGTGTTCTAGTCTCTCTCCCATTCCCCACTGTATTCCTCTCTTTCTTCCACCCAGAATTTTCCTCACCACATTATCAAGTACACTAAAAAAAACCGTCGGTGAGAGGATGCATCCTTCTAGAAACTCCACTTGTGACATCCACATAATCCGTTAGCTTTCTCTTTATGTACTACTTTACACCGATAATCTTTATACGTTTCCCACATGAGATTCACAATCTTACAAGGTATGCCATATTTCATCAGAGTCCCCCACATCACCGTTCTGTTTACCCAGTCAAATGCTCTTTCGAAATCAATGAATGTCTGTTTAAGATAATTTTTACTTGGTATACTCAAAAGTGTTATCCCTCTCCAATGTCTGCGAACTATGGAATCTCCTTTTGGGGGGGGTGGATTTTGATAATCAACCCTTCCTTCCAATCTGTTGGCATTTCCTCCTCTCTCCACACTTTTTTCAATAATGGTAACAACCGATTAGCTTGGTGTCCAACAATTTATGTTGGGTACTCAGTTGTTTAAGCGCTGGGGTTCAAAACCGATCCAGATTGATTATTTTTGAGTGTGCTTAAGAGTGACAACAACCTCAAGTCAGTATATTTGGTTACACAAAAAACTACCGCAGGACGAAATTCTGGCGGCGATGGTATGATCCTGGCAATTGACAGTGTCGTCAACAAATGTTTTTAACAATTGATTTGTTAACTTGTATAGCCCCCTTTAACTTTCATGCGTTTATCGGAATTTTGACTTCAGAAACAACTCGCTGATTAGCTTCTTTAACGCTGAATTTTTTTAAATTTTCGTATTTACCTCTACAAATACACTTCCAGACTGTGTGGAAGGTAGGGAAAAACTACAATTAAAAAACTACCCAGCCGGAAATCTAACCTGCGATCACTGGCTTTAGAGTCAGAACGCTGACCATCGACCACAGAGTAGTCCGTGTTTTATTGTGAACTCGATCCGCGCGCTTTATGGTCCTCCTGTGACATTTTAAAACAAAATAATAAGAATTGTCTATAAGCACTAACACAGTTCTCAATTATCCTTTTAGAACATTTTTGTCAACACAACGCTTTCAGATATATTTATGGTTCGTAAACGAATTCGAAGAGATTTCACCTTTGTTAAAAGAAATAAATCTGCAATTGCTTTAACCCTTACTACATGATATATTTTGCTACATATACCTATATGGCCACTCTTAGAAGAATTCTTGAACCAGTTTAGATGTTCCTAGAACAGGCACCATAATGTAAGCGGTTCGAATAGCCAGTCATGCTCTTTAAGGTGACAAGTAATGGGCAGGCAATCCATTCAAAGCCAAACTCGAATCCTAGCAATTGCAGTCAAGCATGGTTGTGGTAATGGATGGCCCACGTAAAATAGCAGGTGTGATGGTACGCGTGGGTGATAACACTACAATAATATTGAACTAAATTAATATACTAACGTTTATCTTATTGTTAAACGCCAGTATATGAAAATAATGACCAAACCCACTTAAACATACTAAAACCAGTGATCGCCTTTGTTGCTCTGCTAGTCGTTTAAGGAGACCAACTGTGAAGATTTTAAGTTCAACGTTACGTTATTTTTACGTTACTTAATTACTTCTTTTTTTTTACCACATGGTTCTATTGTTATGTATAACTAATTCTGAAAATTTGAGACAGTGCATCAAGTTTTTTTTGAAAAAAAAAATTAACCACTTAAAAAAAAAACAAAAAAAAACAAAAAAAAGAAACACACACACACATACACAACAACAAACTTGCGTTTCAGTATTCAAAATTTTTGTAATTACATTTACATTCCAGGAATTTCACTTTAAAATCATTTTTGTATGGGCCCTATATTAAATAATTTTGTTTGAACAAATACATAATTCATTTTACTTACTTAGAAAATTAATTCAATAATTATTTTTCTTTATTATAATATTAAGATTATTTGGTAGAAAAATCAAACGATGGAAAATGCTTTTAGAGAAACATGCCTTTTAATATTTGAAGTGTCATTTGTTAACATTAAAACTTCCATTTAAAAGACCTCGCAACAAATATTTAATTGCAAGTGGCCGAAAATGACTTCGGCATATTAACTTACAAGAACCACGGTAGATTAATGTGTTAACATCCAAAAGGCAACATTTTCAAGAATTTTGGTTCATTTTTAACAGGTTGGTCCCCTAAATGTCTCTTAATTCATATTTCTCTCCTTCTTTCTCTCTCTCTCTCTCTCTCTCTCTCTCTCTCTCTCTGATCTTATAGATTCCAAGGAAAAAATAACCTAAAATCATTAATGTAGTCTAGATTACTTTAACTTAATAGTGAACCATAAATCATTATTTTGCGACCCTATAATCTGAGGACCAAGCTTCTTGCACTTATATACTTAAACAGATTGCAATAGAGGTGGCTGTGTCGTCATTTAAGCTATAACATTAACTACCGAACACACAGAAATTCTACTCGTAAAAAGGCTTGCGTGCCAAAATCAAGTTGATCGAAATACCAGACACCTCTGAAATGTCAAACCGGTAGCCTGGGACACCTGCACATAAAAACTGGAACATGCCAAGCATTGAAAACAGTGCTAAAATGGGTTTAAAAAACTTGCTCGTTTGCATTCCGGCAGGGTGCCACTGATATTACAGCTCTCTTTCTCCGTCCACTCAACGTAATGGCAATGCTTTTTAAAAACCACTTTCCTCCCCTACGTCCTATAAAACCCATTTCCTCATGCTGTTGAAGTAATGGAACCATATATGTTACACTTCTCGAAAAAAAAAAAAATGGCACCATAACTGTTCACGGAAATACGGTAAGATATACGCAGCTTTACAGAAAACATTTCGTATTAATGTTAAAACACGTTTCCTGTATATCTGCGGAGTAATTTTCATTGCTAAGAAACAGAATTCTTATATACTACTTGAATCAAATGCCTCATTTACTGAATGGACTAAAACCATTAAATGCCGTATTGCTTTTTGGCTTAGTAGTTTTGTAATAATGTTAGCAACCACTAGTTTATGATATTTGAACCTGAATGAGTGTACAATAGAGTGTGATCTAACAGATTTGTCTACATTTTTACCTATGTTACGGTTAAGGTGAAATTTTCAAAATTTATGCATATAGAAGATATATGCCAATTCTTAGACACAATACTACTAATGTTTTGCCGTGTCTCAGGATTCTAGTTCGTTTGTTAATTTAAGTATTAATTTTGGTTGTGTAAATTCATTTACTAAAATAACTGCTTCACACGCAGCAGTTATATTCACAACAAAAATTCAGGTCCATTGCTGTTAAGGCGGCGTTAAATGGAACAAACAAAAAAGTTTTTCAACATATTTTCGATTTTGTGTGATTGTTGACGTAGAACACAGATGACAATTTTTTGACAGCTGGGGGGGGGGGCTGGGTGGGTGATCAGGAAAGCCAATTCTACAAAATAAAATGACTAAAAAGGGTTCGTAATATATCCTGCGTGTTTTTCATTGTACATATCCAGATTAGCTAAATCAGACAGAAATCTTTTTGCAGAGAGCGCTTTGAAAAATGTAAAGAGAATAGAAGCGTGTTAAGGTTACCACACTTTTCTGAGACTTTCGAGGCTATAATAATCAAATTAATAGGGTTTAACATTGCTACACAAACGTTTTACATATTTTTTTTTCGAAAATAGTCTATGTTCAATATTCTATTCTACATGTTTCGTTTCGTAATCGACTTACCCTTCCCGTATTTGCAGGATTGACAAGCCAATGCCTAGGGGTCAGAAACCTGTCGGAGAGCCAACGGCACGAAACCACAGAATGGAGAACCTGTTACGAGGGGTCGGCCCGTAGCCAAGCATGAACACGAGGAAGTGGATTATATGAAATGTAAGCGAACTTGATGATTGGAAAGGTGATGATGGAACAATTGGTGGAATGAGTGGCGGGGGAAACGGATATTCTATATGTCCAGGCCTCTAATTCTGACCTTGTTTACGTATCTATCAGACAGTTCGGAATTGTGCAAGGTTTGTTAAAGCATTCCCTTTTAATGGAGTCAATCGTCTTATGTGATTTCAAGACTACAGCCTGTTCACGGCTGATTCTGACTAAATTTTACTTTTCAAAATGTTAAAAAATGTTTACAAAAGCTGCCAAACTCATCCCTTTTGGGCTGCTGTTAAATCTTCTTACTCTAAATTAGGAGTCACCAACTGGTTGCTCGTTGAGTACAGCATAAAGAGCAAATTTGCTGATATTCCTGCGGATCGCTTACTGTGCACTGCATGGAAAGCAAAAGCAGAGAATTCCTTCAATGCTTGTGGCAGTATGCAACATTTTGAGTTTCAAATACGTAGTTCACCTCCCATAGTTAATAGTTTATTGTAGGTTCATGACTGTTAAAACAATTGCTGTATTACATCTCTTGCATATGCATTTATCTTCGGATATCAACATACATATATTTGACAATATATACCTATATTACATAAAAAATTGGTAGTTGTAACATAAATAAAGAAAAATAATTACAAGTATTACAGTGTTAAGCTATTAAAACAAAAGCTCCCTAACTTGGTCTATAGCATTGCAACCGCAACGTGTCGCCAACAACATCAGAATTTCTAACGAAAAACTTTCCCATTAACAGCAGTGAATGAGCAGGCATCTTGGCAGTTAATTGAAACAAATCTTCTTCTGGTAACTTTCCTACTCTTATGAGTTACGTAATAACGCTACATATTGAATTTTCCGAGTGCAGAACTTTGTCGAAAACTAAACATTCATTCTGCCACTTTCTATAAGTAAGAAAGATTCCACCTATGCAAGTATAACCATAGGAGTCGATAGCTTGCGTGTTGGATTGCTTTCTGTTCCCGGCATTATAAACTGACACAGGAAGCACTATACAAGGAAGAAAAAGAATTCTTGCAGTCACGTGTTTACTCACTGCACGCACGAAGCAAACCTATTTGCTTAGTAACAAAATCAAGCGATTAGTGATATCTGCTCTAAATAAAAATAATGAAGGTTGTCAATGTTTAAACGCTAGTTGATGTCCAACAGACAAAACTTTTATTGAAATGTCAGCTGCATTTGTTTGCGAAAAACAAAGGTATTTTCTTCCTCTTAGTCCACAGCATCAAAGAATTCTACAATAAACTTTGCAACAGCTATGCTATGCAATTATTTATTGTTATATTTTCTTAAATCTGAAATAAATTCCTATATTTCAGCATAGAGAAACTCAAACAGTACAATAATAGAATGGCATTTGGACTGGACTAATACCGAGTACAGAAAACTGTAATTTCTCTTTCTCTCCTCAATCATTCAGCATTTGGAACGTATGAAATACGCACATTTGCAAGGAAGTAATCACACATAAAAATGTTATTTTACTTCTGCTAAGGTTTCAAAATTAGCACTTTGAAGTCTTGAATTTCCATTCTTCATTCAGGGTCTATGGAGAAATTTCGTTTTTTTTTTTTACATGTTTTGCTGTGTGCACAATAATTAAACAGCGTTGTTTGCCTTTTATGTGCATATACAGGATTAGGGGTCCATAACAATGTTATTAGTGAGCTCGTATATGTGATTTTTGTTGAAGCTTATTACAGAGTTCGAGTAATTCAGTTTGTTGGCGATTAACTCCAGCTGCAAAGAAATCATAATGCTGCATGAAATCTGCCAACAAAGCCTTTAAATATTGGTTTCAGTGTGGTATTCTAATGCACTTGGGATGTGTGGATTTTACTGCTCTTATTTTAGCGGGCAATCTCCATGCATGTATCCAGTTGGGAAGAAGATGTGGTGCAGCTATAAAAGGCAGGCTGTTATTTGCAGCTCATTTTCCTGTAGCCAATTACTCTGTAGCTCTCTGCGCCAGACTCGTAAAACGAAACTGTTCTCAACCTGTATTAGCATATCACA